>OX382333.1:37500-1237500 GCA_947507615.1 Hemithea aestivaria
AGGAAAAATGCGTTACGCATCATCACCCCACGCCGGGGGGCGCGGGGCGGTATGTGGGACTCCCCCGCCAAAGATGGGAGCGGCGGGGATACCCACTAAAAAACCTGGGGGTGTTCCTGCGGGACGCCATAGTGCCGGGGCAACGGGTACGCCGAAGCATTCATCCGCGGCCCCGGCGGCGTTTGGTCCTCACTGACAGGAGGACCCCTCCGCGGTGGGGTGAAGAGGAGTTTCACCCCACCCTCTCAAGGGGCGCGCGGAAACACCGCGCGCGCCACCTCGTGGGTCTGTTCTTGCGGCGGCGAATACCCCCGTACTCGCCGCCTAGACCCAGGTTATGGGGGCTGGAGAAGGGCGTGGAAGATACGCCTCCGACGCCCCCTTCTCCGGGCACGCATCGGGAGGTCGGTGGTGACCTCCCGTTCGCGTTCCGCGATCTCCTTCTGCGAGATGACACTCTCGCAGAACGAAACCGCGGCCTGCCACGACTCCTCGCTTGCAACCATGGCTCTTACCATGGTTGCCAGCGAGAGTTCGTCCCCCATAACAGCGACGAGGGCACGGCGCTCACTGACCCAAGCTGGGCACTCCTCCAGTGTATGTTGCGCCGTATCCACGTCGCTACCACAGTGGTGGCAAGCAGGGGTCGGTTCCCTGCCGGCTACGTGGTGCAAGTACTTTCCGAAGCATCCGTGCCCGGAAAGCACCTGCACGAGCCGGAAGGTCAAGGACCCGTGCTCTCTGTCCGTCCACTGCTGGAGTAGTGGACGGACTGCCACCACTGTCCAGCTGCCTGCTCGAGGGTGGGCCAGACGCGTACTCCACCTCTCGAGCAGTGCCTCGTTGGCTTCCTCCTTCCACCTCTCTACCTCCCTGGGAGACGCGGTGAGCCCGCGGAGGCGGAGCGCGGCGCGCCACTCGTAGCGCGCCGCATACAGCTCCGCCTCCAGGTCCCAGGGGGGAGATCCTGCCAAGAGGCACGCCGCCTCGTAGGAGACCGTGCGGTAACCCCGTATTACCCCGACGGCCATCACCCTCTGAGGACGTCTCAGATGGGCGATGGTTTGCTCCGTCAGGGCATCCACCCATACGGGGGCTCCATACAGAGCCATGGACCGCACGACTCCCGCGTACAGGCGACGGCAGCTGGTCCGAGGTCCGCCTAGGTTCGGCAGCAGCCGCTTGAGAGCGGCCGCCGCACCCATCAGGCGGGGAGCCAACCGGGCAAAGTGCTCCCGGAAGTTCCACCGCCCGTCGAGGACGAGTCCAAGATATTTCATCGAGGGCTCGACCCCGATGCAGACCTCCCCGATAGGGATAGTGGAACCCCTACTCGGGGCCCTCCGAGGCCCGTGAAAACACAGGGCCTCGGTTTTATCGAGGGCCACCCGGAGTCCCAATCTCCCTATCCGTGCCACCACCTCCCCCACCGCCACGGTGGCAAGGCGGGCAGCCTCCTGGAATGTCCCCCCCGGGGCCATGACGAGCGTGTCGTCCGCGTAACACGTCACGCTGGCCCCCGGGGGAAGATCCCCGCGCAGCACCCAGTCGTATCCGATGTTCCACAGGAGCGGTCCTAAGACCGAGCCCTGTGGAACACCGCACGACATCTCTCTCCGCAGCGTCCGCCCATCGTCGCCCGGATAGGTGATGCACCTATCCGAGAGGTAGGCCCCGACAATCCGGCTCAGGTAGGGAGGCACATCATGGTACTTCAGTGCCTCCCTGATGACGGCCCACGGCATGGTGTTGAACGCGTTGGCGATGTCCAGGGACACCGCCAACAGAACACCGCCGCGGGCGACCACCATGTCCGAGTGGGCCTTGACGCGCTTGATCGCGTCAATCGTCGACCGGCCCACCCGGAAGCCGAATTGTCGATCGGACAAATCCGGGCCTACCTCGGCGAGATGCTTGACGAGGCGGCAAGCCACCACCCGTTCAAACAACTTGTCCGCCTCGTCAAGCAAGACGATGGGACGGTACGCTGCGGGAGAGTCTGCTGCACGCCCCTCCTTTTGGAGGAGCACAAGGCTGCCCGCCCTCCACCGCGAGGGGAACCGCCCCGACTCCAGACAGGCATCCATGAGCCTTCGGAAGCGGTCCCCGAGGGCGTCCAACGCCAGGACCCAGGCGACGCCGGGAATGCCATCCGGCCCCGGAGCCTTGCGCTTACCGCGCATCCGGGACACGGCATATCCCAGCTCGCCCGCCGACACTGGTGGCACCGCAGTGTCCTCCTGGCGCGCCCTCTCGGGAGGCGCCATCTCCGGGGGCTCGTACTCCACCCCGGAGGGAAAGAGCGAGCTAACCACCTCCTCCAGAAGGCGGGTCTCCAGAGTCTCCGTCAGTGGGGGGGCCCATGGTCGGAGTTTTCCCCTGACCATTTTGTAGGGCCGCCCCCACGGATCGCGGTTCAGAGACTCTAGGAGCTCCGCCTTAGCCCGCTCTTTGGAGTCGCCAATCAGCCGCTGCAGAGCCTTTTTGCGCTCCGTATACGCGTCGTGCAGCTGCTGACTGGCGAGTCTGCGCCTCCCCCGAAAACGTCGTGTGGCCTGGCGTCTCGCTTCCACGCAGCGGGAGCGCTCGGCTGCGATCTCCTGAGACCACCAGTACACACACGTTTTCTGAGGATGAGGTCTGGCCCGGGACATGCCAGCGTCGCATATTTGCGACATCGCTTCCCGGAACCACTCGGCCTCATCCTCCACATCCACCGGCCCCTCTGAGGGGGCCAGCCACGCCTGGACAATGGAAGCCTCTATGATGGCCTCCTTGTCCAGGCTCCTTATGGCCCACCTCGGCGACGACGGCGTCGTCCTCGGGCGACGGGGACCGGAATTTGTGGAGACACTGAATCGGATATACAGATGATCCGACAGTGTCTCCACATCCTCCACCACCTTCCAGTCCCGAACACGGCGTGCGATGGCTGGGGCGGCAAATGAGAGGTCCACGATGGACCCCCCGTTCCGCCGCACGCACGTGTTCACCGACCCGCGGTTGAGTACCGACAGGCCGGCTATCGTCGCCCACTCCTCCAGAGTCTCGCCGCGCGCATCAGTCCTGGGGGATCCCCACGCCACGGACTTGGCGTTGAAATCCCCCATGACGAGCGCGGGACGAGGCAGGGTCTGCCCAATGAGGGTCCCTACCACGTCCAGGAGCGACTCAAACTCGGCGAGACTCCTGTTGGGCGAGAAGTACACCCCGATGAGGAGGTACTCTCGCCAGAGGACCGCAGCGTACCCACTCCCCCTCGCGACAACCGAAGGGGATGGGGCGCCGGACGCCGTCGAGGCGACGATGGCCACCGAACCATCAACATCTCCTACCCAGTTATCCCGGGGAGGGATGAAGTATGGTTCGGAGACCACCGCGACCTCTATCGACCACTGTGCCATGCTCTGCAGGAGTAAATCCTGCGCTGCTGCACAGTGGTTGATATTCGCCTGCAGAACCTGGTGGGCCATACTAATCCCCCGCGGTTTCCATGTCCTCCACTACCCGCGGGGGAGACCGGGCGGCCGGGATGTGAGCGGCCGCTCCGGTGCTCCTCTTTGGTTTGGGTGGGTGGCATTGTTTGCCACCCATCCGATGCGCCGATGGTTTTCCCGCCGCCGCGCACAGAGAGCACTTGGGCGCGGGGGCGGGGCACTTGGCCGCAATGTGGCCTTTCTGACCGCAGCGGTAACACTCGTCGCTGCGGTCGGCCGTGCATGTGCACTGCACACGGACGTGCCCCGTGTGCAGACACTTGAAGCACCTCATCGGTCGGGACTCGAGCACAGTGACCTGTGCCGAGACCCAGCCGACAAGGAGCCTCCCTCCTGCAGACAGCTGCTTAGCAGCGACGACCGGGCACCTCACAAAGGCCGAACCTGTGCCCCGAATGCCGCGCCGCACCTCGCCGACCTGCACCGACTGTTCAGAGCAGCCGGTGCGCTTCGCCACCGCCGCCGCCACGTCCGCAGAGGTGACGGAATCATCCAGACCCGATATCCGCATCTCTGCGGTCTTTACGGGTCTGGAGATCTTCACCAGCTCAGGATCCAGGGCCTCCCTCAGCTTTGCAGCGAGGGAGTCTGCCTTGTCGCCGCTGGTGGAGCCGGACACCTCTAAGATTCGGGCACCTGTGGCCGCTTTACGGCTGCGAAGCCCCTGCTCTATGCCGATGCTGGCCAGGTCGACTGCCCTTCTCGCCTGACCTAGCACATCGGCATAAGTGACGCCGCTCTCCACGGCCGCCGGCTGCAGTGAAATCACCACAGCCGACGAGCGAGGAGCCTGCAGCTTCACCTGCCGTTTGACGGGTGTCGCGGCGGCAGCACGTTTGCCGCCGCGCTTGCCCACGACCGTCCAGCCTTCATCCACCGCCGGCGTCGGCGCAGGCTGTGGGGCAGCCTTACGAGCTCCCCGATCGGCAACCGCTGACCACGATGCAGTCGTGTTCCGCGGGGCCGGCGGAAGGGGACGGGGTGCAGGCTTGGGAGCAGCGACAGGTGCCGCCTTCCCTTTACCTTTCCCCTTTCCTTTTCCCTTCTTTTCCCTCTGAGCAGCCACCGGTGGGGCCGCAGAGGTGGAAGGCACCGGCTCCGGAGCAGCGGCAGTAGCCGCAGCAGCCGCAGCCCTCTGCCGAGCCGCTAGCGGCGGTGCCAACCTCTTTTCCGGGAGGAGGCGGCTCTCCATCTCCCCGAGCCGGGCATTTACCATGGTCCCCACCTGGACCATGATGCCTCTGGCAAACTCCTCCTGCGATAAAGCAGAGGTTAACGCCAGCTCCGGGAGTATCGGAGACGCCCTCCGCGGAGAAGGCGTCGGCGAGGGCGGCGACGTCGGCGACGGTGGCGACGGCGGCGAAGGCGGCACGGGTTCCGAGCGCTCTCGGGTCCGCGCCACCTCAACCCGGAGCAACTCCACCGCACTCCTGAGCCCCGCCACCTCCGTGCGAAGGCGGACGTTTTCCGCCCTCAGCACTGCCACCTCCGACGTGGAGCTCCGACTGGCAAGAGCCTCCACGATGTCCGCGACGACCCGGGTCGTCAAGTTGAGGCTTTTCACAAAGCCTCCCTTGAGACTGCCGGATCTCGCGGCCACCTCCCTGTTAATACGCAGGCACATTTGTGCCTGCCCCAGCAGCACGTCAGCAGGCTGCTCGCCCACCGCACCTAGCGACGAGATCGAGGCGTCGAGCTCGCGAGCCATCTGCTCCACGGTCTGCTCGACCCTCTCCTTCCCCGCTTCCTTCTTTCGGAACTCCGCCCTGCGGTCTATGAAGACCTTGGGGGGCGGAGGTCTCATCATCTCGGCCTCGGCTGATGACACCGAGGGAGATGGCGACAGGTCGGCTCTCGACCGGCGTCGGCTCGGTTGCGCCCACATAGCGCCCACGAGTGGCTCAGCGAGCGCCTCCAATACCTCCGGGGAGGGAATGGTCCGACCCGTACCGAACTCGGCCTCGGAGTCGGACATGGCATCCGACATCCTCACCGACTTCCTGCCTTCCACGCTAGCCTCGCGGCTAGTTGACGCCGAAGCATCAACGAGGGGGTGGCCCTGAGAAGGGCCTTTTCGTTGGCCCTGAGAAGGGCCTTTGGGTTGGCCCTGAGAAGGGCCTTTTAGGAATCGCCCTGAGGCGTAACCTAACCTAACCTTTTTTTTTTTTTTTTTTTTTTTTGACCCAGGAAAAATGCGTTACGCATCATCACCCCACGCCGGGGGGCGCGGGGCGGTATGTGGGACTCCCCCGCCAAAGATGGTAGCGGCGGGGATACCCACTAAAAAACCTGGGGGTGTTCCTGCGGGACGCCATAATGCCGGGGCAACGGGTACGCCGAAGCATTCATCCGCGGGAGAACCTAACCTAACCTAACCTAACCTAACCTAACCTAACCTTTTTTTTTTTTTTTTAACCCAGGAAAAATGCGTTACGCATCATCACCCCACGCCGGGGGGCGCGGGGCGGTATGTGGGACTCCCCCGCCAAAGATGTTAGCGGCGGGGATACCCACTAAAAAACCTGGGGGTGTCCTGCGGGACGCCATAATGCCGGGGCAACGGGTACGCCGAAGCATTCATCCGCGGCCCCGGCGGCGTTTGATCCTCACTGACAGGAGGACCCCTCCGCGGTGGGGTGAAGAGGAGTTTCACCCCACCCTCTCAAGGGGCGCGCGGAAACACCGCGCGCGCCACCTCGTGGGTCTGTTCTTGCGGCGACGAATACCCCCGTACTCGCCGCCTAGACCCAGGTTATGGGGGCTGGAGAAGGGCGTGGAAGATACGCCTCCGACGCCCCCTTCTCCGGGCACGCATCGGGAGGTCGGTGGTGACCTCCCGTTCGCGTTCCGCGATCTCCTTCTGCGAGATGACACTCTCGCAGAACGAAACCGCGGCCTGCCACGACTCCTCGCTTGCAACCATGGCTCTTACCATGGTTGCCAGCGAGAGTTCGCCCCCCATAACAGCGACGAGGGTACGGCGCTCACTGACCCATGCTGGGCACTCCTCCAGTGTGTGCTGCGCCGTATCCACGTCGCTACCACAGTGGTGGCAAGCAGGGGTCGGTTCCCTGCCGGCTACGTGGTGCAAGTACTTTCCGAAGCATCCGTGCCCGGAAAGCACCTGCACGAGCCGGAAGGTCAAGGACCCGTGCTCTCTGTCCGTCCACTGCTGGAGTAGTGGACGGACTGCCACCACTGTCCAGCTGCCTGCTCGAGGGTGGGCCAGACGCGTACTCCACCTCTCGAGCAGTGCCTCCTTGGCTTCCTCCTTCCAACTCTCTACCTCCCTGGGAGACGCGGTGAGCCCGCGGAGGCGGAGCGCGGCGCGCCACTCGTAGCGCGCCGCATACAGCTCCGCCTCCAGGTCCCAGGGGGGAGATCCTGCCAAGAGGCACGCCGCCTCGTAGGAGACCGTGCGGTAACCCCGTATTACCCCGACGGCCATCACCCTCTGAGGACGTCTCAGATGGGCGATGGTTTGCTCCGTCAGGGCATCCACCCATACGGGGGCTCCATACAGAGCCATGGACCGCACGACTCCCGCGTACAGGCGACGGCAGCTGGTCCGAGGTCCGCCTAGGTTCGGCAGCAGCCGCTTGAGAGCGGCCGCCGCACCCATCAGGCGGGGAGCCAACCGGGCAAAGTGCTCCCGGAAGTTCCACCGCCCGTCGAGGACGAGTCCAAGATATTTCATCGAGGGCTCGACCCCGATGCAGACCCCCCCGATAGGGATAGTGGGACCCCTACTCGGGGCCCTCCGAGGCCCGTGAAAACACAGGGCCTCGGTTTTATCGAGGGCCACCCGGAGTCCCAATCTCCCTATCCGTGCCACCACCTCCCCCACCGCCACGGTGGCAAGGCGGGCAGCCTCCTGGAATGTCCCCCCCGGGGCCATGACGAGCGTGTCGTCCGCGTAACACGTCACGCTGGCCCCCGGGGGAAGATCCCCGCGCAGCACCCAGTCGTATCCGATGTTCCACAGGAGCGGTCCTAAGACCGAGCCCTGTGGAACACCGCACGACATCTCTCTCCGCAGCGTCCGCCCATCGTCGCCCGGACAGATGATGCACCTATCCGAGAGGTAGGCCCCGACAATCCGGCTCAGGTAGGGAGGCACGTCATGGTACTTCAGTGCCTCCCTAATGACAGCCCACGGCATGGTGTTGAACGCGTTGGCAATGTCCAGGGACACCGCCAACAGAACACCGCCGCGGGCGACCACCATGTCCGAGTGGGCCTTGACGCGCTTGATCGCGTCAATCGTCGACCGGCCCACCCGGAAGCCGAACTGTCGATCGGACAAATCCGGGCCTACCTCGGCGATATGCTTGACGAGGCGGCAAGCCACCACCCGTTCAAACAACTTGTCCGCCTCGTCAAGCAAGACGATGGGACGGTACGCTGCGGGAGAGTCTGCTGCGCGCCCCTCCTTTCGGAGGAGCACAAGGCTGCCCGCCTTCCACCGCGAGGGGAACCGCCCCGACTCCAGACAGGCATCCATGAGCCTTCGGAAGCGGTCCCCGAGGGCGTCCAACGCCAGGACCCAGGCGACGCCGGGAATGCCATCCGGCCCCGGAGCCTTGCGCTTACCGCGCATCCGGGACACGGCATATCCCAGCTCGCCCGCCGACACTGGTGGCACCGCAGTGTCCTCCTGGCGCGCCCTCTCGGGAGGCGCCATCTCCGGGGGCTCGTACTCCACCCCGGAGGGAAAGAGCGAGCTTACCACCTCCTCCAGAAGGCGGGGCTCCAGAGTCTCTGTCAGTGGGGGGGCCCATGGTCGGAGTTTCCCCCTGACCATTTTGTAGGGCCGCCCCCACGGATCGCGGTTCAGAGACTCTAGGAGCTCCGCCTTAGCCCGCTCTTTGGAGTCGCCAATCAGCCGCTGCAGAGCCTTCTTGCGCTCCGTGTACGCGTCATGCAGCTGCTGACTGGCGAGTCTGCGCCTCCCCCGAAAACGTCGTGTGGCCTGGCGTCTCGCTTCCACGCAGCGGGAGCGCTCGGCTGCGATCTCCTGAGACCACCAGTACACACACGTTTTCGGAGGATGAGGTCTGGCCCGGGACATGCCAGCGTCGCATATTTGCGACATCGCTTCCCGGAACCACTCGGCCTCATCCTCCACATCCACTGGCCCCTCTGGGGGGGCCAGCCACGCCTGGACAATCGAGGCCTCTATGATGGCCTCCCTGTCCAGGCTCCTTATGGCCCACCTCGGCGAAGACGGCGTCGTCCTAGGGCGACGGGGACTGGAATTTGTGGAGACACTGAATCGGATATAGAGATGATCCGACAGTGTCTCCACATCCTCCACCACCTTCCAGTCCCGAACACGGCGTGCGATGGCTGGGGCGGCAAATGAGAGGTCCACGATGGACCCCCCGTTCCGCCGCACGCACGTGTTCACCGACCCGCGGTTGAGTACCGACAGGCCGGCTATCGTCGCCCACTCCTCCAGAGTCTCGCCGCGCGCATCAGTTCTGGGAGATCCCCACGCCACGGACTTGGCGTTGAAATCCCCCAGAACGAGCGCGGGACGAGGTAGAGTCTGCCCAATGAGGGTCCCTACCCCGTCCAGGAGCGACTCAAACTCGGCGAGACTCCTGTTGGGCGAGAAATACACCCCGATGAGGAGGTACTCTCGCCAGAGGACCGCAGCGTACCCACTCCCCCTCGCAACAACCGAAGGGGGTGGGGCGCCGGACGCCGTCGAGGCGACGATGGCCACCGAACCATCAACATCTCCTACCCAGTTATCCCGGGGAGGGATGAAGTATGGTTCGGAGACCACCGCGACCTCTATCGACCACTGTGCTATGCTCTGCAGGAGTAAATCCTGCGCTGCTGCACAGTGGTTGATGTTCGCCTGAAGAACCTGGTGGGCCATATTAATCCCCCGCGGTTTCCATGTCCTCCACTACCCGCGGGGGAGACCGGGCGGCTGGGATGTGAGCGGCCGCTCCGGTGCTCCTCTTTGGTTTGGGTGGGTGGCATTGTTTGCCACCCATCCGATGCGCCGATGGTTTTCCCGCCGCCGCGCACAGAGAGCACTTGGGCGCGGGGGCGGGGCACTTGGCCGCTACGTGGCCTTTTTGACCGCAGCGGTAACACTCATCGCTGCAGTCCGCCGTGCATGTGCACTGCACACGGACGTGCCCCGTGTGCAGGCACTTGTAGCACCTCATCGGCCGGGACTCGAGCACAGTGACCTGTGCCGAGACCCAGCCGACGAGCAGCCTCCCTCCAGCTGCCAGCTGCTTGGCGGCGACCACCGGGCAGCGCACGAAGGCGGTACCCTGGCCCCGGAAGCCCTGCTTAACCTCCCCGACTTGCACCGACAGCTCGGAGCAGCCGGTGCGCTTCGCCACCGCAGCCTTGATGTCCGCGGGGGCGACCGAGTCGTCCAGACCCGACACTCGCAATTCTGCGGTTTTGACGGGCCTGGAGATCCTTACAACCTCCGGATCCAGGACCTCCCGGAGTTTAGCGGCTAGGGTATCCGCCTTATCACCACTTGTGGTGCCGGATACCTCAAGTATCCGGGCACCTGTTGCAGCCTTACGGCTACGGAGCCCCTGTTCGATGCCAATGCTGGCCAGGTCGACTGCCCTTCTCGCCTGGCCCAGCACATCGGCGTATGTGACACCGTTCTCCACGGCCGCCGGCTGCAGTGAGATCACCACAGCTGACGAGCGCGGAGTCTGCAGCCGCACCTGCGGTTTTGCCGGCGCCGCGGTGGCAGCACGTTTGCCACCGCGCTTACCCACGACCGTCCAGCCAGCCTCCGGCACAGGTGCTGACGCAGGCTGTGAGGCGGCTTTGGGTACACCAGGTTGAGCCACCGCTGAAAATGACGCAGTCATGTCCCGCGGGGCTGGAGGAAGGGGGCGAGGCGTAGGCTTGGGAATAGCGGCAGCTGCCGCCTTACCCTTGCCCTTCCCCTTGCCCTTCCCCTTGCCCTTCCCCTTGCCCTTCCCCTTGCCCTTCCCCTTACCCTTCCCCTTGCCTTGTTGCTCCTTGGAAGGGGCAGTTTCCAACGCAGGGGCGATGGATGGCCCGGGCTTCGGCTGTTGAGCTGCAGCTGCAGCTGCAACCCTCTCTCGGGCCGCGAGTGGAGGCGCCACTCGCTGCGCCGGAAGGAGACGACTCTCCACCTCCCCGAGCCGGGCGTTGACCATGGTCCCGACCTGGACCATGATACCTCTGGCGAACTCTTCTTGCGACAGGGCAGGATGAGACGCGCGCTCGGAGAGCGTGGGAGAAACCCTCCGGGGAGCAGGTGTCGGTGAGGGCGGCGAAGGCACAGGGGGCTCCCTGTTCCGCGTCACCTCAACCCGGAGCATTTCCACCGCACTCCGCAGTCCTGCCACCTCCGTCCGAAGGCGGACGTTCTCCGCCTTCAAGACTGCCACCTCCGAAGTGGAGCTCCTGCTGGCGAGAGCCTCCACTATCTCCGCGACGACCCGGGTCGTCAAGTTGAGGCTTTTTACAAAGCCCCCCTTGAGACTACCGGATCTCGCTGCCACCTCTTTATTAATGAGCAGGCACATCTTGGCCTGCCCAAGGAGCACGTCGGCTGGCTGTTCGCCAACCGTGCCCAACGACGTCATTGTGGCGTCCAGGTCGCGAGCCATTTGCTCCACCGTCTGCTCGACCTGAGCCTTTACACCTTCGGTTTTGCGGAACTCCGCCCTGCGGTTTACGAAAACCTTCAGAGGCGGAGGTCCCATCAACTCAGCCTCGGTGGAGGACACCGAGGGTGACGGTGACAAGTCGCACCGTTGTCTCCTCCGAGAAGGAGCTGCCCATAAGGCACCAACTAGCGGCTCCGCGAGAGCCTCCAGTACTTCCGGAGACGGAATGACCCGTCCCGGCACGGATTCAGCCTCGGAGTCGGACGGGGCGTCCGACATCCGAACCGGCCCATCCACACTAGCCGCAGATGGTGCGCGGCTAGTCGACGCTTGCGCGTCGGAGGGTTGGCCCTGAGAAGGGCCTTTGGTTTGGCCCTGAGAAGGGCCTTTTGGTTGGCCCTGAGAAGGGCCTTTTCGTTGGCCCTGAGAAGGGCCCTTTAAGAAACGCCCGAAGGCGTCCCTCTCGGGTTTTTTCGGCATTGCCAAAAACACACCAACACTCGCAGAAACACCTCGAGAATAGCGAATCGTACAGCGCACTTTAGCCGGTAAAGATGTTCCCCGGTCTGCCACTCCGTTACGGTGGTCAGAACCGGGTACCGTTGCCCAGGGGAGACGACGAGGACGTAAGCGCTGTGGGGGCTCCCCCAACCTTTTTTTTTTTTTTTTTTTTTTTTTTTTTTTTTTTGGTTACCCAGAAGAATCTGCCAACAGATACCAGCCCTGCGGGGACAAAGTGGTTATGTGAGGTTGGGAAGTCCCTGAAGGGGATAATTCGTCCCGACTCACTAAACTTCTGGGGTGTTCCTCGATCGCCCGAAAAAGGGCGGACTACGGGATCGAAACGCACCGCGGCCCGCCGGCGAGTGTCCGCTGATGGACCTAACACTACAGTGTATGTGGAACTTTCCGAGGGGGTATTAGCCCGTCGAAAAACCCCACATGTGTCGCCTCCGAAACACGGTGGAGGCGCTCACCTCTCGAGGCCAGACTGTGCAGATGACTGAACCCCCCGTCCGCCATCTACAGACCTCCTACGTACTCACCAGTACACTTTCCTCTAAACCTGTTGGAGGAAGGCGCGACGGCGGCGACCAGGTCGCCGTCGACGCATCGGAAGCGACGCTGGGTCGACTTCCCTCTCCCTCTCTGCAGCCTCCTTGGCGGTCATGACCTCCTCCGCGAAACTCTGAACGGCTTGCCAAGCCTCCTCGCTGCGGCACATGGCAGCGACCATGGCAGGCAGCGAGAGGTCCGGCCCGACGACAGCGACCAACGTGTCGCGGTGCTCTAACCACGCCGGGCACACAGCACGGGTGTGCTGCGCTGTGTCCTCATCGCCAGCCGGGCAATGGTGGCAGGAAGCAAAAGGCTCCCTCTGCACGACCCAGCACAGGTACCGTCCGAAACAGCCGTGACCAGTCAGCAGCTGTGTCAGACGGAACGTAAGCGGTCCGTGAGTGCGATCGACCCAATCCCTGAGGACGGGCCGAATCGCCTCCACCAGCTCCCGGCTAACAATCGGATCCTCTAGGCGCAGGGTCCACTTACGGAGAACCTCTGAGCGCGCTTCCTCCTGCCAGTGGGCGATCTCCCGCTGGGGTGGGTCTACACCATCTGCATGTCTCGCCGCAATACGCCGCCTGTATACCTGCGCTACGGCCTCTGCGTCGAGGTCCCACGGTGGCACACCTGCTAATACACACGCCGCAGTGCATGACACGGTGCGGTACGCCCGGGCCACTCTGAGCGCCATGACTCGCTGCGGACGTCGCAGCAGGGTCAAGGCGTTACGGCTCAGAGAACCCGCCCATATGGGCGCACCGTACAGTGCCATACACCTCACCACGCCAGTATACAGCCGCCTACACCTGGCCGTAGGCCCCCCTATATTTGGCAGCAACTTACTGAGACCCCCGGCTGCAGCCACCAGTCTTGGGGCCAAGCGCCGGAAGTGCTCTTCGTACTTCCACCGACTGTCGAGAACGAGGCCAAGATACTTGAGCGCGTTCCCGACAGCAATGGAAGTACCTCCTACGATAATGCTGCTGGCCTCTGGAGGACGGTTTCGGGGACCGTGAAACGCGATAGCCTCCGACTTGTGGAGCGCCACCTCAAGCCCTAGGGACCTGATGCGACGCACCACTTCCGCCACTGCCGCCGTAGCGAGCACAGCCGCTTCGCGATGATTGGGGCCGCGGGCTGTCACCAGAGTGTCATCCGCGTAGCAGAGCACGCTGACACCTGGGAGAGTGGAGCCACGCAACACCCAATCATAGCCTATGTCCCACAGGAGCGGTCCGAGGACCGACCCCTGAGGAACACCGCAGGCCATGTCCCACGAACGCCATTGGCCATCACGCGCCGGATACCTCACACACCGAGCCACGAAATAGTCCTCCAGGACCCGTCGGAGGTACAGTGGGACGTTGTGGTACCTCAATGCGGCCTTGATGGTCTCCCAGGGGAGAGAGTTGAAGGCATTGGAGATATCCAAAGATACCGCCAGCAACACTCCCCCCTGCGACACCGCCTCCTCCGCAAGCTCCTTCATGCGGGTGATGGCGTCCAAAGTGGACCGACCAGCACGAAAGCCGTACTGAGCATCATCCAGCCCAGGCTCCATTGACCCGATGATGCGGACTGCGAGCACCCGCTCAAAGAGCTTGCTCAGGTCGCTCAACAGGACAATGGGCCGGTGAGCTGAAGGAGCCCAGGGCCGTAGCTTAGCTCTGACGAGCTTGTACGGCTTTCCCCACGGGTCCCTGTTGAGTGACTCGAGCCACTCCTTCCAACAGGAGTCCTTGGCATTGGCGATGCCCTGCTGCAACGCCAGACACGCACTGCGATAATCCGCGTACAGTACGTCCTCACGATCTCTGTCCCGGATCCTTCGCCTCCGAGCGCGGGCATATGCACGGCGTGTACGAAGGCAGCTTCTACGCAACTCGCGGAGCTCAGCCTTCCACCAATACACCCAGCGCCGGGGGGCGAAGGGTCCAGCACGTGGCATAGACGCGTCACATATACGCGTGAGCGCATCCGTCAGCCTCCCAGCCTCCTCGTCCACATCTGTGGGCTCTGGATGACCACGAGACCATGCCTCGACAATCGCAGCCTCCGTGGCCAGCTCACTGTCGAAGCGACCTAATAACCACCGACGATCATCTCCGCTAGTGGGAGTCCGGATTCTCGCTGTGCCAGATGGGCTCGACAGCGTAAAACGAATGTATCGGTGATCGGAGAGGGTCTCCGCGTCGACAACCACTCTCCACCCTTCCACACGATGGGCAAGGGGAGCGGAGGCAAAGGTGAGGTCGACGATCGACCCACCCTCACGTCGAATACAAGTGTTTTCACGGCCTCTATTGAGAACGGCTAGGCCCATACTAACCGCCCAATCTTCAAGCGCCTCACCCCGCACGTCGGTTGTCGGCGATCCCCACGCCGTAGACTTGGCGTTGAAATCGCCGGCAACTAGCACAGGGCGAGGGTATGCGCGCCCAATGAAGGTACCAGCTTCATCGAGCATGCGCTCAAACTCGGCCAGACCAACATTGGGTGAGCAATACACGCCGATGAACGCGGTACCGCCTACAATGGCTTGAACGCATCCGCTCCCCCTGACCATGCTCTCGACAGGCAACACATCCGCACCACACACAACTATGGCGACAGAGCCCTCGCGATCACCGATCCAGTTATCCCTGGGAGGGATAGCGTAGGGCTCAGAAATTACAGCCACGTCTATCCTCCACTGCGCAAGGGTCTGGATCAAAAGATCCTGAGCCCTTGCGCAGTGGTTGATATTGGCCTGCAAGAACTGAAGGGCCATCTACTTGCCGGTCTTGCGTGCTCCTGTCCTAAACTTACCTCGGGGCGTCGCTTCACCGACACACCCCTTGTCACCGACAATGTGAGTGGGCGGCTTTCCTGCGGCAGCACAGATCGCACAGTGCGGCTCGCGGTCGCACGCGCGGGAGATGTGACCTAGCTGCCCACACTTAAAACACCGACCTGCCATGTCCATGTCACATTTACATACCCCGGAATAGTGACCCGGCCTCATGCACTTAAAACAGCGCAGAGGCTTCGGGGCAATCGCAGACACACGTGCAGAAATCCATCCTATCACGACGCGGCCCGCCTCCACAACGCTCCTAGCAGCAGCTACAGGGCAGCTGACAATGACGCTCCCGGAAGGGCCGATCCGTCCTACTCTCAACAGAGCCGCATCGCAAGCACCAGCCTTCGCTACGGCCGCAGTGACCTCCTCAACAGTGACCGCATCATCAAGGCCAACGACCCGAATGTCTGTGCGCATTATGGGCCGCTGGATCCTAACACCATCTGGGCAGACCTCCCTTAGTTTGGCCACCAATTTTTCGGCTTTAGCGGCTCCATCCTCGCCGCTAATTTCGAGCAGGCGTGCACCGGTCGCGGCCCTCCGGAAGCGCACACTGTCGATGCCGAGAGCGCTTAGATCGACGCGCTTCTTTGCCTCAGCAAGCACCGACTCGTATGTGACACCACTTCCTTGCACCTCAGGTTGCAGCGTGAGCGTCACCGCCGCAGTCTTAGGCGCGGGTGGCACCCTCACCTTTAACTTACCAGGTGGTGGCGCTTGCGCCTTAGCACCGCGCTTCACCACCGTACTCCACGACATTGGAGCGGGAGCTACTACCACTCCAGGAAGCGAGAGAGGCACCGGCTGCAAGGCCTCTCTAGCAGCCATGGACTGCTTCTTCTTCTTCTTCTTTTTCTTCTTCCCTCCGTTAGCTGTAGCCTGACTAGAGGGTGGCACACAAGAGCCAACAACAGCAGCAGACGGCCGTGAAGGGGCTGTAGCAGTCGCCACAACCCTCTCCTCAACCGCAAACCGCTGCTCAAGGCACTGCAGGCGGCCCTCCACTCCGGCAAGAACTTTGCGGGTTATAACGCCCGCCCAATCCTGCAAATTCGGCTGTGCGTCTACAGTTGACGCCCGATGCCGCAACTGCTCCATCTCGTGCCGAAGTTCCTCCACCTGTTTCTGAAGGCCGCTGTTTTCAGCCTTAAGGATTGCCAGCTCCTCTGGAACTGAGCGCATGCCCAGCTCCAGAGCAGCCCCCCTTATGGTTTCCACAGCGACCTTCAGGCTTTTGACCATTGTGCCCTTTAGGTTCTTCGACCTTAGGGCCACCTCGTTCACTATATTTAGCGAACTGAACACCAAATTGCGCAAGGTCTCTTCCGAGCGAGGCTCCGAACTAGAAGCTCGCACATCGAGATCCTTGCGCATCTCTTGGACCGACCGCATCCTCGCCAACATCTCCTCCTCCAAACGGTCGTCAGAAAGCTCCCGCTTCCTGGAACACTCACCTGAGGGGCCTCGTCCACGTTTGCTCTTATGAGCCGCCCCTTTCACTGGTGCCATGGGCACACCTAAAGATGCACCGTCTGAGTCGGTGTCCGGAGAACTAGTAAAGTCCACCGCCGGCTCCTCCGCTCCGCGCTTGCGCCAGAATCTGGCCGAAGCGCTCGGGCTGGCGGCCGAATTGGACGCCACCGTACGAAAGCTGCCGTCTGACAGCTCCGTATCCGACAACCGCGCCACGCTAACTCGTAGCTCCCTACGCGCCTGCTGTCCCACCGCGTCCGAAGACGCAACTACATCAATTTGATTTTTATTTGTTAATCCATCCATTTTAATCCCACGAGTATGGGGGATCAATACCGTCCACCCAGGGGGGTGCCCCCTGTCCCTGGGTAACCCTACTTACACACGGAGGTCGGGAGATGTCCGTGGGTGACCTCTAGCAGGCCGGATGCTGTCCGACCACCTCCGAAGAGGCGCTGTGGGCGGATAGGTCGACGCTCCACAGCTTTCAGGTTTTCGACCGAGCGAAGCGAGGTCTTAGAGTCGAAAGCCGCGAAATGCCTGCGTTTGGACCAGTTTAACGCTTGACCTCTGGTGCTTAAGTTTGGTTGACGTTTACTTGAAAACGGTTAATCCAAATTAAATGAAATTTTACACACAAGTTAAGAAGGTTAATTGGATAATTGTAGTGAAAAAATTAGCGAAATAGGTTACAGGGTTGCAGAGATATAGGTGACTTAAAGTCTTTACGATAGGTCTGACGATTATTTCAAAACTGGAGCGCTGATAATTTTTTTTCTAACATATACACATTTTTTATAAGCGACACAAATATATTAGCCAAAGTGTATGTTTGTATGTATGTTTGTTACGCGATAACTGGAAAACCAATGGTCCAATCTGCATGAAACTTTGCAAACGCGTAATATAAATCCATAGAATTTTTAAGTTCGAACATGAGCCAAATCGGTCGAAGGGTTCTAGAGTTTTAGAAAATGCTTAATTTCAACGTTACCAAAGTTCCAATCTTAATGAAACTTTGCGATCAGGTAGTATAAGCTAAAAGAATTCTCATGTTCGAAAATGAGCCAAATCGATCCAAGGGTTGTAGAGTTATGAAGATGTTTAAATTATAATGTTTTGCACAATTTGTTAGGTACATTAAGTTTGAGAAAGATCCTACAGGCAAAAAAGAGCGAGCAAGTTGATAAAGTTAAAGAATTAATAGCGATAAAGTCCAATAATTCGAGAATTTCAAGCAATTTATCATATTTTCAATATTTCTTATTTTTAATTATTTTCATATAATTTTTTAGTACATTGCGTAATACCAATAATTGCGTCAATTATAGTCCGGCCGCCTAAAGTTTGCTATTGAAATAGATGTCACATACATGTAGGTAAGTACACGTTTTGTGCTGTTTTTTTAATCTTTTTATAAACCTCATTTCGCTCGATCGATAAAATATAATGTTATATTTAATTTAAGTATATATAATTTTTATATTTAATTGTTAGTTTGTTTTTCTCAATAAAGATATTTAAGTAGTATGAAAATAAAGTAAAATAGTTATTTAAAAAAAAACCTTATTAATAGCGTTATTTTATGCCCATCGCTAATGGCAAGCAACCAAAGTTGGACTTAGTAGTATAGGCATAATTATAATATAATATAATTATGACGACATAACTACGTCACATTGCCTAAAATTTTGTATAAATTATCCCGAACACAATGTACCGGACTATAACTCGCTGTCAAGTAAAATAATATTTTACAGTGGTCGTAGCATGCCAAACGAGATCCCGCTGAAATGTCAAGCGTAGAACTGTCATACCATACATTGTAGTTTTGTGAATGTATGGGATGACAGTTCTACTCTTGAAGTTTGGCCGGGATTCTGTGTGGCATGCTACGGCCACTGGCAAAACACGAAAGTGGAGACCATAAACAATAATAAGCAGGTAACAATGTCTGTGGAAGTGGTGATAGAATAAAAAAACTCGCTGAATCGTTTTATGTTAAAATATAATTTAAATACATAATTTATATGAATACATACAAATATCATCGACCGAGCAAAGCGAACTCTTAGAGTTGAGAGAGCTCTCGGTGGCAGTAAGGTTATTTGAGTAGTCTGCATAACTTTTTAAAACCTAAAGTAATTGTTTGTGCCGGCACATTCAACAATAAAGGTGCACGAGCACACCATAATGCATCGCGGGCCGTGTACTTATAGTCTGCCAAATTTCATAAATATATGGTAACGGCAAGTTCCCTATGAATGTTGATTTATTCAGAGGGTCAAAAAAATTTAGGTACGTTTTTGAAGGATAAACGGGTGTATTTTTTTCTACGTTAACTCAGAAGTTTAATTTAACGGGCACCAAGCGGCTATAGACCTGTGTATTATGGTAAAAATATACAATTCTACGGGATGTAGAGTATTAATTGGTCTTGACAGGCATACGGATGACCAAGTGATCCTATTTATTAGGGTTTCGTTTTTTCCTTCAGAGGAACGAAACTCTAAAAAGGATTATATTCAAAAAATCTCGGTACGTAGGTTTATTGAGTTTTAATTTCTCAGAATTTTTATATTTTGAGTTTTAATATTAATGTTAAAGTTCTTGTATTAGGATATATTTAGTCGAGACCTAAAGTCTAAGGTTTACCACGGAAATTGGGCTGCGAGGTCACAGTTCGAGGCGAACTACTAGTTTAAGGTGGTTGTCTCCACTGGGCCAGCCAACTAAGGCAAGCCCCTTCTCACTGGCGTCCGTACTACGAAACGTAGCCCGGAACGCTGCGGCGGTTTACTACTCAGGAGCCCACTCGCTTGTGAGGTGTCCCCCACATCCCTCTCCACTAAACCTACTCTAGCCTACACCTATTCCTACCCTACCTAACCCTACAGCCCGCCTACGCTACCCTAAGCCCCAACCCTCCCTCCAGGTATAGGTTTAGATTCCGGATAAAGGAGCAGAAGCCGGAAGCCTCGCTCCCTGATCCCAAATCTAAACCCAACCCTTCCCCGAACGACCCCTCCTACACTACATCCTACCTAGCCTACACCTAGCACCCCGCCTAATCTAACCTAAGCCCCAACCCAGCCCCCCGCCCCTGCAGGTGTTGGCCGCACGGATCCCAAGACCCCGAAGGGAGTTACAATCCGTCCGTTACCAGGGTGCACCGGGAACCACTGCTAACCATAACCCCACAGGGAAATGATTAGCAGTCGGACACACAAGGAGGTACCTGCGCGCACCCCAACCTAACCTAACCTAACCTAACCTTTTTTTTTTTTTTTTTTTTTTTTTTTTGACCCAGGAAAAATGCGTTACGCATCATCACCCCACGCCGGGGGGCGCGGGGCGGTATGTGGGACTCCCCCGCCAAAGATGGGAGCGGCGGGGATACCCACTAAAAAACCTGGGGGTGTTCCTGCGGGACGCCATAATGCCGGGGCAACGGGTACGCCGAAGCATTCATCCGCGGCCCCGGCGGCGTTTGGTCCTCACTGACAGGAGGACCCCTCCGCGGTGGGGTGAAGAGGAGTTTCACCCCACCCTCTCAAGGGGCGCGCGGAAACACCGCGCGCGCCACCTCGTGGGTCTGTTCTTGCGGCGGCGAATACCCCCGTACTCGCCGCCTAGACCCAGGTTATGGGGGCTGGAGAAGGGCGTGGAAGATACGCCTCCGACGCCCCCTTCTCCGGGCACGCATCGGGAGGTCGGTGGTGACCTCCCGTTCGCGTTCCGCGATCTCCTTCTGCGAGATAACACTCTCGCAGAACGAAACCGCGGCCTGCCACGACTCCTCGCTTGCAACCATGGCTCTTACCATGGTTGCCAGCGAGAGTTCGTCCCCCATAACAACGACGAGGGCACGGCGCTCACTGACCCAAGCTGGGCACTCCTCCAGTGTATGTTGCGCCGTATCCACGTCGCTACCACAGTGGTGGCAAGCAGGGGTCGGTTCCCTGCCGGCTACGTGGTGCAAGTACTTTCCGAAGCATCCGTGCCCGGAAAGCACCTGCACGAGCCGGAAGGTCAAGGACCCGTGCTCTCTGTCCGTCCACTGCTGGAGTAGTGGACGGACTGCCACCACTGTCCAGCTGCCTGCTCGAGGGTGGGCCAGACGCGTACTCCACCTCTCGAGCAGTGCCTCGTTGGCTTCCTCCTTCCACCTCTCTACCTCCCTGGGAGACGCGGTGAGCCCGCGGAGGCGGAGCGCGGCGCGCCACTCGTAGCGCGCCGCATACAGCTCCGCCTCCAGGTCCCAGGGGGGAGATCCTGCCAAGAGGCACGCCGCCTCGTAGGAGACCGTGCGGTAACCCCGTATTACCCCGACTGCCATCACCCTCTGAGGACGTCTCAGATGGGCGATGGTTTGCTCCGTCAGGGCATCCACCCATACGGGGACTCCATACAGAGCCATGGACCGCACGACTCCCGCGTACAGGCGACGGCAGCTGGTCCGAGGTCCGCCTAGGTTCGGCAGCAGCCGCTTGAGAGCGGCCGCCGCACCCATCAGGCGGGGAGCCAACCGGGCAAAGTGCTCCCGGAAGTTCCACCGCCCGTCGAGGACGAGTCCAAGATATTTCATCGAGGGCTCGACCCCGATGCAGACCTCCCCGATAGGGATAGTGGAACCCCTACTCGGGGCCCTCCGAGGCCCATGAAAACACAGGGCCTCGGTTTTATCGAGGGCCACCCGGAGTCCCAATCTCCCTATCCGTGCCACCACCTCCCCCACCGCCACGGTGGCAAGGCGGGCAGCCTCCTGGAATGTCCCCCCCGGGGCCACGACGAGCGTGTCGTCCGCGTAACACGTCACGCTGGCCCCCGGGGGAAGATCCCCGCGCAGCACCCAGTCGTATCCGATGTTCCACAGGAGCGGTCCTAAGACCGAGCCCTGTGGAACACCGCACGACATCTCTCTCCGCAGCGTCCGTCCATCGTCGCCCGGATAGGTGATGCACCTATCCGAGAGGTAGGCCCCGACAATCCGGCTCAGGTAGGGAGGCACATCATGGTACTTCAGTGCCTCCCTGATGACGGCCCACGGCATGGAGTTGAACGCGTTGGCGATGTCCAGGGACACCGCCAACAGAACACCGCCGCGGGCGACCACCATGTCCGAGTGGGCCTTGACGCGCTTGATCGCGTCAATCGTCGACCGGCCCACCCGGAAGCCGAATTGTCGATCGGACAAATCCGGGCCTACCTCGGCGAGATGCTTGACGAGGCGGCAAGCCACCACCCGTTCAAACAACTTGTCCGCCTCGTCAAGCAAGACGATGGGACGGTACGCTGCGGGAGAGTCTGCTGCGCGCCCCTCCTTTCGGAGGAGCACAAGGCTGCCCGCCTTCCACCGCGAGGGGAACCGCCCCGACTCCAGACAGGCATCCATGAGCCTTCGGAAGCGGTCCCCGAGGGCGTCCAACGCCAGGACCCAGGCGACGCCGGGAATGCCATCCGGCCCCGGAGCCTTGCGCTTACCGCGCATCCGGGACACGGCATATCCCAGCTCGCCCGCCGACACTGGTGGCACCGCAGTGTCCTCCTGGCGCGCCCTCTCGGGAGGCGCCATCTCCGGGGGCTCGTACTCCACCCCGGAGGGAAAGAGCGAGCTAACCACCTCCTCCAGAAGGCGGGGCTCCAGAGTCTCTGTCAGTGGGGGGGCCCATGGTCGGAGTTTCCCCCTGACCATTTTGTAGGGCCGCCCCCACGGATCGCGGTTCAGAGACTCTAGGAGCTCTGCCTTAGCCCGCTCTTTGGAGTCGCCAATCAGCCGCTGCAGAGCCTTCTTGCGCTCCGTGTACGCGTCATGCAGCTGCTGACTGGCGAGTCTGCGCCTCCCCCGAAAACGTCGTGTGGCCTGGCGTCTCGCTTCCACGCAGCGGGAGCGCTCGGCTGCGATCTCCTGAGACCACCAGTACACACACGTTTTCGGAGGATGAGGTCTGGCCCGGGACATGCCAGCGTCGCATATTTGCGACATCGCTTCCCGGAACCACTCGGCCTCATCCTCCACATCCACTGGCCCCTCTGGGGGGGCCAGCCACGCCTGGACAATGGAGGCCTCTATGATGGCCTCCCTGTCCAGGCTCTTTATGGCCCACCTCGGCGACGACGGCGTCGTCCTCGGGCGACGGGGACTGGAATTTGTGGAGACACTGAATCGGATATAGAGATGATCCGACAGTGTCTCCACATCCTCCACCACCTTCCAGTCCCGAACACGGCGTGCGATGGCTGGGGTGGCAAATGAGAGGTCCACGATGGACCCCCCGTTCCGCCGCACGCACGTGTTCACCGACCCGCGGTTGAGTACCGACAGGCCGGCTATCGTCGCCCACTCCTCCAGAGTCTCGCCGCGCGCATCAGTTCTGGGAGATCCCCACGCCATGGACTTGGCGTTGAAATCCCCCAGAACGAGCGCGGGACGAGGTAGAGTCTGCCCAATGAGGGTCCCTACCCCGTCCAGGAGCGACTCGAACTCGGCGAGACTCCTGTTGGGCGAGAAATACACCCCAATGAGGAGGTACTCTCGCCAGAGGACCGCAGCGTACCCACTCCCCCTCGCAACAAACGAAGGGGGTGGGGCGCCGGACGCCGTCGAGGCGACGATGGCAACCGAACCATCAACATCTCCTACCCAGTTGTCCCGGGGAGGGATGAAGTATGGTTCGGAGACCACCGCGACCTCTATCGACCACTGTGCCATGCTCTGCAGGAGTAAATCCTGCGCTGCTGCACAGTGGTTGATATTCGCCTGCAGAACCTGGTGGGCCATACTAATCCCCCGCGGTTTCCATGTCCTCCACTACCCGCGGGGGAGACCGGGCGGCCGGGATGTGAGCGGCCGCTCCGGTGCTCCTCTTTGGTTTCGGAGGGTGGCATTGCTTGCCACCCATCCGATGCGCCGATTGTTTGCCCGCCGCCGCGCACAGGGAGCATTTGGGCGCGGGGGCGGGGCACTTGGCCGCAATGTGACCCTTCTGACCGCAGCGATAGCATTCATCGCTGCGGTCCGCCGTGCAGGTGCACTGCACACGTACGTGCCCCGTGTGCAGGCACTTGTAACATCTCATCGGCCGGGACTCGAGCACAGTGACCTGTGCCGAGACCCAGCCGACGAGTAGCCTCCCTCCTGAGGCCAACTGTTTGGCGGCCACCACTGGGCAACGCACAAAGGCGGAACCCGTGCCCCGTATGCCAAGCCGCATTTCGCCGACCTGCACCGACTCTTCAGTGCAGCCGGTGCGCTTCGCCACCGCCGCCGCCACGTCCGCAGAGGTGACGGAATCGTCCAGACCCGATATCCGCATCTCTGCGGTCTTTACAGGTCTGGAGATCTTTACCAGCTCAGGATCCAGGGCCTCCCTCAGCTTTGTAGCGAGGGAGTCTGCCTTGTCACCGCTGGTGGCACCCGACACCTCCAAAATTCGCGCACCGGTGGCCGCCTTTCGGCTCCAAAGGCCCTGGTCGATCCCGATACTGGTGAGATCGACCGCCCTCCTTGCTTGGCCAAGAATGTCGGCGTAAGTTACACCGCTCTCCACGGCCGCCGGCTGCAGTGAGATCACCACAGCCGACGAACGCGGAGTCCGCAGCCGCACCTGCTGCCGCTTCACCGGCACTGGGGCGGCAGCACGCTTGCTGCCGCGTTTTCCCACCACCGTCCAACCGGCCTCCGGCACAGGTGCCGATGCGGGCTGCGAGGTGGTCTTAGGGGCACCACTCTCAGCCACCACAGACCACGGTTGAGTCATAGTCTGCGGGGCTGGCGGAAGGGGGCGAGGTGCAGGCTTAGAAGCAGCGGCAGTCGTCGCCTTTCCTTTGCCCTTCCCCTTGCCCTTGCCTTTCCCGACTGGCTGCCTTGGGGCAGTCACCTGCGCTGGGGCAGTGGATGGCCCGGGCTTTGGCTGTTGGGCCGCAGCTGCAGCCGCAATCCTCTGCCTGGCCGCGAGCGGAGGCGCCACACGCTGAGCCGGAAGAAGGCGGTGCTCCACCTCCCCGAGCCGAGCGTTGACCATGGTCCCCACCTGGACCATGATCCCCCTCGCGAACTCCTCCTGCGTCAGGGCAGGAGGAGGAGTCCCCTCGGAGAGCGTCGAGGACGCTCTGCGTGGAGCCGGAGTAGGGGAGGGTGGCAAGGGCGCCGAGGGCTCTCGGGTTCTCGCCACCTCGACCCGGAGCATCTCCACCGCGCTCCTGAGCTCCGCCACCTCAGTGCGAAGGCGGACGTTTTCCGCCTTTAGCACCGCCACCTCTGACGTGGAGCTCCGAGTCGCAAGAGCCTCCACGATGTCCGCGACGACCCGGGTCGTCAAGTTGAGGCTTTTTACAAAGCCTCCCTTGAGACTGCCGGATCTCGCGGCCACCTCCTTGTTAATACGCAGGCACATTTGTGCCTGCCCCAACAGAACGTCGGAAGGCTGCTCGCCCACCGCACCCAGCGACGAGATAGAGGCGTCGAGCTCGCGAGCCATCTGCTCCACCGTCTGCTCGACCCTCTCCTTCCCTGCATCCTTCTTCCGGAACTCCGCCCTGCGGTCTATGAAGACCTTGGGGGGCGGAGGTCCCATCAGCTCGACCTCGTTAGATGAAACCGAGGGTGATGGCGACATGTCGGCACGCGACCGACGTCGGTTTGGTGGCGCCCACATAGCATTTACGCGTGGTTCTGGGGACGGTGTTATTCGACCCATACCAAACTCGGCCTCGGAGTCGGACGGGGCGTCCGACATCCGCACCGACTCCCCATCCACACTACGCCCCGCCCTAGAGCAGGACGCCTCCTCCGCTGGCTTCAACACCAGGTTTTCCAACACTACTACAGCGTTGCCTATCTTCTCCGTCTCCTTCGTCTTGCTCAGTCTCGAGCTCGTTCTTTTTGGTTGTTTTTCGACCGAGCGAAGCGAGGTCTTAGAGTCGAAAGCCGCGAAATGCCTGCGTTTGGACCAGTTTAACGCTTGACCTCTGGTGCTTAAGTTTGGTTGACGTTTACTTGAAAACGGTTAATCCAAATTAAATGAAATTTTACACGCAAGTTAAGAAGGTTAATTGGATAATTGTAGTGAAAAAATTAGCTAAATAAGTTACAGGGTTGCAGAGATATAGGTGACTTAAAGTCTTTACGATAGGTCTGACGATTATTTCAAAACTGGAGCGCTGATAATTTTTTTTCTAACATATACACATTTTTTATAAGCGACACAAATATATTAGCCAAAGTGTATGTTTGTATGTATGTTTGTTACGCGATAACTGGAAAACCAATGGTCCAATCTGCATGAAACTTTGCAAACACGTAATATAAATCCATAGAATTTTTAAGTTCGAACATGAGCCAAATCGGTCGAAGGGTTCAAGAGTTAAAGAGATTGCTTTATTACAATGAAACCGATGATCCAGTCTTGATAAAACTTTTTAAACAGGTAGTACAAACTAAAAGAATTCTCACGTCCAAAAATGAGCCAAATCGGTGCAAGGGTTGTAGAGTTATAGAGAATACAAAATTACAATGTTTATCGATTATAATATTATAAGAACTGCAGGGATATTCAGTTATCCGTCAGGGAACCGAACCAAAGACCGAATTGTCAAAAATCGATACGACGTAATACGTCATTTCATACATTTTTTATAATTCGGTCCTGGGTTCGGTTCCCTAACGGATAATTAAATAGCCATGTTGACTTACTCAAAATATTATGAATTTAAATGATCGTGCGGGTGGTGCAGGATATTATGTTCAAATTTATTAATCAAACTTAAACCCATTTTTTTATTCAAATAGTAGCCCACAATGAGTGCCCAAAAGAGGCATGTAGATCGAAAAGGCGAAAGCAGAAAAACTAACTTAAGAACTTTGTTTGGATTATTCAGGAGATAAACATACTAAAAGTCCCTACCCCTCCGAGGTGAGCCCGAGGGGTGGGGGGGCCGAAGAAGGTCCCATTTTTAGGTTTTTTGCCTAAATATCAAAAAACTGGGCGTTGTACGATATTTTGTTGTACTTCATTATAAAATAAAATTTCGTACAACTTTGGCTTTACCACTTTTTATCTATATCCAATCGTTGTCCAGCTATGAGCTTCCAAACATGGTCTATTTTTAAGACGCTCAAATATGAAATAGTTTTCCATACAAAGTCGGTAAAAAAATCTTGCAAGTAATATTTGACCAACTTCTGGTTGTCGTACCATAATGAAACTTTGCAAATGTCTAGAAATATGATGACAGTTCAATAATTTGATACCACTGAGCTGATCTGATGATGGAGCCAGGAGGTGTTTACTGAACCTCTTCAATGGCTATTAGTAAACCCGTCGAGTTTGGGCACATTACACTCGAATTGACATAAGCAAAAAACCTAAAAATGGAACCTTCTTCGGCCTCTCCCCCCCTCGGGCTCACCTCGGAGGGGTGGGGACTTTTAGTATGTTTATGTTATAACTAGAGAATAGTCCAATTAAATTTTACAATTATTTAGATCTAAGTATTTTAAGACTCTACTGCTCGTTCGAAAAGCATTTCTATGAGAAGAACGAGCAAGAAACTTATTGGGATTGTTATTTATGTGTTTATCACATATCATTATGACATTAAAACCATCATTCACTCTAACATCTGCAAACATCCCTGACGCTCTGTAGTATCGAAACAGCGCCAAAAGCATCCTGAAAGCATTGTTGTACTGGATCCGTTTTTTGTAAAGTTCAACAAAAAAAAAAAATATTAGACCTACGTTTGATCACATCCCACCTGATGGAAAGTGCAAATGTGATTGACGAGCTGCACGTATAAAAAGTCTGATAATGCCATGAACAAGGACACTTTGTCTTTCTCAGTAGCTGTAGATACATCTTGAAAACCTGCGAGCCTAGATATTACGCGTGACTGTCATAGCTCTGCGTTCTCGCTCCAAGTCTTAGTCATCATCGGCTGCTACGACAAAAATGTTAAAGAATTAGCTACAATATCAATATTATAATAACTGTTGTAAATTTGCTGTATAACACAAGTAAAGCTAGATATTTTTTTCCAATTTCAATTCTTCTTATGTCCACTGCATCGACAACTTCTTCGTAAACAAATGCTACAAACTATGAAGATTTTGTGAGATTTTTTGTAAAAACTATAGTAATATTTATAATACACATAACCTTTCATATTTTATTATTATTGAAATTTTGATCACAACAATAAATTAGTCACAGAGCTAAAGATTTTTTTAATGTATATCCGTTACGTATTTTCCTTTCCTTTTACGAATATTATAGGTTAAAGTTTCCATACATTTATATTTCGAAGATACTTATAACTTTTACCCATGTATACCTATTTTGAGGGAAATTGGGTCTGCGAGGTCCCAGTTCGCGGCGAACTACTAGTTATTTAGAGTCTCCATTACAAATCCCACGAGTAGGAGGGAAAGACTGTCCATCCGAGCGGTGCCCTCTGCACCCGGATAACCCTAATACGCCTGGGGGTCGGGAGGTACCCAGGGTTGGCGCTAACTGGTGGTTACAACTCTAACCACCACCCGAAGGCCCTCTGTAGCCACGTATCCCAACTACAGAGACTTGAGGGTTTTTTATTGAGGTTTTCCTTCCTCGCAGGGCCGGCCGGTTAAGGCAAGCCCCCCTGGTCCCGAAGTATACCGCTAGACATGATCAACAGACGCATACCCCAGGATAACAGGTCGCCCGACAGGGAGCCGAAACTCACCCAGCAACCGGGTTTACGGTTGCCGGCCCGCCGCGCCGAGGACCTTGGAGGTCCTCCATCCCACGCAACCCGAAGGTCGCCGCTGGCCCTGATAAGGGCCCCAAACCATCGTGCATCACAAGATGCAAGCGTAAAACGCTTCCCTCTGTACGCAGACTCAGCCTGCCATCCACCGACTGCCAACGGGACAGTCCGCTGGTCCTAAAAAGGACCTTTCTCTTCATGTTACCCCGTCCACTGTCTCCTATGATAACAGCATAGGAGTACGTGGAGAGGCAGCACCGTCCAACCTCACAACACTGATGAATGAGAGCACTCATCAGCATGAAAGGAGACGTCACCCCCTTGGTCGAATATTCGCTATTGGCTCCAAAGTCGACTCCATGGGGAACGGCTTCGGAGCCAATACCCAGGGTGCACCGCGAGGAGGTTTCCGACCACCGCACCCCAACCTAACCTAACCTAACCTAACCTAACCTAACCAAATCATAGCCAAACCAAACAAAACAGATTACTCCGATTCATCATCATTCCGGCCTATTGGACTCATCAACGTTTTCGGCAAGCTATTGGAAAAATTAATCACACAACGCCTGACTCATCACATAAATATAAATCATCACAACTGCCCGCATCAATTCGGCTTCAAACAACAAATTTCTACCGCTCACGCTATTCATTCTGCTCTAAATATTATTAATCATGCAAAATCTGAAAAAAAACATGTCATCGCAATATCACTTGACATTAAAGCAGCTTTTGACAACGCCTGGTGGCCTGCCATTTTCAATAGACTAAGGACCATAGACTGCCCAACAAACTTATTTATGACTTTAAAAAGTTACGTTACCGACCGACAAGTTTACCTAAATTTCTCTGACTGCACAGTGACCAAAACCATGACAAAGGGATGCATCCAGGGGTCGGTCTTCGGCCCAACCCTATGGAACATACTATTAGACACACTCCTCATCACTCCGTTCCCCGAGGGATGCCACATCCAAGCATTTGCCGATGACATCCTCCTCATAGTTCAATCCTCAAACATCATCAACCTTGAAACCACGACACATCATGCGCTTAACATTATCACCGACTGGGGGCATAACATCAAACTCACATTCGGTCCACAAAAAACTCAAATCATCTCATTCACACACAAAGCCTTGTCATCAAAAATCTTCATGCACGGACACCAACTCATCTTCAGCAATCATATCAAATACCTAGGCATTATCATTGACAGACACCTCAAATTCACTCACCATGTAGAATACATCATCGAAAAAGCCAAATCATTATTCCACAAACTCATCACATACACCAAACCAACCTGGGGGGTCCACTCTGATAACATTAAAATCATTTACACTCAAGTCATCCAACCAATCATTTGTTATGCCTCCAGCATTTGGTCCGGATCATTAAAATACAAATATATAATCAAAAGACTGCTCTCCATTCAACGCCTCTTCGCAATCAAAATCATTCGGGGATTCCGCACCGTCAGCACCGCCGCTTCCATTTCCATCGCTCAACTCACTCCACTACCTGACAAAATCCTCGAAATCGCCGACATCGAATCATCCAAAATCAACAACTCATCGCGCTTCATCCCCCATGTCCCCCTCCAGCTACCTGTCAAGTCCTTGCATATGCCCCATCCTTCGGTCAGGGTGGGAATCTCGTTCCGCGAGATTAACACCTTGACTGAATATGAGGCCCTGGGCGAGGAGCTTGACGGGTACTGGCAAATATTCACTGATGGCAGTAAGAGCGACACCGACCAAGTCGGTGCTGCTTTCATTGCCATTGTGGTGAGGTGAGAAGGATGACGAACTGATATGATTAAGGGCTTACCCGAGGTAGATAGTGTGAAGCTGATAGTATGAATTTATGTGTGAAAGTTTGTATGAATTTACTGATATTAAAGGTGGCTGAAGAAAGATGAAACTACGCGTGATTTTAAGATAAATATAATAACAGAAAAGCAAAAGACAGATTACAGTAAGAATGAGAAAATAACAATATTTACGTAAGCAAATTAATTAAGCGAGCGAGCGCGTGCTAGCGTTACGAGGCGGTGCGAAGCTCTGTCGGGCGCGCGGCTCACGCGCTGCGACCGGCCGGCAGGCGAGCACGGGAGTGCCGCGCGGGCCGGGGGCGGTGAGTCGGCGCAGGTCCAATATTCGTAAGCAGAGCGCGCTGTTGTGAGCGATTTGGATGAAATTGTATCGCCACAGTTCCCCCCTACCAGACCGTTACTACGGTCGATAATAATTCGGGAAACGTACTCGGCGACCGCTTCGTGTAATTTTCTGTTCGGTGGCCGTATTCTTGGGAACGGTGTGTTCAGGTGACGGCGGTGATTTTGCAGGTGCAGGTGTTTTCGCAGGCGTCGAGACCGGCGGAGTAGGAGCATGGACCTCTCGCGACAGGTAAGCTGGCTTCAGTCGATCCACGGAAACGTTGGTGTTCTTTCCCTGGACATCGATGGTGAAGTACTTCGGGTGTCGCTGAATAACCTTGTATGGGCCAACGTACGGTGATTCCAAGGGGCTGCGTACGCGATCGACGCGCAGGAAGACGTGGGATGACGTTGACAGGTCTCGAGGTATGTAGAAGGGTGACGAGGTGTGCCATGAAGTCGGACGCGGCGTCAACTTCGCCATGTGAGCGCGAAGACGATTGGCGTACTCAGTGACGTCAGTGGCAGTGTAGTCGTCACTCGGGGACAGGAGCTGGCCAGGTAAGTGGAGGGCTTCTCCGTAGACTAGCTCGGCCGGCGATGCTTGGAGATCTTCTTTCCACGAGCTTCGCATGCCGAGAAGAACCAGTGGAAGAACTTCTGTCCATTGTGATGTGTTGTGGCACTTGATCGCGGCTTTTAGCTGGCGATGGAGTCGCTCGACGATCCCGTTGGCTTGAGGGTGATAGGCCGTAGTGCGGATGTGGCGCGCACCGACCAGGGCAGTGAGAGCTTTGAAGAGGTGGCTCTCGAACTGGCGGCCACGGTCAGTGGTCACTCGGGCAGGACAACCGAATCTGGCGATCCAGCCGGAGACGAGGGCTTCTGCGCAGGCTTCCGCGGTGATGTCACGAAGTGGCATCGCCTCAGGCCATCGAGTATAGCGATCGATGACGGTAAGGCAATACCTGTAATCAGAAGAAAGGGGTAACGGGCCTACGATGTCGAGATGGATATGGGAGAATCTTGAGGAAGGGGAGGGGAATGTGGCAGGAGGGGAGATTGTATGGTGGGTTATTTTATTTTTCTGGCATTGCAAGCATTGCCTTGTCCACTCTCTACAATCTTTACGAATCCCTGGCCACACAAATCTTTGAGATACCAGTCGTACTGTAGCTGCGGTTCCTGGATGATGTAAGGTATGTATCATGTCAAAGACTTGTCTCCTCAGTTCCGGTGTAATGTAAGGTCGCGGTGGTTCCACGGAGGTGTCACAGTACACGTAAGTATTCTTGTATCCCGTCTTTACTTTACGTAGGAGCAGGGACGTACCATGGTGTAGCAGGTCTTGCAGTTCTGGATCTGATTCCTGAAGGCGTGCAAGCTCCTGGTAGTCTATGCAGCGAGAAACTTCGTCAACGCGGGAAAGGGCGTCCGCGACTACGTTATCTTCACCAGGTATGTACTGTATATCTGTAGTAAATTGAGAGATAAAGTCAAGATAACGAAATTGTCTTGGTGAGCATTTCTCTCTATTGTTCGTGAACGCGAACGTCAATGGCTTATGGTCGGTGAGAATCGCGAAGTTCCTGGCCTCGACCATATGCCGGAAGTATTTGACTGCCTCATACATTGCCAAAAGCTCTCTGTCGTACGGGCTGTACTTCCTTTGTGCGTTGGAGAGTTTGTGCGAGAAGAATGCGAGGGGTTCCCACTCTTCACCTATCCGCTGCTGCAGCACGGCGCCAATGGCGGAGTCAGATGCATCAGTGGCGATGGCGAGTTCCGATGATGGATCGGGATGGACGAGAAGAGTGGCCTCGGAGAGTGACTTCTTGCATTCAGTGAAGGCTTGTAGTAGCTCCGGGGTTTCTTGGACTGGCTGAGAGCCTTTCACCTTCGGACCGGATAAGACGTCGTGCAAGGGTGCTTGGATGCAGGCGGCGTTAGGAATGAAACGCCGATAAAAGTTAAGCATTCCAAGAAATCGGCGCAGGTCCTTTACAGTCTTCGGAAAAGGGAAGTCTTGGATCGCCTGGACCTTCGTGGTAAGGGGTCTTGTTCCAGCTGATGACACGTCGTATCCAAGAAAGGTCACGCTTTCTTGGCCGAGTGTGCATTTGGAGGTGTTGACCAGGATACCATACATCTTGAGGCGTTCGAAGAGTAGACGCAAGTGCTTCTCATGTTCTTTTCTTTCAGAAGAGAAAACGAGAATGTCGTCGATGTATCCATAGCAGAAGCTATCCAAGCCAGAGAGAACTTCGTCTATAAACCTTTGGAAGGTCTGCGCAGCGTTCCTTAATCCGAATGTCATATACGGGAACTCGTATAAACCGAATGGGGCCGTCTTGGGTATGTCCTCTGGGTTGACCCTAATTTGGTTATACGCCTTGACAAGGTCGATCTTCGAGAAGTTGGTGCATCCCGCGAGTTGGTAAGAGAAGTCGTGAATGTGACGCACTGGGTATCGATCAGGAACAGTCCTCGCGTTGAGAGCTCGGTAGTCGCCACAGGGTCTCCATCCATCATCCTTTTTACGTACCATGTGTAAGGCTGAGGACCAAGGGCTGTCAGATCTTCGAGCTATTCCACTAGCCAACATATCGTCGAACTCCTTCTTTGCTGCCTGTAAACGAGTTGGATCCAAGCGACGAGGTTTACAAGCTACTGGCGGTCCGGGCGTTGTCCGGATATGATGGAGTGTCTTGTGATTGGGAGGAGAAAAGATTCCAGCAGGGCGAGTAATCTCTGGGTACTCCCTTAAAATGTGATGGAAGTGTGAATCTCCAGAGACTGCCTTTATAGACGTTAAATCGTCATCAGAAGAACTGGAGGGAACGGCGCTGACAGACATTGTAGTGGTTCCGTCGGTTAAGAGCTGTCTCCTGCAGTCGACGAGCAGATTGTAGAAGGAGAGGAAGTCTACTCCAATGATGGGCTTCGAGACATCTGCGATCGTAAAAGTCCACACGAAATCTCGTCGCAAGCCAAAATCAAGATGTAGCGTAACAGGACCGTAAGTATGTATAACAGAATTGTTTGCAGCAGATAGTTCAAATCCTGTTTTAGTGCAAGGCGTCTTTATCGCTGACCGGGGAAAAACACACAAGTCTGAGCCAGTGTCCACGAGGAACTGCATTTTTGATGCTCGGTCGGTGACAAAAAGGCGGCCTATTAATAGAGGACAGTCGTTAGCCGCTACTTGCGACCGTCCCTGTAGTTTTCCGATGTCGGAAACGTGCAGGGTTTCTTACAGTTCTTCGCCTGAGCTCCGTAATTGAAGTGGTAGAAGCAATGGGGATGATCTGAAGGCGGCTGTCGCAGGCGTGAGCGGCTATTAGAGCGAGAGCGACTACTGCGGTTGTTCCAGCGCTGAGGACGTTCTCCACTCCTCTGCGTGGTAAGTAACGCTACCTGTTTTGTTAGCTCCTGGACCTGTCTCGCTAAGTCGCCGAAGTCTGCAGTGGATACCTGGGCGGCGCTGGATACCTGAGGCGAGGATGGTGTAATATCATGCACCTTATCCGCGAGGTCAGCCAGCTTCTCCAGCGGTAAGTCGTCCTGTGAAGCAATTACCGTCACAATGTTCGTAGGTAACCTGCTGGTCCAGACTGATTTCAGGAATTCCTCTGGAATGCTGGGTCCAGCCAGGCTCTGCATATGCCGCAACAGCTGAGAAGGCTTGCGGTCACCTAACTCCTCGTGCATTAGTAATTGTTGGACGCGCTTTTGCTTGGACGCAGAGAGGCGTTTTATCAGCTCGGTTTTTAGTTTCTGGTATTTATCCGTTAACGGCGGATTGGTGATTATGTCACGCACCTCGGCAGCGTAGTTGTGATCTAGTTGTGCCACCAGGTAACAGAACTTAGTATCATCGGTAGTTATTTTTGATAACGTAAATTGGCTTTCTACCTGGGCAAACCATAAAGCCGGTTCCTCGGGCCAAAATGGCGGGATTCTGACACCAACACGTAGTACAGCCGGGGCATCGTCGGTTTCGGCCATTATATCGGGCACTTATTTTTTTTAGTCCAAAAAAATTCTCACCTCTTTTAACTTGGGCCACACCCCAAGTTCTGGAATGCGGTTCTGCCGCTCTGAGTCCGTGCGCGTGGTAAGATATTCTTCTTCCGGGGTCACCAGTTCCGGGGTCTTCGTCCGGGGGCAATCCATCCGGCCACCACACTCACACAAAACATCTAAAACTAACTAATCACTGCTCTGTTTTTCAGTCCGAACTATTAGCCATCAAAGAGTCATTATCATGGATCATCCGCAATAACATTCACAAATCATTCATATTCTCTGATTCACACTCCGGCCTCACCGAACTGAAAAACTCCAACAGTCATAACCATTTCGCCCACTCCATTCACACATCTATTCGTCACATTCATAGCTCAAATCACATCATTAAATTCGCATGGGTCAGAGGTCACATTGGCATCACCGGCAACGAACTCGCCGACCTAGCCGCCAAGTCCGCTGCCGCCATGATCACTCCTCCAGATTACATACACATTCCAATCAGCTACATCAAACTCCAAAATTCAAAAATAGCGAATGAAAAAGCTGCACAATTATATTCTCAGTGCAGCGATCACATCAAAACAATTTTACCGACCTTCCAGGACCTCACCACATACCTCTCATTAGTCAAACCATCATTTATCATCACTCAATTTCTCACAAACCACGGCTACCATAAATCATACCTTCATCGTTTCAAAATCACTGCCGACGACCTCTGCCCATGCGACGACTCATCTCCACAAACATTGGATCACCTCATCAGACACTGCCCCCGATTCATGTACACCCACCCGCATCAAACACACCTCCAACTGCCATCATAACATTAACCCATTCTCGCTCATAGACATCATGAAACACCCATCCACACTAGCCACATTTCACGACCATATCATCTACATTATCAGAAACCTCAAATCATTTAATAATACATAGCACACCATTTCATTATCAACAGCATGTAAATAATTTATTTTCTTGATTTCTTCTGTAAATTATTCATTTCCATTTATTTTCTTGTTAATATTTTCTCGTTACTCTTACTTTCTCCGCTGTAAATACTTTGTTTATTTTTTAATTATTATCATTATCTATTGTAAATATCTCATGTAAAATGCTGGCCAGGTGTATGCCATTAGCACTTGGCCTCCATTATCACCCCTTGTAATTAAAAGCATCAATAAAAAAAAAAAAAAAAAAAAACCTAACCTAACCTAACCTAACCCGGCTGGTGACTTTGGTCCCCGGCTGGGGACTTTGGTCGCCGCTTGGTGGCTCTGGTCCCCGGCGGGTTAATTGTTGTCATCGCTTACTTAAATCCAAAAAAAAAAAAAAAAAAAAAAAATTAATATAAGGATCTACATTTAAGAATAACATAATAGAATTAAGGTAATTAGGTCAATCTGTAAGAGGGCACAGAAAAAAAAAAAAAAAAAAAAAAAAAAAAAAAAAAAAACAGCATTATGTCATGTAAATACTATATGTATAAAAATACAGCTTTATGTCATGTAAATACTAGTAGTTCGCCTCGAACTGTGACCTCGCAGCCCAATTTCCGTGGTAAACCTTAGACTTTAGGTCTCGACTAAATATATCCTAATACAAGAACTTTAACATTAATATTAAAACTCAAAATATAAAAATTCTGAGAAATTAAAACTCAATAAACCTACGTACCGAGATTTTTTGAATATAATCCTTTTTAGAGTTTCGTTCCTCTGAAGGAAAAAACGAAACCCTAATAAATAGGATCACTTGGTCATCCGTATGCCTGTCAAGACCAATTAATACTCTACATCCCGTAGAATTGTATATTTTTACCATAATACACAGGTCTATAGCCGCTTGGTGCCCGTTAAATTAAACTTCTGAGTTAACGTAGAAAAAAATACACCCGTTTATCCTTCAAAAACGTACCTAAATTTTTTTGACCCTCTGAATAAATCAACATTCATAGGGAACTTGCCGTTACCATATATTTATGAAATTTGGCAGACTATAAGTACACGGCCCGCGATGCATTATGGTGTGCTCGTGCACCTTTATTGTTGAATGTGCCGGCACAAACAATTACTTTAGGTTTTAAAAAGTTATGCAGACTACTCAAATAACCTTACTGCCACCGAGAGCTCTCTCAACTCTAAGAGTTCGCTTTGCTCGGTCGATGATATTTGTATGTATTCATATAAATTATGTATTTAAATTATATTTTAACATAAAACGATTCAGCGAGTTTTTTTATTCTATCACCACTTCCACAGACATTGTTACCTGCTTATTATTGTTTATGGTCTCCACTTTCGTGTTTTGCCAGTGGCCGTAGCATGCCACACAGAATCCCGGCCAAACTTCAAGAGTAGAACTGTCATCCCATACATTCACAAAACTACAATGTATGGTATGACAGTTCTACGCTTGACATTTCAGCGGGATCTCGTTTGGCATGCTACGACCACTGTAAAATATTATTTTACTTGACAGCGAGTTATAGTCCGGTACATTGTGTTCGGGATAATTTATACAAAATTTTAGGCAATGTGACGTAGTTATGTCGTCATAATTATATTATATTATAATTATGCCTATACTACTAAGTCCAACTTTGGTTGCTTGCCATTAGCGATGGGCATAAAATAACGCTATTAATAAGGTTTTTTTTTAAATAACTATTTTACTTTATTTTCATACTACTTAACCTTCATAAGGATTTCGGGTCTTTTTGGACCCATTTTTGCCTTAAAATACGGATAACTTTTCATGTATTAATTTTTATGATTTGTCACTTCGTGACTTTTAATATATTTTGAAACTCTACGTAAAAAGCGAAAAAAAATGTTTAAAAAGTTTATATTTGAGTGAGTTAAATATCATTTTACGCTAACGGATTTCGGGTCCAAAAGGACCCGGCCTTATAAAATATCATGATATATAACAAATTATTCATTATTATATATTTGTAATTATTATATAATTATATTGTTTTACTTTAAATACTAAAATAGTTAGTTTTTAGATATTTGGGTACAACAAACGAATTAATTCGTATAATTTTCTAATAATATCTAATATTTTCTTATATCAATATGTTCAAAGAATTAAGTAAAATATATATTATATTATGAAAAATAAAGATCGTGTTTTGAATATATTAAGTTCTAAATACTTGATTTGATCAAAAATTGAAATATAGTTAGTATATTCCCTGAAATCAATTTCATAAAGCTTTGCATATTTTTAATAATAAAAATGACTTATCAAAATGTATAATATGAAAGAAATTTCAATCAAATCACATTTAAAATACAATTAAAAATTATTTAGTAATTAAAAAAACAAATCGTAAAAGAAATTCACATCATAATATACATGATTCTTTTTACACTCGTGTACTTTACATATACGCTCTATTTGAGCAAGAATGGTATATTTTGCCATTATTATGATTATTTTTATTTTTAACTAGCTGACCCGCGCGCACTTCGTAGCGCGTGACAGTAAATTATTCATATATTAATGAATTTTATACAGACCATTTAATTCGATTTCCAATTCCACGGAAAAGAGGGATTCAATTCACGGGTTTTCTGCGACTTAATGGGCGTAGAATTAGTAAAGGCTGGCAAACCTTGCCAATATGTGACTACGATCGAATCACCTACTATTCAAAATGTCTATTGGACGTTTCGCCTATGTTCATAATAACTATTGGTTGAAATCAATATTGGACGATTCGCCTACGGTTAACTCAGCTACGGTCGATTGAGCTATGGTTGATTAAACTATTGGACGATTTGCCTATTTTTGACCGAACTAACGGACCGTTCACGTATTTTTAGACCACGTTTCCGGCTGCTAGTCAGGTATGACAGCTAAAAAATACTTGTTTATAGTACAGAATTCAGAAACGTGTTGTTTTTATTATGCCACTTTGCCATGATGAGGTAGATGAAAGAAGATGCCAAAATGCCTGAAGATGCCATGACACAGGATAAATAATTCAGTAATAAGAAAAATATCTGGCGCTTCGCCGGCCGCTGCCGCGGCACGCTCGCTTCGCTCGCTCGGCTCGCGCATTGTGGTCACTGTTCAAACCTAACCTAACCAACAGATTTCGGTTTGCCCTGAATACTGTACTAAAAACACGCGTAGCAAAGAATTTATAAACCGTAGGTGAGTCGTCCATAGTTGAATTAACCAATATATCAAATGAACATTGGCCGAATCGCCCATTAGTTCACATGCCCATAGTTTAATCAACCGCAGGCGAGTTGCACTGTAAGCGAGTCGTCCAATATGTGAAATGAACTTATGCGAATCGACCGTAGTTATATCGACCGTAGTTGAAACGACCGTAGGTATTATGAAACGTAACCCGTCCATGCGGGCAAAGCCATGAGAATAAGCTAGTGACTGATGTATCTGTATAACGTACAGCCTCAACCGCTAGATGGATTGGGTTGAAATTTGGAACATAGAAAGGTTTCATGACGTAGACCACTGCTAAGAAAGGATTTTGCCGTGCGGGCAAAGCCGCGAGCATAAGCTAGTAAATAATATTATGAAACATTTTTTGTGAATAATACTTAGATTTCAGAGACGTCCTGGGATAAGTCCCAGAACTATCGTTATACCTATACCACAGTACAAATTAGAACGGCAATAAATTACCACTTACACATATAGTACATCAAGATTAAATACAGTAAACAAAAATATATCAAATTATCATTTAAATCAGAAAAACTAATAAAAATACGGAATAATAACAGCTTGATTCCGTACAGTTACTCTTGACTTTTTTCCGCGTCATTTAATGGTGATCTCTTTACCGTGGGTAGACTTCCTCTGCAGGAGATCGGCTAGTACCCCAACAGTGTCAGTTATTCTGCCGCCTGAACAGTGATGTGCAGACATTACTGTGCTTCGGTAGGAGGGCACTGTGGCTAGTGAAATTACTGGGCTGAAGAATCTTAACATTTTATGACTCAGCAGCGTTATCTCTTACCATCAGGAGAGCATCTTGCTCATCTTCTTACATCGTTGTATAAAAAAAACTAAAATGAAAATTTCTGAAATGAAACTATCATATACCTACGTACTCAAACTATTTATTATAATATATCTATCAAATTTCACCTTTCAGCTCCATCATCAGACTTCAGATCACTTCCATGTCATAAAATTATTGCATTGTCATCCGATTCCCGGTATGCAAAATTTCTGCTCAATCGGGAACTGTGACTGATAGGTAGAGTGCTTTTCACAAAAGGAGTTCTTTTTGCGGGGCGCCACTATCGCAAATTTTAAAAGTTAGCATATTAAATAACTTTAGAATCTTCGATGTATCCTTCTGCAATCTTGTTACACTTCTAGCCACCATGGCGTTTAAGAACTGTAATATCAGCGCCTGAGTCAGCTAAGAGTGTTGCTGACGTCCGCCTCAGGCAATGCCCAGTGTAAAGATGGGAGTCCGGAAGCTGAAGAAATTTAGCAATCGTTTTTGGCATATCACCGATTTTATTGATGCCTATGGGCTGTTTTTTACTTTTTCCATTATCATAATGTAAGAAAAATCTTGAAGTTTTTGTATTAGCGGGTCGTAATGCCGTATACTTGTCCACCACATTCACATATTCTTCACTAATGACAGCTAAACAAATTAGAACGACTGCAAAACTTCTGTATCCGGTTCATATTTGGGTTACGAAAATATGACCACATTTCCGAGTACCGCAGTAAGCTGAAATGGTTGCCCATCAAACTTCGCCGGAATACTCACATACTCTCTCTTCTTTATAATACTCTCTTCAATCCTTCCACTCCTCATTATCTCAAAGTTCGCTTCCAATTTGTCTGTGACTCTCATGCTTTTTCTCTTCGCTCTTCCCACAACTATCTTCTACGTACCACGACCCCTACAATCTCTTCAAAATTCATTGGTGATTCTTTCACCCATTACGCTGTCCATTTATGGAATGCTCTCCCTGTCCCCATCCGATGCGCAAAAACTGTAGAAAGTTTTAAAAATCTGCTCAAAGTTCACTATCTGACACAAAGCTAGACTTTTTCCTTTCTTATCTGACACAAAGCTAGACTTTTTCCTTTCTTATCTGACACAAAGCTAGACTTTTTCCTTTCTTATCTGACACAAAGCTAGACTTTTTCCTTTCTTATCTGACACAAAGCTAGACTTTTTCCTTTCTTATCTGACACAAAGCTAGACTTTTTCCTTTCTTATCTGACACAAAGCTAGACTTTTTCCTTTCTTATCTGACACAAAGCTAGACTTTTTCCTTTCTTATCTGACACAAAGCTAGACTTTTTCCTTTCTTATCTGACACAAAGCTAGACTTTTTCCTTTCTTATCTGACACAAAGCTAGACTTTTTCCTTTCTTATCTGACACAAAGCTTGACTTTTTCTTTTCTTATTCTGTTATAGGTATATATTATATTATTTAGTTTATGTAAACTTATTTGTATATATTTTTATAGTATGTAGAATATTTTATATTATTGTAGTCTATATAGGTATATTTTATAATTAATAGATATTATTTGTATAATATATTTAGTAGATATGTAAAATAAAAATGATACATGTAATATATTATTAATAGGTTAGTTTGACTCCTGTGCTAAATTACACCCTACTCTTTAATTTATAACTTTCCGTGCAAAGTGGGTTGCCTGGAAGAGATCGCTCTAAGCGATAAGGCCGCCCATTGTGGACATTAATATTAGTACTTTTATTTAGTTTTAAGTCTATTTTGTAATTTTTTGTCCCAATAAAGAGTATTGTATTGTATTGTAATGACGAATGATCTGTCGATTTTAGTCTTTGAATTCAATAATTTTACTAATATTAATTTGTCCGAATGCTTTTCAACGTCGTTTACCTTAAGATTCAACAATTCATTTGAGCGGCACGCACCATTTATGCCAATAATTAATACAACCTGTAAAAAATAACAATAATTTAGTTTACTTATTTTTAGATAGGTACAGTTAGATAGGTTTTCTTTGAAATAAATTAGCTTTTGTATCAATTTACTTACTTTTAAAGCGAGGTATTTACTGTCTGGTGCTTCATTCAGAAATTTTTCTATTTCAAGGTCACGTTTCGTTTTCAAGACAGCTTTTATCATAGAAAAAATGCTCCATAATGTACTGGATTTTCTTGTTTTAGATAGTTCCATGAAATATGATAGTATCACGGTCTCGGAATATGTTTTTGCATTTTTTGAGAGGCGCCAATTATTGAAGGATTCGTACGCCTTTACATATTTCACTTTAGATTTTTCAGGCAAATAGCTGAACTCGGCATTCGAAACTTGTTCTTTCAACTTTTTTGGCGTAAGACAACTACCTTCATCACTGGGGTCACTCATTTCTTTGTAATTAAACAGACTATTAGATCACAAATAGAAATTTGCAAAAGTTTACAACTTAAGTTGAAAATATTTAGTTGAATCTTTACCAAGAGGTTTAGAACCAAATGGAAAATGTGTTGTGAACACCACTGTCGCAAGAAAAATGACAACTATAAGTGCCATCTCACTTACCTCATACAAAAGAGAGAGACAAAGATGGCATTTATCGATGACGTCACAACGCATTCTCCATTTGACTGTAAACTCTAAACTTCTACATCCCGCCATTTTGTATTTTTTTTATTTTTATTAAAAGAGGCGTTCGAAATTTGTGTGTGTGACATATTTATGAAAAACAAATTGTAATAATATTTAAAAAAAAAAAAAACTCACGACTTATTATTCTAGAATAGTATTTTATTTAAAATATTATTGAAAAAATACAATTTATAAAGTTAAAATTCAATAAATAACATTAAAAATTATGTGCATCTCAGTTAAATAAAAATTGTACACAAATAAGTTTCAGAACACACTAACTTCTTCATAGCCAATAAAATTGTGTTCGAAATTCAAATCACTTTGCCTCTCTACTCTCTAGAGAGCAAAAACGGCTTTTGCTCACTGAAATCGATGACCAAAGACACTATTTTCGTGCGAGAGTGGTGAAAAATTATTTATGGCATGAAGTCCAGAATTTATCGAAAAAATGTAATTTAGTTCCGCAAAATTCCGCGGGACCTCATTCGTGAGAAGGACTCTACCACTGAGGTGTATACCTAAAATCATAGGCGGATCCAGGATTTGGTTTGGGGGGGGCAAGGTGCAGACGGGCAAAAATATTATAATTTTTATTACGAAAAGTGTATGTTTAGCTCGCTCTGAGCGGTTAGGAAGTTTAAACATCCATTACAATAAGTGCGCGAGCAGCTAGCTGCGAGCGCCGAAAAAAAAATTTTATTTCAGAAATATGTGCGAAATTCGTAACTCTACAATGCTTCTGGGGGTACCTTGGCCCCCTGCCCCCCCCCCCTAAAGCTTAAACATCCTTTATAATATGTGCGCGAGCAGCTTGCTTAATGACTCGGGGGGGGGGGCGGCTTGGCCCCTTGCCCCCCCTCCCTAAATCCGCCTATGATTATCTATAACACAGATAAAAGGTTCTATAATAATCATTGCAAAATTTTACTAACATTATAAACGTGACAGTTTGTGTCTGGATTAGACGTGTGCGCCGCGCCGCCGCGCCGCCGCCGCCGGTCATTTTGGCCACGCCGCCGCCGCCGATCATTTTATCGGCGTGAAATCGGCGTGAATTTATTTTTATTTTATTAACGTATTTTACTTATTTTAATCATCATTATTAACCAAATAAAATAATTAAAGACACAGAAAATGTCCCACATAAATTTAGACGTCTTGGAAGGGGTAGAAAGAATAGAAAAGAATGAAACTAGTCAGCGGGTCGGCACGCAATTGCTACTACAAGTTGCTATTGCTACCCGTGTGGTAAATTACTAACATTTTGTGAAATTAAAAGCATGATATTTGTATAGAGGTATGATATCCACTTTCCACCATTTTGTTCTACACCAATCACCAAACAAGCGAATGCCAACGTTGGGGTTCGTTGGCTTCCATTGGCGCTGTGTGGATTTAGCAAAGGCCAACATGACGCCGGGGTCACATTATAACATAATGGGCGAGCCCTCGATGAAATATCTTGAACTCGTCCTCTCCAGGCGGTGCAATTTCCGGGAGCACTTTGCCCGGTTGTCTCCCCGTCTGATCCGTCCGCTACTCCAGCAGTGGACGGACAGAGAGCACGGGTCCTTAACCTTCTGGCTCGTGCAGGTGTTTTCCGGGTACGGACGCTTCGGAAAGTACTTGCATGCACCACGTAGCCGGTACAGAACCGATCTCCGCTTGCCACCTCTGTGGTTGCGGAGTGGATACGCGTGCCCAGCATGAGTCAGTGAGCACCGTACCCTTATCGCAGTTATGGGGGAGGAACTCTCACTATTAACCATGAAAAGAGCCAATGGTTTCAAGTGAAGAATCGTAGCAGGCTGTGGTCTCATTCTGCGAGAGGACACTGTCGCAAAAGGGGATCGTGAAACTACCAACCTCCCTATGTGTGCCCGGAGAAGGAGACGCATCTTCCATGCCCTTTTCCATCCCCTTACCTGGGTCTAGATCGAGTACGAGGCATCTCGTCGCTGACAAAGCGACCCACGAGGTAGTGCACTTTGGAGGGTGGGATAAAACTCTTCTTCACTCCACTGAGGTGGAGTCCTCCTGTTAATTATGACCAAACGCCGTTGGGGCCGTAAATGAGTGCTTCGGTGTTCCCGCTACCCCAGCACTATGGCGCCACGCGGAAACACCGCGCGCGCCACCTCGTGGGTCTGTTCTTGCGACGACGAATACCCCCGTACTCGCCGCCTAGACCCAGGTTATGGGGGCTGGAGAAGGGCGTGGAAGACACGCCTCCGACCCCCCTTCTCCGGGCACGCATCGGGAGGTCGGTGGTGACCTCCCGTTCGCGTTCCGCGATCTCCTTCTGCGAGATGACACTCTCGCAGAATGAAACCGCGGCCTGCCACGACTCCTCGATTGCAACCATGGTTGCCAACGAGAGTTCGTCCCCCATAACAGCGACGAGGGTACGGCGCTCACTGACCCAAGCTGGGCACTCCTCCAGTGTGTGCTGCGCCGTATCCACGTCGCTACCACAGTGGTGGCAAGCAGGAGTCAGTTTCCTGCCGGCTACGTGGTGCAAGCACTTTCCGAAGCATCCGTGCCCGAAAAGCACCTGCACGAGCCGGAAGGTCAAGGACCCGTGCTCTCTGTCCGTCCACTGCTGGAGTAGTGGACGGACTGCCACCACTGTCCAGCTGCCTGCTCGAGGGTAGGCCAGACGCGTATTCCACTTCTCGAGCAGTGCCTCCTTGGCTTCCTCATTCCACCTCTCTACCTTCCTGGGAGACGCGGTGAGCCCGCGGAGGCGGAGCGCGGCGCGCCACGGCCGCACACAGCCCCGCCTCCAGGTCTCAGGGGGGAGATCCTGCCAAGAGGCACGCCGCCTCGTAGGAGACCGTGCGTTAACTCCGTATTACCCCGACGGCCATCACCCTCTGAGGACGTCTCAGATGGGCGATGGTTTGCTCCGTCAGGGCATCCACCGATACGGGGGCTCTATATAGAGCCATGGACCGCACGACTCCCACGTACAGGCGACGGGCACCCATCAGGCGGGGAGCCAACCGGGCAAAGTGCTCCCGGAAGTTCCACCGCCCGTCGAGGGCTTGACCCCGATGCAGACCTCCCCGATAGGGATATCCCCACCACCTCCTCATGGTCTAACCTACCTTACGGTTTACGACCTAATCGTGGGAGCCCGCACGACCACTTGCCGTTCTGGACCAGCCCCGAAGGGCGGTCCGGCGAAAACGTGGTCGCGCAGTTGCTTCTGGTGCCCCCTACAAACTAGATGTCCCGCCCTTCTCCTACCGCTAGTAGCGTCAATTAAGTCACTACCAACGAGTAGGCGGACTCGAAGATCTTATATGAGCCCATTCTGATCACCCTCTCATATTACAATGAGTGCGGGTCGGGCGTTAATCAAAGGTAATTTTTCCGAAGTCGATATTTCTTCCTCCCCCCAATTGGGGCTCGACGACACAAAACACACAGTGTTTAGCGGACTCGTAACTGTACACTGTTCAGTGTAACTATTCGGCTTCATTCTTCAAAAGTTCTTCGCTTGGTGTGCCACGTGTGCGCAAACTTGCGCAGCGCCTCGAAGTTCTCTTCGCAGGAAACTAGTTCCTCGTGGTAAACTGGTCCAATGATCGTCCTCTTCAAGTTTTCGAGCATCGCTTGTCGCTCTTCGTCGTACAGCTTGCATTCCCGATAGGGATAGTGGAACCCCTACTCAGGGCCCTCCGAGACCTGTGAAAACACAGGGCCTCGGTTTTCGCAATCGGGAAAACCGAGACTCGAGAGTCCCAATCTCCCTATCCGTGCCACCACCTCCCCTACCGCCACGGTGGCAAGGCGGGCAGCCTCCTGGAATGTTCCCCGCACGGGGCCATGATGAGCGTGTCGTCCGGATTGACCCCTCCATGAACATGGTTTTCATATTAATTCTCCCCTCCCCATATTACAACGACCAGTCGGTGAGTCGTCTTTGAGTATAGAATCTAACAAAAAACATGTCAGCTCCCTCGTTGTATATTATTTTTATCGTAGCAGTATTCATCAGCGTCGTCGTTGTAAGTCCTCAAGACGAAATTCTTTAATCAATGTGTGTTACCATGTTGATTTACGGCACTAAAACGTGATCCTTCACTATTGGCCTCATCTTAAAGCTCAAAGTCACTTAGTGTAGCTATAGAGAGGGCTATAATCGGGGTTACTCTACGCGATCGAATCAGGAATGAGGAGATCCGTAGACAAACTAAAGACACTGACATAGCCCAGCGGATAAGCAAAGTGAAGTGTCAATGGGCAGGCCACATAGCGCGTTAAGTGGATGGCTCGAGTGGAGACCACGGACTATCAAACTCAGCGTAGGGCGTCCAACCACAAGGTGGACAGACGACCTTAAAAAGGTCGCCGAAAAATGCTAGATGCAGGTCGCTTCCAACCGGTATAAATGGCAGTCCAAAGGGTAGGCCTATTCAGCAGTGATGGCTGAGATGATGACTTAACTAACAAACAATTACGAGTAGTTATTAACCCTTAATGCAGGCATATGCGAAAGGTGCTTTCGATAGTGGAATTAATGCTTACTATTTCGTAGGGTATCGTTTAAATTTCTCACCACCTCGTTAGCGTCAAATTGGAGCGAAATTAACATATTATTTAATTAATAATTATAACAGATTTAACGTAAAACGCCTAATTTCATTAGATATAACGTCATTTAGCACATTTTATTTAGATTTTTGTTGAATTTTACCCCCACGCCGATTTCACGCCGATTACGCCGCCGCCGCCGGTCATTTTTCGACCAGACGCCGCCGCCGGTCGTTTTATAATCGGCGCACATGTCTAGTCTGGATGTATGCCTAAATGCAGGTGGTTCACTACTGCGTGCCCGCCTATGCGACAGCAATAGTTTCTCCTAATGTTGTTCACTACGGCTTTTACAGCCCAAAACTGCACATCCTACCATTTCACTACCACTATGAGTACACATAAACCATTAATTATTCCCTGAAAGCACTTAAAATCTTAAAAAAATAAAAGATAATGATGGTATATTTGTCACAAAGAAATCATTTGAACCATAGTTTGAACTTGTGACAAACAAATAAACCAGCCACGCTGAAAGGGACGGAAGAAAAATAGGTTCTCCTTTTTCTTCACATAGAATTTTCCCTATTGCCGTCACGCTCACACATAATATGGGTACTTCTAGTTGTATTAGTTCTTAGCCTAAATGGGTGTGAACAGATTTTATGTCTGTGTGTCTCCGGATAACCAGTGATTTTTACAAAAGATCCCCCTAGATGGAGCGCCACAATCGCGTGATTTTAAGTTAAAATATCTACAGATTTTTAACAATTCATAATTTCTCATATTTAATTTCTCAATTAAATAGGTACATAATATTTAATTAATCTAACAAATAAAAAATATATAATAAATGAAGTATTCACAGTAATTAAAAATCTATTATTTAGTTCCGCTAGGTTACGCGGGACTTCTTTTCTAAAACTGTTTGCAGAATAAACGATATTTCTTTTTCTTAGGACATTAGTTCCATTATTTTCCGTGGCGCTAGCTTGTATGAAAAATAATTTACTTTTACAATGAACTGTAAATGAATTTTTCTATTTATCTTCAGATGATTTTACATGTTTTAGAAATTAAAAATAAGCAGCAAAAAGATATTTATTACTGATATTTACACGCATCATGCGCACATTAGATTATTTTCCGCTGGCGCTGATTCATTTGAGAAATAAGTTACATTTACTAATTTAAATGAATTCTAATTTGTTTGGCTACTATAAAGCATCAAAGTACTCGTCAAGACGAATCAAATGAGCCCAAACTCGATGGGGTTTTTTCTTTTAATCACGGAGTTCCTATGGCCACCTTCCAGCTCCGTTTCGGACCCTGGTTACTATATAGTATCAAAGTACTCGTCAAGACGAATCAAATGAGCCCAAACTCGATGAGGTTTTGTCTTTTGATTACGCGGTTCCTATGACTACCTTTCTTGTTTATTAGCATTTTATATGCGAATCTTTAGATTGATATAACTCTTTTATTTATGAACCGATTTGACTAAAACCAAGACTAAGGTTCAAGTAGAGAAAACTGCAACGTATTAGTGAATATTTTATTCAAATCGGTGGTGTTGTTTAACCACACCAGTGACACAAACTATTTACAAATTTAGCCCAAATTAAACTAAAGGTCAACCACAAGTTTACAGCCATACCGATAGATGGCGTCTGTAGCGTTTTTGGCACTATTTTTTTTTGAATTGAATTTACTTTATATTCTATTACTTTTATTTCGAATTTTTGATGTAAATTAGGGGCGATGTGTCTGATATAAATGATTATTATTTATTTTATTATTTTATTTTACGTTTCCCTAGGAAAAATTGACAAAATGTTTTACGAATTAGATCGCGCAAGCGACTTTTTCGCGTCGTTTTGTTCATATGCGTATTTTCACAGTTCACCTTAGTAAAGGATCACAATGAATGGGGAGAAATTTCCATTCTTATTATATGTATGGATATAAATAATATATTCATTATTAATATAAAATATATTTTTTTGAATATTTTTTCATTTATAAAACATTGAAAGTTCTTTTTTTTTTCAAATTAAATTAAATAAAAATAATTATACATATATGAATATTATTTTTATTATTATGTTAGAAAATATTATATTAGTATAAAATCAATTCAAATAAATCGTAAATTTAAAATATATTTGCATTTTATTTGATTTTAAGAAATGAGTAAACAATACCGTTTTATTTCCTCAAAATAACTCCAGATTCTCTAAAATAAAAAATAAAAAGATTTTTTTATTTAAAAAACTTATTTCTTTACACGTTATGAAATATTGACATGAAAAAATTATAAAACAATCATGTTTTCAAATAAAATGAATTAAAATTGTTCACGGGTCCAAATGGACCCAAAGTCCCATAACGTCACTGGGTTTGAAAGTCTTATGAAGGTTAAATATCTTTATTGAGAAAAACAAACTAACAATTAAATATAAAAATTATATATACTTAAATTAAATATAACATTATATTTTATCGATCGAGCGAAATGAGGTTTATAAAAAGATTAAAAAAACAGCACAAAACGTGTACTTACCTACATGTATGTGACATCTATTTCAATAGCAAACTTTAGGCGGCCGGACTATAATTGACGCAATTATTGGTATTACGCAATGTACTAAAAAATTATATGAAAATAATTAAAAATAAGAAATATTGAAAATATGATAAATTGCTTGAAATTCTCGAATTATTGGACTTTATCGCTATTAATTCTTTAACTTTATCAACTTGCTCGCTCTTTTTTGCCTGTAGGATCTTTCTCAAACTTAATGTACCTAACAAATTGTGCAAAACATTATAATTTAAACATCTTCATAACTCTACAACCCTTGGATCGATTTGGCTCATTTTCGAACATGAGAATTCTTTTAGCTTATACTACCTGATCGCAAAGTTTCATTAAGATTGGAACTTTGGTAACGTTGAAATTAAGCATTTTCTAAAACTCTAGAACCCTTCGACCGATTTGGCTCATGTTCGAACTTAAAAATTCTATGGATTTATATTACGCGTTTGCAAAGTTTCATGCAGATTGGACCATTGGTTTTCCAGTTATCGCGTAACAAACATACATACAAACATACACTTTGGCTAATATATTTGTGTCGCTTATAAAAAATGTGTATATGTTAGAAAAAAAATTATCAGCGCTCCAGTTTTGAAATAATCGTCAGACCTATCGTAAAGACTTTAAGTCACCTATATCTCTGCAACCCTGTAACCTATTTCGCTAATTTTTTCACTACAATTATCCAATTAACCTTCTTAACTTGTGTGTAAAATTTCATTTAATTTGGATTAACCGTTTTCAAGTAAACGTCAACCAAACTTAAGCACCAGAGGTCAAGCGTTAAACTGGTCCAAACGCAGGCATTTCGCGGCTTTCGACTCTAAGACCTCGCTTCGCTCGGTCGATAATGTGTATTATATTTTCAATTTTCGTATTAATATCTACGCTTCTTCTTCCAATCCTATCCAAGTCACCCTTTTCCATCCTAAAGACCTTTATAAATATTTGATATATACATATCTAAGTATTTATCGTCTTCCATCCCTTCCATTACATCTCTTCTCCCTTACCAATCAACTCATTCCCTCTCTCATCATAATTCCTTTTCCTTCATCCTTCCTCATATCCTTCCTATTTCCCACACTAAAACCAACTAAACCCAAACCATCTCACCCACTCCAATCCACTTAGCACGAAGAGGGCAAGAAGTATACCGTTAGCATCGAGCCCTCTTCACCAAGTGCCATCCCAATCACCTTCTTATCAAAAAAAAAAAACCTAACCTAACCTTTTTTTTTTTTTTTTTTTTTGACCCAGGAAAAATGCTTTACGCATCATCACCCCACGCCGGGGGGCGCGGGGCGGTATGTGGGACTCCCCCGCCAAAGATGGTAGCGGCGGGGATACCCACTAAAAAACCTGGGGGTGTTCCTGCGGGACGCCATAATGCCGGGGCAACGGGTACGCCGAAGCATTCATCCGCGGCCCCGGCGGAACCTAACCTTTTTTTTTTTTTTTTTTTTTTTTAAACACTGGGAAAAATGCATTACGCATCATCACCCCACGCCGGGGGGCGCAGGGTGGTATGTGGGACTCACCCGCCGAAGATGGGCGCGGCAGGGTATACCCACTAAAAAACCCAGCGGCACTTCCCGCTTCGTCTTTATGATGGAGAACTGGGAAACCGGCAGAGCCTTTACGTCCAGTTCCCCATCGACGACGGCCCGCCTTTACAGCGGAGCCTTCACGCCCCTCCCATCGAAGAGGGGCCCGGGAATGGCTTCGTGCTTAGCCGTTCCGCAGGCGGTGGTGGTGAAATGGTGCAATGCGGATGAAAGCGCCCCCGCACCTATCATCCGCTATTCACCACCGTGGGGCTGTTGGCGACGATCAAATTGTCGCCTTCTCCAGCCCCTTCTTCGCCGACGGAGCGGTGCCGCGAGGGGATCATCCTCCCGCGCACGCTCCGCTGCCTCCTTTTGTGACATCACTTCTTCACAAAAGGAGGCAACCGCCGCCCAGGCCTCCTCACTCTCCAGCATGGAAGCGACCACGCTGGGAAGTGAAAGGTCCTGCCCGACTGCAGCAGCCATGCTGAGGCGCTGCTCGGACCACGACGGGCACACCTCTAAGGTGTGCTGCGCCGTGTCCTCCGCCGCGCCACACTCGTGGCACGACGTGGTCTCCTCCCTTCCGATTCGGTGCAAGTATGTGCCAAAACAGCCATGCCCAGACAAAACCTGAACTAGTCGGAATGAGAGGAAACCATGGGACCGCTCGAGCCAATCTTTCAGGACTGGCCCAAGCGCGTCCAGGGTTTGGCGGCCAAAAGCGGCGGTGGAGAGGTCCTCCGTCCAATGGTGGACGATTGCATCCCTCGCCTCACGACGCACGGTCTCCCGCTCTTCCATCGCAGGGCACTCCCCGAGCGCCCTGCGAGCTGCCGTCCATTCGTACACTCTGGCAAGCACCCACGCCTCGAGTTCCCAAGGCGGTGTGCCGGCCAGAGCGCACGCTGCCGCAAAACCTACCGATCGGTAGGCCCTCGCCACCCGCAACGCAATAGCTCTTTGGGGCCTACGAATTGCGGTGGCGTTCTCCCTCCTCTGGAGAGAGTCTGCCCATATGGGGGCCCCATAAAGGGCCATACTTTTGAGGATGCCGGCATACAATCGCCGGCACCGTGCTTTAGGCCCCCCCAGGTTCGGGAGGAGCCACGAAAGTGCGTCTGCGGCTTTTAGTAGGCGCGACGACAATCCGCTGAGGTGTGGACCGAAGCGCCACCTACTGTCTAATATAAGGCCCAGATACTTCATCTGAGCCTTCACTTCCACCCTGACGCCCTCTACTAGTATGTGGGCGTCTGCGGGGATGCGCTGCCGAGACCCGTGGAAGAACACGGCCTCGGTCTTGTGCAGCGCCACGTTAAGGCCCAAGCGGCGGATTCTTCCCGCAACTAGGGACCCACCCGCAGAGGCCAAATTTGCGGCCTCCCGGAAATTTCTACCCCGAGCAGTTAGGAGAGTGTCATCCGCATAGCAGATGACACTCGTGCCCGGGAGGAGGGCTCCTCGCAAAAGCCAGTTGAAGCCGATGTTCCAGAGGAGTGGTCCTAAGACTGACCCTTGTGGAACACCGGACTCCGCACTGTACCGCCGCACCGCGCCTGTCTTGTCTACGAGGAGGACCGTACGGTCCTCCAAGTAGTTGGCTAAGAGCCTTCGCAAGTAAGGAGGCACTCTGTGGTACCGGAGTGCCTCCAAGATTGTCGAGTGCGGGACGGAATTGAAGGCGTTAGCTATGTCGAATGACACGGCCAGCACCCCGTCCCGCACTTCTACAGCCGCTTTCACCTGTCTCTTGAGTTGGGACAGCGCGTCGATGGTGGAGCGGCCGCTTCGGAACCCAAATTGGGCGTCCGAGAGGTCCGGCCCCACCTCACGAAGGTGATTTTTCACCCGGGTGGCGATGATCCCCTCGAACAACTTACCGACCTCGTCAAGCAAAACGATGGGCCGGTATGCCGAGGGGGAATCCGCCGGACGCCCGTCCTTTCTGAGAAGGCACAACTGCCCCTCCTTCCAAGGCTTCGGGAACCTTCCAATCGTGAAACACGCACTGAAGAGGTCCCGAAACCTTTCCCCCAAATGGGAGGCGGCGATGGCCACTACCCGTGCAGGGACACCGTCGGGCCCTGGGGCTGTCTTCTTGGCTCGTAGATGGAGTTTGGCCACTCCGAACTCCACCTCAGTGACCTCAGGAATCTCCTCATCCTCCCGTTCATCCTCCTCCCGTGAGGGGTCCATGACTGGAGGGGTGAAGTTAGCCCCTGGTGGAAATAAGGACCGAACGACACCATCCAGTAATGTCGGCTCGAGTGTCTCGGCTAGTGGGGGACCAAAGGGGCGCAGTTTATTCCGCGCCACCTTATAAGGTCTTCCATAAGGGTCCCTGTCGAGACCCTCTAGCATTTCGGCTTTCGCCGAATCTTGCGCGGCACTCATTGTCGACCGAAGGCTCTCCTTCGCCGCTACGTATAGCGCGTAGAGGCGGTCTTCGTTGGCCTCATCACGATGCCTGAGGCGACGGCTCCGTGTATAGGCTCTCCGGCTTTCAACGCACGCAGACCGGAGTTCCGCCAGCTCCCCCGACCACCAATAAACGGCGCGCCGGGGAGGCGGACGATGCGACCGAGGCATGCTCGAGTTGCAAATTTCAGTCAGAGACCTACGGAGGCGCACCGCTTTGGCATTTACGTCCAGGCCTTCCCCAGGCGGTGATAGCCAGTCCTGGACGAAGGCCGCCTCCTCGGCCGCTTCTCGATCGAGGCGGGTTAGAGCCCATCTTGGGAAGGGAGATCGGCCAGAGGGCGCAGTTTCCCGGGGACGCTGTGTAGGGTTAGGTAAGGGCATACACTAATAATAAAACACTGATCTCAAGGATTAACGCACTGCACTTATATTATCCTTTTCTAAATGCACAAGGAAAGTAATATGTCCGTTCCTATCAGCACGAATATCTGAATTTAAAAGAGACAGAGAAGAGTTGGCGCGGTACTTTTATACCTTTGAAAAATAATGTGCAAAATCAGAATATCAAAGCACTTGCAAAGACTTCGAAAGACTATGCAAGTACTAGTCAATACAACTACTCAAAGTTAATTTTTGCATTAATTAAATTAATAAAATCAACACGCCCCCTCAAAAATTAACTAGGTATTTATACAAAACAAAATCATTCTACCTATAATACACGGCACATATAAACCTTCCTTGTGTTTGCTGGGAACCGCACAATATATATATGGTCCAACATTTGTTGCTAGGATTAGGAAAACCCAGAAAACCTAATCAGACCATTAGATTTAACTTTATAGAATTCAAAAATAATAATCAATCAAAATACAATTTAAAAAAAATATTATTCTAAGCCCATTTGTCTTCTCATCTCCTGGAACGCCACTGCAGGTAATGCCTTGGTCAAAGCATCTGCCAACTGTTCACCTGTGGGAATGTAATTTAATTTGATTACATTTTTCTCAACTTGTTCCCTGGAGAAATGATATTTTATGTCAATACGTTTTGACCTTTTATGATTAGTTGGATTGTTCGCTATACTTATGCAACCATTATTATCCTCATAAATTATAATAGGCTTATCAATGTTTAAGTAAATGCTTGTTGCTAGCGACTTCAGCCATAACGCTTCCCTGACAGCTTCAAACAATGCCATATATTCTGCCTCTGTGGATGAAGCAGCTACCGACAACTGTTTCCTAGTACTCCAGGTTATTGAACATCTATCGAATAATTTGAACAAATACCCGGTTGTACTTTTCCTGTCATGAACATCATTACCACCCCAATCAGAATCTACATATCCACTAAGCACATTATTATATTCACACCTTTTGTAACTCAATTTCAAATCAATCGTGCCCTTCAAGTACCGAAGTACCCTCTTAAGACACTGCCACAGCTCTTTGTTGTTGTTATTAGTATACCTACTCAGTATATTTACACATATACTTAAATCAGGTCGGGTGCACAGCATGATATACATTAAACAACCTATAACACTACGACAAGGTGCATTATATTGCTCTACGGAGTTTAACGCCTCATAGTTCAACTTGTTCTCTAGTGGAGTATTAACTGGCTTACAATCCTGCATATTAAATTTATTGAGCACAGTTTTAATATAAGAACTCTGATCTAGCGTAATCTTATCATCGGTTCGCGTGATTTTAATACCAAGAAATAATTTAATTTCTTTTAAATCGGTCATCTCAAATTTACTCATCAAATATCTTTTGAATTTATTCATCAATTCAATTTCGGCGCAAACTATCACCAAATCATCTACGTACAGAACCACATAAATATTTTACGCATATCGCCGTTGTTTAGTACATAAATACAACGATCTACAGCGGAATTTTCAAAACCCCTTTCTAATAATGCCTTTTCAAAAACTTCAAACCAACATCTAGCAGCCTGCTTTAGCCCGTATAAAGCTTTATTTAATTTACAGACGTAATTATCTCTACCTTCTACACCATCAGGAATTTTCATGTAAATTTCTTCCTTCAACTCACCGTTTAAGAACGCGGTCTTAACGTCCATATGATGAACTAATAAATTTAACTGATTCGCAAAACTAATCAAAAATCTAAAACTCGCTATTCTCGCGACTGGTGCAAACGTTTCATCATAATCGGTTAAATACTGTTGACTGAAACCTCTGGCAACTAATCTAGCCTTATAACGCAAAGGGTTACCATGTTCATCATGTTTTATAGTAAAAACCCATTTACAGTCTACGATATTCTTACCCTCAGGCGTAGGTACTAAATCCCATGTCTTATTAATCGATAGAGAAGTTAGCTCATCCCTAATCGCATTTTCCCAGTGAACCCTGTCATCCCTGGTTTTAATATCATTGACTGAAGTAGGTAATTTATATGTAACCGACTGAGCACACAATAAATTATCATCAATATCATCTCTATACGAAATAGTAGGACGACTTTTGAGTCTAGCACTCCTTCTTAAATTGTCAACTGTGTTTTCCATATCTTTCAAATTCTCTACTTTGTCAGAACTAGTATCATGGTCATTAAGTTTACGAATCTTACTAGGGCACTCGTGATCATCAGATTTCAGGTTATCTGATTTTGACCTGTCAGAGTTTCGAGACTTAGTTGATACTGATTTTGACTGAATATCAGTTTTGTCACGAGAATTTAGAACATTCTCTTCAGGCTTCGACTCAGGCCTGCTACGAACGAAGTTAGTCTCATCAACGATAACATCTCTGACTACAACAAACCGTTCATTTTCAGGATTCCAAACTTTATAACCGTTTGGTTCATAGCCCACGAGAATGCCTTTCCACGATTTATCATCAAATTTAGAACTGCTAGTTTTGTTATGAACATAAACTGTCGAACCAAAAACTTTTAAATACTTAATCTGAGGCTTTCTATCATTCCACATTTCGAATGGTGTTCTTGAAATATTTAAAGCTTTAGTTGGAGTCAAGTTAATCAAATAAACCGCCGTTAATACAGCCTGACCCCAAAACGCTTTATCTAATTTAGAACTGTTAATCATTGATCGCGCTTTCTCAGTTATAGTTCTATTCATACGTTCAGCAACACCATTCTGTTGTGGAGTTCTAGGTACTGTCAAATGATAAGTTATCCCCTTTTCGACGCAATAATTTTTCATTTCCGTCGAGAGGTACTCGCGACCATTGTCGATATAGAGGTTAACTAATTTCAAATTAAATTTTGCCTCACTTTTAGCTACGAAATCTTTAAAAGCGGAAAACACATCTGACTTGTAGGTTAACAGATACGTGACACAGTAATGAGTGAACTGATCAACAAAAATCACAAAGTAATTTTCACCATCAACTGTTGTAGGAGTGCCCACAGACATCCGAATGAACCACAAATAAAGGTCGTTTAATGTGACTTTTATCTTTAGCATTATGAAACGGGAGTCTACTCTGCTTTCCATTTATGCACGCTTCACACAAATCATCATTTGGTACTACTTTTTCTATATGACTCACATCTTCAATCATATTTTTCAACTTCATTTCTAAAAATTTATTTTTACTGATATGGCCTAAACGCTCATGCCATATTTTATAATCACTATTGCATATTTGGGTAACAGAATGACTCGCGTTTACAGATGCAACTAAATCGACAGCAAATAAATTATTAATGGACATACCTCGCATCACAACCTTAGTACCCATACGTATTTCCGGTCCCTGCTCGCCGAAGACGACAGTGTAGCCAGCCCTCTGCATCTTAGAGACTGACAGTAGGTTGTACGGCACCTCGCTGCAGTACAGCACGTCCTCCAGCAGACCATTGATGCCCATGTTGCTGGTCACCTGGATAGTCCCCTTTTTGGTGGCTGTAATAAATTCACCATTTTTAGCAATTGAAATCTTCAACGGATTAGTCAATACAGTGTGACTAATAAAGATGTCTTCTCTGTTTATGATGTGGTCCGATGCTCCAGAGTCCAACAAAAATCTTATCTTGTTCCCCGTGGCTTCTTCTTGATACTCCCCGGTCATAAAAGCAAAGCCCGAAAAATCATTGGATGTTTCCGGTTGAGTAATCTCCACATTCTGTACTGTTCTCGTTCTATCTGTCTTGTTCTGTTGATGTCTCTGATTTTGATTCGATTTCTTGTAGTAGTAGCAATCCATCTTTTTGTGTCCCTTTCTTCCACAATGGTAACACTTCACAAAATTCTGTCTTTTCTTCTTGTCGTAATTGTTGTCCCTCTGATAATTATTCTGCTTGCTATTATCAAACTTTCTCTTCCTTCCGGTTTCATTGTTCTTTTGTTCCACGTGTAACACCTTAGCACTTGTATCTGTACTTTCATTTGTCAGCTTTACCTCGTGGTCCAATAATCTTGTTTTGACGAATGCGCCAGCGTTAAATTATCTTCCGACAAAGTTTCGATCGCGGTAATAACGCCATCATAAGTTGCGGGTAGGGTAAGCAACAAATGAGCGACTTTATCTGTTTCTTCTAACTTCGCGCCAGCAGCCAGTAATTCCGTGATGAGATCATCAAACGTAGCAAAATGTTTTATCAGTGGTACATCACCTTGAAGTTTCAACACCAACAACTTCTTGCGTAGCGCCAACTGCGTTGCAATACTTTTTCTTTCATAGAGGGTATCCAAATTCTTCAAAATATTTCGCGCCGTTATATTTTCCTTCGCAAAACCGAGATAGGAATCCGCAAGGTACTCGACAATAACACTCTTAGCAATCCGGTTTTGTTTTTCCCACTCGCTGCTTCGAATAATCGGGTCTTCGTCGATCACTTTAATAACGTCCATTTCGCTTAGTAATGCCCGAATCCGAAATTTCCACACACTATATTTTTCACCGTCAAACGCTTTGATATTACGTTTGGTTTTGAGATTTTCCATTTTTATCGAACACGCACTCACGCAGGTATTTTAAAAACACGTATACCTGGGCCCATAACCTGTAGGGTTAGGTAAGGGCATACACTAATAATAAAACACTGATCTCAAGGATTAACGCACTGCACTTATATTATCCTTTTCTAAATGCACAAGGAAAGTAATATGTCCGTTCCTATCAGCACGAATATCTGAATTTAAAAGAGACAGAGAAGAGTTGGCGCGGTACTTTTATACCTTTGAAAAATAATGTGCAAAATCAGAATATCAAAGCACTTGCAAAGACTTCGAAAGACTATGCAAGTACTAGTCAATACAACTACTCAAAGTTAATTTTTGCATTAATTAAATTAATAAAATCAACACGCTGGGTGGTAGAGATATCAAACCGCACATATCGGTGGTCTGATAACGTTTCTACCATCTCCACCCGCCAGTTTAGAACACGGGCGGCCAGCACGGGGGTAGCGAACGAGACATCCACTATTGACCCCCCTTGCTGCCGCACGCACGTCTCGACTACCCCTCTGTTTAGAAGAGACACGCCAGTCGAGGTCGCCCAAAACTCAAGGGCGCGTCCCCGAACGTTACAGGAAACTGCTGGATTTCCCCAAGCCACCGACTTAGCGTTGAAGTCCCCTAAGACAAGGACCTGTCGTGGCGCCGCTCTTCCGACTACTGCTGTAAGAACCTCTAGGAGGCTTTCAAATTCCGAGAGAGGGCGGTTCGGGGAAAAATATACACCAAGTATAGCAATATCTTCCCACGCGGCGGCTACGTATCCCTGCCCTCTCTCTAATAGCGAGAGAGTGGGGGAGTCTGTGGTAGACCGCGCCACCAATGCTACCAAACCGTCACAATCCCCCAGCCAACGGCCGGGGACCGAGTACGGCTCGGCGACCACCGCCACATCAACCAACCACTCAGCCATGATCTGCATCAGCAGGCTCTGGGCTGCTCTGCAGTGGTTGATGTTCGCCTGGAGAATACGATGAGCGACTCTAACCATTATTCGGACATCGTATTCTCCTCAGCGGCCGCCGATGTTCCCGCTACAGGGACAGCGGTGAAAGCGACGGGACGGGTTTGCGCCTGCGCTTTGCCCTTCTTAAGGGGAGGATTGCAGTTCCTTCCCTTCATCACATGGCCCGCAGGGCGGCCACTAGCGGCGCACACGGCGCAACGCGGCGAAGTGGCCTGGCAGGTGGCGGACTTGTGGCCCTCCTTGCCGCAGCGGTAACAGCTGTCCGTCCTGTCTAAAAAAAAAAAAAAAAAAAAAGCGGCCGCCAAGTGTAGACGTACAAATTTTTGCTCCTTAATTTAAATTCATTTATTGTGTTTAAATTCAGTGTGGTAGCGTAATTTGTGCGGAATTCAAGGCAATATACCGTGCTAAACAGTGTTTGTGAAAATTCTGTGCCTGGGATCCAATTTTCTCCGTATTTTCCGAAATACGGTGAAGGTAGGTCGGGGGACGATTATTCGTTAAACCCCGGCTGTTCCGGTAAGTGATTTTCACTAAACATAGCTTAGGAGCCCCCAAATTCGATTTAATATCGATTCCCGGTCCTCTCATAGTGAAATCAGTGCAAAAATTGCAAAATCATCATTCAAATTTTGCCCAACCGTAACCGCCATTTTGTGTAAGTTTGGTGGAAAATTCCACTTTTCTTGCCCAAATAGGCGGCCTGCCCCCCTTTTATTGCGTTCCCATTGCAATACACGCAAAGGTTTTTAATTTCTGCCAGATTTTGGAGTAAAATAACCTTGAAAACCGGCACATAAAATCGCCAACGGTTTTATTTTATCTTTGTAAAATACAGGTAAAATATCATCGTTTGCCCCTGGATTTCGCTATAAATAGCTAGATCTCATTGTCCCCTTGCCGAATATATATAGTTTTGCCCCCGCGACCCGAAATTTGTCCGTAAATTTTGATAAAGTTTGTTCTGTTTTGTTGGAGAAATTTGACAGTTTGAGAATTGTGAAATTTTCAAACTTTCATTGTTTTTCAAATAAATACAGTCATAATTAGTTACAACTAGTTGTTCCCTGCCTGTCTATAGCAAAATTTGGCCCCCAAAACTAAATTTAGTGTGAAATATCTTGATAGTTGTGTTTATTTCACTGCCCCGGGACTAAAATTTGACAAAAGCTTGAAATTGGTCAATTTTTAGTGTTTTGTGGGTTGGATTGCATATAATATCAAAGAACTAGTCTCATTCCATCTATTTCAAGCATAATTTACCATCTTAACACTAAATTTAGGTAGAAAACTCATATTTTTTGTCAGTGATATATTGCCCGTTACCTTGGGTTTGAAAAATACAAATATTTTTCAAATTTGGGCTTTCGGTCATTATATTATAGCTCAAATAGTGAGAACTAGTTGCCCCACACGCTATTAAAGCATTTCTCGTCCCTGAAAAGCAATTTTTGTGCCTGATATTTACATAGTTAGGTTTTAAATTTTTTGCCCGATAACATCTCTTATTTTGTGAACTTTTTGGTGGAAATCACCACCAATCCTCACAAAATAACAAAGCTTCACCCTCTGCTATCGCTTCTAGTTATAATTAACACAAGAAAAGGGCATATTAGACCAAATTAAAGATCTATATTGTAAATATCACTGTATCATAACTTTTTCACAAAGTATTCACTTCGCCTCCTGTGTAAAGTAAAATCTCGACGATTTGCTGTCGCGTCCTTTGCATATATCGTGTTTAGCTTGCAATTAGTGTTCATTCCCAGCCTTTAGGGCATTTCATAAATTTTCATAACCTATTGCATGCTAACTCATTTCGGTTCTGCGCTGTGACGTTGTTGACAGGCCAGCTGTCAATTTGAATTTGACATTTAGTTGTCAAAGTCAAATTGCGTTTTGACATATTAATTCAGCTTTTACGTTTCGTTTCTCTTGTTGTTAAATCAACGTACGAAACTTTTATTTGCCAGTTGAATTATTATTGCCCAAAAAATACTTGTGCTACTACTTCTTTTATAGTTGCACAGGTAACGGAAGAAAAGAATTGTATCTAGCTAAGTGTATCAATTAGCGCCGTATCATCGCACGTAGCTGCTCGCTGTAATTTATTAAATCTTTTGATAAATTAAGAAACCTTTTAATAATTAATTTTAATTGATCCGCGCCTAGCTCGATTATCGCTCACGCCCACTTTCTGTCCTGTTTCATTGCACTCCGGACGGCGTATGTCGGAAGGAGAGGATGACGCGACGCAACGGCGGCGGCAGCACGACCTCCTGGCGGAGGCAAAGCGCCTGAAGGAGGCCGAAATCACCGCCCTCGAGTCGATGATGGAGGAGGAGGAAGCCGCTAACCCCCTCACGCCGCGATTTTCGTTGGCGCGCACGCCGCCTTTCGGCACCCCGTCTGACGTCGTGTTGCCGGCGCCGAGGCAGCCCCCGGCCCCGCCGGCCTGCCAAAAGCGCCTGCTCTCGTCGCCGGAGGAGGTGCAGGAGGCGGTGCGACGGCGGACCGGCGGCATCATGTCGTCGGCGGCCCCGCCGCTCGGCGGCATCCTGACGTCGGCCGCCCGCGCGCCCCGCACCATCCCGCGCACGCCGCCCCGCGCCGCCGCCGCCGCGCCGCTCCAGCCCGCCGCGGCCCCGCCCGCCGCAGCCGCCGCCGCCGGGGCCGCCGCTAACGCCCGCCCGCCCGCCCTCTCCGCGGCCCGAGCCGAGGCCCGAGCCGCAGCCGCAGCCGCAACCCAAGCCGCAACCAGATAAGGCCTCTCTCATCCAGGCCGTCCACGCGTCCATAAAGGGCATTGGCGTCGTCACGAACGCGACTAACAAATTAAACATCACAGACAAGACCACGATCGCCGCGCACGGCCAGGATATCCTGGCCATTGTTGGTCAGCTGGCCATTAGGGTCGCTGACCTCGAGCTGGAGCTCAGCGCCCTTAAGCTGCAGTGCTCTGAAAGGGCACGTGGCGCAGGAGCCACACCAGCGTCGACCGCCACCTCCGCCGCGACAGCCACGACATCCGGCCCGTCCGCGGCGGCGCCAGTGCCCCCCTCGCCCGCCCCGTACTCCAGCGCTCTAAAGATGCCCAAGGGGAAAGCGCCCGTCCCAGTCCCGCGGCAAGGCCCGGCAGTGCTCATCTACCCTGGTGAGCAGTCCACAATTAAATCCTCGGACGAGACAAAGAAGCTGCTTCAGGAGTCCGTGAAGCCAGCGGAGGCCGGCATAAAGGTGACGCAAGTGCGCCGAGTGGGTAATTCGGGCGTGGTCGTCCGGACCGCCTCCGAGGAGTCCGCGAAGCGCCTCAAAGACGCGGTCCCGCCAGGTCTCCGTGTCGCGACCCCCAAGACCCGCCAGCCGAGAGTAGCCCTGCGCTACATCCGCGCCAACCTCACCCCCGAGCAGCTCATGAGTGAGCTCTACCGTATAAACGTGGCAGACAACACCGATTGGCCCCTGGAAAGGTTCCAGCGCGAGTGTAAGTACGCTGTCGCAAAGCAGCATGGCCCTAAGTACCTCATTATTCTAGAGTGCTCCCTAGCCTGCCGGGACTTGCTCGTGGGGCTCGGACGAGTCTATGTCGGATGGGACGAGGCGGACGTGTGTGATCACATCCGCGCGACCTGCTGCCGAAAGTGTCAGCAATACGGCCACCCCGAAAAGTTCTGCAGGTCGCAGGAAACAATATGCAGCAGCTGTGGAGAGGCCGGGCACCGCCATACGGAGTGCAAGGCGACGAAGAAGTGTTGCGCTACGTGCAAGCGCTTTAAACGCCCAGAAGCTGCCAGTCACAACACCGCAGCCGGCGATTGCCCTGCCCGCGTTCATGCCGACAAACAGGAGGCAGAGAAAATCCTCTATCGATAGCAGAGGAGGGCACCGATAAGATAATTTCCTTCGGGCAGCTTAACTTACAGGGTTCGGAAGCGGCCACTACAGAACTACCTGTGATAGCGAGTTCGCGCCGGCTCGACTTGGTACTGGTCCAAGTCGCGCGCATTGTGCGCGCCTTGCCCAACACGGCCGCAGGTACAGACGGCGTCACGGCGGCGATCGTCAAGTGGGCGTGGAAGGCCACGTCGGATGAGATGTGGTTAATGCTAAGTAAGTGTATCGCGGAGGGGGTTTTCCCCGAAATATGGAAAACTGGCATGCTCGTCGTCCTGCCTAAGGGCAACGGTAAACCGCTCAGCGACCCTAAAGCCTACAGACCGATCACCTTGCTGCCCGTTCTGGGCAAGCTGCTGGAACGCGTGATAGTTGCCTGCGCTCCCTGCTTGTATCGTAACATCTCGGAAGCCCAACACGGTTTCACTAGCGGCCGGTCTACCGTGACCGCGCTGAATCGCGTAAACGAGGTAACAAGCACCAGTTCGGCTCCGTACGTACACCTGATCTTTTTGGACATCTCTGGCGCTTTCGACAATGCATGGTGGCCGATGATTCTGCTGAAGGTGAAGCAGAGCGGAGCTCCGCCGAACCTTTACCAGATCTTGGTGAGCTATTTCACGAACCGCGAGGTCAGCTTCTACGTGGGCGACCAGGTCTGCACCAAGACCAGCACCATGGGGTGTCCACAGGGGTCAGTGTTGGGGCCGACGTTATGGAACATCCTCCTGAACGATCTCCTGCTGCTGCCGCGACCTGAAGGAGTACACCTGATAGCGTACGCCGACGACGTCACGGTGGCGATCGAGGCGTCCTCCCGCGCAGACATCGAACGGAAAGCCGACGCAGTGTTGAGGGAGATCTCGGGGTGGGGGACCCGGAATAGGCTGGGTTTCTCGCCTGCGAAGTCCTCAATGATGACGTACAAAGGTAGGTTCAAGCGAGCGCCGGTCATCAAGATGGAGGGCGCGTCGATCAAGTGTGCCAGTCAGGCGGTACTGCTCGGGGTCACTCTCGACGAGGCGAGATCCTACGTGCCGCACGCGAACACCATCGGTGAGAAGGCCTCCAATTGCTTCGGCAAAATGTCGCGGGTGTCGGCGACCAGATGGGGAGTCAAGTACCGAGCCCTTCGAATATTGTACTCGGGCACGTACGTGGCTACGGTCACGTACGCGGCGGCCGTGTGGAGCCACTGTTCGACAAATACTGCGGTCAAGAAGGCGTTGACGCGGACGCAGAGACCGGCGCTGATTTTGCTGACGAAGGCCTACAGGTCTTGCAGCTCCGCCGCGTTACCTGTGCTGGCGGGAGTGCTGCCGGCCGACCTGGAGGTACTTCGCGCAGGTAGGATCGCTCAGGAGCGAACTCAACTCGCCCCCAGGGAGCTCAGGCAACTCAAACGTTCCGTCCGCGACGAGATCATTGCCATTTGGCAGGAGCGATGGCGTGACAGTTCCGACGGTCGTGAATTGTACAGTTTCTTCCCCGAAATAAGCGTCAGGTTAAGTTCAGAGTGGGTCGAGCCCGACTTCGTGGTTTCCCAGCTTCTCACCGGTCACGGTTGCTTCAGGCGGCGCCTACACAAGCTAGGCCTGTGCGAGTCTGCGACGTGCCCGTGTGGCGAAGACGACGAGAGCCGAGATCACGCTCTATGGGAATGCAAGCTGTACGACGAAGAGCGACAAGCGATGCTCGAAAACTTGAAGAGGACGATCATTGGACCAGTTTACCACGAGGAACTAGTTTCCTGCGAAGAGAACTTCGAGGCGCTGCGCAAGTTTGCGCACACGTGGCACACCAAGCGAAGAACTTTTGAAGAATGAAGCCGAATAGTTACACTGAACTGGGTACAGTTACGAGTCCGCTAAACACTGTGTGTTTTTGTGTCGTCGAGCCCCAATTGGGGGGAGGAAGAAATATCGACATCGGAAAAATTACCTTTGATTAACGCCCGACCCGCACTCATTGTATGAGAGGGTGATCAGAATGGGCTCATATAAGATCTTCGAGTCCGCCTACTCGTTGGTAGTGACTTAATTGACGCTACTAGCGGTGGGAGAAGGGCGGGACATCTAGTTTGTAGGGGGCACCAGAAGCAACTGCGCGACCACGTTTTCGCCGGACCGCCTTTCGGGGCTGGTCCAGAACGGCAAGTGGTCGTGCGGGCTCCCACGATTAGGTCGTAAACCGTAAGGTAGGTTAGACCATGAGGAGGTGGTGGGGATGTCCGTCCTGTCTACACTGGACGGACAGAGGGCCCGAGTGTGTCCGATCGCAAAGCACTTGTAGCAACGCAGGGGCTGCTCTGCAAGTGCCCGGACTACACTCGAGCTAAAGCCGATGAGTAGCCGTCCCTTAGCTAGGACGGCTTCGGCTGTGGAGATTGGGCACTCAAGGCGAATTGTACCCATGCCGCCACGGCCGGGTCTTATGTCCCGGCTTTTAACCGCTGCGACATCGCAGCCTCCTATAGCTGCGATCTTAGCGACTACCTCCTCTTTGGTGACCGAGTCGTCCAAGTCCACCACCTCTAAGGAGGCAGTTTTTACGGGCCTGACAATCTTAGCCGCATCCGCAATGACCTCTTGCAACTTGTTTGCGAAGAGGTCAGCGTTTGCGCTACCCTGAGCCCCTGAGAACTCAAATATCCGAGCCCCAGTTTGGGTCCGGCGGCACGCTACCTTGTCAATACCAAGTTGAGAAGGGTCAGCGTTTGAACGTGCCCGCTTTAAAATGGACAAGTACGTTTCGCCACGCTCCACGGCCTCTGCGGTGAGTGTTACCACGACGGCCGCGGTCTTGGGAGGTGCTAGGCGCTTCCTGTCACCAGCTGGAAGTCCTTTGACTGCTGGAGCACCGGTTGAGGGTTTAGGGGTCGATTTCTTCCCCACCCCCTTTCCTTTGCCGATTGTCAGGGACGGGCAGGAGGGAGCAGTTACAGAAGCGACTGCCGTTTTCTTAGCCTTCCCCTTCTTGACCACTTTTGTCCACGGCTGATTGGACGGTGCGGTGGCTGGGAGAAGGGCGTCTTCTCTCTGGGGAGATGGCTCCCTTCGAGAGGATGGACCAGGCTTAGGATCCCTCTGGGAGGAAGGCCCTGGTTCACGCCTTTTGTCAGCCGCCAGCTGCGGACGGACGCGTTTTTCCGGCAACAGCCGATCCTCAATCCCTGCGAAACAGGCTCTCGTGAAGGCTCTCTCCTCCATCACAACCTTGCGAATAACATCCTCAAGGTTGCTGGAGAGAGCGCGATCCCCCTCAGATGTTGGCGGTTGGACAGCCTGAACTGGCCGAGCAGTAGCTTCAGCCAACTTCTTGTGTAGCTGGCTGACCTCAGACTGAAGGCGATCAACCTTCGCCTGCAGTTGCCGCGTCTCATCGTTCGCTGTGCGCTGCATCAGCTCCTGAATTACGCCGCGCATACTCGCGGCTCGGCACTTCAGGGCCTTCTGAAAGGTTCCTTTCAAATTAGAGGACTTGGAGGCGATCTCCGCTATTTCCTCCTCGTCCTCGCGAGCCATCCGCTCTAGCTCTGTCAAAGAAAAGTCTGGGTATAGGACTATGGACGCACCATACCCGGACTTGGCACGGGCCGTCCGCGCCTTTTTCTCTATGGCGTTGACCTTCTCTTCGAAGTCTTGTTGAAGCTGCGCCCGCTGAAGTAAGTTCAGCTGGAGCTGAGCATCCACAAGACCCACATCGTGCGTATCAGCCAAAGTAACGGGGCTTTTGGCCGTAACTTTTCTTTTCGGTTCCTTTCTGGCCGAGTCCGAAGAAGATCCGTCCTTCAGGAATGCCCGCTTCCTATTTTGCTGTCTACTATCAACAGACATTGCTGCCGAACTGTCTGACGCAAAACCGTTTGACTCATTGTCGGAGTCCATATCCTCCGCACTGCGGAACATGCTAGCCGCAGATGGTGCGCGGCTAGCTTCCGACGCCGAAACGTCGAAGGAGTGGCCCTGAGAAGGGCCTTTTGCTTGGCCCTGAGAAGGGCCTTTTGGTTGGCCCTTAGAAGGGCCCTTCACGAAACGTCCGGAGACGCCCCGCTTAGGTTTGGAAGGCATGATGCCACAAAACAGATGTCACAGTTCCGCACAAAAAATACTATGACAGCACAGTGCTCTTTAGCCGTTCCCCGGTCTGCCACTCCGTTACGGTGGTCAGAACCGGGTACCGTTGCCCGAGGGACGCGACGTGGACGCAAGCACTGTGGGGGGTCCCCCGGCGGAACCTAACCTAACCTAACCTAACTGTAAATTTAACGCTGTATATTGTCATCAATTATAATAAGTAAAATGGAAAAAAAAAAATGAACAAATAAATACAGGAAAAAAAAAAAAAAAAAGAATAAATCTTAAATGGAACAATCTTAAATATAAAAAAAAAAAAAATCACACGCTATGGACACATTTGTAGAGAAACTAAGATATAGACTAAGCAAATAAGTTTATAAATATTGTATGAAAAAAAGTGCAAGCGTTCTGCTGCAGCAATTAACAAGTACTAAAAAAAAAAAAAAAAAAAAAAAAAACCTAACCTAACCTAACCTTTTTTTTTTTTTTTTTTTTTTTTTTTTTTTGACCCAGGAAAAATGCGTTACGCATCATCACCCCACGCCGGGGGGCGCGAGGCGGTATGTGGGACTCCCCCGCCAAAGATGGGAGCGGCGGGGATACCCACTAAAAAACCTGGGGGTGTTTCTGCGGGACGCCATAATGCCGGGGCAGCGGGTACGCCGAAGCATTCATCCGCGGCCCCGACGGCGTTTGGTCCTCACTGACAGGAGGACCCCTCCGCGGTGGGGTGAAGAGGAGTTTCACCCCACCCTCTCAAGGGGCGCGCGGAAACACCGCGCGCGCCACCTCGTGGGTCTGTTCTTGCGGCGACGAATACCCCCGTACTCGCCGCCTAGACCCAGGTTATGGGGGCTCGAGAAGGGCGTGGAAGATACGCCTCCGACGCCCCCTTCTCCGGGCACGCATCGGGAGGTCGGTGGTGACCTCCCGTTCGCGTTCCGCGATCTCCTTCTGCGAGATGACGCCACGTCTCCTCGCTCGCAACCATGGCTCTTACCATGGTTGCCAGCGAGAGTTCGCCCCCCATAACAGCGACGAGGGTACGACGCTCACTGACCCAAGCTGGGCACTCCTCCAGTGTGTGCTGCGCCGTATCCACGTCGCTACCACAGTGGTGGCAAGCAGGGGTCGGTTCCCTGCCGGCTACGTGGTGCAAGTACTTTCCGAAGCATCCGTGCCCGGAAAGCACCTGCACGAGCCGGAAGGTCAAGGACCCGTGCTCTCTGTCCGTCCACTGCTGGAGTAGTGGACGGACTGCCACCACTGTCCAGCTGCCTGCTCGAGGGTGGGCCAGACGCGTACTCCACCTCTCGAGCAGTGCCTCCTTGGCTTCCTCCTTCCACCTCTCTACCTCCCTGGGAGACGCGGTGAGCCCGCGGAGGCGGAGCGCGGCGCGCCACTCGTAGCGCGCCGCATACAGCTCCGCCTCCAGGTCCCAGGGGGGAGATCCTGCCAAGAGGCACGCCGCCTCGTAGGAGACCGTGCGGTAACCCCGTATTACCCCGACGGCCATCACCCTCTGAGGACGTCACAGATGGGCGATGGTTTGCTCCGTCAGGGCATCCACCCATACGGGGGCTCCATACAGAGCCATGGACCGCACGACTCCCGCGTACAGGCGACGGCAGCTGGTCCGAGGTCCGCCTAGGTTCGGCAGCAGCCGCTTGAGAGCGGCCGCCGCACCCATCAGGCGGGGAGCCAACCGGGCAAAGTGCTCCCGGAAGTTCCACCGCCCGTCGAGGACGAGTCCAAGATATTTCATCGAGGGCTCGACCCCGATGCAGACCTCCCCGATAGGGATGGTGGAACCCCTACTCGGGGCCCTCCGAGGCCCGTGAAAACACAGGGCCTCGGTTTTATCGAGGGCCACCCGGAGTCCCAATCTCCCTATCCGTGCCACCACCTCCCCCACCGCCACGGTGGCAAGGCGGGCAGCCTCCTGGAATGTCCCCCCCGGGGCCATGACGAGCGTGTCGTCCGCGTAACACGTCACGCTGGCCCCCGGGGGAAGATCCCCGCGCAGCACCCAGTCGTATCCGATGTTCCACAGGAGCGGTCCTAAGACCGAGCCCTGTGGAACACCGCACGACATCTCTCTCCGCAGCGTCCGCCCATCGTCGCCCGGATAGGTGATGCACCTATCCGAGAGGTAGGCCCCGACAATCCGGCTCAGGTAGGGAGGCACATCATGGTACTTCAGTGCCTCCCTGATGACGGCCCACGGCATAGTGTTGAACGCGTTGGCAATGTCCAGGGACACCGCCAACAGAACACCGCCGCGGGCGACCACCATGTCCGAGCGGGCCTTGACGCGCTTGATCGCGTCAATCGTCGACCGGCCCACCCGGAAGCCGAATTGTCGATCGGACAAATCCGGGCCTACCTCGGCGAGATGCTTGACGAGGCGGCAAGCCACCACCCGTTCAAACAACTTGTCCGCCTCGTCAAGCAAGACGATGGGACGGTACGCTGCGGGAGAGTCTGCTGCGCGCCCCTCCTTTCGGAGGAGCACAAGGCTGCCCGCCTTCCACCGCGAGGGGAACCGCCCCGACTCCAGACAGGCATCCATGAGCCTTCGGAAGCGGTCCCCGAGGGCGTCCAACGCCAGGACCCAGGCGACGCCGGGAATGCCATCCGGCCCCGGAGCCTTGCGCTTACCGCGCATCCGGGACACGGCATATCCCAGCTCGCCCGCCGACACTGGTGGCACCGCAGTGTCCTCCTGGCGCGCCCTCTCGGGAGGCGCCATCTCCGGGGGCTCGTACTCCACCCCGGAGGGAAAGAGCGAGCTAACCACCTCCTCCAGAAGGCGGGGCTCCAGAGTCTCCGTCAGTGGGGGGGCCCATGTTCGGAGTTTCCCCCTGACCATTTTGTAGGGCCGCCCCCACGGATCGCGGTTCAGAGACTCTAGGAGCTCCGCCTTAGCCCGCTCTTTGGAGTCGCCAATCAGCCGCTGCAGAGCCTTCTTGCGCTCCGTATACGCGTCGTGCAGCTGCTGACTGGCGAGTCTGCGCCTCCCCCGAAAACGTCGTGTGGCCTGGCGTCTCGCTTCCACGCAGCGGGAGCGCTCGGCTGCGATCTCCTGAGACCACCAGTACACACACGTTTTCTGAGGATGAGGTCTGGCCCGGGACATGCCAGCGTCGCATATTTGCGACATCGCTTCCCGGAACCACTCGGCCTCATCCTCCACATCCACTGGCCCCTCTGGGGGGGCCAGCCACGCCTGGACAATGGAGGCCTCTATGATGGCCTCCCTGTCCAGGCTCCTGATGGCCCACCTCGGCGACGACGGCGTCGTCCTCGGGCGACGGGGACTGGAATTTGTGGAGACACTGAATCGGATATAAAGATGATCCGACAGTGTCTCCACATCCTCCACCACCTTCCAGTCCCGAACACGGCGTGCGATGGCTGGGGCGGCAAATGAGAGGTCCACGATGGACCCCCCGTTCCGCCGCACGCACGTGTTCACCGACCCGCGGTTGAGTACCGACAGGCCGGCTATTGTCGCCCACTCCTCCAGAGTCTCGCCGCGCGCATCAGTCCTGGGAGATCCCCACGCCACGGATTTGGCGTTGAAATCCCCCATGACGAGCGCGGGACGAGGCAGGGTCTGCCCAATGAGGGTCCCTACCCCGTCCAGGAGCGACTCGAACTCGGCGAGACTCCTGTTGGGCGAGAAGTACACCCCGATGAGGAGGTACTCTCGCCAGAGGACCGCAGCGTACCCACTCCCCCTCGCAACAACCGAAGGGGGTGGGGTGCCGGACGCCGTCGAGGCGACGATGGCCACCGAACCATCAACATCTCCTACCCAGTTATCCCGGGGAGGGATGAAGTATGGTTCGGAGACCACCGCGACCTCTATCGACCACTGTGCTATGCTCTGCAGGAGTAAATCCTGCGCTGCTGCACAGTGGTTGATGTTCGCCTGAAGAACCTGGTGGGCCATACTAATCCCCCGCGGTTTCCATGTCCTCCACTACCCGCGGGGGAGACCGGGCGGCCGGGATGTGAGCGGCCGCTCCGGTGCTCCTCTTTGGTTTGGGTGGGTGGCATTGTTTGCCACCCATCCGATGCGCCGATGGTTTTCCCGCCGCCGCGCACAGAGAGCACTTGGGCGCGGGGGCGGGGCACTTGGCCGCTACGTGGCCTTTTTGACCGCAGCGGTAACACTCATCGCTGCGGTCCGCCGTGCATGTGCACTGCACACGGACGTGCCCCGTGTGCAGGCACTTGTAGCACCTCATCGGCCGGGACTCGAGCACAGTGACCTGTGCCGAGACCCAGCCGACGAGCAGCCTCCCTCCAGCTGCCAGCTGCTTGGCGGCGACCACCGGGCAGCGCACAAAGGCGGTACCCTGGCCCCGGAAGCCCTGCTTCACCTCCCCGACTTGCACCGACAGCTCGGAGCAGCCGGTGCGCTTCGCCACCGCGGCTTTTATATCCGCGGGTGCCACGGAGTCATCCAGGCCGGAAACTCGTAGCTCTGCAGTTTTGACCGGCCTGGAGATCTTAACCATGGCAGGGTCCAAAACCTCCCTAAGCTTCGCAGCCAGGGAGTCCGCCTTTTCCCCGCTGGTGGTTCCCGACACTTCCAGAATACGGGCCCCGGTGACTGCCTTACGGCTCCGGAGCCCCTGGTCAATCCCTATACTGGCGAGATCGACCGCTCTTCGTGCCTGTCCGAGCACATCGGCGTACGAAACGCCACCCTCCACGGCCGCCGGCTGCAGCGAGATCACTACAGCCGATGACCGCGGAGCCTGCAGCTTCACCTGCTGCCTCTTGGCCGGCACTGGCGCGGCAATACGCTTGCTGCCGCGCTTACCAACCACTGTCCAGCCGGCTTCCGGCACAGGCGCCGAGGTAGGCTGCGGGGCAGCATTGGAGACGCCAGGTTGGGCCACCGCCGACCACGAAGCAGTCAAGGCCCGTGGGGCTGGAGGAAGGGGGCGAGGCGTAGGCTTAGGAGTAGCGGCTGCTGCCGCCTTTCCCTTGCCCTTGCCCTTACCCTTACCCTTCCCTTTACCCTGTTGCTCCTTGGGAGGGGCAGTCACCGGCGCATTGGCGGTGGATGGCCCGGGCTTCGGCTGTAGAGCCGCGGCTGCAGCTGCAGCCCTCTCTCTGGCCGCGAGTGGAGGCGCCACCCGCTGCGCCGGAAGGAGGCGACTCTCCATTTCCCCGAGCCGGGCGTTGACCATGGTCCCGACCTGGACCATGATACCCCTGGCGAACTCTTCCTGCGACAGGGCAGGAGGAGACGCTTGCTCGGAGAGCATCGGAGAAACCCTCCGGGGAGCCGGCGTCGGCGAGGGCGGCGAAGGCGTAGGAGGCTCCCTGTTCCGCGCCATCTCGACCCGGAGCATTTCCACCGCGTTACGCAGTCCCGCTACCTCCGTCCGAAGGCGGACGTTCTCCGCCTGCAAGACTGCCACCTCCGAAGTTGAGCTCCTGCTGGCGAGAGCCTCCACTATTTCCGCGACGACCCGGGTCGTCAAGTTGAGGCTTTTTACAAAGCCCCCCTTGAGACTACCGGATCTCGCTGCCACCTCTTCATTTATGAGCAGGCACATCTTGGCCTGCCCAAGGAGGACGTCGGCAGGCTGTTCGCCAACCGCACCCATCGACGTAATTGAAGCGTCCAGGTTTCGAGCCATTTGCTCCACCGTCTGCTCGACCTGAGCCTTACCCGCCTCGGTTTTGCGGAACTCCGCCCTGCGGTTTACGAAAACCTTCAGAGGCGGAGGTCCCATCCACTCACCCTCGGCGGAGGACACCGAGGGTGACGGTGACAAATCGCACCGTTGTCTCCTCCGAGATGTAGGCGCCCATAAGGCACCCACTAGCGGCTCCGCTAGAGCCTCCAGAACTTCCGGGGACGGAATTACCCGTCCCGGCACGGATTCAGCCTCGGAGTCAGACGGGGCGTCCGACATCCGAACCGGCACATCCACACTAGCCGCAGATGGTGCGCGGCTAGTCGACGCTTGCGCGTCGGAGGCTTGGCCCTGAGAAGGGCCTTTGGGTTGGCCCTGAGAAGGGCCTTTGGTTTGGCCCTGAGAAGGGCCTTTGGGTTGGCCCTGAGAAGGGCCTTTTAGGAAACGCCCGGAGGCGTCCCTCTGGGGTTTCTTAGGCATGGCCTAAAAAAAACACACCACAATCGCAAAATGACACCACAAAGAAACACAGCGCGCTGTCCGCAAGTATGGCGCTCGAAGTTTGGTCACCCGTCTGCCACTCCGTTACGGTGGTCAGACGGGGTCCAGGGCAGACTACGAGGAAGTATCCGAGCGCACTTGGGGACCTTTTTTTTTTTTTTTGGTTACCCAGAAGAATCTGCCAACAGATACCAGCCCTGCGGGGACAAAGTGGTTATGTGAGGTTGGGAAGTCCCTGAAGGGGATAATTCGTCCCGACTCACTAAACTTCTGGGGTGTTCCTCGATCGCCCCGGAAAGGGCGGACTACGGGATCGAAACGCACCGCGGCCCGCCGGCGAGTGTCCGCTGATGGACCTACCACTACTGTGTATGTGGAGCTTTCCGAGGGGGTATTAGCCCGTCGGAAAACCCCACATGTGTCGCCTCCGAAACACAGTGGAGGCGCTCACCTCTCGAGGCCAGACTGTGCAGATGACTGAACCCCCCGTCCGCCATCTACAGACCTCCTACGTACCCACCAGTACACTTTCCTCTAAGCCTGTTGGAGGAAGGCGCGACGGCGGCGACCAGGTCGCCGTCGACGCATCGGAAGCGACGCTGGGTCGACTTCCCGCTCCCTCTCCGCAGCCTCCTTGGCGGTCATGATCTCCTCCGCGAAATACTCAACAGCTTGCCAAGCCTCCTCGCTGCGGCACATGGCAGCGACCATGGCAGGCAGCGAGAGGTCCGACCCGACGACAGCGACCAACGTGTCGCGGTGCTCCAACCACGCTGGACACACAGCGCGGGTGTGCTGCGCTGTGTCCTCATCGCCAGCCGGGCAATGGTGGCAGGAAGCAAAAGGCTCCCTCTGCACGACCCGGCATAGGTACCGTCCGAAGCAGCCGTGACCAGTCAGCAGCTGCGTCAGACGGAACGTAAGCGGTCCGTGAGTGCGATCGACCCAATCCCTGAGGACGGGTCGAATCGCCTCCACCAGCTCCCGGCTAACAATCGGATCCTCTAGGCGCAGGGTCCACTTACGGAGAACCTCTGAGCGCGCTTCCTCCTGCCAGTGGGCGATCTCCCGCTGGGGTGGGTCCACACCATCTGCTTGCCTCGCCGCAATACGCCGCCAGTACACCTGCGCTACGGCCTCCGCGTCGAGGTCCCACGGTGGCGCACCTGCTAGTAAACACGCCGCAGTGCATGACACGGTGCGGTACGCCCGGGCCACTCTGAGCGCCATAACTCGCTGCGGACGTCGCAGCAGGGTCAAGGCGTTACGGCTCAGAGAACCCGCCCATATGGGCGCACCGTACAGTGCCATACACCTCACCACGCCAGTATAAAGCCGCCTGCACCTGGCCGTAGGCCCCCCTATATTTGGCAGCAATTTACTGAGACCCCCGGCTGCAGCCACCAGTCTTGGGGCCAAGCGCCGGAAGTGCTCTTCGTACTTCCACCGACTGTCGAGAACGAGGCCAAGGTACTTGAGCGCGTTCCCGACAGCAATGGAAGCACCTCCTACGATGATGCTGCTGGCCTCTGGAGGACGGTTTCGGGGACCGTGAAACACGATAGCCTCCGACTTGTGGAGCGCCACCTCAAGCCCTAGGGACCTGATGCGACGCACCACTTCCGCCACTGCCGCCGCAGCGAGCACAGCCGCTTCGCGATGATTGGGGCCGCGGGCTGTCACCAGAGTGTCATCCGCGTAGCAGAGCACGCCGACACCTGGGAGAGTCGAGCCACGCAACACCCAATCATAGCCTATGTCCCAGAGGAGCGGTCCAAGGACCGACCCCTGAGGAACACCGCAGGCCATGTCCCACGAACGCCATTGGCCATCACGCGCCGGATACCTCACACACCGAGCCACGAAATAGTCCTCCAGGACCCGTCGGAGGTACAGCGGGACGTTGTGGTACCTCAGTGCGGCCTTGATGGTCTCCCAGGGGAGAGAGTTAAAGGCATTGGAGATATCCAAAGATACCGCCAGCAACACTCCCCCCTGAGACACCGCCTCCTCCGCAAGCTCCTTCACGCGGGTGATGGCGTCCAAAGTGGACCGACCAGCACGAAAGCCATACTGAGCATCGTCCAGCCCAGGCTCCATTGACCCGATGATGCGGACTGCGAGCACCCGCTCAAAGAGCTTGCTCAGGTCGCTCAACAGGACAATGGGCCGGTAAGCTGAAGGATCCTCCGTAGGGCGGCCACTCTTCCGCAAAAGAACCAATTTCCCCACCTTCCACTGCGTGGGGAAACGACCGCAGGTGAGACACAACGTGAAGAGCGATCTTGCCCACTCTTCCAAAGGCTTCAAGGCCACTCGGATCGCTCTCCCCGGAATGCCATCCAAACCAGGGGCGGTTTTTTTGGAGCGAAGTCGCAAAAGAACCGCTCCTAGCTCGGCTGCGGTTACAGGCGGAATCTCCACCTCGGCCGCATCATCGTCAACATTATTGCTCGCCATGACCGGAGGCACCCACACACCCCTATGAGGAAATAAAGCACCAACCACACGCTCCACGAACTCGGGCTCGAGACTGGACGTGATAGGAGGAGCCCAGGGCCGTAGCTTAGCTCTGACGAGCTTGTACGGCTTTCCCCACGGGTCCCTGTTGAGCGACTCCAGCCACTCCTTTCAACAGGAGTCCTTGGCGTTGGCGATGCCCTGCTGCAACGCCAGACACGCACTGCGATAATCCGCGTACAGTACGTCCTCACGATCTCTGTCCCGGATCCTTCGCCTCCGAGCGCGGGCATATGCACGGCGTGTACGAAGGCAGCTTCTACGCAACTCGCGGAGCTCAGCCTTCCACCAATACACCCAGCGCCGGGGGGCGAAGGGTCCAGCACGTGGCATAGACGCGTCACATATACGCGTTAGCGCATCTGTGAGCCTAGCAGCCTCCTCGTCCACATCTGTGGGCTCTGGATGGCCACGAGACCATGCCTCGACAATCGCGGCCTCCATGGCCAGCTCACTGTCAAAGCGACCTAACAGCCACCGACGATCATCTCCGCTAGTGGGAGTCCGGACTCTAGCTGGGCCAGATGGGCTCGACAGCGTAAAACGAATGTACCGGTGATCAGAGAGGGTCTCCGCGTCCATGATCACTTTCCATCCTTCCACTCGATGAGCAAGGGGAGCGGAGGCAAAGGAGAGGTCGACGATCGACCCACCCTCGCGTCGCACGCAAGTGTTTTCGCGGCCTCTATTCAGGACGGCTAGGCCCATACTAACCGCCCAGTCTTCAAGCGCCTCACCCCGCACATCGGTTCTCGGCGATCCCCACGCCGTAGACTTGGCGTTGAAATCGCCGGCAACTAGCACAGGGCGAGGGTATGCGCGCCCAATGAAGGTCCCAGCTTCATCGAGCATGCGCTCAAACTCGGCCAGACCAACATTGGGCGAGCAATACACGCCTATGAACGCAGTACCACCTACGATGGCTAGAACGCATCCGCTCCCCCTGACCACGCTTTCAACCGGCGACACATCCACACCACACACAACTATGGCGACAGAGCCCTCACGATCACCGATCCAGTTGTCCCTGGGAGGGACAGCGTAGGGCTCGGAAATAATCGCAACGTCTATCCTCCACTGCGCAAGGGTCTGGATCAAAAGATCCTGAGCCCTTGCGCAGTGGTTGATATTGGCCTGCAAGAACTGAAGCGCCATTTACTTACCAGTCCTACGTCCTCCTCTCGTAAACTTACCTCGGGGCGTCGCTTCACCGACACACCCCCTGTCACCGACAATGTGAGCGGCCGTCTTGCCTGCGGCAGCACAGACCGCACAGTGCGGCTCGCGGTCGCACGCGCGGAAGACGTGACCTACTTGTCCGCACTTGAAACACCGACCTGCCATGTCCATGTCACATTTACATGCGCCGGAATAGTGCCCCGGCCTCATGCACTTAAAACAGCGCAGAGGCTTCGGGGCAATCGCTGACACACGTGCAGATGTCCAACCTATGATAAGGCGGCCTGCTTCCACCACGCTCCTGGCAGCAGCTACTGGGCAGCCGACAATGACGCTCCCGGAAGGGCCGATCCGTCCCACTCTTAAGAGGGCCACATCACACGCACCAGCCTTGGCTACAGCCGAAGCGACCTCCTCGACAGTGACCGCATCATCGAGGCCAACGACCCGAATGTCTGTGCGCATTACGGGCCGCTGGATCTTAACACTGTCTGGGCAGACCTCCCTTAGTTTGGCCACTAATTTATCGGCTTTAGCAGCTCCATCCTCACCGCCAATCTCGAGCAGCCGGGCACCGGTCGCCGCCCTCCGGAAGCGTACACTGTCGATGCCGAGAGCACTGAGATCTACGCGCTTCTTCGCCTCGGCGAGCACCGACTCGTAAGTGACACCATTTTCCTGCGCCCCAGGCTGCAACGTGAGCGTCACCGCTGCAGTCTTAGGCGCAGGTGGCACCCTCACCTTTAACTTACCAGGTGGTGGAGCTTGTGCCTTAGCACCACGCTTCACCACCGTACTCCACGACATTGAAGCGGGAGCCACTGCCACACCAGGTAGTGTAAGAGGCACCGACTGCCAGGCCTCTCTAGCAGCCATAGACTGCTTCTTCTTCTTCTTCTTCATTCCTACGCTAGCTACAGACTGAGTAGAGGGCGGCACACGAGAGCCGACAACAGTAGCAGACGGCCGTGAAGGAGTTGCAGCATTCGCCACAACCCTCTCCTCAACCGCAAACCGCTGCTCAAGGCCCTGCAGACGGCCCTCCACCCCGGCAAGAACTTTACGGGTTATAACGCCCGCCCAATCCTGCAAATTTGGCTGCGCGTCCACAGTCACCGTCCGCTGCCGCAACTGCTCCATCTGGTGTCGAAGGTCCTCGATCTGCCTCTGAAGGCCGCTGTTTTCAGCCTTCAGGATTTCCAGCTCCTCAGGAACAGAGCGCAGGCCCAGCTCCAGAGTAGCTCCCCTGATGGTATCGACAGCGACCTTCAGGCTCCTCACCATAGTGCCCTTCAGGTTTTTAGACCTCAGGGCCACCTCGGAAACAATATTCAACGAACTGTAGACCATCTTGCGTAAAGTCTCCTCCGAGCGCGGCTCCGAACTCGAAGCCTGCTCCCCAAGATCTTTACGCATCTGTTCAACAGACCGCGTCCTCGCCAACAAATCTTCTTCGAGCCGCTCATCGCTTACACGGGGGGCCACAGGCTCCCGTTTCCTAGCTGGCCCAGTGCACTCACCTGTTGTAGAAGAGCCTCGCCCTCTCTTGCTCTTGTGAGCTGCTCCTTTCATAGGAGCTCCCATCGAGCCCACTCCGTCCGAGTCACCTTCAGTGTCTGGAGAACTCGGGTCCACCGGTGACTCCACTGCCTCCGCCCCGCGCTTTCGCCAGAATCTGGCCGAAGCGCTCGGGCTGGCAGCCGCCGACGCCACTGTGCGGAAGCTGCTATCCGACAGTTCCGATTCGGACAAACGCGCTACACTTACCCTAAGCTCCCTACGCGCCGATTGTTCCACCGCGTCCGAAGACGCAACTACGTCAATTTTATTTATGTTATTTAAACTATCCATTACTTATCCCACGAGTGTGGGGGATCTACACAGTCCACCCAGGGAGTGCCCCCTGTCCCTGGGTAACCCTACTTACACACGGAGGTCGGGAGGTGTCCGTGGGTGACCTCTAGCGGGCCGGATACTGTCCGACCACCTCCGAAGAGGCGCTGTGGGCGGATAGGTCGACGCACCACAGCTTTCAGGTTTTTTAAGGTGGTTGTCTCCACTGGGCCAGCCAACTAAGGCAAGCCCCTTCTCACTGGCGTCCGCACTACGAAACGTAGCCCGGAACGCTGCGGCGGTTTACTACTCAGGAGCCCACTCGCTTGTGAGGTGTCCCCCACATCCCTCTCCACTAAAACTACTCTAGCCTACACCTATCCCTACCCTACCTAACCCTACAGCCCGCCTACGCTACCCTAAGCCCCAACCCTCCCTCCAGGTATAGGTTTAGATTCCGGATAAAGGAGCAGAAGACGAAGGCCTCGCTCCCCGATCCCAAATCTAAACCCAACCCGTCCCCGAACGACCCCTCCTACACTACACCACCTACATCCTACCTAGCCTACACCTAGCACCCCGCCTAATCTAACCTAAGCCCCAACCCAGCCCCCCGCCCCTGCAGGTGTTGGCCGCACGGATCCCAAGACCCCGAAGGGAGTTACAATCCGTCCGTTACCAGGGTGCACCGGGAACCACTGCTAACCATAACCCGCAGGGAGATGATTAGCAGTCGGACACACAAGGAGGTACCTGCGCGCACCCCAACCTAACCTAACCTAACCTTTTTTTTTTTTTTTTTTTTGGTTACCCAGAAGAATCTGCCAACAGATACCAGCCCTGCGGGGACAAGGTGGTTATGTGAGGTTGGGAAGTCCCTGAAGGGGATAATTCGTCCCGACTCACTAAACTTCTGGGGTGTTCCTCGATCGCCCGAAAAAGGGCGGACTACGGGATCGAAACGCACCGCGGCCCGCCGGCGAGTGTCCGCTGATGGACCTAACACTACAGTGTATGTGGAACTTTCCGAGGGGGTATTAGCCCGTCGAAAAACCCCACATGTGTCGCCTCCGAAACACGGTGGAGGCGCTCACCTCTCGAGGCCAGACTGTGCAGATGACTGAACTCCCCGTCCGCCATCTACAGACCTCCTACATACTCACCTATACACTTCCTCTAAATCTGTTGGAGGAAGGCGCGCCGGCGGCGACCAGGTCGCCGTCGACGCATCGGAAGCGACGCTGGGTCGACTTCCCGCTCCCTCTCTGCAGCCTCCTTGGCGGTCATGACCTCCTCTGCGAAACTCTGAACGGCTTGCCAAGCCTCCTCGCTGCGGCACATGGCAGCGACCATGGCAGGCAGCGAGAGGTCCGGCCCGACGACAGCGACCAACGTGTCACGGTGCTCCAACCACGCTGGACACACAGCGCGGGTGTGCTGCGCTGTGTCCTCATCGCCAGCCGGGCAATGGTGGCAGGAAGCAAAAGGCTCCCTCTGCACGACCCGGCATAGGTACCGTCCGAAACAGCCGTGACCAGTCAGCAGCTGTGTCAGACGGAACGTAGGCGGTCCGTGAGTGCGATCGACCCAATCCCTGAGGACGGGCCGAATCGCCTCCACCAGCTCCCGGCTAACAATCGGATCCTCTAGGCGCAGGGTCCACTTACGGAGAACCTCTGAGCGCGCTTCCTCCTGCCAGTAGGCGATCTCCCGCTGGGGTGGGTCCACACCATCTGCTTGTCTCGCCGCAATACGCCGCCAGTACACCTGCGCTACGGCCTCCGCGTCGAGATCCCACGGTGGCACCCCTGCTAATAAACACGCCGCAGTGCATGATACGGTGCGGTACGCCCGGGCAACTCTGAGCGCCATGACTCGCTGCGGACGTCGCAGCAGGGTCACGGCGTTACGGCTCAGAGAACCCGCCCATATGGGCGCACCGTACAGTGCCATACACCTCACCACGCCAGTATACAGCCGCCTACACCTGGCCGTAGGCCCCCCTATATTTGGCAGCAACTTACTGAGACCCCCGGCTGCAGCCACCAGTCTTGGGGCCAAGCGCCGGAAGTGCTCTTCGTACTTCCACCGACTGTCGAGAACGAGGCCAAGGTACTTGAGCGCGTTCCCGACAGCAATGGAAGTACCTCCTACGATGATGCTGCTGGCCTCTGGAGGACGGTTTCGCGGGCCGTGAAACGTGATAGCCTCCGATTTGTGGAGCGCCACCTCAAGCCCTAGGGACCTGATGCGACGCACCACTTCCGCCACTGCCGCCGTTGCGAGCAAAGCCGCTTTGCGATGATTGGGGCCGCGGGCTGTCACCAGAGTGTCGTCCGCGTAGCAGAGCACGCTGACACCTGGGAGAGTGGAGCCACGCAACACCCAATCATAGCCTATGTCCCACAGGAGCGGTCCGAGGACCGACCCCTGAGGAACACCGCAGGCCATGTCCCACGAACGCCATTGGCCATCACGCGCCGGATACCTCACACACCGAGCCACGAAATAGTCCTCCAGGACCCGTCGGAGGTACAGTGGGACGTTGTGGTACCTCAATGCGGCCTTGATGGTCTCCCAGGGGAGAGAGTTGAAGGCATTGGAGATATCCAAAGATACCACCAGCAACACTCCCCCCTGCGACACCGCCTCCTCTGCAAGCTCCTTCACACGGGTGATGGCGTCCAAAGTGGACCGACCAGCACGAAAGCCATACTGAGCATCGTCCAGCCCAGGCTCCATTGACCCGATGATGCGGACTGCGAGCACCCGCTCAAAGAGCTTGCTCAGGTCGCTCAACAAGACAATGGGCCGGTAAGCTGAAGGATCCTCCGTAGGGCGGCCACTCTTCCGCAAAAGAACTAATTTCCCCACTTTCCACTGGGTGGGGAAACGACCGCGAGTGAGACACAACGTGAAGAGCGATCTTGCCCACTCTTCCAAAGGCTTCAGGGCCACTCGGATCGCTCTTCCCGGAATGCCATCCAAACCAGGGGCGGTCCTTTTGGAGCGAAGTCGCAAAAGAACCGCTCCTAGCTCGGCTGCGGTCACAGGCGGAACCTCCACCTCGACCGCGTCATCGTCAACATCATTGCTCGCCATGACCGGAGGCACCCACAAACCCCTATGGGGAAATAAAGCACCAACCACACGCTCCACGAACTCGGGTTCGAGACTGGACGTGATGGGAGGAGCCCAGGGCCGTAGTTTTGCTCTGACGAGCTTGTACGGCTTCCCCCACGGGTCTCTGTTGAGTGAAACCTAACCTAACCTAACCTACAAGACAAAAGACAAGAAAAAAGACAAGACAAGACAAGAGACAAGACAAGAGATAAGACAAGAGACAAGACAACCTCCTCCCCTCCCCCCCTCATTCCCCCCCTCCCCTTCCCCATCCTTCCCTTCCCCCTCTCCCTTCCCCCCCTCCCCTCCTTACCCATCCTCCCCTTCCCCCTCCCCTCCTTCCCATCCTCCCCTTCCCCCCTCCTCCCCTTCCCCCTCCTCCTCCCCTTTTTAACTAACTGACCTTTTTAATTTTATTACCTTTCCATGTTGCTTGATAAACAAGTGAATTAAATTAAAAATTTAAAAAACCCCCAACGCAATACGCAATTCTTCATTTTGTGGTGGCGGCCATCTTGGATTTTTAATTTTATATAATGGGTTGTATTCTACTAGTTAAGCCCTTTCATTTGATACCCATATTGAGGGGGTCGCGGAAGAAAAAAGTAATCCGCCATTTTGTAGTGGCGGCCATCTTGGACCGATTTCCACCAAACATGTCTGAGAACACTCTCGACTAACCTTACTTTTTTTTTTTTTTTTTTTTATAAGGTCCACCAAACCGGCCGCGTCACTTAATATCACATGAGTGGGAGTAAAAAAGTTAAAAAATGTTTTTAAGTTAAACGGTTTTATTGTAAACATGTACTAAAAGCTAAAAAATAAAATCGTGAGGCACGTCAAATATCTACAATTGTCAGGGAAAATGTTTATTACAGATTTAGATATTTGACGTGCCTCACGATTTTATTTTTTAGCTTTTAGTACATGTTTACAATAAAACCGTTTAACTTAAAAACATTTTTTAACTTTTTTATTTTTAGGCTTTTTACTAGTACACTGTATTCTACTTGTCAAGCCCTTTCATTATACCCATATTAATGGTGTTATAAAAAAACCGTATCCGCCATTTTGTAGCGGCGGCCATCTTTGATTTCGATTTTGTATGGTGCACTGTATCCTACTTATCAAGCCCTTTCATTTGATACCCATATTAATGGGATTTAAAAAAATACGTTTTCCGCCATTTTGTAGCGGCGGCCATCTTGGATTTTGATTTTGTATAGTGCACTGTATTCTACTTATCAAACCCTTTCATTTGATGCCCATATTAATGGTGTTATAAAAAAATACGTTATCCGCCATTTTGTAGCGGCGGCCATCTTGGGTTTACTATAATATTGAATGTACATAATTGTATTGTCACCAGAACCAAAGGCGTATACCAAATTTCAGATCAATCGATTAACAGAAAGAGGGTGAAATTTCAATTACTAAATTTGTCCCAAGAAAAAAGAAAAATGAATAATAAAAAAAAAACAAACAGAGTAAGCTAAATAAAACCGTTTAAAAAAAAGTACAATTGTATAAATTACTAGCTTACCCGGCAAACGTTGTTTTGCCATATAAATAATTTCCTAGTAATTTCTAGTGTAGACAAAAAATAGCTTACTTATTGGAAGTTTGTATGTATGTTAGAATGTGTATATTGTATGTATGTAAGAATGTGGTATATGCGTGAAATAAGCATTATTTTATGGAAAAAATTTTCAAACAAAAGTAAAAAATTAAATTTTATGAAAACATTGTCTCTTATAATTTTTTCATACAATCAATATTTCCATTGACATTTCAAAATAAAGATTCATTATGATTGATTTTTTGGAAACTATGAAAATCTTAATTGTTCAATTACATTTTTTTAATAAAATTAAATTAAAATTACATTTTTATAAGATCAACAACATTTTCGATATACCTAGTCAGGTCATAAGTATTGTCACACAGTAAAAACTTTTCTTTTAGAATGCTGGCCACAAAAAAGTTTATTGAATTCGAATTTCGAATTGTTCATGAAAATAAAAATGTATACTTTTTAGAATTTTACTCATTTTTAAATATGGAGTGGACGCTTAAAGAAGACCGTGTTGCAGTTATTGCGTTGCATCGTTGCGGTTACGCGCCAATTCAAATTTTTGACATACTGAAAAATTTTAATATAACCAAAAGATTCGTTTATCGTACCATCAAACGATACAATGAAGACTCTAGTGTAGATGACAGGTCAAGAAGTGGTCGCCCTCGGTCTGTTAGGACTCCAGCAGTGATAAAAGCTGTGAAGGCGCGAATTCAAAGAAATCCCAAACGTAAGCAGAAACTGTTGGCCCTTCAGATGGGGTTAAGCAGAACCACGGTGAAAAGGGTGTTAAATGAAGACTTAGGGCTTCGGGCATATCGAAGAAAAACAGGACATCGTTTAAATGCTCGTCTAATGGACCTGAGACTGAAGAGATGCCGCGCTTTGTTGAAGCGGTACGCGAGAAAAAAATATCGAGAAATTCTTTTTTCGGATGAAAAAATTTTTACCGTAGAAGAGAGCTACAACAAACAAAATGATAAGGTGTACGCACACAGTAGTGAAGAAGCGAGCAACCGTATTCCGCGTGTCCAACGAGGTCATTTTCCATCCTCGCTCATGGTATGGTTGGGAGTTTCTTATTGGGGCTTAACAGAGGTACATTTTTGTGAGAAAGGTGTAAAAACGAATGCAGTTGTGTATCAAAATACAGTCCTGACGAACCTTGTGGAACCTGTTTCTCATACCATGTTCAATAACAGGCACTGGGTATTCCAACAAGATTCGGCGCCAGCTCATAGAGCGAAGAGCACACAAGACTGGCTGGCGGCGCGTGAAATCGACTTCATCCGGCACGAAGACTGGCCCTCCTCCAGTCCAGATTTGAGTCCGTTAGATTACAAGATATGGCAACACTTGGAGGAAAAGGCGTGCTCAAAGCCTCATCCCAATTTGGAGTCACTCAAGACATCCTTGATTAAGGCAGCAGCCGATATTGACATGGACCTCGTTCGTGCTGCGATAGACGACTGGCCGCGCAGATTGAAGGCCTGTATTCAAAATCACGGAGGTCATTTTGAATAAACTTTATTGTCATAAGAATCTATGTTTTGTTAAGTTCATTTTGGTATATAAATGGTTACATAATAAATAAACTTGTTCCAATAATTTTATATTAAACATGTGACAGAATTTATGACCTGACTAGGTAAATAAAAAAAAGTATACTTACAACACAAAATCCGTTGTTATTGGAATCTGTGTCACGTGTTGAGTACTTTTAAGGTTATAAAATCACTTGATTAACTAATCGTGCAAAATACACTCAAAATTGATAATTTAATTATTATTGATAAAAAAGTAATGATTAAAAGTTAATATGAGAGTTACACTGAGATAGCAAAATAATAATTGTCAACGGTACTACTTACATTTGATGCATAAACAATAATTATGGCCGACAACTGTGTAGGGAGTGAGAAAGAAAAGAGACCGGCTTCGTTCTCATCCCTACTCCGTGCTGTTTACTGGGTCAGAAGTGACACCTGTGGACATCTGGCGGGGATAACTAATTAAATGACTATTGATCAGTTTTCGACCGGAGAGGAAAAATGATTAAATTACTAAAATGGCTATTAAAAAATAAGGGTTGATCGTAGAAGGGTGAAAATTGAGGATTGTATGTATTTTTGTATGTTGTATCATAAAAAAATAGAAATTAAAAATTTTGTCTAAAAAATAAAAAATAAAATTTAGGGGTGGACTACCCCTAACATTTAGGGGGATGAAAAATAGATGTTGGCCGATTCTCATAGATACCGGATAAGCACAAAAAATTTCATCAAAATCGGTCAAGCCGTTTCGGAGGAGTATGGCAACGAAAACTGTGACACGAGAATTTTATATATTAGATAAAAACTTCAGTGAGCGGCCTTCTAGAGGCGAACACAGCATGCAATTAAAAATAATATTATTAAAGTTAAAATTGAGTACCGTAATCCATTAACGTATCAGATTCTTAAATGAATAAATACTCTCTCCGAAAATGTCCAAGTTGGTACAAATGCTATTGTATGATGAAACCATACGGTGCATGGGCGAATGCTGACCATACTTGGTGCGTCTTCGGGGGAGGTAGAACGTCACTCTGTTATGAAGCCGGCTAAGAGTGCGAGGAATCTTAAAATTAAGTTTGGCTAGCAGATCGGGGCTGTCGATCTTGCCACTTACTAGTTTGTGGAGAAATACTAGATCGGCTAATTTTCGTCTATGCTCCAGAGAGGATATCTTAAAGTGTGTCAGTCTTGAATCATAAGTTTGCAATGTTCGACACAGGTTATTCGCAAAAGTCAAGTGGTATAGAAATTGTTTCTGAATTCTTTCCAATCTATGAATGTGCACGGCGTAGAAGGGGTTCCAAACGGGCGAGCAATACTCAAGAAGGGAACGTACGAAGCAATTGAAATCTATGGAAGAAATCTCAGTATCTTTAAAAAATTTTGTCTGACGCAAGACGAATCCGGATAAGCGTGCTCCTTTTTTCGCTAAGTAATCAATATGCTCTCTAAAATCCAACTTAGTATCGACTATAACACCCAAGTCACGTATATTTGAAACTTCATTTATTTGAACATTGTTGATTTTGTAAGACGCTTGAATAGGTACCTTTTTCCGGGAGAATTTTAAATGGAAGCATTTCGACGAGTTAATAGACATTCTGTTTACGGAGCACCAGTTACTGATTGTGTCGATATCTTGTTGTAGAGTCTGGATATCTTGAAGGTTGTCTATGACTCTATAAAGTTTAAGGTCGTCTGCGAATAATTGGTATTTAGAAGTTATAGTCGAGCACAAGTCGTTTATGAAGATTAGAAAGAAGAGCGGGCCGAGATGTGAGCCTTGAGGTACGCCTGACGTGACGGTTTTAGTATCGGACAAGTAACCTCTAATCTTAACCAGCTGTGAGCGATTACGTAGGTAAGAATCGCACCAGCGAAGCAACGAACCGCAGATACCAGCATGGCCCAGCTTTTGAATTAGAATTCTGTGGTCGACTACATCAAACGCCTTGGAGAAGTCGGTATATACAGCATGTACTTCACCGTGGTGTTCCATGGCTTCGTGTATGTCATCCACATAGTCCAAGAGATTCGATGTAGTTGATCTACAAGGTAGGAAACCATGCTGGTGAGGGTTTAATAGGGACTTCACTTGATGAAGGATTCTTCCTTGCACTAGGAGTTCAAACAGTTTTCCGAAGGAACACAGCATAGAGATCGGCCTGTAATTCGTGACATCACATTGATCTCCCTTTTTTAGAATAGGGGTGATGTGTGCTGTTTTCCATCTGCATGGGAAAACGCCATCAGTTAGTGATTTATTGAAAATATAGTGTAATGGTCTAGAAAGTTGAGACGAGCAGGTTTTAAGAAAAATTGGCGGGATGGAATCTGGGCCAGCACCTTTATTGGGGTTTATATTTTGTAAAGATTTAAGAATTTCCGACTCCGATAGCGTAAGTGAGCCGAGTGAGCCATGTATGTTGGGGTTCTCGGAAGGGACGGACACTGAGGTTGGTACACCGGGAACTTGGTAGACAGAGTGGAAATACTCTGAGAAAAGATTGCCAATATCTAGTCCACCCTTAGCAGTCGCAGTTTTGTAAAACATCTCATCCGGAATATCACTGCTATTTGATCTTGCAGATTTAACAAATGACCAGAAGTAATGTGGATTATTTTTTAAGTGAGCCTTAGCATTCGATTTGAATTGATGTAAACATTCTGAAATCATAATGTTACAGCGATCTCTTAGTAATTGATATGTAAGGTTGTCACGGGGATTTGAGTACATTTTGTATATATAATGAAACTTAGCTTTCTCCTTGAGAGCTTTAATGAGGGGGCGGCTGAACCAGAAAGGGTAAGAGGTGTTCCTTGAATGACGTATTGGTGTATGTTTTGAGATGATTGGGGAAATAATATTATAGAAGCATTCTACGGTCTGATCAATTGTGTGGTCAGAATTAAAATAATCAGTCTACTCTATAGTATCTAGGTCTGCTTTGATACTTGTGTAATCAGCCTTATTGAAGTTAAGTGTGCGCGTCTTGTTAATTTTAGGAGGTTTCTGTGACTTTATTTTCATATAGATACACAATGCAGGGTGATGGGAATCTTCAGGAACTAGAGGTGATGTGCTAGAGCTTACTTTAAAACAATTTTGAGAATTAGTTATTACTAAGTCAAGAATTCTCCCTTTGGCATTCTGGATATGATTGATTTGATCGAAGCAGTTAAATGAAATAGAGTCTATAAAAATACTCTCCGTCTGGTTCAGTGAGCTCACAGGGATCATAGAATTTAAACTGTCATCCAAGCTCCACTGGATGTTTGAGAGATTAAAATCGCCTACCAGAAGCAATATCGAGTCGCTAGGCATTTTGTGCTGAAAAATATTTGTAAGGTTAGACGTAAACATGTCAATTTGAGCATGCGTAATTGGAGGTGGGAGATACGCTGTGCAGATGCAAAGATGGGTAGTTGAGCTGCCATTTTGTAATTTAATTGTAATCCAAAGATCCTCACCTGGATACTCCCACTTGAGTTTGCGAACAGGCATATATGTTTTAAGAACTGCTATTAGAACACCTCCGCCATCACTTTTGCAAGAGACAGAAGAGCTGCGGTCGCGCCTAAATATAACATATCTTTTGTCAAGTACTTCATGATCATAAACTGTATCGTTGAGCCATGTTTCAGTTAACAGAATGACGTCCGCCTGCTGTTTGAGGCCGTTGGTAAAAGCGGTAACAGTTTTGGATCTTAAACCTCTAACATTCTGATAAAAGATATTTAAATTATTGTTTTGCTTTGCCTTAGTTATTGTCAAAGACACCATTCAAAAAAAAGTAAAACTAGTTTTAGAGAAGAAAACCGAGAAATAAAATTAATAAATACTTGATATAACTTAAGAACAGTTTATAAACGCTTCAAGAAGTTAGATTCTTTAACGAGAATACTTGTGGAGGTGAAGTCCTTGCGGAGTGGTGTCTCGGCGTGTAAATAGCCGAAACACGCGGGCGGGGAATGGTTTATTATTTTTTTTTAATGCGTTGTTTAAAGAAAACAAATTATGTATCTAAAATTGCGGTGAACAAGGAAAGTCACAAAGCAGGCGCTTACCTTCACTCTCCAGGGTATCCAGCTAGGCTTCAGGCCGACCAGTAGAAAGCACTTTGCACGCACAGGTATCCCGAGAGAGAGTATTCAGGCAAGCCGTACACGGCGCGGCGTTAAAATAAGATTGCGAAAAATATTGTGATAAACAGGCGATGATAGAAAAAAGAATTTGCACAAGGCGCGATTTTTTAAGAGCGACGTCCGCGCTGGTAGCGTAATGGCGAGGTTATTTTTGATGCGTGTTGCCGCGAGCGGAGCGGAGCGGAGAGTGGCGGGCGGCCGGGACGGCGGGCGAATGCATGCACATTGGCCAGTGCACCACTACATCGAACAAGAAGCGTTACAGAGGCACTCCTTAAAGTGTCAGTCAAGCGTCACTCCGTAACTTTCCAGTTTACCGCATAAATTGCATAGATGGCATTACTAGTAAATTAGGGAGAATATATGTGTTATTTGACTATATAAGAATTTATATCTCCTAGACAAATAAAATAAATTAAAAAGGCATTTGCGCTTCACCACGGAGAAAAATATGTCCGTTGCGCACCCAGACAAATTTGTAGCTCTTAGCCTTTGCAGTCTTGCGGGCCTCTGCGTGAAGTTGTTTGTTGGCGGGAGATAAATGCTCGCATACGAAAACTGCCTTTTTCTCGCCACCAATTCCCAAATGCGAAGTGTTCAGTTTATCAGTTTGATGCGCACGATTGTAAACCTTCACAGCAGCCAGGAATTTGTCGCGGGCAAGGGGACCGGAAAGCTTTGCTATTATTGCGCGAGGTCTGTTGGACTCCGGGTTGACCTTGGCGACTCTGTGGTAGTTGGACAGCTCGTGATCAGGCAGAGCGTGTCCAACCGTAGTAGCAAGTTGGCGGACAATAGTTAAGAGGTTTTCTGATTTGTGTTCGGGCACGCACTGTATTTCTAAGTTGCAATCCCTCGATTGTTGCTCAAAATAGTTTAATCTCTTGCTAATTTCAGAAACCTGGGTTTGTAAGGCTGTATTTTGAGCCTCCAATACCTCTATCTTCTGTGATTTGACTAATGCGTCCGCAGATAGTTGATCGCATTTGGAAGACATAAATTGCACACTGTCAGTGAGCTCCTGAATTTTATTTCTCGTATCCGCGCTCTCTGTCTTAAAATTTCGCTTGATTTCAAGTAATAGTTTTGCAAGGGATTCCTCGAGTTTTTTGTCGATGTAAAGTTTTAAATCCTCGTTATTAACGGCAGGAGTTGCAGGCTTATTAGTAGCAGTGGTAGGATGGGGGGAACCTGAGCTATGTTTTTCGTTGTGTTTACAGTCAGACACTTCCACGATGCTTTGTAAGCCTTAGATTCTTTAGAGAAAGTGTCTGCGGATATTCCGAGGCACGCGTAGTGAAACGTAGCAGAGCACTTTGAACAAGCTTTAAGTTCTGTTGGCTTGATTTGTTTGGAACATTTACTACATAAACTCATTTTGCTAGCGTTTTCCCACAATATTTACTTGTTTTATGAAGCGGCAACACTGACGATCACTCAAAATGGAAACTGACGCTGTCTGTCAATCGACTTTGACAGACAAGTTGAAGTTGTCAAAGTCAAATTTCTGAACGTCACTTGATCTTGACAGTTGATTATAAGTTAAAGTAGAGGGTACCTTACGACAGTTCTAAATGAAAACAGTGGTATAATTTAAACTGAGGGTAGGTAAATTGTTTGCAAGGATTTTTAACTTGACGAAAAAAGTGTTTTGCAGTTGGAAGAACCGTGAGATAACACTCGCACAGTTTAGTCACTATTTCACAATCACTTTCAAGTAATTTTCACTATAATTTGTTTTACTTTTTAATTTTAATTCGAATTTGTTACGTGGAGAAGTGTACTCAAGGCAAATGTTGCCAGATGAATGAATTTCAAACAAAAAAAACTAAATTAAAATCCGTTCATCCGTTCGGGAGCTACGGTGCCACAGACAGACACACACACACAGAGACAGACAGACAGACACGTCAAACTTATAACACCCCGTCGATTTTGCGTCGGGGGTTAATAATGTTATTTCTGGATTTCCTGGTAAGTTCAATGATAAGTTCAAGCTACCAAAAACAGCATAATATAGTATGCTATTTTTTTGCCATTTTGATATATTTGATTATATTATGTATACATACGTCAAAAGTAAATAACGTAAATAACACTAAATACTTGCAAAAAACTATCGCGACGTCCGCCCGTCGCTGCGTGGCACCCGCTTCTGGATTATATACCCACTTCTACCCACATCTACCGACATTTTTTTTTTTTTTTTTTATTTGGTCCACCAAACCGGACAATACACTGAGCATGTTTAATTTACAATAGTCTTAGCTTAAGGAATACAAGTGTATGCCCTTCTCGAGGCGGACACAGCATACATAAAAAATAATACACCCTATCGAATTTTATACATTACATAAAATTTGGGTTTAAATTATTATTGATACATAGTTAAATTTATATTTGGTGAGAATTGGAAACAGTACATAGTAATAATAATGAAATGTTGAAATAAACGTTGAAAATTTAGAGGGAAATTAAGTAAAATTGGGTACAAATTTGGGTTGAAATTGTCGAATCAAATATGTTTTGAAAGAGTTGGTTGAAGTGCCAAAGATGTCAACTGTGCGACTAATTTTGTTGAAGTTTTCACACATACGAAACAGAGAAGAATGCCGAGCATAATTTGTGCGACAGGTCGGGAGAATGAATGTTGTTCTGTTGTGGAGGCGGCTGCTAGCTCGCGGTATTTTGAAATTTAGTTTATGCAGTAATTCTGGGTTATCAATTTTTCCATTAACTAATTTATGCAGAAACAAAATATCGGTTATGTTGCGTCTCTGTTCGAGTGAATTCATATTAAAGTGCTTGAGTCTGGATTCGTAAGAGGGTAAACTACGGCAGAGGTTATTGGCATAGGACAGATGATAGAGGAATTGTTTTTGTAGTCTTTCTAGCCGGCGGATATGAACATTGTATGAAGGACTCCATACAGGACTGCAATATTCGAGCAGAGAGCGAACGTAGCACTGGAATACAATTATAGAAATTTGAGGGTCTTTGAAGAACTTTGCTTGTCTAATAACGAATCCCGCTAAGCGTGCACCTTTCCTAACAATGGTATCGATATGAATGCGGAAGTCTACTTTGGCGTCTACCATTACTCCTAGATCACGCATGACAGATACTTCGTGTAGTACTCGTACAAACACAGGGGTAAATAGTGGATCACTGCCCGGCTCGTTACGTCACCAGTAGCCAGGGACAACACGTCCGCTCTCACCAACGGCTCGCACAAGAGTGTCGCCCCCACTACCCGTGCCCCCGAGACAGGCAAATGTCATTCGTTCATTCATTCAATCATTCACTCAAATACACAAACACTACATCCCTTCCTTATTGAATGAAAACTTAATTGAATGATTTAATGAGAAAATATGACATTTACTGAGAATTTAAATTTACCGAGAACCTTTGGTGTTACTTGTTTTATCCAATATCATCGATAACTTTAGAATCTGTATCAACTCGCTTAAGATGATGATTGCTTTTACTTACTGTATATTTTACTTACTTCGCTACCTAATTAATAACATTAAATACCTACCACGCTACTGCGATGCATCTGGCATTTCCGCAACAGCACGAGTGGACTGTTCCTACACAACTGTACTACTGTCACGTCACACTCTCTCTCTCTCTTTGTTTTTTTTTTTTTTCAATCACTTCTGTATATAAATAGGTCTGTTATTGAACAGAATATTTAATATTATTATCAAATTGACTTCGGAAAACATAACCGCGGTTTTTTTCCGCGTATTCTAACGCACACAAACGTGTTTTGTCAAGTGATTTATACCAAATTAATATCCGTCGTATTAAGTTCAGTAGATAGTATCAAAACGATGCCGAAGCCAAAGTATTAAATAATTAATTGGAGCGACCTGGAACATTCCTATAAAACAACAATCTGGAAGATATATATATATAAGACAACGACCTATAATTAGGTATGTATGGTTTACCATTGACAAAAATGCTCATACTGCATATCTATAAGATAACAACCTATAATTAGGTATGTATGGTTTACCATTGACAGGAATGCCCATACTGCATATCTATAAGACAACAACCTATAATTAGGTATGTATGGTTTACCATTGACAGGAATGCCCATACTGCATATCTATAAGACAACAACCTATAATTAGGTATGTATGGTTTACCATTGACAGGAATGCCCATACTGCATATCTATAAGACAACAACCTATAATTAGGTATGTATGGTTTACCATTGACAGGAATGCCCATACTGCATATCTATAAGACAACAACCTATAATTAGGTATGTATGGTTTACCATTGACAGGAATGCCCATACTGCATATCTATAAGACAATAACCTATAATTAGGTATGTATGGTTTACCATTGACAGGAATGCCCATACTGCATATCTATAAGACAACAACCTATAATTAGGTATGTATGGTTTACCATCGACAGGAATGCCGATGAATAAATTTTCAAACAGTTCTCATTTATATGAAGGCCCATACTGCCTTTACACAATCATGTATAGTTCTCATTTACATGAAGGCCTATACTGCCTTTACACCATCTTGTATAGTTCTCATTTATGTGAAGGCCCATACTGCCTATACTCAATCACGTATAGTTCTCATTTACACGAAGGCCTATACTGCCTACATACACAATCACGTATGGTTCTCGTTTACTTGATGGGCCATACTTCCTGCACTTCAAATACGTACGATGCATCTACTTGGAAGACTCACTCTTTTTACCCTGTTGAGTAGGCTATATATATTATATCATTTGTACTCTTATAGAATTAACGGAAACTTTGAACTTTAACCTTCTCTTCACAAGCACGTAAATAATATTTTATAACCATTAATTTAACTATGCTTGACCATGATCAAAAGACGTTGACTTACTATCTTAAGTTACAATTGTTAATAGACATTAGTCTCGGCAGTTTTCAACTGAGAAATAGTGAAATATCGTTATCCTGGTATACATGTATTTTAGTTTACACTTTCTCAAAATTAATCGACATTTGAGATAATAACTTAGAAAAGTATCAAAATAAAACTAGGCTATCAGTATCATTTCTGAGTAAACGAAATGCATATAATTATACATCATTCTCAAGAGTGACAGAGCTCAACTACATTTTATTGTCTCAGTTTTTATTGTTTGACAACATTCACTTTTTTATGAACTGGGTCTTATTTTGATCTTTACTACCTTATAAATATTTTGTTTCTGTCCCGTCCGGCTGTGCCTAAAGCCCTACCCCTGGTAAGAACTTCATCGCTTCACTTTTTAATTTATTGGATTTGCTAAGAGATGCAATATCTCCAATATACACGTTCATGACAATAATAATATGTATTGTAAAGTGACTGTAAAGTGACAGCGTCATTCCCTACTTTTTATTTACGAGTTGGTGTTGCCAGTCTATGAAATTAGAATTTAACTACTGTAAAATTATGTCACTCGTCTGGTTTAAATAAATGAAAGATCAATCCTTCCACTAAATTAATATTGAAACAAAACTAACACCACAATTTTAAGATACAAGTAAACCCTTCATTCAACTCACCACCTAATAATATCCTCAATTGAAATCGATTCATTGAAGTAGCTCCGGTATCACACGACATTTCCTGTTAAGACTCAAGACTAATCAACTCTTACTTAATTCAAGAGTCAAGAGTATTCTGAAGTTTCAACATGATGTTACTCTGACCACGGTAAAGAGATACTCTGACCAGTGCACTATCATTACAAAGAGATTTGCTTTTCACATACACGTTCTCGTATAATATACTCGTATGTCTATTGTGATTAACATAAGCCTACTTTCAATAATATTATTCTAGAACAAGATCTTCGATACCACTTGAAGATGTTTTTCTATTACTTTAACGGAATTCCAATTCTCAAAATTGTGCACTTTCATAACTTTTATAGCACAACCCTCGCAATCACTTGTCCGACTAGGATAGGCAGCGCATCACTAAAACCATATTATCTTTCTCTCCCTCTAGCGCATAGTTAGCCTCTTACACCTCTTCCTATCTTGTACAAGACTTAACAGCGCCTTCCCGACTACGGCGCATTACCTGATGTAGCGGATATACCACCGTCCCTTTTCCTGAGACTTTATTCTTCATAATGTTTTGCATTAGTTAATAGTGATCATGTCTAAACTTACACCTAGATAAGCAGTTTTTCTCAGCTTCCTATTTTGACAAGTCTTGGATTTCCAAGTGTCATACGCTTAAAGACTTCTGTGTACGAAATTCTGTCCGTTCACTCACACCACGTCCACCACACTGTCCACATTTGGAGCATGCGTCAAAATAATAACATCTCGATAGCACTCGTTTTTGTTGATTTTCCTAACTAAGCCCATCATTATATAATAATATTATGATCGTCAGCTAGTGATGCCTGTAATGTTTGCTATATTCACCACTGCTGCAAGCACTGGCTCGGCAATGCCACTCCCAACTGCTGCACGTCCACACTCGCTCGCGGCTCTGGTGACACTGACGTGACAGCATTGTTCGTGTGCATTCGAGACTGTGTAACTACATACACTACAATGCCCAATACTACTTTGAACTTGAACACCTAACTTGAACACATAACTGATTAATAGTATGCTACTCTGGACTCGTTTTTCCAGCAAATTACACCTACTGCTAGTGTCGACTATATTATGGCACATATTAAAACCTCCGACCGTGTTCACATAGTGTAACTACACTTACACGCAAACTACACTTTATTGTAATAATAATCATGACACAGACAGAAAATCTCAACCTTTCACATCTTGTTTATTAAAATAATAATTGATTTGTATGCATTCGTATATCGCATCGGACGGTGCCGCCACTTTGTCTATTTTAATAATATACAATATTTTTACGAGTATGCACAAACCACTTTCAACCCTACGAGCGAAGAACCGTAAGGCACCGTAAAGAACTCATCGCGGGGGACAATGTTTCAGCGGTCATAGGTTATCATGTACAACCACAATAGTCTAGCTTGTAGATCTCCGTGTCGCCCTCCCACGAGCCCTTCATCAAGACGGATAATATTATAAAAGATAATTTCCTTATTAAGAACCACTAAGATGTAAAACTTTTAAAGGTAGTTAACAATTTAGTGAAATCCTATCCAGATTACTCTCAAACTAATCATTCAAATTATTTTCAGTTTGCCCTCAGGCTGAACAGTTTAAATCATTTTCATAATACCTTCAAAATAACTATTTCAATCATTTTCCGATTACCCTCAAACTAACCATACTAACGTGAAGTTTAATGCAATAGGCAGTGACCTCCTCTGGGTTCTTGCATACAAATATCAACATCGTTTTCAGCTCCTGGGTCCTAATCCACGCACACCATGACCTCCAGCAGCGTACCACTAATTCAAATAAAGATCATCATCTATACTACTACACAGATCACACTATTCAGTATATATTGTTTAGTTTTATTTGTATATACCTTATGTTAATTGTATTCCATAGTGATTTAAATGTTTACACTATTCAGATAGCCTACTTACTACCCAATATACCTTTTGCCCCGTTTGGCTTAATAAGTAATACAGCTTTAACACTACTTATGAACTCACTCTCTGCGAGTCCCAATACAGAAACGCACTACACAATTCCAAAGAATTGATTCGAACGTTGTTTCAATTAGTATTGTCTGAATCTAAATCTAGTCATATCATATTTTGGTATCAAGGCTATAACTGTCACCATCCAATCTATCTAGATTCTTTCTAGCATACATAATAATATGTTCATAATTTATAAATGTACTAAGATCGTAGAATCAATATGTTATTCTTTAAAGGTTATTCTCCTTAAAACAATCTCGTGAACAAGGCTCATCGCTTTTGCAGTATAACTATACCTAGTTATTATAGTTTCAATATCTGCGGGTCAGTGCAGTCACATCAAAATACTATAGGTATGACACTGAACCATAGCAGTATGCATTGTAACCAATCTCGCTGCAGCAAGTTACATCTGCTGTTAGTTGCCTGATTTTACACACCTACTGCATATACTGCAAAGCTAAATTCCTTGACAAAGTCAATATGGTTTACCCTAGCTACTGGTGACACCATAATCATAGTGATATCCATGCTACCTACGTTGTAAACTCTATGAAATAATAAAACCCTATAGCAACAGGTTTCTAATACTTTAGTAATCTTAAACCCTAATTGTTGCTCTTAAACAGAGGTTGATTCATGAATATGTTCTAACTAGAGTCCACAAACCTAAGAAGAATAAATAAAGTTAGCAAACCAATATAGGTACCAATATGTGGAGGAAACACGTGAAATCTCTGTAGTTTCACGAATATATTACATTTTTTCACGAACATTATTTTTGTGTCTATTCATTTAAAACATTACTTGTTTATGTATCAAGTATCAACCACAAATTCAAATCTTTTCAAAACAAAAGCGACCCAATTTGTGAGCCACTATTTGCTTAGCACCTATACATTAATATGAATCCCTCTATTCTTTCTTGTAAACAAGTAACTTATTGAATCCTCATCTATTTTTTATTTTATTTGACTTTTTTGTCTGTCTTTATAATTATCATGGAACAGATTTGTAAGTTACACTGCAAACTGTGTTTTATTGCATTTTTATGCAAAATAATGTTATTTTATACACTTTATAAAAAGTTTTTTCAATGACCGTAATTATTAAGCACGAAATCACATTTTTCGCACTAACCTTTTAACTCGTCGCCACATGTAGTACTCGTACAAACACAGGGGTAAATAGTGGATCACTGCCCGGCTCGTTACGTCACCAGTAGCCAGGGACAACACGTCCGCTCTCACCAACGGCTCGCACAAGAGTGTCGCCCCCACTACCCGTGCCCCCGAGACAGGCAAATGTCATTCGTTCATTCATTCAATCATTCACTCAAATACACAAACACTACACTTCGGAAATTGGAATATCGTTGATGCAGTAAACTGCTTGTGAAGAACGTTTTTTTCTTGTAAACTTTAAGTGATAGCATTTGTTTATATTGAGGGTCATCCGGTTATATTTGCACCATTCGTTTATACGGTTTATGTCGTTCTGTAGGGCAGCAATATCATCTTGGTTTCGGATTTCTCTGTACAATTTGAGGTCATCGGCAAACATTTGATATTTGGATGTTATGTTTGTACATAGATCATTTACGAAAGCCAAAAAGAACAAAGGACCAAGATGTGAACCCTGGGGGACACCAGACGGTACATGTCGAGCGGTAGATTTAAAACCGCGGATCATAACCAGTTGCGACCGGTTAAGGAGGTAAGATTCGCACCACCTGAGCAGAGATCCACAGATTCCGGCGTGACCAAGTTTTTCATCTATTCAGTTTGACATCTATTCACTTCCATTTTCCGCCCGTTTCTATGGAGTCAAACTACTGTATATCTCTTTACCGTGGTAATATTTAATAAATTCTTCTCCTAGCTATTTTTATATATTTAATTATTTTACTATTAATATTTTAATACTAGCATTCCTTTCAAATTACACACAATATTATGACAAATTATGAAGTAATATGGCTTTACCCTTTGCTATTATTCTTGTTTTCTGTAATGTATTATTTTTTTTTTCACCAGTCTTGTATCTTTGTTTACTTTAAAAAGTTATATAAGCAGACATATATAGACATATTATGTATTCTGAATGTTCCTATCAGTGGAAATCGTTTTTGGCTAAGCATATTTTGTATACTCATTAACTTTGTAAACTTTACTTAGAGCTGTTGATTTTCCAAATAAAAAAAAAAAAAAAAAAAAAAAAAAATTTTATCGTCACTTTATTTACACATTTAACAGCGAACAAATCAGTCGACGAGGGGAGGAAGACGACGCAGGATCCGCGGAGAGGTCGACGCGAACACGTGATGCGGTGCGCCGGGGGCCGCGGGCCGGGGACCGGGGGCTGGGGCCGGGGGCCGGGGGCCGGGGTCGGGGCCCGGGGTCCGGGGCCGGCCTACAGCGGGTCGCGCAGCTCCTCCAGCAGCGTGTGCAGGCGCAGGCCTCGCTCCAGCGCCGCGTCCGCCAGCGCGGGCGCCTCGCGCGCCGCCCACGCCGCGCCGCGCACGTGCAGCCACTTGTCGTCCGGCGCCTCCGCCAGCGCGCGCAGCAGCTCCGCGGCCGCGCGCCCGCCGCCCTGCCCCGCCGCCTCCACCGCCAGCGCGCCCGCCGCCCACCCGCGCGCGCCCGCCCGCGCCAGCGCCCGCGCCGCGCGCGCCGCACCACCCGCGCCGCCCGCGCCGCCGCGCCACGCCAGCAGCGCCGGCAGCGCCGCGCCCGCGCCGCCGAGCGCCCACTCGCCCTCGGCGCCGCCGCCGCAGCCCGCGCCCCGCACGCCGCCCGCGCACTCTGCGACAGAACGCGTGCGGTGTCCGCGTCGAGAGGGACGTTTTTTTTTTTTTAATTTATTTTGAAGGGCTTTGTCGATTATTCGACCACACCGCCCTATTGTAACACAACACAAAGTACACACAATCATTGACAAAAACAAACAGTTAGACACTTAATGCGCAATCAATTAATTTGTAGAACACTATGGCCTGTTCTGACATTGGGTTGGCTAAAATACTATTACAAAATCCAACGTTATATATGCCGTACATGTAAAACCACTGTCGTCGATATTGGTCGTTGCGCACACATTCCATCAACAAATGCTGGACATCCTCCACTACTCCACACTCAACACAATTTGGAGACGATGTCTTTCTCATCATGAATGCGAACTTCTTTAATGGAATTTGTGAAGAGCGAACCCTGAGGGCAGTCGTTAACAGTTGGCGATCAAAGCGACAGTTATCTATCCATGGGTAAGCGGTTATCTCTGGCTGGATAGTGCGGTACCAAATACCCTTCTCTTTCGAGCGTTCATCAAAATATTCTTGCCATAGTGCTCTGCAGCGTCAGAGTTCATTTTGAGCGATGAAATGTACCAGTTTTGTCGACCGTAAATAAAAAAATTACGTCGTGTCCCGCGCCGCCGCGAAACCCTCGACGGGCGTTCGCCCGATTTTCGCGGTGAATGTGTAAAGTCGGCACAGACGCTACCGGACGATGAAGCCGAGCGGTGCACGGGCGAACGCCAACCGCACTCGGTGCGTCATCGGGGGAGGTGGAACGTCACGAAGACGGCCGAGAGTGCGAGGAATCTTAAATCGCTCCGTCTACGATTCGATCCGTCCGCGAACTCGACACGTTCGACGCGTCCTCGCGTGTCCGCCGGGCGAAGTTTCTCGAAAACAAACGAACCGGACTCACCGAGCGCGAGCGTCGCGTTCCCCGGATACAGGTCGTACAGAGCCCGCGCCGCCCGCGCCCTCTCCGCGCCCCGCGCCGCCGCCACCAGCGCCGTCGCCTCGCGCTCGCGCCACGCCAGCGCGCGCGCCGACACCGCCGGCCCGCCGCGCGCCGCCGCCGCCGTCGCCCGCGCCAGCAGCGCCGCGCGCTCCGCCGGCGGCGCGAGCGCGACGCGCGCCGCGGCCCACTCGCTCGCGTCCGCGACCATCAGCGTCGCCGGCTCCTCGTCCTCCGGCGCCGGCCCCTCCGTCTCGGGCGGCTCGAGCGCCGCGCACCGCTCGGCGGCCGCGCGCCGCGCCTCCTCGAGCAGCGCGGGCGGCGGCGGCGCCTCCAGCTCCGCGTCGGTCGGCAGCGCGCGCTCGAGCGCCGCGCAGCACAGCGCCCAGCGCGCGGGCGGCACGGCCGGCCCCGCCAGCTCGGCGAGCACGCGCGCCGCGTACAGCGCGTGCTCGGGCGGCGCGGCGCGCGCACACCGCACGGCCTGCAGCGCCGCACGCGCCGCCGCCGCCGGCTCGGGCTCGAGGCGCGCGCACAGCGCGTAGGCGAGCGGCTCGCGGGCGGCGTGCGCGCGCACCACGGCGCGGCCCTGCGCGCGCAGCCGGCGCCCCTCGGCCGGCTCGGCGAGCAGCGCCAGCGAGTGCAGCCAGCGCAGGCGCCAGCAGACGAGCGCGAGACGGCGCGGCGGCGGCGCCCACTCGCAGCACGCCTCCCACAGCGCGTTCGTCCACGTGAGGTAACCTGCGCGGGCGCAGGTGTGGAGCGGACGGTGCGAGGAGGAGCGTGCGACGGACGGTCGCGGTCGACGCCACCGCGACCTCCGGCGCACGGTTCACCAGTTCGCGACTCGTCCCTTAGATTTTACCCTTTTGCGAGCTTTTATTTACTTTCACCCGTCCGTCGTCCGTCGGTCTGTCCGTCCGTCTGTGATCAAATCTTCCGAGTTAAACTTGATCCGCCACCCGGTTTCCTATTGAGCTGAAATTTTGCACACACGTATAAATCGGATGACGATACGATATTATAATAACGTGGAGCCGATCTGACGACGGGAGCCGGAAGGCGGCCACGGGAACTCCGCTACGAAACGACACGACCCCGTCGAGTTCGGGTTCGTTTGATTCGTCTCGACGAGTAGGTAGATACTCACCGCCAGACAGAGTGATAATAATATATTTTTAATAAAAATTAAAACTCGTTTCAATTATCACCTCCGAGATCGGACGGGAGCCGACCGACACCCGCACTGTACACTTCCTTATTCCTCCGCAGTACAAATAAAACTCTATCACCTAGAAAATATATGGTGTGATCGAGTCGCGTGCGCCGGGGGCGTGCACTCACCGTGCGAGTCCGAGTAGCAGTGCGGCGGGTCCAGCGCCGGCGCCAGCGTCGCGCGCGCCGCCGCCGCGTCCGGGGGGCGCGCCGCGTGCGCCGGGGGCAGTCGCCGAGCCGCGCGCACCAGCGCCGCCAGCGCCTCCGCCGGCGGCGCGCGCGCCCGCCCGCCCGCCGCCGCCAGCGCCTCGCTCGCCGGCAGCAGCGGCACGCCCGCCAGCCGCAGCAGCGTCACCAGCAGGCGCGGGGCGGGCGCGGCGCGCAGCAGCTCGGCGGCGGCAGGTGCGTCCCCGGCGCGCTGCGGGTCGGCCGCGTCGGGTGGCGCGGGGCGCCAGTGCGCGGCGGCACGCAGCCGCTCCACGCGCGGCCACAGCGCGTGCGGCGGCAGGCGCGCACTGCGCACGGCGCTCTCGGCGCGCAGCAGGGCGCGCTCGCGGCGTTCGTCGGCGGCGGGCTCGGGCGGCGGCGGGAAGGCGGCGGCGCGCGGGTAGTTGACGGCGGCCACGAGCTCCACGAGCTGCACGAGGCGCTCGCCGAGGCCGGCCTCGCGCAGCTTGCGCCCTGCACCCGACGTCACGTCACCGCAAATATTAAAAAAATAAAATCGTCTCGTGCCGATCCGACGACGGAACCGGAAGGTGGTAGGAACGATTTTGTATTTGTTCGTCGCGAGCTTTCGTTCGTTTTCACTGCGACGTTATTAAATTCAGCTGGAAAGTTATTTGACTCCTTTCAGCTCAATCAGAAATCTGGAAGTGGATCAGAACTCGTCAGATTCGGGTGAAAGCGAACGAAAGCTCGTCACGAACAAAATTGTTCCTACCGCCTTCCGGTTCCGTCGTCGGATCGGCTCGAGACGATTTTATTTTTTATTTGAAGTGAAACTTCTTTATCGGCGTTGGAAAAAATTTACCGTCACATTTTTCGGTTACGCGTTACGCGCTATCTTTTGTTTCTTGCCCCTACCAAGGTTGGTTCAGACGAAGAGTACTTTCACTTTCTCCAATGAACATGAATTTAAAAAATTTATAAATTTAAAATTTAATTAAAGAAGTTTCACTTCTTACGTGTGTACACTAGTACACGCACACATTTTTGTACGAAAGGTTCTCTATTTTTAACTGCTGCACTTGAAAAAAACCTAGAGGTTCATTCGGTCCACACAGACTTTTCCGAGGCTTTTGACGTCGTGGACTGTGAAATTTCGATTCAGAAGCTTGAGCGTGCCGGAATATGTGGATCTTTGTTGCGACGGTGCGAATCATACCTCTCGAATCGTTCGGTCGGTCGAGGTCAACGGTTTCGAATCGTCGGCTGGACCCGCGCCCTCCGGTGCACCTCAGGGTTCGCATCCGGGTCCCCCTTCTCAGTGTTTATAAACGATTTACGCTTGCGAATACAGTCGGAGTGCAGAATGTTCGCGGACGATCTTAAGGTATACCGGGTGACGAACCACTGACTTTCGGAAGTGTCCAAAATTCGCGACTCGGGTATCAATCGTGGATCAGAAACAACACTTCCGTGATCTTCCGCGGACGAAATCGCCACCCCGGTGGCGATCGCGCTCGGCCGGTTTTGCGGTTCGACAAACTAAAACTTTCGAAGATCCCGAGGGCGGCCGCGGGAACTCCGCAACGAACGACGTGATCCCGTCGAATTCGGGCTCGCACGATGACGTTCGACGACCCCGCTCGCATCGTAAAAATCACGATCACGGGCGGCGGACGAAGTACACCACCGGACGCGACCCGTCGCTTCACATCGTCGCCGAGCGAGGCAGCCGCCGGCACTCACCGTACGCCAGCAGCAGCTGCGGGTAGGCGGCGGCGTCCGCGGCCGACTGCGCCAGCGCCGCCGCCGCCGCGCCCTCCAGCTCCGGCAGCGGCGTCTCCGCCAGCAGCCGCGCCCACAGCTCGCGCCGCACCGCGCCCGTCGCCGCGCGCGCCTCCCTCGCCAGCGCCGCGCGCGCCTCCGCCCCGCCGAGCGCGGCGCGGCGCGCGCGCTGCAGCGCCGCCCGCACGCGCGCGCTGTCCGCGCACGCGCGCGCCGCCTCCTCGGCCGCGCGCAGCGCCGCTCCCGCGCCGCCGCGCGCCTCCTCGCGCTCCACGTGCCGCAGCCGCAGCCGCTCGTCGGCCGGCGCCGCCGCCAGCGCGTGCCGCAGCGCCGCGTCCTCGGCGCCCGCGTCCGCCGCGTCGGCGAGGCGCGCGTGCCAGTAGCGCCGCGCCCGCGCCGCGCCGCGCTCCCGGCGCGCCCTCGTAGCGCCCAGCGCGCGCGCGCCGGCGCGGTACCTGCGCGGACGGGCGTGAGGCGGGCGGGAGGGTGCGGGCGCGCGCCGCTCTCGCCGGCGGACACTCACTCGGGGCGCGCGGGCCGGTAGAGCGTGCAGACGCGCAGGTTGGCGCGGTCGACGCGCGTGTCCTCGTAGTAGTCGGCGGGCGGGGTGGCGGGGCGCGTGCGCGGCGCCGCCTCCTCGTCGCTGGCGAGCAGCGCGCTCTCGCCGGAGCGCGGCGCGTCCTCGTCGCTGCCTGCGGACGAGGACGAGCGTGAGACCGGCGGAGGGCGGCCCGCTTGCGGTCGAACGCGACTCACCGGACGTGACGCCCCCGTCCGCCCTCGCCGGGGCGTCGGTTCCGTACGCGGGGAACAGAGCCATGGCTCCGGCCGCCCGCGGGTGTGGCCGCACCGCGACGCTCGCGCGCTCCGCCGGCGGAACGGTAGTCTCTTAAAAAAAATATAATAAACTCTTTTGCAAAAAAAACGGGCACTTTGATTTCTCTGCTTCAATGAAGAAGAACAAGAAAGAGGTTTTATTAATTTGACGATGCATTGACTTATCATTTATAAACATCCTGGCATGATTATTAATGTTCCAAATTTAAAATTTGAAATTAAAAAAGAAAAATACTGATTATATAGTGAAATTGCTTTGCTTTTTGGCGCGAATTGATGCGAATTGCTGTAACAATTTTATTACAATTTTAAAACTTTTTGAGTATTTTCTGCAAATTAAACAATTTATTCTTTCTTTCCACAATAAATACCACTTTTTGATATGAGCGATAATGCGATAAGGGCCGGTAAAATTATAGCCCTACATGAAGAAGGTTGTTCGCAAACTTACGTGGCTCAACGGCTAAATGTGAGCCGTTCAACTGTCCAGAGGACATGGCAACGATATCAAGAGACCGGTTCGATTAAAAGAAGACCCGGCTCGGGAAGAAAACGATGCACAGAACCAAGAGACGACCGCTTTTTGGTGAGTCAGGCGTTGCGGAATCGTAAGGCGTCAAGTGTGGACCTGAAAAAAAACTTTGAAGAAGTAAGAGAAAGAAAGAAAGAAAGAAAGAAATATTTATTCGACAACAAAACTCATAAAAGAAAATACAAAACAGACACACACTCACAAAGTGAACAAAGTGATAAGATATTATCATTATAACTAAGTACCTACATATAAATTACTACTAAAAGTACACATTATTCATAGAAAAAACAAAAGGGGAAATAACACAAAAAACAAAAATAAACTGTTTATCAAACATCAAAAGAACAATACAATACAAAGAGGAGTAGAAGTAAGCTTGTGGACGGTTAGAAGGAGGCTTTTGGCTGCCAATATCAAAGTTACCGCCCGGCTCGAGGCCCTAAATTACTCCGTGAGCACCGTGTTGCTCGACTTCAGTTTGCTCGAAACTGTGCTTCATGGACTATGGAGGACTGGAATAAGGTATTGTTTTCTGATGAAACTAGAATCTCTTTGTGTGGAGAGGACCGACGCCGGCGAGTGCTGCGAAGACCACGGGAACGCTATGCGGAAGTGTGTTTCGAACAAATCACTCCTTATGGCGGAGGCTCCGTTATGTTTTGGGCAGCAATTAATTCGACGGAGCGTACGGAGTTAGTTTTCTTAGAAAGAGGAACATTAAATGCACACCGGTACATAATGAAAGTCCTAATTCCACATGCACAACCCGCATTGACTGCACTTGGGGAAGATTCCATTTTTATGGACGACAATGTCCGCCCGCACCGTTCTGGTGACGTGGAAGCTTACATGCAAGAAGTTGGGATCCGTCGTTTAGATTGGCCAGCTCGCAGTCCTGACCTCAATCCAATCGAGCATGTCTGGGATGTTCTAAAAAGGCGGGTAAGATCAGTGCAACCTGCTCCAAAAAACATCAGGGAGCTAAAAAGAGTAATTGCTGAAGAGTGGGAACGTATTCCTCAAAACGTAATTAAAAACATCGTAGAGAGTATGCCCAGAAGGATTCAAGCTGTGATTTTGGCAAGAGGAGGTCACACTCGTTACTAGGTTTTTACAGTTGTAAATTTATTTAAATAAAAAAGTAAAAAAATCTTCTTGTCTTTATTGTCGGCCACTTGTTGTGTGGTTGTGTACGTCGGTTTTGAAAAAAATCATCAATTTAAATACAAAATTGCCAAAATTCACGCTTATTTCACATGATTATTACACGATTAGGTACGAGTACAAAGTGTGTCAAACAATTAAATATTTTTAAACTAACACAAATCTACCTTAGAAAGTAAGTTTCCTTAGGTGCCCGTTTTTTTTGCAAAGGAGTGTATATAAATTTGCAAATTACTCTGTTGCGACCCGAACCGACCGTTTTTGGGCGACTACGTTTACGCCGCGGCCCACCGGGGCCCCGTACGCGTGTGGTCGTGCCCCGAATTCGGTCGTACGTCTATATTAATTAATTAATTTATTAAAAGCTTGTAATTAGCCTTTTTTTTTTTGTTAACGCCGGGAAAAAATGCATTACGCATACCCTCCCATCGAGGGAATGGGAGGGTTATGTGGGACTCCCGTGCAGGACGGCTGCACGGTTTACCCACTAAAACGACCCGGCGGCACTCCCGCATCGTCTTAGTGACGGAGGACTGGGAATCGGCAGAGCCTTGGCATCCAGTCCTCCGTCGACCTTGTAATTAGCCTGCCGATATTTTGTACTCTAAAATATGTATACATAGTTAGCTGTAAGTTTTCCTTTCAAAATAAAATAGTGTACCTCCCCAGATTATGCAGACGAGTATCTCCATGTCTTTCAATTTAGATTTCTTTAATGATAAGTGTGACATGTCACAATGTCCAAGTTTGGAGAGAGTCCAAATGAGAGATGCCACTCTCCCAAGTTCAGAGTCCACAAACAACACCCTTTAATAATTCTGTGAATATTTTTTTTTTTTTTTTTTTTTTTTTTTTCCTTCTTCTTTAATCTGCCATCAGTCTGAGTTTGACTTTCATCAGATGTGTTGAGGGATTTGTGTATGGCGTGTAATGGGATTAGCATGGTCACTGTCCAGTTGCTAACCCATCTCTAGAATAAAGCACATGAGCTCTCTTAAGACGTTTGACTGCAGGATGCTGTAGCAAATTGGCAGCTAGAGGGTTAGGATGTTGCTCCAGTCTATATTTATATTTGTCTGAGTGCAATAGAGCTTCTTCTTCCACAGTTTTCATGTTCAAATAATCGTGAATTTCAGCGTTGCGTGTAAACCAAGTGGCACCACTGATCGTTCTCAGAATAGTGTTCTGTGCACGTTGTAAGCAATGGATGTTGGATTTGCTGGCTGTTGACCACAGTTGGATTCCATAGGTCCAGATCGGTTTTATGACTGAACAGTAAATCTTGAGTTTGTTGCTTAGTGACAACGTAGACTGTCTACCGAGAAGCCACAGTAGGTTCTTAAAACGGAAGTTTACATCATCCCGTTTTTGTTTTATATGGTCCTTCCAAGTCATGCGCTGGTCAAGATGGAACCCAAGATATTTTACACATGTGGACTGTGGCAGAGCATTCTGGCCTAGTTTGGTAGTTGGACAAAGCTTTTTTCTGAGGGTGAATGTGATATGGTGAGAATTAGGGGCACTTGCTCTGACACGCCACTTTAGTAACCAATCATTCGTTAGGTTTAGTTGGTGTTGTAAAGCTTTGCTAGCCTCATCAGGGTCCCTGTTGGACGAGAGAAATGCAGCATCATCTGCATAGGTAGCAACAGTTACATTGGGAGCTTGTGGCAGGTCATGGGTGAAGATATTGTACAGGACTGGCCCAAGCACTGAGCCTTGAGGTACTCCAGCTCGGCATGTATGGAATGACGATCTAGCACTTTGATATTTTACTTGAAATATCCTATGATCAAGGTACGACGAAATGAGGTGGTAAAATTGATATGGAAGTGACTTTTTTATTTTGCTCAGTAAACCTTTATGCCATACTCGATCAAAGGCTTGTTGGATGTCAAGAAAGGCCGCAGAGCAGTACTCCTTTTTTTCAAGGCTTTGTCTAATGGTGTTGTAGACCCTGTGCACTTGCTCCACTGTCGAGTGACTTTTGCGGAAGCCGAATTGATGATCTGGTATGACCTCGTTATTATCTAAGTGTGGCTTTAACCTGATTAGAATTATCTTTTCCCAGAGTTTGGAGAGAAGTGGCGTTAGGCTGATTGGCCGATATGATGTTACTTCATGAGTCGGTTTCCCAGGTTTGTGAATCATTACTATTTGAGAAATTTTCCAAGCAGTAGGAAAATGACAAGTTCTTAAGGTAGCATTAAACAATTTTGTTAGAAACACGACGCATTTCTTGGGGATTTCTTTCAATAACTTTGGGGTGATCAAGTCATATCCGGGAGCTTTGTTTAGATTAAGGCTCGAAATTTCTTTACGCAACTCTCCTGGAGACGTTGGTTTTAATGGGGGACTGAGCTGAAAGTCTTGGATGAGGACTGCGTCTATTTCAGAGTCATCGGTGCAATCTGAATCGTTTGGCTTAAATACATTAGCCAAGTGAGCAGCAAATAGTTCTGACTTCTCGGAGTCAGTACGTGCCCATGATTGTCCAGATCTCAGTGGCGGTAGACATTGTTGGGGTTGAGTCAATGACTTAGTAGCTTTCCAAAGCGAGTGAGGGCCATTGTTATATGGGGTCAACGATTCAAGCCTTCGTTTGAGAGATTCATTGGCTGTTTCAGCCAATATCGATTTTAGCTCAGTAATCGCACGGTTTAGCAGAGTTTTATCTTCTTTATTGCGCGAAAGCTGCCACACTCTACGGAGTCTGCGTTTTTCAGCTATTTTGTTGCGGATCTCGATAGGCACTGGTTTAGGGTTTGATGGGAGCATTTCGGGGGTGTTCACCCACGCTGCTACTTGTATTAAGTTGGTGATCAATATGCAGGCATCATCAATGTCTTCAGGAGATTTCATCGGAGTATTCAGATTGATGTTTGACTCAAGATACTCCCAATCCGTTTTGGCATTGTACAGGAAATCACTGTTTGTCTCACGATGAATTACTGTAGTGCTTAGCATCATCAATACAGGAGTATGGTCAGAGGATCCATCGAGACTTGACTCTACGCTTATGTGTAGGTTGCTAACGTTTTTAGTGATAAAAAAGTCTAAGAGATCTGGTATTTTGCGACTGTCAGTGGGCCAGTAGGTTGGTTCACCTGAAGAATAAGGTGTTAATTTATAGGCATCTACACTCTTTTTCAGCTCTCGTCCTCTGGTAACAGTAGTCCTTGAACCCCAGTAGGAATGTTTAGCGTTCCAGTCGCCTCCGGCTATGAAACGATTTCCCAGAGTTTGAAAGAAATCAGTGAACAATTCTGTGAATATAACCCTGAACGTGGAATGGTTTGTCTCCCTCGTTCCTAATATACGCGCCCTGTTACCTTTTCCTAAAAACTGGTGAAAGTATGTCAACAACATAGGGTATAAGAGAACTTACATCAATTTAGATTGATGTAGGTAGTGGATGTTGTGAATGGTTGGTGTGTAAGGTGTGAGCTGGAGTGAGGCAGGGGCCGGGCGCGGGTGGCTACACGCCAGTGTGGCCTGCACCCGCCACCTGACATTACTGATCTCCACTTACCAGCAATAACCCGAGTGAAACTAGGAGACAATATAAGTGATTGCCACTCATCACACAGCCATACAAGTAACATTCACTCAACTAAACTTGCACAGGACATTGTGATAGCATTGCTAACTACATTATTTATTTATTTTAGTTTTTTTTTATTGTAGCATATAATATGAAATTTGCATTTGACTCTTCAGGTAAATATTTATTGTAGGTCTTGGCCTATTGCTAACGTTACCATACATGCCGCTTTGGGCGGGACATTCCCGCTTTCACACTATCTGTCCCGCTGTCCCCAGGGAGAGTTTAACCGGGGGTAGACTTCCTTTGCAGGAGGTCGTCTAGGTGGGTACCCCAACAGTGCCAGTTATTCTACCGCCTGAGCAGTATTGTGCAAACATTACTGTGCTCCGGTAGGAGGGCACTGTAGCTAGTGAAATTACTGGGCTAAAGAGTCTTAACATCTTATGACTCTTAAGTAAGAAGCGTTGGTGCAGTGCACCTAGAATTGCACATCATTTTGAAATTCTGGGTAGCACTGTACTGATTATGGGCAGCGTTATCTCTTAACATCAGGAGAGCGTCTTGCTCGTCTTCTTACTTCTCCACATAAAAAAATAAAAAAAAAAAAATCCCGCTTTAGCTTCCGCTCGTTTACAATTATTGATGCCTGAAACAGATCGCACAATATTCTTCATTAGGAAATTTCAAAACATTCGCGGCGCTCGCAGCTAGCTGCGGGCAGGTTATCTTCAAAGTAAAATCCGGCCCTGTTCTTACTTATAAACGAAACTCGTCCCGCTTTTACGAAAATTATAAATGGTCACGTTACCCATGGCATACCTACTAGGTACCAGCTTAGCCGTACCGGTACAGGGCTAAACTACCGCTGCAACCCAGAATATCGACAGCCTGTGGACCGCGCGCCCCCAGTGCCTTCTGGAGCGAGGCCGGTGGTGTGCCATGACTATCACAGTTCACAGTATATGCCGCATGACCAAGGGTCCAAAATGTTTAGCCAGAGGGCCTATTGGCTAATTCTCACCCATTACGATTGATGACAATGGTCTAAATTCTAAATGCTCAAGTGTCTGAGATTTACTTACATTCGACTTTTAATGCGGTACTAAAACAAAGCCAAACACCAAAACAAGGTCATTAATAAAAAAAGAAAACTAAAGAGCATTTAAGAAGAAGAGACGGGACTTAGAATAGAACTATGTAGAACATAAACAATTATTGTTCAATGTAAATGTATGAAACGAGAGATCGTCCAATACCAACATTGCGGGCATGATTACAGATTATGACAGTGACAATCATGGAACAAAATACTATATAGATCTTTTTTTTTTTTTTTTTTTTTTTTAATATAATGGCAACAGACAACATTTTGCCAGTGTCGAGTAAAACTCTATATAGATCATTCACAGTTATTTTACCTCTAGCCCTTACATTGGCTAGCCTGAAAATAATGTTGCCATGTCGGGTGAGTATTGACTTCCCCATTTTTAACCAACTACAAAATGGCGAATTACTTTTTTCTTCCACAACCACCTCACTATGGAAATCAAATGAAAGGGCACTGTATAAAATTTTAAATCCAAGATGGCCGCCATTCAAAATGATGCTAACGTTTTGAGTTGGGGGCGGGGGTTTTTTAATTTTTTTATTTAATTCACTTGTAAGTATTATTTAACAGTGATGTGTGTACTTACATGAATTTCCTGTTTCGAACCTACCTAATATTCGACCGAGCGAAGCGAGGTCTTAGAGTCGAGAGCCGCGAAAAGCCTGCGTTTTGACCAGTTTAACGGTTGACCTCTGGTGCCTAACTTTGATCGACATTTACTCAAAAACGGTAAATCCAAATTAAATGAAATTTTGCACACCAGTTAAATAGGTTAATAGAATACTTATAGTAAAAACAAAAGCCAAATAGGCTTCAGTATTGCAGAGATATAAGTGACTTAAAGTCTTTAAGATAGGTCTGACGATAATTTCAAAACTGGTACGCCGATAATTTTTTTTCTGAGCTATTAACATTTTTTATAACCTACCTAAATATTTTATCAAAAGTGTATGTTTGTATGTATGTTTGTTACGTGATAACTTGAAAACCGATGGTCCAATCTTGATGAAACTTTGCAAACGCGTAGTACATGTCCATAGAATTTTTAAGTTCGAACATGAGCCAAATCGGTCGAAGGGTTCTAGAGTTAAAGAGATTCCTTGATTACCACGTTACCGAAGTTCCAATCTTGACGGAACTTTGCGAACGGGTAGTACAAACGCAAAGAATTCTCATGTTCAGAAATGAGCCAAATCGGCCCAAGAGTTGCAGTTAAATCTTTTATTTATAATGTAACCGGGATATAATTGCGATTCACTGTCTTAGGAGATGGGAACATTTTGGTAGGTAGATAAACGCAGTTTGAAATTAGTTCGAATAGAACGGACCGTTATGTAATTGCGATTCACTGTCGTTGAAGATGGGGCATTTCGGTAGGTTGATAAACGCAATTTCAAATTAGTACAGATATTAGAGTTGACCATTATAGATTTGCGATTCATTTTCTTAGAAGATAAAAACATTATGTAAGGTAGATAATCGCAATTTCAAATTGGTACAGAAATTAGGGTTGACCGTTATAGTTTTGCGATTCATTTCTATAAAAACACTTACATTTTGTTAGGTTGATAGACACAATTTCAAAATGGTTCATAATTTAGAGATGATCATTATAGATTTGCGATTCACTCCCATAAAAGACAGTAACATTTTGTTAGGTTGATAGACGCAATTTCAAAATGGTTCATAATTTAGAGATGATCATTATAGATTTGCGATTCACTCCCATAAAAGACAGTAACATTTTGTTAGGTTGAAAGTCGCAATTTTAAAATGGTTCAGTATTTTGAAAAGACCATTATAAGACCATTTAATAAGGCTGCAGCCTTTTTAATTATTAAATACACAATTTCATCTTGGGCATATTAGCTTTTTCGCTGGCAGTAAGATATATTATTATTTGTGTAGCCTATCTGCAAAACTTTTTAAAACTTAGAATAGTTTGTGCCGGCACATTCAACAATAAAGGTGCACGAGCACACCGTAGTGCAGCGCAGACCACTGGTGGCTCTCTCCAAAAAAGTCAGCAAAAAGTTGAGATCACTACGTACGCGCCCATCCAAATACGTACACGCATAACATTGCTTAACTTCGATGATTACGTTCTTTAAATAGCGCTATTTTTAAATGAATTAATTTTATTAAAAACTAGCAATCCCGGCGAACTCTGTTTCGCCACCAGGTGGCTTCGTTTTAAATTTCTGTTGAAATTTTTCCTGGATTTTCTTTGCTATAAACCTCACGGAGCCCGAGACCTTTCCAACGAATACAAAACCGTGGAAATCGGTTCGTGCGTTCTGGAGTTATAGCGTCAGGAAGGAAAACCCGACTTATTTTTATATAGTAGATTAAAAGTTTTCAGATTTTTTCCCTTATTTAAAATATATGTTAAGGTATGCCAAATTTCATAAACATAGGGTAACGGCAAGTTCTCTATGAATATTGATTTATTCAGAGGGTCAAAACATTTTTTGAAGGATAAACGGGTGTATTTTTTCGACTTAAAGTTAAAGTTCTTGTATTAGGATATTTTAAAAAAAGTCTAAGGTCTAAAGTCTAAGGTTTAACGGAAATTGGGCCGCGAGGTCCCAGTTTGAGGCGAACTACTAGTTTATATCATATTGATAGTTCCCAGTAACCACTTGTTCATATTATGTTAACCATCCGATATTGTTATAGATAAATTCTTTTTTTTCAAAGGAAATTGAGTTTATGGGCATTGGTAAAGCTTGGGATTATAATAATAATTATTAAAACAACGAGTACAAGGAACCTTATCAAGTACAAAAAGTAACGTTTGAACAAGAAAAGTAACGCATTTTTGAAAATTTTACACAATATACACAGTTGAATAAAAATACGCTATTACATATTCTAACATTTCGGTGATAATTACTAATTTTTCAGTTTATTTAAATAAGAAATTGCTAATCAACAAAAAAATCCTTTTCTAAACCAGATAAAGTTATACAAAATTGCCTTATTTTTTTGTCTGCTAAATCAATAAATTAACTATTATTTTCTATACCATTACAAGGAAAAAGATTCATTAAATATAAGGTTCAATTTAAGCCACGTTTTCTCTAGGGGACATTTGTCAAAATGCACACGCTCGCAGAGCGTCGACACGCGCGATCTTCGTGTCCCTCGATCTTCGTGGCTAGTGTGAACAAGTCATATTATGTCGAGGGACAAAGTTGCAGAGACAAACTACGTGAATGTCGGACGACTTGTCTCCGCGACATGTCCCCTAGTGAAAACGTGGCTTTAAAATAAAGACCTTGAAAAGTATCGTAAAAGTCATCTAGACACGAATGCAAAAGTAACTCAAAGGGTGAAAAAGTAACGTAAAACGTAACAAAAGTAACGATCTGGCAACATTTTGACAATAATGCAACATAAGGAAAATAATTTTGACATCTGTCAGAGGTAAAATAACTGTGAATGATCTATAGATCATGGTAATGGCAGTATCTTATATATTATATATATTACGATACTGGCTGATAAAGACGTCATTTTATAGTGTTCCAACCTCGATTCGTAGGTAGTAAGAGTTCGACAGCGGTTGTTACAATATGTTAGGTTATAAACAAATTTCTTTTGCAATCGTTCTAATCGGTTGATATGGACTGCATACGAAGGAGACCAGACCAGACTACAGTGGGGGACTTTAGTGCAAAACCTGTTTTTTTCTTGCAGAAGCATGAAACTTGGCACATTGATTCCTTATGTCAAAATAAGCTGATTTCGATCGGTAGCCTAATGGAAGGGGCCCTCTGGTAGCGGGGAAGGGGGGTGGAGGGTGCGCTCCACCCGGCTTTGTTTTAAAAATTCTAGAAGACCACGCATAGCTAATACGTCAAGTTTGGTATCAATTTCGGATAAATCGAGGACGTAGATTTCATTTCTGGAATAAAAAAATGACATTTGTGAAGATTTGTTTAACAAAAAAATAGCACTCCGGGAGTGCCGGCAGAAGTGAAAACTTCAATATTAACGTTGTGTTTAATTATAAGTATAAAAATACTATCATTTATGAGAATACAATGTTTATTTATTCCGCTATCGTACACAAATATGACAATTTATATGTTGTTATTTATAATATTATATCGTTATTTATATATAACATTAAATTTTATCTCTCAGAAAAATCAACTTCCATCCATAATTTCGACGACTTTTACACCATCGTTATTATCAGAATCATCATCGCAAATTTTTACAACTGATACAATTGGTTTATGATAACTTAAGTAAGAAACAAACAGTTTTGATTCGAACCTATTTAAGTGTCTAATAAAAAAAATATAAAATATAAATATAAAATATCAAAAAAAAATATCGGGCGCGCGCTTGTCTAAACCCCCTGTGCCGCCTAAACAGAGCAGCACACTCAGGCACGGTAGAAAGAGTGGGAGATACTAGTTCCCCTCCCTTCCCCTCGATCTTACGCTTTTTCGATCAGCATCACGTGACCCTGACGCGAGTTTGAAAGTTTTTACCCATACAAAAAAGTGCTCAGCGCCGCTAAAGAAGTTTTCACTTCAAAAAATTAAAAATTAGAATTACGTTACTTCGTTTTTATTGTTCAAATTACTGTAAATTCAAAAATACTAGTTTTTTTAATAAACAAAAAATATGTTAATAAAGTCTAGTTTATGTAGATTAAAAAATATATTACTTTTCTTAATAACAAACCGCATAAAAAAATCTTTTGCTGTCCCGGGCCGCAATTTTCTTTTAACCGCCATGAAAAGGGTTGTTAGTAAAAAACTTACTATTTTATGCTGAAGTTTAAAACTTGCCACAATTACAATTCCTTACGTTAAAATAAGCCGTTTAGAATCAGTAGCCGTCGGTAACCAGCCTTCTGACAGCGGGGAGGGGGGGTGAAAGGGGCGCACCACCCAGCTTCACTTAAAAAAATCTGGAAGACCACGTATAGCTAATACGTCATGTTTGGTATCGATTTCGAATAAATCAAGAACGTAGATTTCAATTCTGATAATAAAAAACGCATTTTATGGGTTTTTAACCAAATTATAACACAAAATTAGTTCTTAGTTTTTTTTATTTAGAGGCACTTTAATTCTAAATTATAGTAATATTTTGTGATAAACATAAATATTTTTTAAAAGTTTATTTCAAGTAGATTAAATAAAATAGAACTGTTATATTATTTTTATAAACATTTGCTCGTACAATTTTTTTTTAAGACACTAGAGTCGCTATTTTCTTCTCACCGCTGCGCTGCGTTGTAAACCCACATCAACTGTAAAATACGACTATGTACATTCATTTAACATGTTATTGATATAAGAACTTGATATTGTCAAACATCAAATTCAGAAAAATGCTATGGCACATCATAATTTACTCTCCCTGAGACAAACTTTTAAAAAATAGGTGCGATAAAACGCGATCAAATCGCGGAACGGAAACTGCTAAACATTGTTATGAATCAAACTGTTTCAACAAAATGTAATCTAGCAAAATTATAAATACTCCAGGCTTAAAGCTTTTTTATATCAGTATGTTACATTCCAAGACTGATTCTTCCAAAGATAATATTGTTATTATAGCTCATTACATTTTAAGACCGTCTTCATGCAGTGTTGCATCAATCTCAGCAATCCGCCCTTTATTTATAAATTAAATCAGTTTCGTGCATAATATACTGGCCGCCAAAACGGTGTTAGATGAATAAGGTGTCCCTTTGTTTGCTTATTGCTTCTAAAACCAAGCAGGAGGCTGGAAAATAGCAAGACTCGTATCCTTCGACTAGCATAAAAGTACCGCACACAAACTTAACTCTACCTATATGGTTTTGATATGATGTTTTGCGGTCAATGAAACTGCAGATCAAGCAGTAATTACTACTCGACAATCAATAACTATGTAGGAAACACCTTATCACAAAAAAAACACTATTTGGAAAATATACTTCTACTTCCATGATATGTCTGTATACCAGCATTTGTTACACTCATTTTACAAGGAACTTTGTTTGAGAGAGGCTAGGCATAATTTCTTGGTTAAGTCTAACCCATCCTCTCTTTTGGTTTAGGAAGCAAGAAGCAGACCATTCCTTTGTCTGAAAACCTTTCAGTTGTCAGAATATTGTGCATGGGACTGATTAAATAAATAAATGCAAGGCTTATCATAATTCGTCATAAAATGTTTTGAACTATATTATTATTATATTATATATGGAGCATCCGTCTTGGAAAACAATATAACGATATAAATAAGCTGTAGGTAAGTGCCAGTAGTATTTATAATTTTGCCACATTACATTTAATTGAAAAATAGATGCATAACTTTGGTTAGCCGTTTATTATTAAAGAGATACGACTTTCGGGCCTATTTTTTAAAAGTTTGTCTCAGGGAGAGTAAATTATGATGTGCCATAGGATTTTTCTGAATTTTATGTTTGACAATATCAAGTTCTTATATCAATAACATGTTAAATGAATGTACATAGTCGTATTTTACAGTTGATTGGGGTTTACAACGCAGCGCAGCGGTGAGAAGAAAATAGCGACTCTAGTGTCTTAAAAAAAATTGTACGAGTAAATGTTTATAAAAAAAATATAAAAGTTCTATTTTATTTAATCTACTTGAAATAAACTTTTAAAAAATATTTATGTTTATCACAAAATATAACTATAATTTAGAATTAAAGTGCCTGTAAATAAAAAAAAACTAAGAACTAATTTTGTGTCATAATTTGGTTAAAAACCCATAAAATGCGTTTTTTATTATCAGAATTGAAATCTACGTTCTTGATTTATTCGAAATCGATACCAAACATGACGTATTAGCTATACGTGGTCTTCCAGATTTTTTTAAGTGAAGCTGGGTGGTGCGCCCCTTTCACCCCCCCTCCCCGCTGTCAGAAGGCTGGTTACCGACGGCTACTGATTCTAAACGGCTTATTTTAACGTAAGGAATTGTAATTGTGGCAAGTTTTAAACTTCAGCATGAAATAGTAAGTTTTTTACTAACAACCCTTTTCATGGCGGTTAAAAGAAAATTGCGGCCCGGGACAGCAAAAGATTTTTTTATGCGGTTTGTTATTAACCTTCATAAGACTTTCAAACCCAGTGACGTTATGGGTCTTTGGGTCCATTTGGACCCGTGAACAATTTTGATTCATTTTATTTAAAAACATGATTGTTTTATAATTTTTTCATTTCAATATTTCATAACGTGTAAAGAAATAAGTTTTTTAAATAAAAAAAATCTTTTTTTATTTTATTTTAAAGAATCTGGAGTTGTTTTGAGGAAATAAAACGGTATAGTTTACTCATTTCTTAAAATCAAATTAAATGCAAATAAATTTTATATATTCCGTTTATTTGAATTGATTTAATACTAATATAATATTTTCTAACAGAATAAAAAAAATAATATTCGTATATGTATAATTATTTTTGATATTTTTAAATTGAAAAAAAAAAGATCTCTCAATATTTTATTTATGAAAAAAATATTCCAAAAATTATATTTTATATTAATAATGAATATATTCTTTATATTTAAAATGAAAATAATCATAATAATGGCAAAATATACCTTTCTTGCTCAAATAGAGCGTATATGTAAAGTACGCGAGTGTAAAAAGAATCATGTACCTAGTCAGGTCATAAATTCTGTCACATGTTTAATATAAAATTATTGGAACAAGTTTATTTATTATGTAACCATTTATATACCAAAATGAACTTAACAAAACATAGATTCTTATGACAATAAAGTTTATTCAAAATGACCTCCGTGATTTTGAATACAGGCCTTCAATCTGCGCGGCCAGTCGTCTATCGCAGCACGAACGAGGTCCATGTCAATATCGGCTGCTGCCTTAATCAAGGATGTCTTGAGTGACTCCAAATTGGGATGAGGCTTTGAGCACGCCTTTTCCTCCAAGTGTTGCCATATCTTGTAATCTAACGGACTCAAATCTGGACTGGAGGAGGGCCAGTCTTCGTGCCGGATGAAGTCGATTTCACGCGCCGCCAGCCAGTCTTGTGTGCTCTTCGCTCTATGAGCTGGCGCCGAATCTTGTTGGAATACCCAGTGCCTGTTATTGAACATGGTATGGGAAACAGGTTCCACAAGGTTCGTCAGGACTGTATTTTGATACACAACTGCATTCGTTTTTACACCTTTCTCACAAAAATGTACCTCTGTTAAGCCCCAATAAGAAACTCCCAACCATACCATGAGCGAGGATGGAAAATGACCTCGTTGGACACGCGGAATACGGTTGCTCGCTTCTTCACTACTGTGTGCGTACACCTTATCATTTTGTTTGTTGTAGCTCTCTTCTACGGTAAAAATTTTTTCATCCGAAAAAAGAATTCCTCGATATTTTTTTCTCGCGTACCGCTTCAACAAAGCGCGGCATCTCTTCAGTCTCAGGTCCATTAGACGAGCATTTAAACGATGTCCTGTTTTTCTTCGATATGCCTGAAGCCCTAAGTCTTTATTTAACACCCTTTTCACCGTGGTTCTGCTTAACCCCATCTGAAGGGCCAACAGTTTCTGCTTACGTTTGGGATTTCTTTGAATTCGCGCCTTCACAGCTTTTATCACTGCTGGAGTCCTAACAGACCGAGGGCGACCACTTCTTGACCTGTCATCTACACTAGAGTCTTCATTGTATCGTTTGATGGTACGATAAACGAATCTTTTGGTTATATTCAAATTTTTCAGTATGTCAAAAATTTGAATTGGCGCGTAACCGCAACGATGCAACGCAATAACTGCAACACGGTCTTCTTTAAGCGTCCACTCCATATTTAAAAATGAGTAAAATTCTAAAAAGTATACATTTTTATTTTCATGAACAATTCGAAATTCCAATTCAATAAACTTTTTTGTGGCCAGCATTCTAAAAGAAAAGTTTTTACTGTGTGACAATACTTATGACCTGACTAGGTATATTATTATGTGAATTTCTTTTACGATTTGTTTTTTTTAATTACTAAATAATTTTTAATTGTATTTTAAATATGATTTGATTAAAATTTCTTTCATATTTTACATTTTGATAAATAATTTTTATTATCAAAAATATGCAAAGCTTTATAAAATGATGTCAGGGAATATACTAAGTATATCTCAAATTTTTGATCAAATCAAGTATTTAGAACTTAATATATTCAAAACACGATTTTTATTCTTCATAATATAATATATATTTTACTCAATTCTTTGAACATATTGATATTAGAAAATATTAGATATTATTAGAAAATCACACGAATTAATTCGTTTTTGTACCCAAATATCTAAAAACTAACTATTTTATTATTGAAAGTAAAACAATATAATAATATAATAATTACAAATATATAATAATGAATAATTTGTTATATATCATGATATTTTATAAGGTCGGGTCATTTTGGACCCGAAAGCCGTTAACGTAAAATGATATCCCACCAAAAACATTCTGTAAAAAACTAGCCAAGTCTCGATGGAGCTGCTTGTTTATCTCTAAAAAATAATGAAATCTAGACAAAGTCGTGCCAAGTCTAAGATTTCTTACTGCGATTTCTTTATTATTATCGTTAATGTTGTGTGACTTGGCCGTTGAAAGGTAGACAAGGGTATTATACCAGGTGCTCCATGACACCATTGCACCAATCTGTCCGCTAACCATTCATGATAGAAAATTGCCACTTGGAAAACGTTGATTGAATAACCAGTCAATTGTAGGCTTGATAAAGCTGCGTATTTCAATAATACTTATGTTTAGGCGATCCAAGTGTCATGAAGCATCTGGTTTTGTACCCTTCAACGGCCAAGTCACACAACATTAACTATAATAATAAAGAAATCGCAGTAAGAAATCTTGGCACGACTTTGTCTAGATTTCATTATTTTTTAGAGATAAACAAGCAGCTCCATCGAGACTTGGCTAGTTTTTTACAGAATGTTTTTGGTGGGATTTCACTTCTTTTTGTAGAAACGCTATATTATATATAAGGTTACTATAAGGCCGACAGGCAGACAGGCGAAAGTAAATAAAAGCTTTATACAATTTTAACCATTGACTGCAAATGTAACTTTGTAATCCTATACATTTATATGAGATTACAAAGTTATTTATGCAGATGAATTATCTCGAAAACGAGGCCGAAATTGCATGTTTTTTTAGTTTTCCTATGGCTTATACAATAAATTCTAAGTATATACCAAATTTCAGCTCTCTGAGTTTATGGGAAGTACTAGTTCTATTTTGATGATCATGAGTGAGTGAGTGAGTGTCGAAAATGCGAAACTTTGCTTTCGCTTAACTTCAGAACTTAATGACCTACAGACTTGAAATTTTGGATTTTAAGTATGTAGTTATAGCTTACTGGATGACAAAAATTTCTGTGTTCTGGTCTTATCCAGAGGTTCTCAAATAGGGGCCTGAAAATGCGGCGAAATGGTTCCTGTAAAGGATGGTACGGCAGTGCTTGCTTTGCGCTCGACTTGGCGGGGGCACTACCGTGCCCCCAGATTTAACTCACTCAAATATAAACATTTTAAACTTTTTTTTCGCTTTTTACGTAGAGTTTCAAAATATAATAAAAGTCACGAAGTGACAAATCATAAAAATTAATACATGAAAAGTTATCCGTATTTTAAGGCAAAAATGGGTCCAAAAAGACCCGAAATCCCTATGAAGGTTAAGAAAAGTAATATAAAATTATATATTTTTTATTCTACATAAACTGGACTTTATTAACATATTTTTTGTTTATTAAAAAAACTAGTATTTTTGAATTTACAGTAATTTGAATCATAAAAACGAAGTTACGTAATTCTAATTTTTAATTTTTTTGTTAAACAAATCTTCACAAATGTCATTTTTTTATTCCAGAAATGTAATCTACGTCCTCGATTTATCCGAAATTGATACCAAACTTGACCTATTAGCTATGTGTGGTCTCCCAGAATTTTTAAAATGAAGCCGGGTGGAGCGCCCCTTCCAACCCCCCTCCTCGCTGCCAGAGGGGGTGCTACCGAGGGCTACCGATCGAAATCAGTTTATTTTTACATTAGAAATCAATGTGCCAAGTTTCATGCTTCTGCATGAAAAAAACAGGTTTGACCCATTTTTGTCGCTTAGTGACTCCACTATCAAGTCTGCACTCATCAAAAGAGTTAGAAATTAAAAACACAAACAAAATTAAATTTCCTTTCATTAATTTAATATTAATCTGGGGGCACGGTAGTGCCCACGCCAAGTCGAGCGCGAAGCAAGCACTGCCGTACCATCCTTTACAGGAACCATTTCGAGGCATTTTCAGGCCCCTATTTGAGAACCTCTGGATAAGACCAGAACACAGAAATTTTCGTTATCCAGTAAGCTATAATTAAGTACATACTTAAAATCCAAAATTACAAGTCTGTAGGTCATTAAGTTCCGAAAGGTAAGCAAAAGCAAAGTTTCGCATTTATGACACTCACTCATGATCATTAAAATAGAACTAAAAACTCTATTTCATAATCCTAGATCTTTTTTGTAAGCACCTTAATGTCACTATATGTTACTGTCAAAAGTGAGAGGCAGCGCTAATAAACATTTTTTGAAGCAAGAATCGTTATATATAATAACAGCGCGTGGTTTCGCTTGTGCCGTATTTATAATAATTATAATAGATATTGACCAAACTTATACCTGAGCTAAATAAAAACAAAAGGGGAGGAATTTAAAAATTTTGAAAAATTTTGTTATAAAATTTTGTTTAAATTAAATCGTTGTCTATTTTTTTATAGTAATCACTTAATTACTTTTTAAAAAGACATGATGTGGATATATTCGGCGGAAGATTACGATTATTCCTTCTTCGTACAATGACCTTTTAAAGGGTGTATTTATCGGTTTACGGGTGACACTTGACGCCAAAATGAAATTTGGTACCTATGTACCTCAGGACCTGGAATAACACATAACTAGGCTACTATTTGTTAGCGGATAAAACTACTGAACCACTATTATTATTACTAGTAGTTCGCCTCAAACTGGGACCTCGCGGCCCAATTTCCGTTAAACCTTAGACTTTAGACCTTAGACTTTTTTTAAAATATCCTAATACAAGAACTTTAACTTTAAGTCGAAAAAATACACCCGTTTATCCTTCAAAAAATGTTTTGACCCTCTGAATAAATCAATATTCATAGAGAACTTGCCGTTACCCTATGTTTATGAAATTTGGCATACCTTAACATATATTTTAAATAAGGGAAAAAATCTGAAAACTTTTAATCTACTATATAAAAATAAGTCGGGTTTTCCTTCCTGACGCTATAACTCCAGAACGCACGAACCGATTTCCACGGTTTTGTATTCGTTGGAAAGGTCTCGGGCTCCGTGAGGTTTATAGCAAAGAAAATCCAGGAAAAATTTCAACAGAAATTTAAAACGAAGCCACCTGGTGGCGAAACAGAGTTCGCCGGGATTGCTAGTTTTTAATAAAATTAATTCATTTAAAAATAGCGCTATTTAAAGAACGTAATCATCGAAGTTAAGCAATGTTATGCGTGTACGTATTTGGATGGGCGCGTACGTAGTGATCTCAACTTTTTGCTGACTTTTTTGGAGAGAGCCACCAGTGGTCTGCGCTGCACTACGGTGTGCTCGTGCACCTTTATTGTTGAATGTGCCGGCACAAACTATTCTAAGTTTTAAAAAGTTTTGCAGATAGGCTACACAAATAATAATATATCTTACTGCCAGCGAAAAAGCTAATATGCCCAAGATGAAATTGTGTATTTAATAATTAAAAAGGCTGCAGCCTTATTAAATGGTCTTATAATGGTCTTTTCAAAATACTGAACCATTTTAAAATTGCGACTTTCAACCTAACAAAATGTTACTGTCTTTTATGGGAGTGAATCGCAAATCTATAATGATCATCTCTAAATTATGAACCATTTTGAAATTGCGTCTATCAACCTAACAAAATGTTACTGTCTTTTATGGGAGTGAATCGCAAATCTATAATGATCATCTCTAAATTATGAACCATTTTGAAATTGTGTCTATCAACCTAACAAAATGTAAGTGTTTTTATAGAAATGAATCGCAAAACTATAACGGTCAACCCTAATTTCTGTACCAATTTGAAATTGCGATTATCTACCTTACATAATGTTTTTATCTTCTAAGAAAATGAATCGCAAATCTATAATGGTCAACTCTAATATCTGTACTAATTTGAAATTGCGTTTATCAACCTACCGAAATGCCCCATCTTCAACGACAGTGAATCGCAATTACATAACGGTCCGTTCTATTCGAACTAATTTCAAACTGCGTTTATCTACCTACCAAAATGTTCCCATCTCCTAAGACAGTGAATCGCAATTATATCCCGGTTACATTATAAATAAAAGATTTAACTGCAACTCTTGGGCCGATTTGGCTCATTTCTGAACATGAGAATTCTTTGCGTTTGTACTACCCGTTCGCAAAGTTCCGTCAAGATTGGAACTTCGGTAACGTGGTAATCAAGGAATCTCTTTAACTCTAGAACCCTTCGACCGATTTGGCTCATGTTCGAACTTAAAAATTCTATGGACATGTACTACGCGTTTGCAAAGTTTCATCAAGATTGGACCATCGGTTTTCAAGTTATCGCGTAACAAACATACATACAAACATACACTTTTGATAAAATATTTAGGTAGGTTATAAAAAATGTTAATAGCTCAGAAAAAAAATTATCGGCGTACCAGTTTTGAAATTATCGTCAGACCTATCTTAAAGACTTTAAGTCACTTATATCTCTGCAATACTGAAGCCTATTTGGCTTTTGTTTTTACTATAAGTATTCTATTAACCTATTTAACTGGTGTGCAAAATTTCATTTAATTTGGATTTACCGTTTTTGAGTAAATGTCGATCAAAGTTAGGCACCAGAGGTCAACCGTTAAACTGGTCAAAACGCAGGCTTTTCGCGGCTCTCGACTCTAAGACCTCGCTTCGCTCGGTCGATAAAAAAATCTATAATAATATATTATAAGCTAAGCATGAAAATAGATGTATAGACAGTTAGCATGACAAAGGTTACGTAAAATAACATCAAGCAAAACTTTAGATTGTATTTTCATAACAATTTTATTTCTCAAAACGTTATTTTTAAATATTTATTTACATTTAATGATTAAAACATAAAAGTAACAAATAACAGTACAACAATAACTTAACAGAACCTTTTACCAAACGAAAAAAACTTTTTCAACAAGTGAAATTTTAAAAATACTTTTTAAAAACAAGCTTTAATTATTATTGTTATCGTCTTGTATCATAAAGTACTCGTGAAGACGAATCAAATGAGCCCAAACTCGATGGGGTTGCGTTGTTTTATGACGGAGTTCCTATGACCACCTTCCAGCTCCATCATCAGATCTCGATGTCATAAAAATATTGCATTGTCATCCGATTTACACACGCATGCAAATTTTCAGCTCAATTGGAAACCGGGAAGTGGGTCAAATCAAACTTGCAAGATTTGATTACAGACAGACAGACAGACAGACAGACAGACAGACAGACAGACAGACAGACAGACAGACAGACAGACAGACAGACAGACAACAGACAGGTGAAAGTAATATAAAGCTTGTAATAATAAAAATTCACTCCGAGCACAAAATGTTTTGAACAACCGTCATAATCACCGATGATACCATTCCCACATTTTTTTTCTTCTACAAAATCTTTTATATTTTTTTAATTCAATAAATAATAATATCTGTGCGCAAAAAAATACAAAAATATCATTTATAATATTAATTCTTTGAATTTTGAGAAAAATATAAACTCAAGCTATTTTATTCATTGAAATCTTTTTCTTTTGACAGATCTTCTATTACTTAATCTTTTTTTTGGTGTGGGAACTCATTTATTTACAAAAAGGATTCTCCTTGTTCAATCCGAGTACAGTCTCATATATAGACCGTTCACAGTTATTTTACCTCTAGCCTTTACGTTGGCTAGCCTGAAAATTATGTTGCCATGTCACGTTAGTATTGACTTCCCCATTTTTAACCCCCAACGCAAAAACGAGGAGGTGTTATAAGTTTGACGTGTCTGTCTGTCTGTGTGTGTGTTTGGTGGAAATCGGTCCAAGATGGCCGCCGCTACAAAATGGCGGATTATTTTTTTCTTCCACAACCCCCTCAATATGGATACTAAATGAAAGGGCTTAATAAGTACCTTGTGAATAGGTACCTTTCTAGGCATCTTACGTGATCCATCGTCGACCGCATTTTCACTTTCCATCAGGTGGGATGTGGTCAAACGTAGGCCTATCTCGTATAATAAAAAAAAAAAAAAAAAAAAGTAAAATACAGCCCACTATATAAAATTTAAAATCCAAGATGGCCGCCATTAAAAATGGTGAATTACGTATTACGCTTGGGGCGGGGGTTTTTTAATTTAATTTACTTGTAACTATTATTTTACAGTGCTGTAGGTAGGTACTTACATGAATTTCCTGTTTCGAACCTACCTAATATTTTATATCATATTGATAGTTCGCAGTTACCACTTGTTCATGTGTTAACCATCCGATATTGTTATAGATAAATTCATTTTCTTCATATGAAATTGAGTTTATGGGCATTGGTAAAGCTTGGGATTATAATAATAATTATTAAAACAACCAGTACAAGTAAGTGACCTTATCAAGTACAAAAAGTAACGTTTTAACAAGAAAAGTAACGCATTTTTGAAATTTTTATATTTTTACACAATATACACAGTTGAATTGAAATACGCTTACACATTCTAACATTTCGGTGATTATTTCCTAATTTTTCAGTTTATTTAAAAAAGAAATTGCTAATCAACAAAAAAAAATTAATCCTTTTACTAAGATAAAGTTAATAAATTAACTATATTTTTAACAATTAAAATCAATTGAAATACAAACTTTTTATTAATTTTACAAAATAATCATTTACAAAAACGACCGCCATTCGAACTACTTTTTTAAATACTGCCGACCACAGATAATCTATGATCGCCTGTCAAAGAGGTCTCATTCGTAGAGATAATAAAACTCCTTTCTTGATTTCGTTGATAATACGGCTTCTCCTGACAGTGCGCCGTCCTCGGCTGCATGTTTGTTGTCTTCTATTCCATCAGCAGCATAAGTAACTTCACAGGACTCGTGACCGACGTCTTTTCTGCACTCGTGGCTGCGATGCCGTACTGCTTTGGGTCAGAGGGCGAATCTGAGGGATCGTCAGCATCATCACCCCTAGGGTTCATGATCTGCATTAGAAACCAAATGTTAATAATCTAGACGACCGACAATATTGTCTTTTCTGTCAGGCATCACTCATACAAGGCCCTCAAGCATAATAATTCTCGTTCATAATTAAAATAAAAAGTGCAACAAAGCCAGATCCATCCATGCATGGCTTCATCCAGGATAGCTTCTACTGCGACAGCTCCCGTCTGCGACTGCACCACCGGGACTGCTCGCACATGTCGATCTTTTTGGACAGCGTGCAGCGCGAAGGGCGCGCGCTGTACACGCCGTGTCAGCACGCGGGTACGTGCTGATCTTGTTGGACAACGTGCTGCATGTTCTGCCCGCTGCGCTCGCGCGCCGCTCACCTGCTATTTCACACCAGCAGCTCCAACGAACATGCAAAACGAGACACATATTAATTTCATATTCACGTGCGCTTATATGGCACAAGACAGAGAAACTACGAAAAGATTCGGATGCAACTTATGATGTAGCCCAGCTGGTCAGGTCTTCGTCCCTTTCTGCTTCGGTCATACTGACCTAGTAATGGTGAGATGAAGAAGATGATGAGTGTGATCTTCGGAACATAATCGTGAGAGAAGGAATAAAGTTTATAACAGTGACCGGTACGAGTAAGACATAACACATAGTTTTCTCCCACTATGCAGTCCCCCCGTCCTCACTACACCCTATGAATGACAATAATTCATAGTGAAGATCCACATGCATAGCATGATGAATCCCTCCATCCCTTACTTCTCGTGATATTATCACTCAAGATCACAACACAAAACATCAAAAACGGCAAAAAATAATGCCATTGAAATTTTCACAAAAAGCGCGGGACGGCCAAACCAGTCGTTCCACAACACAAGTTGACGAAATTGATTTCTATCGGCGGTTGTTGTCAATAATTAGATAAAACAGTTGTGGGCAAAACAGAAGTTCAGATACCACTTCTGATTTTAACAATTAAAATCAATTGAAATACAAACTTTTTATTAATTTTACAAAATAATCATTTACAAAAACGACCGCCATTCGAACTACTTTTTTAAATACTGCCGACCACAGATAATCTATGATCGCCTGTCAAAGAGGTCTCATTCGTAGAGATAATAAAACTCCTTTATTGATTTCGTTGATAATAATATATATAGGATTACAAAGTTCGTCCATAGACAAAACACACACTCGCCGAATCATTGGCCGGTTTATATGGACGACCCATAATATAAAATTTGACTTTTGACAGTCAAGACCGTATAATCCGTATGAATAAGAGCAATGCCGAAAGGCTAAGTATAATATTATGGGTTTTGCGACTTTTTAATTTAGTTGGATAGTGCCGCCATTATTTTTCTTGCCCGTTTCATTTTTCATAGAAAAACATTCATTTTCTTCCTTAGAAAGTTGCGATGTGCGCCAGCCTGATCCTCATAGCCTAAAATGAAAAAATAAATAACATTCGTCTGAATTCTGAATATAACAGTTTACAGTGCAAAAGCTGAACGGTCAAAGTTATCAGTATTAAATATAGCGTCAATAAAACTATCGAAATGTCGAAAAGCACCGGTTCCAAAAGCGGCAAAGGCAAGACGAACGAAGAGATCTTCGCACAATTTCAAGAGCTTCGCGGGGAGCAGAGGCTGCTCGCCAACAAACTGTCGGAGCTGGGGATGGACCTGAACGAGCACAAGTGAGTTCCGCGGGCTCCTCGCGCCGCAACAGCGCAGGAGAGTGTCGTACAGCGGTGACGTCGTTCGCAGGATCGTGATCGAGACGCTGCGCGGCGTGGAGGGGTCGCGCAAGTGTTTCCGCATGGTGGGCGGCGTGCTGCTGGAGCGCACGGTGGGCGCCGTGCTGCCGGAGCTGGGCGCCACGTGCGAGCAGCTGCCGCGAGCCATGCGCGCGCTGGAGGAGCAGCTGGCGGCCAAGGGCGAGCAGATCAACGCCTACATCCAGAGCCACGACATCCGCGTGCAGCGGCTGGAGCGCGGCGCGGCGCCGGCGCCCGCACACGACGCGCCCGCCAAGGCCACTGTGCTCGTGCCCTCCGCCTGACGCGGCCCTCTCATCTGCCGTGCCCTACACGCCGCTTGATACTGTACTCGGGAATGTGTGTTTGTTTCCTTAACTCTTTACTCCTTAACCTTTTGAACGCCACGGCACAAACGCATTTCCGTGCCCTGTACGCCAAGGCACAATTTAAAAAAAAAATACCTACGAAAGAACTAGTGTTGCCAAGAGTCGATAAATATTTTTATTTCACTTTATTAAGACTGGGTTTTTTATCGTCTATAGACGTCGTTGGCGTACAGGACCCGCAAGTACTTGTCAAGTATAGGTGACTTTGGCGGTCAAAAGGTTAATGGTTGAACTAAAATTTGGAATGTAGCAGATGGCCCCTGAAATAACACGGGTCCCTGGAAATAGGTAACTGTGAGTAATACTCTATCACTCTACTTACTGTTAACATGTTGACTGCGGAAAACACAACTGCTTTGTTTTTGATTTTGGAATGCGTGTGTTGATGCAGACAAACTTTGCATTTTGTCCATTGATTTTTTCCATACAAAATTAATTGGACGTATATTCTGAAAAAGGTTCCAATCCACAAGGGCTAGTTAAGCAAAAATGTTCCATCCACAAGGGCGCCTTGAGTGCATTTTCACCTTACTCGTCCTTGTGGATTGGAACATTTTTCAGAATATACGTCCAATTTCTGGTCCTTTGGATAGTACCAAAAACTGGTATACCACAGCCATAGTGTTAAAAAAATTTATATTACAAAAAGTTTTGTTGTGGTCTGTTTAAGTTAATTACTGTATTATGTGTGATTTGCCTAATAGGCACATAATTATTATGTATGTTTAACCATTTAAGGTTTTATTTAGCTTCGTTTGTCCAAACAGAGGACCCAATAGGTATTAATAAATGATAGATTACAATTGTCAACATAATTATATTTTATTTATTGTGCTTGCGCTTAACAGGGGTACATCATATACAAATATATGTGAAACGTTGCACGTTTCATTGTCATTTTTATACTAACATTCTTAATCACACTAGAGAAATAAAAATATATCTAATCTTAAATATTTCAGCGTATTATTTTGGCATTTACGACAAAATTGGGCGTAGTTCAACGAAAATGTTCCAATCCACAGGGGGGTCAATTTGAGAAAAACGCACTTTTGTGTGTTTTAGCCGTACACTTTTTTGTTTTAAACTGTATAATTAAAAACTGAGTTTTATTGTAAGAAAACAAAATATTTATTTCATTTATGGAGTACGGCTAAAACACAAAAGTGCATTTATCTCAAATTGACACGCCTGTGGATTGGAACATTTTCGCTTAACTGCGTCCAATTATCGCGACGTAAAAAAATAACCCAAAAAATATAAAATTATAATCTAAATGGGGCACGTTTGCAAAGGACTCTGTCTTGTAAGTCATTTTTTTAGTTCCATTTTTCAGGTTTGAAAACAACACGCTAAGAATATCACGCCGCCGCCGGCTCATTTCTTGCGCAAGAGGGGTTTGAAGGTTTCAGAATAAATATTCCGACCAAACCTACCCCCGTAAAGGCAGGTGGCTGTCAAAATATTTATTGTTAGTATTGGACGTCTGCTATAATATATCAATAATAGGCGTGTCACAAATGTTCAAACCGTCGTGACAAACTGGCCGTGCAGCTCATTATATCTGGTACACTCGGGCGGCTGAAGATACGTCGAATCCTCGATTCACACAAGTGATTAAAACAGGGGAAGAAGGGGCCACTCCTGAAGGGGAAACGATTCCTGCATAGAGACCGATCTGTCCGCTCACAGTTAACAGTGTAATAAAAATGAGAAGAAAATTAAAAAAAAAGAATAAAAGTGAAACCCTTTTCGATTCGATTAAAAATTTTACGAATATCTATGAAAAATAATTCGAAAGGGACTTCACGCGAGATCGCCCGTCGCGTCGAGAGACGTTTCGTCGGAGCGGGAGAAAATCAAAAACTCGCGCTTCGAGAAAATTTTGAAACTCGTCGAAAAAATCGCCGCGAGGGGAGAATTTCCGCCGCGTCGTTCACCTCACCGTGAAAAATGTCCGGCGAGAGCGAGAGATCCGGCGAGAGCGAGAGATCCTTCGAATCGACGGGACGACGTCGCGCGGCTTCCGTCCCGCCGGGAGATTCTGTCGGTCGAGCGAGCGCGGTCAGCGGTCGGCGGGCGGCGCGGCGGGCGCGGGCGGCGCGGCGGGCGCGGCGTCGCTGCGGCCGCCGCTCTTGTGCACGAGGCGCAGGTCCGTGACGGTGATGTGTCGGTCGGCACTCTTGCACATGTCGTAGAGTGTGAGCGCCGCCACCGCGCACCCCGTCAGCGCCTCCATCTCCGCGCCCGTGCGCGCCTCCACCCGCACCTCGCACCGCACCACCACCGCCCCGCCCGCCTCACTGTCCCCCGGCAGCTGCACCTCCACCCGTGCCACGGACAGCGGCAGCGGGTGGCACAGCGGGATGAGGTCGGCGGTGCGCTTGGCGGCGAGCGCGCCCGCCACGCGCGCCACGCACAGCGCGTCCCCCTTGGGCGCGCGCGGGTCGCGCAGCAGCCGCAGCACGCGCGCGCTCACCAGCACGCGACACTCGGCGAGCGCGGTGCGCGCCGTCACCGGCTTGTCTCCCACGTCCACCATGCGCGCGCGCCCGCCCTCGTCCACGTGCGACAGGTGGCCGCCGCCGCCGGTGCTGTAGGCGCGCGCCGCTAGCCGCCGATGAGCACCATCGGCCGGTTGTCGGGCGAGCGCGCCAGCTCGCGCATGCCTGCAAGGGCGGGGCGTGGAGGCGGCGGCGCGGCGCGGGCGCGGGCGCGGGTGTGACGGGGGCGCGGCGCACTCACCGGCGTGGCGCGGCCGCTTGTTGCGCAGCGCGGCGCGCGCGAGGTCCAGCAGGCGCGCGTCGTCGGCGCCGGCGCGCAGCTCGTCGCGCAGCGACACCTCCGCGGCGCCGAACAGGCACACCTTGAGGTTGCCGTCGGCGGTGAGGCGCAGGCGGTTGCAGTCGGCGCAGAAGTGCTCCGTCATCGAGGAGATGAAGCCGACGGCGCCGCGGTGTCCGGTCGCGCGCCACAGCCGCGCGGTGTCGTGCGGGCGCGGCGGCTCGGGGCGCAGCTCGTGCGCGGCGGCGGCGAGGCGGAGGGCGGCGCGCGCCGGCACCAGCGCGGACGAGTCCCAGCGGTTGCCCGTGAACGGCATGAACTCGATGAACCTGCGGCCGCACGCGCACGCTGCACTCGCCGCGCCCGGGGGCGGGGGCGGGGGAGGGGGCGGGGGCGGGGTCGATGATGAGTGAGGGCGGTGATCGTGATGTAACGGTAGCGATTAAAACGAAGCGCTCGTGAAGTGGTGGTATGATGACGATCACCACGTCGCATGACGAAAGTGAAGTGGTGTATTTGAAGATGATGATGGTGAAATGACGACGGACGGACGGACGGTATCTCATAAAAAAAAAAAGACTACTTACACAGCTAATTAAACTTCCACAAGATTTAAGTACTACAAATAATAATGTTATAATGTCCGTATGAGTGCGGACCCTTCAGTGTTATAGTGTGTGCGTGCGTACGTAGTGGTGTGTGTGTGTGTATTGTGTATGTAAGAGAGTGTGTATGTGTGGGTGGAGCAAGGGGCCGAGCGACGGGCGGGCTACGCGCAGTGTGAGCTTCCGTAGTACGAGCAAATTAAATATAAGGCGAATTTATTCGCCTCTCTTTTTGCGGAATCTTCACGCCTAGATACTGCTGGCGAGATACCTCCAGTCCTGCTGGATTGTGGGACTTCAATGTCTGACATACACATCCGGCAATCAGAGGTTCGTAGAACGCTGCGGAATCTTGACGTGAATAAGGCTAGTGGACCGGACGGAATACCAGCGATAGTGTTGAGGACTTGTGCACCTGAGCTCACTCCGATCTTGACACGCCTATTTCGCCTCTCTCTCAAAACTGGTGTAGTGCCCAGCTCTTGGAAGCTTGCCAACGTGCAACCAGTGCCCAAAAAAGGCAGTCGTACTGACCCATCCACTACAGGCCAATCTCGGTCACATCCATACTCTGTAAGTGTATGGAGCGTGTTCTGAACAACAGGCTTCTGACATACCTTGAAGCGAATGATCTCCTCAGTGATCGGCAATACGGGTTCCGTCGTGGCAGATCTACTGGGGATCTATGTCACTCACATCTGTAGTGAGGCCATCGAGAAACACGGAGAAGCGATAGCTGTTTCTCTTGACATCTCGAAGGCCTTTGATAGGGTCTGGCATGACAGCCTTGTCGGTAAGCTTCCATCGTTCGGGTTACCCGTTGGTCTATGCGCCTGGATTTCAGACTTCTTGAGGGAACGATCGATTCGAGTAGTCGTTGACGGCAGCTCGTCCGATCAATTAGCTATTAATGCTGGGGTACCTCAAGGGTCAGTTCTCTCTGCTACACTTTTCCTGCTGCACATAAATGACCTGCTTAAGCCAGGTATTGTTGGGTATGCAGACGACAGCACGGTAGTTGAGCTATATACATCTAGCGCTAGAGCCATTGGAGATGAAATCCAGTCATGCAGAGAGGCCATGGTTGAGCGTATGAGCTTGGCCTTAAATGCTGTTTCCGATTGGGGAGTAGCTAATTTGGTTAAGTTTAATGCTACAAAAACTTGCATGCAACTACAAAACACTGAAAATTTGCATGCGTGTGTAAATCGGATGACAATGCAATATTTTAATGACATCGAGCTGATCTGATGATGGAGCTGGAAGGTGGCCAAAGGAACTCTGTCATAAAAACAACGCAACCCCATCAAGTTTGGGCTCATTTGATTCGTCTTGACGAGTACTTTATGATGCAAGATGATAACAATAATTAAAGCTTGTTTTTAAAAAGTATTTTTTAAATTTCACTTGTTTAACATTATTTTTTGTTATCATTCTTTTACTGTAATCATCACCCTCTATGCAAAATTACAGCTTTCTAGGACTCACAGTTTCTGCGCAAAGCCGCGGATGGACGGACGGTCGGACATAGCGAAACTAATCGGCTTCCTTGTTGACTACTGAAGCCTAACACATTGCACAATTTGTCGAAAAGATTGTAATATGCACGTCCCCGTAAGATATGACGTAGGCTGGCGGTGGCAGGCGCCAGCTCACGGTGCAGTCCCCGTGCCCCGTGGGAACCCACGCAGCTGGCGCCTGCAACCTACCGTGCGCCAGCTCACGGTGCAGTCCCCGTGCCCCGTGGGAACCGACGCAGCTGGCGCCTGCAACCTACCGTGCGCCAGCTCACGGTGCAGTCCCCGTGCCCCGTGGGAACCGACGCAGCTGGCGCCTGCAACCTACCGTGCGCCAGCTCACGGTGCAGTCCCCGTGCCCCGTGGGAACCCACGCAGCTGGCGCCTGCAACCTACCGTGCGCCAGCTCACGGTGCAGTCCCCGTGCCCCGTGGGAACCCACGCAGCTGGCGCCTGCAACCTACCGTGCGCCAGCTCACGGTGCAGTCCCCGTGCCCCGTGGGAACCGACGCAGCTGGCGCCTGCAACCTACCGTGCGCCAGCTCACGGTGCAGTCCCCGTGCCCCGTGGGAACCCACGCAGCTGGCGCCTGCAACCTACCGTGCGCCAGCTCACGGTGCAGTCCCCGTGCCCCGTGGGAACCCACGCAGCTGGCGCCTGCAACCTACCGTGCGCCAGCTCACGGTGCAGTCCCCGTGCCCCGTGGGAACCCACGCAGCTGGCGCCTGCAACCTACCGTGCGCCAGCTCACGGTGCAGTCCCCGTGCCCCGTGGGAACCCACGCAGCTGGCGCCTGCAACCTACCGTGCGCCAGCTCACGGTGCAGTCCCCGTGCCCCGTGGGAACCCACGCAGCTGGCGCCTGCAACCTACCGTGCGCCAGCTCACGGTGCAGTCCCCGTGCCCCGTGGGAACCCACGCAGCTGGCGCCTGCAACTTACCGTGCGCCAGCTCACGGTGCAGTCCCCGTGCCCCGTGGGAACCCACGCAGCTGGCGCCTGCAACCTACCGTGCGCCAGCTCACGGTGCAGTCCCCGTGCCCCGTGGGAACCCACGCAGCTGGCGCCTGCAACCTACCGTGCGCCAGCTCACGGTGCAGTCCCCGTGCCCCGTGGGAACCCACGCAGCTGGCGCCTGCAACCTACCGTGCGCCAGCTCACGGTGCAGTCCCCGTGCCCCGTGGGAACCCACGCAGCTGGCGCCTGCAACCTACCGTGCGCCAGCTCACGGTGCAGTCCCCGTGCCCCGTGGGAACCGACGCAGCTGGCGCCTGCAACCTACCGTGCGCCAGCTCACGGTGCAGTCCCCGTGCCCCGTGGGAACCCACGCAGCTGGCGCCTGCAACCTACCGTGCGCCAGCTCACGGTGCAGTCCCCGTGCCCCGTGGGAACCCACGCAGCTGGCGCCTGCAACCTACCGTGCGCCAGCTCACGGTGCAGTCCCCGTGCCCCGTGGGAACCCACGCAGCTGGCGCCTGCAACCTACCGTGCGCCAGCTCACGGTGCAGTCCCCGTGCCCCGTGGGAACCCACGCAGCTGGCGCCTGCGACGTGTGTGTGTGTGTGTGTGTGTGTGTATGTGTGGCCGGCACACGGCCTGCTTGGCTGTATGCTGTGCCTGCCCATGTGTGGTATACTCACCGCACTTCGAAGTCGTTCTCCCGCGTCAACTCCACGAAGTCTCCCACCTCGTCCTCGTTGAATCCTGCGCGACACAACACCACACACATTACATACATACACACATTTATATAAGGCACACTCAATAATATAGTTGTCGTCGACTTCTGGCACCTATGTGAATTTGCGGAGTTAATGTCATCACGAACAGTAGTGGTCTCCACGGCGCAGTGTGTGTGTGTGTGTGTGTGTGAGAGCAGGCGGCGGTGACGTCACCGCGTGTGTGTCGGAGGGAGACGGAGGCGGTGACACAGGAGCAGGCGGCGGTGACGTCACCGCGTGTGTGTCGGAGGGAGACGGAGGCGGTGACACAGGAGCAGGCGGCGGTGACGTCACCGCGTGTGTGTCGGAGGGAGACGGAGGCGGTGACACAGGAGCAGGCGGCGGTGACGTCACCGCGTGTGTGTCGGAGGGAGACGGAGGCGGTGACACAGGAGCAGGCGGCGGTGACGTCACCGCGTGTGTTGCATCATCCGGCGCGGGTCACGTGACGTCACGCGCCGATAACCGCTCCATCGCTCGCGTGTCGCCCGCGCTCCCACACTTTCATAACGTCGTGACCTCGTTACATATCAACGACCACTGATACGACGGAAGGAGCGTTCTAGTCTTTTTTTGTGAGGTCACCTTTCATGAGCACCACGTTGATCTTGACGGGGCTGTATCCGAGCTGCAGCGCCAAGTCGAGCGCGGCGCGCACCCGGCGCAGCGCGGCGGCGGGGCGGCGCGTCACCCGCTCCCAGCGCGCCGGCCGCAGCGTGTCCAGCGACACGTTGAGGTGCGTGAGGCCGGCGCGCTGCAGCCCCGCCAGCCGCCGCGTCAGCGTCACGCCGTTGGTGGTGAGGCCCACGGCGCGCACGCCCGGCGCCGCCGCCACGCACGCTACCGCCTGCGCCAGGTCGGGCCGCAGCGTGGGCTCGCCGCCCGTCAGCCGCACCTTGTTCACGCCGGCCGCGGCCAGCACGCGCACCAGCCGCGCCAGCTCCTCCAGCGTGAGCAGCTCGTGCCGCGGCGACAGCGGCACCCCGCACGCCGGCATGCAGTACGTGCCTGCAACACGCACGCTACACTCGCACCCCGCACGCACACACACACACGCGCACACCCCGCTACACACACACACTCACACCGCAGGTTGCAGCGCTCGGTGAGGGAGACGCGCAGGTAGGTGTGACGCCGCCGGTGCAGGTCGTACAGCGCGCCGCCCCCACCGCCCCCCTCGCTGCCCCCACCGCCCCCCTCGCTGCCCCCGCCGCCGCCCTCCGCCGTGTCCCCGAGCTGCTTACAAAATTTTGTATTACACCTCTATCACTCCGTGTGATGAGCCTTTACTTTATATTATATGGTATTAATTATTGTAAATCGTGTTCTGGGCCCAATTTGTGAACTGAATAAAAAAAAAATATTTGTCACAACACGTCAACACTATGACTTTGGGAGTAGCTGCAAAATTGTATAATATGTTGGTACGAGTGTCGAGAGTGGCCTCTTGCCGCACTCCAGATTACTCTTGACGTGAGATAAGAGTCACGAGTCATTCGGTCTTGAAAGGTGTCACCGTATGCTGTGGCCCTGGATCTCTTTGGTCTGACAGTTACAATGACAACTTGTTCACTGAACGAGTTTAGGATTTCTCTGAAATCCAATAAGTGTTCATTTTGTTTTTGTTTATAATTCTAAAAATAATTAAAGGTTAATCGTTTGTTTTTCATTATCTCGTTAACTAGACATTCTTATATAATTAAGTGTTAATATGATACAGTTATTCTATCGCCTGAGCAGTGATGTGCAAACATTACTGTGCTTCGATAGGAGGGCACTGTAGCTAGTGAAATTACTGGGCTAAAGAGTCTTAACATCTTATGACTCTTGAGTAAGAAGCGTTGGTGCAGTGCACCTAGAATTGCACATCATTGTGAAATTCTGGGTAGCACTGTACTGATTATGGGCAGCGTTATCTCTTAACATCAGGAGAGCGTCTTGCTCGTCTTCTTACTTCTCCACATAAAAAAAAAAAAATGAATAAATTATTATTTGTCAAATTAAAGTTAGTAGTTTAAGTTGTTTGTTTTTGAAGCGGTGGTGGCCAAGGGGATATGTGGTGCAAATCTGGACCACGGAATATGAATTCTGGCCCTGCACCTGTAATTATGTTATGAGCGGTTTTACCGGGGGTAGACTTCCTTCGCAAGAGTTCGTATAGGTGGGTACCCCAACAGTGCCAGTTATTCTACCACCTGAGCAGTAATGTGCAAACAGTACTGTGCCTCGGTAGGAGGGCACTGTAGCTAGTGAAATTACTGGCCTTAAGAGTCTTAACATCTTATGACTCTTGAGTAAGAAGCGTTGGTGCAGTGCACCTAGAATTGCAAATCATTGTGAAATTCTGGGTAGCACTGTAGTGATTATGGGAAGCATTATCTCTTTAACATCAGGAGAGTGTCTTGCTCGTCTTCTTACTTCTCCACTACGAATAAATAATAAGTCCTCCACATAAAAAAATTCCACTCGCTATACTGGTGGTAGGCTTCGGCCGTGGCTAGTTACCACCCACTGGACAAAACCGTGTCCGTCAAGGGAGCATTATGACCGAGTTCCGGCATGATGTTCAGAGAAGCCAGGGAGGGATTTATCCCGCCTTCTAGGTAGCTATAGTCTGCTGCCATCTACGGCCGCATCGTCACATCACGCGAGATTGTGGTGAACTTATTATGACAAGTTTTATTAACCCAATGAGGAGTGACAAGGGCGGATCCAGGATTTGGTTCTTGGGGGCAAGGTGCAAAAAGATTATAATTTTTGCTACAAAACTTAAAAAATTTTTGCTTAGGCGGGAGCAGCTTGCTGCGAGCGCCGAGAAAAAAATTATAATCTTGACCATGAAATAAGTGCATAATTCGTAACTCTACAATGCTTCTGGGAGGGCCTTGGCCCCCTGCCCCCCCCCCCCCCCCTAAATCCGCCTATGAGGAGTGATATAGGTACCAATGATTAATGATTGTATCCCTGCCAACTGTTCGGCTGGTCACACATAATAATATAGAATAGAATAGAATAATTCTTTATTGCAAACCAACAATTACAAAGTAGCTTAATGAACTAGATATCTTAATGCTAGGTAAACAATTGGCGGTCTTATCGCACTAGGCAATTTCTTACAGACAACCTGGGAATGGAACATGACTGAAAATACAATAATAGACGGCGGTGTGCAGTATCTAAATACATATACTAGTTACAGAATATTTATATGAGAAAGTTTATAATACATACATTATACAAATATTATTATTATAAATAATATATAGACACATATTATATAAGTATATATATTATAAATAAATATTTTATAAATAAGTATATATATTATAAATAAATATTTTAATAAATAAATAAACTGAGCTGCAACAAGCAAATCTATAAAAGGGAAGATAGATAATGTTCCTTAACTAATTTTTTGAAAGTTTCAAGAGATTTGGCATGTCTAATATGTACGGGGAGATTGTTCCATAAACGGACAGCTTGTACCGTAAACGATTTGTCAAAATGTTCAGATCTGTGTAAGGTGTGTGTCAGTAACCGTGTATGGGCAGAACGCAGGTTAAAATCATGACACAGATGAACATATTTAAAACGATCTTTAAGATATGAAGGAGAAGCAGAGTTGAAAAGAATAGTATAGAGTAAGGACAAAATGTGAGAGTTCCGGCGAAGTCGAATAGGTAACCATTTAAGCTTGGCGCGAAATTCAGATATACGATCATATTTGCGTAAACCGAAAACAAAACGAATGCAGACATTCTGCAAGCGTTCGAGTTTGTTAAGCTGTACTTCGGTTAGATCATATACCTTATCACCTGCGGTGGGAATCATTTCATTAAGTAGGTACATGCACAGCAGGGCTACGGTAATATATATATATAGCAGGGCTACGGTAATATATACATAGGCGGATTTAGGGGGGGGGGCAGGGGGCCAAGGCCCCCCCCAGAAGCATTGTAGAGTTACGAATTTTGCATATATTACATGATCAAGATTACAATTTTTTTTCTCGGCGCTCGTAGCAATCTGCTCGCGCATTTATCAGTAAGAACTATTTGAACTTTCTAACTGTTCAGAGCGAGCAAAACACACTTTTTTCGTAGTAAAAATTATAATATTCTTTCCTTTCTGCACCTTGGCCCCCCCCAGAACCAAATCCTGGATCCGCCCTTGCTTCGTTGTATGTACCTAATTGTTGGATGGTTAAAATACTAAAATTCCAGAAATAAATAAATATAATGAATTTTAGCGTTTTTAAAATAAATGATAAATTGTAATAATTAGATATATGGACCATGTCATGAACAAATAAATTATAAAAGTGCCTGTAGTGATGTTTGTTTGATAGATACAAAATAAGTCTACAGAATGCGATATAGGTACGATAACGTTTTTAAGAGTGTAGAAAAAATAGTAGATACATAATAATTATAATTAATTATATACCCATATTCTAAGCAAACCTCAGTAAAACTGCTCATCGTTATCCTTTGAGACACATTGTTCATTTGGTTTAAGTTTCGTTGTAGCAGCGGTATCCTCAGCGATAGCCATTTTATTTTAAAAAAATCTAGTTTCATTTTACCGAACAATACACATTCAACTTCTTGAACTTTGCAAAAGTAAATAACATGGAACAAAATACTCGTAAATAATCACTAATAATGGTGCTTCCACACTGATAGGATCCCGCGTGTCGTGTCGCGTTAACGCGCGTGATGACGTCATCTGTCGCGTTTCTGAACTATGGAATTGTATGGAGGTGTGCACATTTATAAGATCCCGTGTGTTGAGGAGCCATGAGGAGCTATGAGACGCGGGTGTTCACACATGTAACGTGTGTTGTGTCGCGACAGATCGCGACTTTCATTCAGTAAATTACTTTTAAACATATTATGTTTCTTATACATTCTATTTTTTAAGCAATGATTCGTTATAAATCATTAAATAAATTATAATCATTATAACATATATAAATTTGCTTGTTATTGATACAGTGGCATTTTACAAATTCAAAAGTAATAGTTTTGTTCGGAAATCGCCACCATTTTTTTCTTTTGGTGTTGTATGCAAGCTACATTTGCCAGATATTTTTTTTTAAATTCGAATATAATATAATTTAGAGTAAATTGCTAAACTTTCTATTAATATGCACTGTCTTATTATATTTCCATTTTTTATAATGATTTTGACTTGAAATATAAAAAATACAATATTTGATACTTATTTAGTGCCATTGAATTTACTTATTGGCTACTACAATAATAAATACAAGTAAAATTAACATTTTTATTTACTATAACCATCTAGCAACAAAGCACTCGTCAAGATAAATAAAATGAGCTCAAACTCGATAGGGTTCCGTCGTCTCAACACACGGGATCTTATAAATGTGCACACCTCCATACAATTCCATAGTTCAGAAACGCGACAGATGACGTCATCACGCGTGTTAACGCGACACGACACGCGGGATCCTATCAGTGTGGAAGCACCATTATGTGTGAAGCAGTGTTGCCAGTGCCCTATCTTCAAAAGTAACCTCGTCAAGGCTCGTCCACATATACCGGCCAATGATTCGCCGAGTGTGTGTTTTGATTTTGTCTATGGACGGCGAGTCATTGGCCCGAGCGCACAGATTATATATATATGCACTTGGGGCACAGATTATATAAATCAAAAAATAAAGTAAATTTAACTAGTTTCAAGTCCTTATTCTCACAAAATGGCTTCAAATGATCCATGATTGATTAATATTCAAAATATTAATAAAGTCGTTAGCTATGGAGCCCAAAATGTATACCAGAAATTTACCGGTAAAAAAAAACCGTAAATATCCGAACACATTCATCTACATTCGTCAATAGACAAAAATTGCTCGTCCATAGACAAAACCACACTCGCCGGTAAATGTGGACGACCCATTAAACTTGAATTTAGTGAAAACAAGAAATTCCGCTTTTTTACTTCAAAATCCGCGTTTTTTGTGCATGACTACCGCTTTTTCAACTTTCGCATCTGGCAATACTGTGATTTTTGTTATCTTCACAGACTTGGTTATCTTGTAATGTAGTGTTTTGTTCTATTTATTTTAAATGTTGATGTTATTTTATTTTTAATCTATTCCATATTTATTATGTGCAAGAATGTGAAATTACATTAAGTACATAATTTGTTCAAGCAGTTTATCATAAGTTTTATAAAACAATAATTGTATATTGGAATGTTTTCAGAACATTCGCCACTATATTAAGTGTCAAATGATAAACATTTAATATATACGAGTATTACTGATTTGAAGGTAAGGCATATAAAACATACAAAACACTTTTATTGGTGATCTGAATCTTTGATATTTTCTCCTATGTATTTGAAAGTTAGTGGTTATAGTTTACAGTACAGCGTTTAATTCCTACCTTTATTATAGCTGTTGTTGTGTAACGTTGAGCGACGGGCCTCCAGTTACGCCCCCATTATTTATTTATTTATTTATTTAATACATCTTAGGAAGACCAACAGCTTACAAACAAAATTATAAAAAACTTACAATAGTAGCAAAAAGCCAATAACAGTTGTATTATAATCATTATGTTATTATAATCATTGTAGAGTCTGTTATTTCATAGGGTCTTTCAGCTCGGTACTTAAACCATCTATTATACAGCAGTGGTTTGAATCAGAAGACGGCACTTGCTTGAACGGGCCTGACTTGACGGAACTTGAAGTAATTGTGGCTCTCCAGAGAATGCATCAAGCAGACGGAGGGTGGTTCTGTCCAAGCTTAACAACTGCTATTGTATCTGTTGAAGCTCAGATTGTTGTAATATAAACATATTGTTATTAAATAACAACAAGCGAATAAACAAAAGCCCGAGCAGTAATGTGCAAACATTACTGTGCTTCAGTAGGAGGGCACTGTAGCTAGTGAAATTACTGGGCTGAAGAGTCTTAACATCTTATGACTCTCGAGTGAGAAGCGTTGGTGCAGTGCACGAAGAATTGTATTGTGAAATTCTAGGTAGCACTGTACTGATTATGGGCAGCGTTATCTCTCAACATCAGGAGAGCGTCTCGCTCGTCTTCTTACTTCTCCACATAACAAAAAAACTTCAAGTTTGTTCTCAAGTCAGGAACTCATATGACAATTGTTCACAGTGAGGTGTCCCCCGAGTGAGCATGAAGCTTGAGGAACCCTCGGCGCGGGGCTGGGACGCCACCGACACACATGATCTAGTAAACTACTTGTCATCTTTGCACACAACTATAACATTCTATCCCTTCACCTCACTAGGAGGGCAATATAACATTTTTGAATTTATTCTATAATATTTATCCACTTCAGCACAAAACAAATAACACACACTGACACACAATAAAAAAAAAGAAAGAAAAAAATTAAGATAAAGACACACATCACTTTAATATTATAAAAGTGAAAGTTTTGAGTTTGTATGTTTTTTACTTCTTCACACCTAAACAGATGGACCGATTGAGCTGAAATTTGGTATAGAGATAGCTTAGAGCCTGAAATAACACATATAGGCAGTATAGCGGGTAAAACGCTGCACAGATGGGCGCAGCTAGTTATAAATAAAATTGAAACTCTAAAACAATACAATAATCATAAACAATATTAGCCAAATGGCAAAAAACGGAACCCTCACGGATTCGTCACGTCCGTCCGTCCATCGGTTTATTGTGTATCGCGAGCATTGAGTTTACACCCATCGGCCAACAGAGACCTATTTTATGTCGATCTCATCTCTTTCGGTTTTAACGTGTTTCTGTCGAGTGAGTCTCCGGTCCGAATGCACGCCCGAGTGTCTCACGGTGTTTCGACGCGGTAGTCGCACGTCATCCGGTGTGACAAAAACAAACATATCGCGTCTGGCTCACGAGTAGGCACCGACACAACTCGGTATCACAAGTGAGCGACGACGGACGGTACGAGTGGATCACGCGAGACGACCGCGGCAGGGCTCCGAGGCGGAGGCGGAGGCGGGCGTCGGCGCGGCGGCGCTCGGCGCGCTGCTCGAGTGCGGCGGCGCGCACGACGCCGAGCGCCGCGCCGAGCGGCTGCACGCGCGCCTCGCCACGCTCGACGCGCTCAACGTGGGCGGCATGCTCGCCGCGGCCACGGACGGCGGCGGCGCCGGCCTCGCGCGCGCGCTCGACGCCGCGCTGCACGCCGGCGGGGCGCTCGCCGCGCGCCTGCGCCGCTGCGAGGCGGTCGCGCGCCCCGCCGCCGACGCGGTGCACGCGCGCTCCGGCGCCGCGCGCGCCGACGCCAACGCGCGCGCGCTGCTGCGAGAGCTGCACGCGCTGCACGCGTGGCTCGACGCGCCGCCGCTGCGCGACCTCGACGCGCTGCCCGAGATCCCGCTGACGACGGGCGAGGGCCGCGCGCGCGCGCTCGCCGCGTGCGAGGCGCTGCGCGACGCGCTGCGCGCCGAGGCCGAGGCGCCGCCGCACGTGCGCCGCCTGGCCGCCGTGCGCGAGCGCCTGCGCCGCCTCACGCGCGCCAAGGAGCAGCTGACGGCGGGCGTCGCGCGCCACGTCAACAACTTGCTCGTGCACCTCGGCAACGAGGCGGCGGCGGCGGCGGAGGCGCGCGCGCCGGACCGCCACCGCGCCGAGCTGGCGCCGCTCGCGCCGTTCGTGCGCTGCCTGCGCGAGATGGACGCGGGCGCGTTCGAGGCGCTGTCGCGCGTGTACGTCGCGTGGCGCGCGCGGGCGCTGGAGCGCGAGGTGCGCGCCGCGTGCGAGGGCGCGCGCGCCGCGCTGCCGCCGGCCGCGCCGCCGGACGCCGCCGACGCCGCGCTCGACTCGGTGCGTGCCGCCGCCCCCGGCGACGCCCCGCCGCGGCTCCTCTGACGCGTCGTTCGCGCAGGTGCTGACCGCCGTGGAGACGCTGTGCGACGCCGAGCAACACTTCTGCGAGGAATTCTTCCTGGACGCGGACACGAAGGTGAGCGGCGCGGGCGCGGGCGGGGCGGCGGGCGCGGGCGGGGCGGCGGGCGGCGGCGAGGAGGCGGGGGCGGGGGCGCGGGCGCGCGCGGCGGAGTCCCGGCGCTACATGGCGGCACTGTTCCCGGCGCTGGAGCCGGCGCTGCTGCAGCTCACGCAGCACATCGAGCGTCACGACCAGTAGTGCGTACCGCGCCCCCCGCCCCGTGGTGGCGGCGGCGGCGGCTGCAGCGCGCGTGTGTTGCAGCGGCGCCTTCCGCGTGCTGGCGTGCATCGGGCGGCGCGTGCTGGCGGAGGGCCCGGCGGGCGCGGGTGGGAGCGAGGCGCGGTGGGCGCGCGCGGCGCTGGCGGGCGCGGCGGTGGCGGCCAAGCGTCAGGCGGACCGCGCCGTGCACGAGCGCGCCGCACGCATGCACGAAGGTGCGCCGGACGGACTGCTGACTGCTGACTGCTGACGGACGAGTGGGACGGATGACGTCAACAAACCTGTCGCGTTACACCTGATCGTATTATTATTATAATATAACTTGTTTCAATTATTGCGTGATAGATTTTTGTCCAGGTCCAGGCGATCGATCTCGTGTGTTTGTCGATGTAGTGTGAGCGTTGTGGGGTGCAGTGGTGTGCGCGTGTGCGTTGTGAATGTGCAGGGATGTGTGTGTGTGTGTGACCTAGGGGGGGCGTGCATGAACGATTGTATAGTAGAATTTTTTTTTTTTTTTTATTTTTTTTTTTTTTTATTTATGGCCCACCAACTGGACATCACAACTTAAACTTAACAACAGGTAAAAATTGCTACTTAAAATACATTGCTATGTTGGATGACCTTCTAGGGGTAGGCACGACGTGCACACAAGTTTGACGCTCAGTTTACAAGTACATATTTAAAGATGATAGTTACGTTACAAATAAATATGGGTAGGCAATATTATAAATAATTATTAAATATGAGATGAAGATAGAGGTATACCAACAAATTATATAATATCAGTTTATGTGATTTGGAAAAAACTTTTGATTTTATTGACTGATGCATTGAATATGTCAAGTTCACAGCAGATTGAATTATAAATAGAGCACATGCGGTAGAGTGGTGAATGCTGTCCGTAATTTGAACGACACGCAGGCTGAGATAGGGTTTTGCGATTATGAAGTCTGCTGCCTGTTCGTGGTATGCTAAGATTAAGCTTTTCGAGGACGTCGGGACAATCTATATTTCCGCGAAGGATAAGGATTTTCTCATTAGATTCTTTAAACTGGCTGCTACATGTGAAATTATCATAATGTTAAACGTAGAACGTACGGCCTACTAGAGGCAGATCGAGTTTGAGACACGTTGGTTCTTGTCACAAATGTAGATACCTACTTAATATTATTTTCTCTTTTAAGTATATCTACCTTGACGTTGAAATGTGCAAAGAGTTAAAAAAGAGTTTTGTCCCCCTAAGAATAATATCCTGGATTCGTCAGTGTGTCTGTGTGCATGTTTGCAAGGATGCAGCGTGTACGTTAGATTGCCACGTGTGTGTATGCGCATGTAGGTACAGTGTGGGCGTGTGTGTGTGTGTGTGCGCGCGTACAGTGCGGGCGTGTGTGTGTGTGTGTGTGTGTGTGTGTGTGTGTGTGTGTGTGTGTGCGTACAGTGCGGGCGTGTGTGTGTGTGTGCGCGCGTACAGTGCGGGCGTGTGTGTGTGTGTGCGCGCGTACAGTGCGGGCGTGTGTGTGTGTGCGCGCGTACAGTGCGGGCGTGTGTGTGTGCGCGCGTACAGTGCGGGCGTGTGTGTGTGTGCGCGCGTACAGTGCGGGCGTGTGTGTGTGCGCGCGTACAGTGCGGGCGTGTGTGTGTGTGTGTGCGTACAGTGCGGGCGTGTGTGCGTGCGCGCGTACAGTGCGGGCGTGTGTGTGTGTGTGTGCGTACAGTGCGGGCGTGTGTGCGTGCGCGCGTACAGTGCGGGCGTGTGTGTGTGTGTGTGCGTACAGTGCGGGCGTGTGTGCGTGCGCGCGTACAGTGCGGGCGTGTGTGTGTGTGTGTGCGTACAGTGCGGGCGTGTGTGCGTGCGCGCGTACAGTGCGGGCGTGTGTGTGTGTGTGTGCGTACAGTGCGGGCGTGTGTGCGTGCGCGCGTACAGTGCGGGCGTGTGTGTGTGTGTGTGCGTACAGTGCGGGCGTGTGTGTGTGTGTGTGTGCGTACAGTGCGGGCGTGTGTGCGTGCGCGCGTACAGTGCGGGCGTGTGTGTGTGTGTGTGCGTACAGTGCGGGCGTGTGTGCGTGCGCGCGTACAGTGCGGGCGTGTGTGTGTGTGTGTGCGTACAGTGCGGGCGTGTGTGCGTGCGCGCGTACAGTGCGGGCGTGTGTGTGTGTGTGTGCGTACAGTGCGGGCGTGTGTGTGTGTGTGTGTGTGCGTACAGTGCGGGCGTGTGTGCGTGCGCGCGTACAGTGCGGGCGTGTGTGTGTGTGTGTGCGTACAGTGCGGGCGTGTGTGCGTGCGCGCGTACAGTGCGGGCGTGTGTGTGTGTGTGCAGGCGTGCGCGCGGCGGCCAAGCGCAGCAAGTGCGGAGTGCTGGCGCCGGTGGTGGAGTTCGAGGAGGTGACGGGCGCGTGCGAGCGCATCTTCGGCGGCGGGTGGCGGCGCGCCGAGCTCGAGCGCTGGTACGCGGAGCTGGGCGCCGCCGCCGCCGACGCGGTCGCGCGCGCCGACCACCCGCGCACGCCGCGCGCCGTGCTGCAGCTCGAGAACTACCACCGGCTGCACGCGGCGCTGTCGGCGCGCCGCGCGCCCGCGCTCGACCGGCTGCGGCGCGAGGCGCGCGCGCGGTACGAGGAGGCGCTGCGGGCGTACGTCACCACGTACTTCGGGCGGCCGCTGGAGCGCGTCACGGCGTTCTTCGAGCGCGTCGCGGAGGCGGTCGCGCACGGGTGCCGCGAGGACGAGGTGTGCTACCGGCGCGCGTTCAGCAAGCACGAGGCGCGGCGCGCGCTCGCGCAGCACCCGCCGGACGAGGTGCGGCGCGCGCTGCACCGCCTCTACCGCACCGTCGACAAGCATCTCAGCGAGGAGGGCGGCCTGCTGCAGGTCGTGTGGCGCGCCATGCAGGAGGAGTTCCTGCAGCAGCACCGCGCGCTGCAGGTGCGTGCCGCCCCGTGTGACGTCACGCGGCGTGCGTGCGCCCCGTGACGTCACCCGCTCGGTTGCAGGCGCGTATCGCGGCGTGCTACCCGGCGGCGGGGCTGGCGCTGCCGCTGACCACGCAGGACATCCTGGACGCCTTCTCGGACATCGCGCGCGAGCACTGACCGCCGCGGGCCCCACATCGCGCGCGAGCACTGACCGCCGCGGGCCCCACATCGCGCGCGAGCACTGACCGCCGCGGGCCCCACATCGCGCGCGAGCACTGACCGCCGCGGGCCCCACATCGCGCGCGAGCACTGACCGCCGCGGGCCCCACATCGCGCGCGAGCACTGACCGCCGCGGGCCCCACATCGCGCGCGAGCACTGACCGCCGCGGGCCCCACATCGCGCGCGAGCACTGACCGCCGCGGGCCCCACATCGCGCGCGAGCACTGACCGCCGCGGGCCCCACATCGCGCGCGAGCACTGACCGCCGCGGGCCCCACATCGCGCGCGAGCACTGACCGCCGCGGGCCCCACATCGCGCGCGAGCACTGACCGCCGCGGGCCCCACATCGCGCGCGAGCACTGACCGCCGCGGGCCCCACATCGCGCGCGAGCACTGACCGCCGCGGGCCCCACATCGCGCGCGAGCACTGACCGCCGCGGGCCCCACATCGCGCGCGAGCACTGACCGCCGCGGGCCCCACATCGCGCGCGAGCACTGACCGCCGCGGGCCCCACATCGCGCGCGAGCACTGACCGCCGCGGGCCCCACATCGCGCGCGAGCACTGACCGCCGCGGGCCCCACATCGCGCGCGAGCACTGACCGCCGCGGGCCCCACATCGCGCGCGAGCACTGACCGCCGCGGGCCCCACATCGCGCGCGAGCACTGACCGCCGCGGGCCCCACATCGCGCGCGAGCACTGACCGCCGCGGGCCCCACATCGCGCGCGAGCACTGACCGCCGCGGGCCCCACATCGCGCGCGAGCACTGACCGCCGCGGGCCCCACATCGCGCGCGAGCACTGACCGCCGCGGGCCCCACATCGCGCGCGAGCACTGACCGCCGCGGGCCCCACATCGCGCGCGAGCACTGACCGCCGCGGGCCCCACATCGCGCGCGAGCACTGACCGCCGCGGGCCCCACATCGCGCGCGAGCACTGACCGCCGCGGGCCCCACATCGCGCGCGAGCACTGACCGCCGCGGGCCCCACATCGCGCGCGAGCACTGACCGCCGCGGGCCCCACATCGCGCGCGAGCACTGACCGCCGCGGGCCCCACATCGCGCGCGAGCACTGACCGCCGCGGGCCCCACATCGCGCGCGAGCACTGACCGCCGCGGGCCCCACATCGCGCGCGAGCACTGACCGCGCGCGCCGCACACCGCACGACACTTGTATCGTTTCAATTTCGTTCTCGAATCCTCCAAACGCCGTTCAAAATTATCATCGAACGGAACGACTCCCGTGATCTTTATTTTGACGACTGATTCCGCCCGAGATGTTTTCATTGATTAAATAATATCTCGTTGTATTACAAAAATATTGTAAGTTTTTTTGGAGCCTTTTTCGTAGATGAAAATATACCCGACCGCCGGCTCTCTCGCTCGACCGAACTCAAAATTCATTTTGAAACGTCGTGTGCCGGTGTTGTTAGCGGGGCCCGGGGCCCGGGGGTGAAGGGTGACGGAGACGGAGAATGAGATACGAGTTTACTCCGTCACTGTCGTTTATTGATTTCTTTATTCTACGAGCAATTTATTAAGGAAGACAGTCTCTTCCGTGCTGACGCCGGACGACGTGATGTTTATGTCGCAGTCATCTGGTTGAATCCGCTATTTGATTGTATGACCGGCGCGTTAATAGAATGAACGTTGATAGAACAAGCGTCACTCGACGTCCGACTAGTTAGCTGATTGTAACATAGCCCTTTGAACAGAACGGACGTAATCAGTCAGTTGATTGTAATTTAGGCTATTAGGTATGATAGCTAAAAACAACTTATATACTGATTTCAGATTGCCCTGAATTCTATACTAGAGTGCAGGGCAATCCGAAATCAGTTGGTTGCGAGCCGAGCGAGCGTGCCGCGGTAGCGGCCGGCGAAGAGGCAGATTCGTGTTGTTTTTTGATACCTGAATGATTTCTTATTGTCATCCTAACCAAACATTACAAAGGCGATTATAGTTATCCCATTCAGCGACTATGCTAAATGACGTTTAGTCAAGACTGACGTTGAACGTTACAGAAAACAACTTGACGAGTCGTCCTTTAGTCGTTCAATGAAATGTCGTCATTCTATAAAGTAACGCGCTGGTCACACAAGCCGAGGCTGCCAAGACGGACACATTGTGATGTGAACATGGACCCTCTGATCCTCGGCGTCGACGGACTTACTGTAGCAATAAAACAACCATTACTTACAATAAACCTCTTTTATTTCAACAGAAGAAATGATGAAGCAATGAATTCTATATTGTACACTAACTAAACATAAACACAATGGGGCGTGCAGTCCCGGCGGTGACGTCACAGGCGGTGACGTCACGGGCAGGGGGCAGCGAGGAGCGAGTGCAGTTAGTCGAGAGACTTGGGCGGGTAGTAGTTGAGGTAGATCAGCCCCGAGCTCTTGGCCTGCAACAGACACACACAGTCTCAGTGATGCCCTGGACTATATCACCACACATACACCAAGCATTATATTATTATTCATTACATTAAATGTTCCCTGACTCCTGACCATTCTGGTATCATGGGATGGTACCTACATTACAATTCAATTGCAAACTCAATAATAATTATGTAATGTCTTTTAAAGAAAAACCGGTCAAGTACGAGTAAGACTCGAGCACCGAGGGCCTGTAGTGTTTGTACGGAACCCTAAAGAAAAGTGGGTATAATATTATATACTGTAGGTTTTGATTCCCTTGTGAGTACTTTTGAGTTTGAAAATATGCGACTAAAATTGCTGTTTTTTTTGATTGCGTTGACATAGATGTTTTATTTTTTTACAACTTAAAGTTATTATAAAGCTGAGTATTTGATATGAATTTCAATTTAATACCTGTACGCATTCATGAGAAAAGGGGTAGTAGGTGTAGTGGACCTATCGTGTGTGGATTACGGGCGTAAGTTGCGTGCGGTATGAGTCATGCAAATAAAACAACGAATTGCGGCGAAGGCTTGGCAATGACTAAATTATAATATTTATTAAATCGGTAATTACAATCGCAACGGTGTTGACCTAGTTAGGGTTCATTAACAGGGCTCCACATAGGTATAAAATTATTCAAAATATTTTTTTCATATGATGCAAATAACAATTCTATGGTTTTCGCAATTTTTCCTTTATCTGTGCTCTAAGGAGTTGCTTCGTGCCAAATTTCAAGATTCTGAGTTCACGGGAAGTACCCCGTAGGTTTTGATTTATTTGGGAATGTCGAAAATTTGCTGAAATTTGCGACATATTCGACTATATCTTTTGATTGCGTTGGCCTAGCAGTTTGAAATTTTCATAGCTCCAAGAGGCAATGGACCTTAGTATTTTCTATAAATTTCAGCTTATTACCTCCACGCGTTCCTGAGAAAAAGGGTCTTGACCAGACAGACAGACGGACGGACGGATGGACAACAAAGTGATCCCATAAGGGTTCCTTTTTTTCCTTTTGCGGTACGGAACCCTAAAAACTGTATTATTAATATGTGGTTGTTAGGACAGACACACAGACAGCCGCCCTGATAGTGAGTGGTTACCATCTACAGGCAGATGTCTGCACCACCAGTGGTATTGTGTATGTGGCGTCACTCATCATATGACACTTGAGTTGATAGTTTCACAAGTGACAACACATAGTTGCTGCCGTATTAAAACGGGCTTTAAGAGTGTATGTATTTAAACATTTGTCAAATAGTGTGAGCGAGAGAGTGTCACTCGATATATACATTTGAAAGTGTAAATGTGAGTAGTAGGAAGGAATACATACGACAATGAATGTGAGGGCAGTGAAGGCCACCCCGAAGAGCAGCGTGGCGTTGTACTTCTTCTGCAGCTTGTCGTGGTGTGCCTGCCAGGAGCCGCGCGGCACGGGCAGCTCGTCCATCGTCGGCGGCTTGAAGTGGCCCGAGCCGTGGTACCGCCGCACTGCACACAACAACCAACAACACATCCCCTTCACTATATACTCTGACAACTCTTTGTATAGACTAATATAATGTCATACTCATCTAGATGATGATCTGTATGCATTTTATTTATGTAGTGTGCCTGTAGTATCACTACGGCCATGATTGGCCTATTGTGATTGTGTGTCAGTGTTATACCGGGGGTAGACTTCCTTTGCAGGAGGTCGTCTAGGTGGGTACCCCAACAGTGCCAGTTATTCTACCGCCTGAGCAGTGATGTGCAAACATTACTGTGCTCCGGTAGGAGGGCACTGTAGCTAGTGAAATTACTGGGCTAAAGAGTCTTAACATCTTATGACTCTTGAGTGAGAAGCGTTGGTGCAGTGCACCTAGAATTTCACATCATTGTGAAATCCCGGGTAGCACTGTACTGATTATGGGCAGCGTTATCTCTTAACATCAGGAGAGCATCTGGCTCGTCTTCTACTTCATCACATAAAAAAAAAAAAATTTTATTAAAGTAAAGTTGCTCGGTCTTGACATTACTGGGTGGACTCTGGTACATTTTGTACTGATATTATCTACTGAAGTCTCATGTACTCAGTACTTGTAAGCATTCTATCTCAGTTAAGTTTTTATTCACAAACCAAAAAATATGTCATATTATTCAACTTCAACTTCTTTTAATGGCCCGTAGATGTAGCATTGCCACAATTTATTTTAATTATGGACTAATTTTATAACAAAAAAAATTACTTTGTCAACTTCCATTTTGTCTAGACATTAAAAGTATGCCTACAATTTCAGTGTTTTTTTTTAAATAGATCCACTTTAATTAACACTCGAACCAAGCCTACATAAATAAATATAAGTGACAAATATCAGTGGTTAAAGAAATGCATCGAAATAATACATAATATGGGTATATTCAAACCACTCCAGGGCTTACACTGCATTCTGAAAATAAGGTTATCTTGAAAAATTATTATGTAACACTTCTCAGTATAGTCTTAATTATATAGCAAACTATAAGCGAACCACGGCCTGGTTTATAGTATGAATGAACAACAATCAAATACCTATTCAATTACTAGAAATACAATATATAAGACTTAAAGTATCTGAAGAAACCCATAGTATTTTTTTAATCCATACCTGCGGTAGCCCTTTTCTATTAATTAATAATGTTTTTACCTGATTGCTGCAGCAATCTGGACACAATAGGACGTGCATTCATGGTTGAAACTGGTCTATTATTATCAGAAACAAGAAATTAACTATAATAGAATTCAATAATCCAATTCACATGAATTCACACCTTGCAAAAAAGTCTTTGATTATCAAAAGTCAAAAGTGAGAATAATTGTCAATGTCAATGAAATGCAGTGACACCACAGATAAGATAGAGACCACAGACGAATTATATGGGAAAGTCAGAATTTATTATGGCAAATAATCAGTTTCTTAATATCAGGATATTAGTCACAAGTTAATGTATTTGCCACTGCACATGAATAATTATGGCCCGCGGCCCGGGCCGGGTCCAGTTACCACGGACCACGAGTCGGGGAAGGCAGACCGGCCGTGGACAGGCGGCAGGACTGCAGGGAACGGTGTCCTAAGTCCTACCATAGGCCTCGCCGTCCCGGTCTGCCTATTACAGGTCGTGCGGCGTGCGATCGCGGCATTTTAATTATATGTTAACTAGTAGTTCGCCGCGAACTGGGACCTCGCAGACCCAATTTCCCTCAAAATAGGTATAAATACATGGGTAAAAGTTATAAGAATCTACGAAATATAAATGTATGGAATCTTTAACCTATAATATTCGTAAAAGGAAAGGAAAATGCCAAAATTGAAAGTAATGTTAAAACTCAAAATACGTAACGGATATACATTTAAAAAATCTTTATCTCTGTGACTATTTTATTGTTGTGATCAAAATTTCAATAATAATAAAATATGAAAGGTTATGTGTGTATTCACTTGCAGAAAATAATATAGAATAAAATAATAAATAAGGTATTACTATAATTTTTACAAAAATTCTCACAAAATCATCATAGTTTGTAGCACTTGTTTACGAAGCAAGTTGCCGATGCAGTGGACATTAGAAGAATTGAAATTGGAAAAAAATATCTAGCTTTACTTGTGTTATATATAGCAAATTTACAACAGCTATTATATTGATATTGTAGCTAATTCTATAACATTTTTGTCGTAGCAGCCGATGATGACTTAGACTTGGAGCGAGAACGCAGAGCTATGACAGTCACGCGTAACTTTCTCTACCTAATCTATGCGCGTAACATCTAGGCTCGCAAGTTTTCAAGATGTATCTACAGCTACTGAGCAAGACAAAGTGTTCTTGTTCAAGGCATTATCAGACTTTTTATACGTGCAGCAGTGCAGCTCGTCGATCACATTTGCACTTTCCATCAGATGGGATGTGATCAAACGTAGGCCTAATTATTAATTATTTTTTTAAACAAAAAACTTGTGAATGAACTTTACAAACAGGGATCTCAAGGCGCTGCGGATCCAGTACAGCAATGCTTTCAGGATGCTTTTGGCGCTGTCTCGATACTACAGAGCGTCAGGGATGTTTGCAGATGTTAGAGTGAATGATGGTTTTAATGGCATTATGATATAATATGTGATAAACACATAAATAACAATCCCAATAAGTTTCTTGCTCGTTCTTCTCATAGATATGCTTTTCGAATGAGCAGTAGAGTCTTAAAATACTTAGATCTAAATAATTGTAAAATTTACTTTCAAAAGTGAAGAACTGTAAGCCTATAGTCCAGTAAAAGAAGAAATGTGGATCGAAAAGTCGAAAGCAGAAAAACTAACTTAGGAACTTTGTTTGGACTATTCAGAACATAAACATACTAAAAGTCCCCACCCCTCCGAGGTGAGCCCGAGGGAAGAGGGGGAAGGCCGAAGAAGGTTCCATTTTTAGGTTTTTTGCTTATGCCAATTCGAGTAATGTGCCCAAACTCGACGGGTTTACTAATAGCCATTGCAGAGGTTCAGTAAACACCTCCTGGCTCCATCATCAGATCAGCTCAGTGGTACCAAATTATTGAACTGTCATCATATTTCTAGACATTTGCAAAGTTTCATTATGGTACGACAACCAGAAATTGGTCAAATATTACTTGCAAGATTTTTTTTACCGACTTTGTATGGAAAACTAATTTCAGCATCTTAAAAATAGACCATGTTTGGAAGCTCATAGCTGGACAACGATTGGATATAGATAAAAAGTGTAAAAGCCAAAGTTGTAGGAAATTTTAAAGCTTTTATAATGTAGTACAACAAAATATCGTACAACGCCCAGTTTTTGACATTTAGGCAAAAAACCTAAAAATGGGACCTTCTTCGGCCCCCCCACCCCTCGGGCTCACCTCGGAGGGGTGGGGACTTTTAGTATGTTTATCTCCTGTAACAGTAATAGTCCAAACAAAGTTCCTAAGTTAGTTTTTCTGCTTTCGACTTTTCGATCCACATGTCTTTTTTGGGCACTCATTGACTGGACTACTATTTGAATAAAAACAAGTGAAATTTAAAAAATACTTTTTAAAAACAAGCTTTAATTATTGTTATCATCTTGCATCATAAAGTACTCGTCAAGACGAATCAAATGAGCCCAAACTCGATGGGGTTGCGTTGTTTTATGACAGAGTTCCTTTGGCCACCTTCCAGCTCCATCATCAGATCAGCTCGATGTCATAAAAATATTGCATTGTCATCCGATTTACAACCGCATGCAAATTTTCAGCTCAATTGGAAACCGGGAAGTGGGTCAAATTAAACTTGCAAGATTTGATTACAGACAGACAGACAGACAGACAGACAGACAGACAACAGACAGGTGAAAGTAATATAAAGCTTGTAAAATGTGTTTAAGTTTGATTAATAAATTTGAACATAATATCCTGCACCACCCGCACGATCATTTAAATTCATAATATTTTGAGTAAGTCAACATGGCTATTCACTTATCCGTTGGGAACCGAACCTAGGACCGAATTATCAAAAATGTATGAAATGACGTATTACGTCGTATCGATTTTTGACAATTTGGTGTTTGGTTCGGTTCCCTAGACGGATAACTGAATATCCCTGCAGTTCTCATAATATTACAATCGATAAACATTTAATTTTGTATTCTCTATAACTCTACAACCCTTGCACCGATTTGGCTCATTTTTGGACATGAGAATTCTTTTAGTTTGTACTACCTGTTTAAAAAGTTTTATCAAGACTGGATCATCGGTTTCATTGTAATAAAGCAATCTCTTTAACTCTTGAACCCTTCAACCGATTTGGCTCATGTTCGAACTTAAAAATTCTATGGATTTATATTACGCGTTTGCAAAGTTTCATGCAGATTGGACCATTGGTTTTCCAGTTATCGCATAACAAACATACATACAAACATACACTTTGGCTAATATATTTGTGTCGCTTATAAAAAATGTGTATATGTTAGAAAAAAAATTATCAGCGCTCCAGTTTTGAAATAATCGTCAGACCTATCGTAAAGACTTTAAGTCACCTATATTTCTGCAACCCTGGAACCTATTTAGCTAATTTTTTCACTAAAATTATCCAATTAACATTCTTAACTTGTGTGTAAAATTTCATTTAATTTGGATTAACCGTTTTCAAGTAAACGACGACCAAACTTAAGCACCAGAGGTCAAGCGTTAAACTGGTCCAAACGCAGACATTTCGCGGCTTTCGACTCTAAGACCTCGCTTCGCTCGGTCGATAACTAGCTGCGTCCAGCGGTTTGACCCGCTGTATATGTGTTATACCAGGGTCTAAGCTATCTCTATACCAAATTTCAGGTCAATCGGTCCACTCGTTCAGGCGTGAAAGAGTAACAGACATACGTCCAGAATCCAGACATGCATACATTCTTACAAGTTTTCACGTTTATAATATTAGTAAAATAATATATAGCCATTGAACATTATATTATAACACTAAGGTTCCAAGACATCAAGTCGTTAATGCAGCCGCCAGCCAAAAGCTTCCAGTCACTGCAGTCTGCAGCAGCGGCAGTAAAAGTGCCAGTAAGGAGAGAGAGTGCGTGTGCGTCGCGTCTCGAGTCTCGGCCCTCGGCTACTATCACATTATAGATCAGTGTCATATAGACGTGCGCGGTGCGCGCGCGCAGTGTATATTCGTTTGTTATCGGCGGAGCACGTACGAGGCGCGCTCGCGGGCAGCTGCAGCTGGTGATGTGACATGGAGCGGCGGGACGAGGAGAGGGCGCGGCCGCCGGACGCCGCCGCCGCGGGGGACGCGCTGGAGACCGAGGCGGAGCGCCGCGACCGCTGGCGCAGCCTCTACGTCATATACTTCACCATGTTCCAGATGTCGCTGGGGTTCAGCATCGTGCTCACGGGCGTGTGGCCCTACCTCGACAAGGTACCGCTTGTTTACTCGCACAGCTGTGGGCTGTGGCCGCACTATGCGCGCCGTGTGAGTCGGTGTGAGCGGGTTCAAGGACGAACACTCGCCTACTCTCGTAGCACTCGTAGCGCTCGATGCATCCACTTCCGAAACAAAGGAAGAGGCGCTTCCTTCCACGGACCATTGTAAATATATTATATTGTATTTTATTATAATAATATATTATGTTTATTAGATAGGTATTAAGATGTTCGTCTTTGCGTTCGACTCTGTCGCTTGCACGTAAGTAGGTAAATAATAGATAATATTACTATGAATTTTGAAATATAAATTCGTAAGTAGATTTGCTTTTTAAAAATGTTTCTCGGTGAAGCTCTAGATATTTCTTATTATTGTTAGATATCAATCTTGAATAAAAACAAAGTTATCATTCTAAAAACGAAGAATAGGTACATAATTTATTGTGTTTTGTAAACCCATTGGCATTTATTAAAGTATCAAACCGGGAATAAGTAGATAATGTAATAGATAAAATAAAATAAAAATGTAGAGTCAGCTTTACTGAGAAACAATAATTATTATTTTGAAAAAGTAAATTCTACGATTTTATTAAGTTATGTCACAATTCGTTATATCATGCGTCATGCGAGCGACAGAGTCGCACGCAAAGACGAAGCCCTTAAGTAAAATATGATTTTAATCTATGAAGTACCTACCTGCCTACCTAGATATTATAAGAGCACTGAGCACTGTTATAAAAGGGTTACCTTATCAACATTTAGATAGTATAGTAGGTAATGATATTAATGAATTAATAAATAAATAAATATAGATAGGGTAATTTCGCCGGTTTTCCGGCCAGCGTTAGTTTGCGGCCAATCGGAGACTTAGCTTCAGAAATTCTTGGAAAACAAGACGTCTATCTCTATTTTTCAAATAAAATTTAGTCCTCGACAGAGAGGGATAGACGGCTAATCCTTGTCAACATATAACGATCGTATAGCATTATCAGAATTGTAACAAATCACTGTTGATTTTTGTGTCTACACTAAGCGTGTTTAGTTTCGTACAAAATTACAAAAAAAATAGTGAGCACGTGATGCATTCTGAGTAAGTATTTCATGATTATATCCATGTATTACTGAGTGATAGTGTTTAAACTGCTTTAATAATAGATTTTTAACGTATTTTAACAATTTTTTAAACAAAATTATGTAAAAATACGTAAAATAATGAGTGGTCGCGAACTAAAATATAATTATAAATGAAATTTTAGTTTGCGGCCATATGGTCGCAAACTGACTACTCGGTTTACTTTTTTATTTCTTTCTGGTTTCCATAATATTGAAGGTATTATAATTCAGTTAACCTTTTTCACATTTGCTAAATGGCTTCTTTGGTTTCATTAGTTTGCGGCCATCTAAATATTCGTAAATAGTACAAATACTCCACACATCCACATACAGGTCGCAAACTAACGCCAAGACTTTAGTTTGCAACTTGGATGAACGTCATTTTGCGACCGCCTCAAAATGTATGGAAAATTAATGACCGCTTACTGAATGTGGTCATTTGATGCCTTCATTATACGACCACTTGAATTAAGTTCATATTATTGCAGTTTGTGTTAAAGAATGTGCTCAACACTAAAGAAAAAGGAGACTGAGTTAAAATACGAATTAGCTCTGAGAGTTAACCGTGCAGGAGGATTCGGTATAAGAAAAAATATGTAGAAGGATAAAAGAGTTGACGAATTTAAATATAAGAGGACTAGGGAAAGACAGGGAGAAACAAATAGGTGATAGGTAGGGAGGCCAACGGAGATGAAGTCCAGTCATTCAGGGAAGCCATGGTTGAGCGTATGAGCTTGGCCTGAGAAGCTGTTTCCGATTGGGGAGCAGCTAATTTGGTTAAGTTTAATGCTACAAAAACCCAGGCGTGTCTATTTACCGCAAAAAGGAGTCGATTCATTGAAACTCCTTCTTTCCAAAATGTTTCTTTACCGATAACTAACCAGCTTGAGTTACTAGGAGTTACTCTCACGCCTGACCTTAATTTTGGGAGTTACATCGAATCTAAGGCTCAATTGGCCGCCAGGAAGCTGGGTATTCTGGCAAAGGTGAGGCAATACTTCACACCGGGACAGCTGCTAACGCTGTACCAAGCACAAGTCCGGTCGTGTTTGGAGTACTGTTCTCATCTTTGGGATGGTGCTGCCAAGTACCAGCTTCAGGCACTGGAGTCAATTGAGAGACTTACGGAATCTCGGCTGCAGAGCCTTGAACGTCGTAGAATGGTCGCTTCGCTATCGGTCTTCCATAGGATTCATTTTGGAGAGTGTGCGCAGGAATTACACGCACTAATTCCTCCACGCCCATTCTATCGACGGTCGTCCCTACACACGTACAAACATCTCTACTTAGTCGCGCTACCAACAGCCCGCACCAAGCGTTTTGCTTCGTCGTTTCTGATGAGAACTGGTCGCATTCCTCGAATTCGTGTTTCCCGAGCGGTACAACTTGGGTATCTTCAAGGCACGAGTGAATAGGTACCTTTCTAGGCATCATACGTGATCCATCGTCGACCGCATTTTCACTTTAAAACAGGTGGGATGTGGTCAAACGTAGGCCTATTTTGTATAAAAAGAAAAGTGAATGGTTCCTTCCTTACAAAATTAAACAGTGGAACATGATAATATGCTGTGGGATACGCAGATGATATTATAGTGGTAATGATCAATGGCGAATTTCTAGATATTGTATCCAGAATTTTGCTACAGGCTCTAAAGATAATGGAAGAATGGTGAAAGTGAAAAGTCACTTTAATTCGGCACAGAGTTGGAATGATCTATGGGTAACGACAAGACGTGAAATATCCCAGTACGTCCTTAGAGAAGGAGCTCACATGGGATCTGCACGCCAAGAAGGTGACAGAAAAAGCTATAAGGGTTTTACTATGTGTTGGTCAGCGTATGTCATACCCGGGGACTTCGTCTTCATCTACACTTCAATGATACGCCCAATCTTTCCTACGGCAGCGTTTCATGCTGGCTTAGAACCGAACTTACATACAACAGGAGATGAAAGCGTTTTACATACTCCAAGTGCAACCAGATGCAGATTGCCGCAGGCCGCATTTGGTATACAGATGGTTCAAAAACGGGATCCGGTACAGCATCAGGTATCTACTCGAAAACTTTATAACAGTCTGGGTCTATACATTACCGTTTTTTGGTCGGAGATGTATGCCATTATAGCATGCGCTGAAGAAAACATAAAGAGGAATGTGAAAGATAAGATCATATTATCTACATTCTCAGTAACAGTCAAGGCCTTAAGTTTCTGCAGACTCCTCGTTCCTCAGCTCAAAACTAGTCTTGGATGCTGTGAAGGCTTTAAACAAAGAAGGCTGCAGCAACAGAGTACAAGTTTGGGTACCGGGCCATGTTGGTATATAAGAGAATGAGAAGGCTGATGGACTTCTCAGAAGAGGATCAGCAAATGACCAAGTTAGGGTCTGTCAGCATGCACTATCAATAGCCAGCATAGTAAGAGAGAGAAGTAGAACTTAGTGGGGTCACCGCTTTAATTATCCACTTCTTCGAAGAGTAGGAAATGATAAAGCAGGGGTAAACACCATAGACCCCAATGCGTCGATGCGTTGCTGGCTTTTACAGTCGGGCGACACTGGGTTGATGACATCACAGCGATCGGAGAAAAGACCTGGATGCGAACTGCTCGGGATAGAGTTGCATGGCACGAAGGGGAGGAGGCCTTTGCCCAGCAGTGGGACGATATGGCTTGACAATCATGATGAGGTTCCTCGATTTTAAGCATGGTTTTTAAAATAAAATATTTTGAATAATATGGAAAAAAATACAATAGAACATTTAAAAAAGAAGGGAGAGGAGAGGAGGGAGTTTATAAATGAAGATATAATTCATTATATTTTATTTAATAAAATAATTATCGTCATTTTGTTAGAATTTTAGTGGCCGTAAACTAAGATGAGGGTGGTCGCATATTAACAAAAGTGGCCGCAAACTAGTGAAATAGCTACTTTTGGAGAAAAAAATTTTTTTCTTCAAATTTTAATACTATTACTACTACTTTTTAATTTTTTAAATAAAACTTGATCATGTATAGATCCGCAAAAAATTTTTTTTATAACTGTCAAGAAGATTTTTCATATTAATAAGCTAACCTAAAGTGGGGAACTCCACTAATCGGTCGCAAACCAGCGAAATGACCCTAACACTAGCTGTGCCTGTGCCCTGTGCCTGTGTCCTGTGCCTGTGCCTGTGCCTGTGCCTGTGCCTGTGCCTGTGCCTGTGCCTGTGCCCTGTGCCTGTGCCTGTGCCTGTGCCTGCCCGGCTGTCCATGAACAGCACCAGTTGTCGGTAACATATTGCTGCAATGAAGATAATACTTAGAATACGATGACGAACCGCTACTGCGACCCCTTTGTAAAATAATGCTCATTATAATGTTTGTAGTTGAGTTATCTACACTTGCACTAAGTAGGTGTACATTCATAACATACTCGTACATATACAAGGCCAGTGAGGTAACTGACTCATTGCGAACGGAGTTCAATCATTCTCTATTGTTCTAAACGTGCATAATAAGTCTTACCTAATTATTACTAGTAGTTCGCCTCGAACTGGGACCTCGCAGCCCAATTTCCGTGGTAAACCTTAGACTTTAGGCCCCGACTAAATATATCCTAATACAAGAACTTTAACATTAATATTAAAACTCAAAATACAAAAATTCAGAGAAATTAAAACTCAATAAACCTACGTACCGAGATTTTTAGAATATAATCCTTTTTAGAGTTTCGTTCCTCTGAAGGAAAAAACGAAACCCTAATAGGATCACTTGGTCATCCGTATGTCTGTCAAGACCCATTTATACTCTACATCCCGTAGAATTGTATATTTTTACCATAATACACAGGTCTATGGCCGCTTGGTACCCGTAAAATTAAACTTCTAAGTTAACGTAGAAAAAAATACACCCGTTTATCCTTCAAAAACTTACCTACATTTTTTTGACCCTCTGAATAAATCAACATTCATAGGGAACTTGCCGTTACCATATATATTTATGAAATTTGGCAGACTATAAGCACATATATTTTAAATTCGGGAAAACTTCTGAAAGCTATACATTTGAATTAATTCATTTAAAAATGGCTCTATTTAAAGTACGTAAACATCGAAGTTAAGCAATATTATGTGCGTACGTATTTGGATGGGCGCGTACGTAGTGATCTCAACATTTTGCTGACTTTTTTGGAGAGAGCCACCAGCGGCCCGCGATGCATTATGGTGTGCTCGTGCACCTTTATTGTTGAATGTGCCGGCACAAACAATTACTCTAAGTTTTAAAAACTTATGCAGACAGACTACTCAAATAACTTTACTGCCAGCGAAAAAGCAAAGGCTCTCAACTCTAAGAGTTCGCTTTGCTCGGTCGATGATATATGTATGTGTTCATAATATAAATTATGTATTTAAATTATATTTTATAACAAAACGATTCAGCGAGTTTTTTTTATTCTATCATCACTTCCACAGACATTGTTACCTGCTTATTATTGTTTATGGTCTCCACTTTCATGTTTTACCAGTGGCCGTAGCATGCCACACAGAATCCCGACCAAACTTCAAGAGTAGAACTGTCATCCCATACATTCACAAAACTACAATGTATGGGATGACAGTTCTACGCTTGACATTTCAGCGGGATCTCGTTTGGCATGCTACGGCCACTGTAAAATATTATCCCACCAAAAACATTCTGTAAAAAACTAGCCAAGTCTCGATGGAGCTGCTTGTTTATCTCTAAAAAGTAATGAAATCTAGACAAAGTCGTGCCAAGTATAAGGTTCCTTACTGCGATTTCTTTATTATTATAGTTAATGTTGTGTGACTTGGCCGTTGAAGGGTACACAAGGGTATTATACCAAGTGCTCCATGACACTTGGATCGCCTAAACAGAAGTAGGTATTATTGAAATACGCAGCTTTATCAAGCCTACAATTGACTGGTTATTCAATCAACGTTTTCCAAGTGGCAATTTTCTATCGTGAATGGGTAGCGGACAGATTGGTGCAATGGTGTTATGGAGCACCTGGTATAATATATCCTTGTACGGCCCTTACCCTTCAACGGCCAAGTCACACAACATTAACTATAATAATAAAGAAATCGCAGTAAGGAACCTTATACTTGGCACGACTTTGTCTAGATTTCATTACTTTTTAGAGATAAACAAGCAGCTCCATCGAGACTTGGCTAGTTTTTTACAGAATGTTTTTGGTGGGATTTCACTTATTTTTGTAGAAACGCTATATTATAAGGTTATCAGAAATACAAACCGTAAGCGCGTTTTAAAATACAGTCAGCGCCATCTAGATACGTGTGCGTTCACTCTTAGTCCAATGCATCATAATATTATACCGGGAAGTGGGCCTAATTAAACTTGCAAGATTTAATTACAGACAGACAGACCGACAGGTGAAAGTAAATAAAAGCTTGTAGTAAAGGCGGTATGTCGATCTCTTCTAATAGTTTGGTTGGGCTCTTATTTTAGTTGGCCACGCTAGATATCGCCTGATCATAACTGACGATTTACGACACATATACACACTCACATATACATATACTATGCCTTAAATATATTTTGAATTAATAAGTTGGATATTACACAATTTTAACCATTGACTGCAAATGTAACTTTGTAATCCTATACATTTATATGAGATTACAAAGTTATTTATGCAGATGAATTATCTCGAAAACGAGACGGAAATTGCATGTTTTTTTAGTTTTCCTATGGCTTATACAATAAATTCTAAGTATGTACCAAATTTCAGCTTTCTGAGTTTATGGGAAGTACTAGTTCTATTTTGATGATCATGAGTGAGTGAGTGTCGAAAATGCGAAACTTTGCTTTCGCTTAACTTCGGAACTTAATGACCTACAGACTTGAAATTTTGGATTTTAAGTATGTAATTATAGCTTACTGGATGACGAAAATTTCTGTGTTCTGGTCTTATCCAGAGGTTCTCAAATAGGGGCCTGAAAATGCGACGAAATGGTTCCTGTAAAGATGGTACGGCAGTGCTTGCTTCGCGCTCGACTTGGCGGGGGCACTACCGTGCCCCCAGATTTTACTTGACAGCGAGTTATAGTCCGGCACATTGTGTTCGGGATAATTTATAAAAAAATTTAGGCAATGTGACGTAGTTATGTCGTCATAATAATATTATATTATAATTATGCCTATACTACTAAATCCAACTTTGGTTGCTTGCCATTAGCGATGGGCATAAAATAACGCTATTAATAACGTTTTTATTTTAAATAACTATTTTACTTTATTTTTATTTTACTTAAATTAAATAACATTATATTTTATCGATCGAGCGAAATGAGGTTTATAAAAAGATTTAAAAAACAACACAAAACGTGTACATACCTACATGTATGTGACACCTATCTCAATAGCAAACTTTAGGCGGCCGGACTATAATTGACGCAATTATTGGTATTACGCAATGTACTAAAAAATAATGTTATTGAAAATAAGATAAATTGCTTGAAATTCTCGAATTATTGGACTTTATCGCTATTAATTATTTAGCTTGATCTACTTGCCTGCTCTATAATGCCTGTAGGATCTTTCTCAAACTTAATGTACCTAACAAATTGTGCAAAATATTATAATATAGTCATCTTTATAACTCTACAACCCGTGGATCGATTTGGCTCATTTTCGTACATGAGAATTCTTTTAGCTGATACTACCTGATCGCAAAGTTCCATTAAGATTGGAACTTTGGTAACGTTGTAATTAAGCATTTTCTATATCTCTAGAACCCTTTGACCGATTTAGCTGATGTTCGAACTTAAAAATTCTATTGACTTAAACTACGCATTTGCAAAGTTTCATAAAGATTGGACCATCGGTTTTCAAGTTATCGCGTAACAAACATACATACAAACATACACTTTTGATAATATATTTATGTAGGTTATAAAAAATGTGTGTATATTAGAAAAAAAAATATCAGAGCACCAGTTTTGAAATTATCGTCAGACCTATCGTAAAGACTTTAAGTCACCTATATCTCTGCAACCCTAAGGTCTATTTCGCTATTTTTTTCACTAAAATTATTCTATTAACCCATCTAACTTGTGTGTAAAGTTTCATTTAATTTGGATTAACCGTTTTCGAGTAAATGTCGATCAAACCTAAGCGCCAGAGGTCAACCGCTAAACTGGTCGAAACGCAGGCTTTTCGCGGCTCTCGACTCTAAGACCTCGCTTCGCTCGGTCGATAATAGGTATGTACCTTTTAAACGCAAAAAACAAATACTATGTTAAAACGAGCGCTTTAGAGACAAAACGCGTATCATAATCATAATATTGTAAATAGGAGCATGGAACTGGTTTTATGAGTATAATATCAGTATATAGTATACATATATGTAGGTCCGCGGCGGCTATCTCCGTCCAGAGCGCCCGATGTCACCGGTCGCCGCGTGAGAACCAATCCCTGCGCCCGCGCCGCCCGCCGGCCGCGACACCGCACCTACCCACATTATGCACCGACATTACATTACAAACATAACGCACTCTGGACCCACTCATTGCACTAAGTCTAAGTCCTTGTTAAAGTGTTCTATTGTAACCTATTTTTTTAGGGTTCCGTAGCCAAATGACAAAAAACGGAACCCTTATAGATTCGTCATGTCTGTCCGTCCGTCCATATGTCACAGCCACTTTTCTCCGAAACTATAAGAACTATTATACTTTTGAAACTTGGTAAGTAGATGTATTTGGTGAACAGCATTAAGATCAAAACCATACGTGTGGGGTATTTATGGATAGATCTTCAAAAATGATATTGAGGTTTCTAATATTTTTTTTTTCTAAACTGAATAGTTTGCGCGAGAGACGCATCCAAAATCCAAAGTGGAAAAATGTGTCCCCCCCCCTCTAACTTCTAAAATAAGGGAATGATAATTATGTAAAAATAATATATGATGAATGATGTACATTACTATGCAAACTTCCAACGAAAATTGGTTTCAACGAGATCTAATGACTAGTTTTTTTAATACGTTGTTATAAACAGCAAACCGCAATCTAGACACGCGGCAGCGAGTCAAGCCAAGTTCAAGCAAAGGAACTGGCGACCGCGCCGTGTGTTATATTACACGAACCGTCCAAAGCGCGTTTTGACGACTTTTTACACCCTCGTTATACAAAAACTATAACACATAGACAAGTCAAATTTGGCACATATACTTAAATATACGAACTATATCTCTGTTCCAAATTCCAATAACACAGCTCAAACGGTTATTTAGATATAAACATCCAGTAATCGGTGAAGTTAATACATACTGAGGGATAGATCAAAAGTAATATCCCAGTTCCAGATGACCTAGAAAGCTGAAATTTGGCATCCCGATAGGTAATGTCCTAGTAACAAAGGGAAAAATCAGAAACTAGTATTTTTTTATCATTTTAAATTATTATTAATTTTTAAAAAATGTATGATATTAAAGTTTGGGACGCCTAGGAACGCATAAAGCAATACATGTTGCATGTTGCTATAATTTTTGTGTAGGCGGCTATTTTCTGTTAAATATTACGAAGTGCGCGCGAGTCCACTATTCCTACTAATATAAAAACAAACATAAATACAAACAACAACATAAATATAAAAACAAACTTTATACCTACTGTACGTATGGATATATGTTTTTTACTTTTTCACGCCTAAACGGGTGGGCCGATTGACTTTAAATTTGGTATAATAAAAAATATAGCTTAGACCCCTGGAATAACATAATATACACTACTGTACCAAACTGTATAGCGGGTAAAACAGCTAGGCACAGCTAGTCACTAATAAAAATAGGTTCCTGGTACCTACGTAACAATTGGATATCCTATGTAAATACCTATCAATATATCGACTCACCAGCACAAGGCGGCTCAGTAACATAGAGGTAATAATATTAACATTGTTTACAATAAAAATAATGTGTGTATATCGCCTTAGGTGCTAGTTGGTGTAAACATTTTAGATACCTACGTACCTGTAACGTATAGTCATAATATTATAGGTATGTGGCGGTATCTGGGGGCACGGCAGTGCCCCCGCCAAGTCGTCGTCATTACAAGTCTTGTCGGCTTAGGTTTCTTTTGATCGAAATACTAATCCAGTTCCAGATTATCTAAAAAGTTAAATTTCCATCCAGGTAGGCGGTAGGTATAAGATAGTTGGGTGAATATAGATAAATTTGTTAGTAACTAGTATTGTTTAAAAATCAATTGATTAGGTACAATATTCAAATCAATAGTGCACATAAATGCTATATATAAATAAGTACTAAATTAATTATAGGTATAGGTATATCGAAGCACGGCGAGGCTCACGGGCCGCGGTGCGACGGCCGGGCCGTGCCATGGAGTAGTGGGGTGGGGGGAGGTGCAATAAAATAATCATTTGGTATTAATCTTATTATGACTGGGTGTCTTAAACCTATTACATACTAAAAAGTACTGTACAAAAAGCAATGATATCCCAGCAAAAACATAAATGTGAAAAGAGAGCCAAGTTCAATATTACGATGTATGTACTCATAGTTACCTATTGATTTGGTAGTTGACTTCAACGACAAAAGAAGTGAGATCTAAATGGGTGCCAAGTTCAATGGTCAGTCCTGAAAAATATTTACAACATAAAATATTTTATTACAAATTAAAAGATTATTTCTTCTTATCACTTAGAATTAATATTATTTTGAAGCCCAAAGTTTGACTTGGCTAGTTCTCATGGGTACCATACGACGAAGTATCATTAAGATAAGACAATAGATACTTTATTGTACACCACATAATGTTACAGAAAATACATAAGTACATAATTAAAATTTAAAATTACAATGTACAAGTGGCGGTCTTATCGTTAAAGAGCGATTTCTTCCAGACAACTAATGGATGGAGGGGACTAATTTACACGATAAAAGACGGTGGCGCACTAATTAACATTAAGTGCGTTTAATAGTGATCAAGCTGAAGTTAAGAGAGTACCTACTTAGTATATTATGAGAACTGGCCAAGTCAGTCTTTAGGCTTCAAAATAATATTAATTCTAAGTGATAAGAAGAAATAATCTTTTAATTTGTAATAAAATATTTTATGTTGTTGTAAATATTTTTCAGGACTGACCATTGAACTTGGCACCCATTTAGATCTCACTTCTTTTGTCGTTGAAGTCAACTACCAAATCATAGGTAACTATGAGTACATACATCGTAATATTGAACTTGGCTCTCTTTTCACATTTATGTTTTTGTAGTGGAGTCACTAAGCGACAAAAATTGGTCAAACCTGTTTTTTTCATGCAGAAGCATGAAATTTGGCACATTGATTCCTAATGTAAAAATAAGCTGATTTCGATCGGTAGCCCTCGGTAGCACCCCCTCTGGCAGCGAGGAGGGGGGTTGTAAGGGGTGCTACACCCGGCTTCATTTTAAAAATTCTGGGAGACCACACATAGCTAATAGGTCAAGTTTGGTATCAATTTCGGATAAATCGAGGACGTAGATTTCATTTTTAGTATAAAAAAATGACATTTGTGATGATTTGTTTCACAAAAAAAATAAACATTAGAATTACGTAACTTAGTTTTTATTGTTCAAATTACTGTAAATTCAAAAATACTAGTTTTTTTAATAAACAAAAAATATGTTAATAAGGTCTAGTTTGTGTAGATAAAAAAATATATAATTTTATATTACTTTTCGTAATAACAAACCGCATAAAAAAATCTTTTGCTGTCCCGGGCCGCAATTTTCTTTTTACCGCCATGGTAAGGGTTGTTAGTAAAAAACCGGTCAAGTACGAGTAGGACTCGAGCACCGAGGGTTCCGTACAAACCTACGGGTTTCTACGGAACCCTAAGGAAAAGTGGGTATAATATTATGTACTGAAGGTTTTGATTCCCTTGCGAGTACTTGTGAGTTTGAAAATATGCGGCTAAAATTGCTGTTTCTTTTGATTGCGTTAAAATAGAGGTTTGATTTTTTTACAGCTTAAAGTTATTATAAAGCTGAGTATTTGGTATGAATTTAAATTTAATACCTGTACGCGTTCTTGAGGAAAGGGGTAGTAAAACAAAATTATTTAAAATATTTTTTTAAATGATGTAACTAAATATTTACAGTTTTCGCAATTTTTCCTGTGCCTATAATTTAAGACGTTGCTGCGTACCAAATTTCAAGATTCTGAGTTAACGGCAAGTACCCTGTAGGTTTTGATTCCCTTGAGAGTAGTCGCGAGTTAAAAAATACGGCTAAAATTACTGTTTCTTTTGAATGCGTTAAGATAGAGGTTTGATTTTATTACAGTTTAAAGGTATTATAGTCTTGAGTATTTGATATGAATTTCAATTTAATACGTTTACGCGTTCATGAGAAATAAGGTAGTAAGTATGAAATTATTAAAAATATTTTTTTATATGATGTAACTAAAAATGTACAGATTTCGTAATTTTTCCTTTATCTGTGCTCTAAGGAGTTGCTTCGTGCCAATTTTCAAGATTCTAAGTTCACAGCAAGTACCCTGTAGGTTTTGATTTTTTGAGAGTAGTTGCGAGTTTAAAATTGCGACTAAAATTGCTGTTTCTTTTGAATGCGTTGACATAGAGGTTTGATTTTATTACAGTTTAAAGGTATTATAGACTTAAGTATTTGATATGAATTTCAATTTAATACGTCTACGCGTTCATGAGAAAAGGGGTAGTAAGTATAAAATTATTCAAAATATTTTTTTCATATGATGCAAATAAAAATTTATGGTTTTCGCAATTTTTCCTTTATCTCTGCTCTAAGGAGTTACTTCGTGCCAAATTTCAAGATTCTGAGTTCACGGGAAGTGCCCCGTAGGTTTTGATTTATTTGGTAATGTCGAAAATTTGCTGAAATTTGTGACATATTCGACTATATCTTTTGATTGCGTTGGCCTAGAAGTTTGAAATTTTCACAGCTCTAAGAGGCAATGGACCTTAGTATTTACTATAAATTTCAATTTGTTACCTGCACGCGTTCCTGAGAAAAAGGGTCTTGACAGACAGACAGACAGACGGACGGACAACAAAGTGATCCTATAAGGGTTCCGTTTTTTCCTTTTGAGGTACGGAACCCTAAAAAACTTACTATTTCATGCAGAAGTTTAAAACTTGCCACAATTACTATTCCTTATGTTAAAATAAGCCGATTAGAATCGGTAGCCGTCGGTAACCAGCCTTCTGACAACGGGGAGGGGGGGTGAAAGGGGCGCACCACCCAGCTTCACTTTAAAAAATCTGGAAGACCACGTATAGCTAATACGTCAAGTTTGGTATCGATTTCGAATAAATCAAGGACGTAGATTTCATTTCTGATATTAAAAAACGCATTTTCTGGATTTTTAACTAAATTAAAACACAAAAATAATACTTAGTTTTTTTTTTATTTAGAGGCACTTTAATTCTAAATTATAATAATATTTTTAATAAACATAAATATTTTTTAAAAGTTTATTTCAAGTACATTAAATAAAATAGAACTTTTATATTATTTTTATTAACATTAACTCGTACATTTTTTTAAGAGACTAGAGTCGCTATTTTCTTCTCACCGCTGCTCTGCTTTGTAAACGCCCATCAACTGCAAAATACGACTATTTACATTCATTTAACATGTTATTGATATAAGAACTTGATATTGTCAAACATAAAATACAGAAAAATCCTATGGTACATCATAATTTACTCTCCCGGAGACAAACTTTTAAAAAATAGGCGCAAAAGTCGTATCTCTTTAATAATAAACGGCTAACCAAAGTTATGCATCTATTTTTCAATTAAATGTAATGTGGCAAAATTATAAATACTACGGGCACCTACCTACCGCTTATTTATATCGTTATATTGTTTTCCAAGACGGATGCACCATTTATAATATAATAATAATATAGCTCAAAACATTTTATGACGAATTATGATAAGCCTTGCATTTATTTATTTAATCAGTTCCATGCACAATATTCTGGCAACTGAAAGGTTGTCAGACAAAGGAATGGTCTGTTTCTTGATTCCTAAACCAAAAGAAAGAATGGGTTAGACTTAACCAAGAAGTTATGCCTAGCGTCTCTCAAACAAAGTTCCTTGTAAACTGCGTATAACAAATGCTGGTATACAGACCCATCATGGAAGTAGAAGTATATATTCCAAATAGTGTTTTTTTGTGATAAGGTGTTTTCTACATAGTTATTGATTGTCAAGTAGTAATTACTGCTTGGTCTGCAGTTTCATTGACCGCAAAACATCATATCAAAACCATATAGGTAGAGTCAGGTTTGTGAGCGGCACTTTTATGCCAGTTGAAGGATACGAGTCTTGCTATTTTCCAGCCTCCTGCTTGGTTTTAGAAGCAATAAGCAAACAAAGGGACACCTTATTTATCTAACACCGTTTTGATGGCCAGTATATTATGCACGAAACTGACTTAATATATAAATAAAGGGCGGATTGCTGAGATTGATGCAAAACTGCATGAAGACGGTTTTAAAATGTAATGAGCGATAATAATAATATTATCTTTGGAAGAATCAGTCTTGGAATGTAACATACTGATATAAAAAAGCTTTAAGCCTGGAGTATTTATAATTTTGCTACATAAAATTTTGTTGAAACAGTTTGATCATAACAATGTTTAGCAGTTTCTGTTCCGCGATTTGATCGCGTTTTATCGCACCTATTTTTTAAAAGTTTGTCTCAAGGAGAGTAAATTATGATGTGCCATAGGATTTTTCTGTATTTTATGTTCGATAATATCAAGTTCTTATATCAATAACATGTTAAATGAATGTACATAGTCGTATTTTGCAGTTGATGGGCGTTTACAAAGCAGCGCAGCGGTGAGAAGAAAATAGCGACTCTAGTCTCTTAAAAAAAATGTACGAGTTAATGTTAATAAAATTAATTAATAAGTTCTATATTATTTAATCTACTTGAAATAAACTTTTAAAAAATATTTATGTTTATCAAAAAATATTACTATAATTTAGAATTAAAGTGCCTCTAAATAAAAAAAACTAAATACTATTTTTGTGTTATAATTTGGTTAAAAACCCATAAAATGCGTTTTTTATTATCAGAAATGAAATCTACGTCCTTGATTTATTCGAAATCGAAACTAAACTTGACGTATTAGCTATACGTGGTCTTCCAGATTTTTTAAAGTGAAGCTGGGTGGTGCGCCCCTTTCACCCCCCCTCCCCGCTGTCAGAAAGCTGGTTACCGACGGATACCGATTCTAATCGGCTTATTTTAACATAAGGAATAGTAATTGTGGCAAGTTTTAAACTTCTGCATGAAATAGTAAGTTTTTTACTAACAACCCTTACCATGGCGGTAAAAAGAAAATTGCGGCCCGGGACAGCAAAAGATTTTTTTGTGCGGTTTGTTATTAAGAAAAGTAATATAAAATTAGAAATTTTTTAATCTACATAAACTAGACTTTATTAACATATTTTTTGTTTATTAAAAAAACTAGTATTTTTGAATTTACGGTAATTTGAACAATAAAAACTAAGTTACGTAATTCTAATTTTTAATTTTTTTGTGAACCAAATCATCACAAATGTCATTTTTTATACTAGAAATGAAATCTACGTCCTCGATTTATCCGAAATTGATACCAAACTTGACATATTAGCTATGCGTGGTCTTCCAGAATTTTTAAAACAAAGCCGGGTAGAGCGCACCTTCCACCCCCCCCCCCCCCCCCCCTCCCCGCTACCAGAGGGCCCCTTCCATTAGGCTACCGATCGAAATCAGCTTATTTTGACATAAGGAATCAATGTGCCAAGTTTCATGCTTCTGCAAGAAAAAAACAGGTTTTGCACTAAAGTCCCCCACTATTGATGGGATTTAAGTTACAACGAACTACATTAACTTTTATATTATGTTACTTGCTGCTACGGAACCCTTCATGGGCGAGTCCGACTCTCACTTGGCCAGTTTATTTTTTTTCTATGAAAATTGAATTTAAGATTTGAATATGAATGATTTTTATTTGAATTGAAATTTGAATTTAAGTTTGAGTTTAGGTCATGGCGCACTGTATGCTCCAGGCGCGTCGAGTAACGGAGGTACAATTTAAGTATAATTTCCACAATATAAGAACCTATATATTGTTGTTGTTGATTGTAATGTTCGACATAGTGTCTCCTACTAGCTCTCTGTGTGTTATCGCTACGTCTGATAATGAGATCTAGTTCACTGTAAGGTTTGAGAGGAGCAGTGAGACAATAATGATTAGAGTATGGAGTAATATATTAGAACGCTTGCCCGTTGAACAGGCGTTATCAAAGTGTCTCCATGTGGAGCGCGAGCGCGGCTAATCGTCGCAGGGATATAAATAGGGAGGCCTTGGAGGCGGTCACCGAGCGGGCGGGCGGCGTGACGCGGCGTGACGCGGTGACCGCTGCGTGACGCGGTCACTCCACCGCCCGCCACACTCGACCACTGACTTGGATGGACTGGTTGCCTCATATTACATCTTAGGAATGTTTCTATGTATACCCTACCTTTACTGGAAACTCTAAGATATCAAACCGGACCGGACACAGAAATAAACATAAGAAAGTAGCTATGGATACATAATAATATGAATTTAGGAGAGAAAGTGCTAAATGTCGGTCGCGTCGCTAGGCCACGAGTCACGCCACGCTAACATTTACTGTCACTCGTCACCGAGTCCTCCGCGGTCCATCACTATGCGTCGTGAACATAGACCCTTACATTCCGTCAGGCGCGTTTCGGGTTTTCAAGATGGATTGCTTTATTAAAACCACATTTTTATTAGTCCTAACAAGCAGCCCCGGATCTAGGAATTTTTCGAGGCGGGGCAAACTTAAAAATCGCCGCCCCCCTCCTAAGGGTGCAGATGGGCAAAACAACCAAAGGGGGAAGGGAGACCCGCCGAATATTCCTCCTTATAATAGCGCGAGCAGCTTGCTGCGAGCGGGGAGATAATTTGTATTTGATAACGAAAAGAGTACGTGTAAGCTTATTATGACCTCGGAGCGCTTTAACTAAAATATTCTGATAAACACATGCACGAGCAGCTGTAAGATTTTTTAAATTCCTACTTATATCCACACGAGCTGCCTGCTGCGAGCGCCGAGAAAATTTAAAAATTCGGGGTCCAAAGAGTGTGTAAGAAAATTTTATTATTCTAATCACGCAAGTTACAATCAAAGCTCAATTTAACATTAGAGCGCTACGAAAACTTAGTATACTACTTATTAATGTGTGCACAAGCAGATTGCTGTGAGCGCCGAAATATTTTTTAATCCAGACTGTGTAGAATGTGCGATAGAAAAAAAAATCGACATTAAAGTAGAAGAGAGGTTCAAAGTAGATTCGGAAATTATCGTATCTTAGCGTATGATGGATGGTACATAATAATATTGTTTCGCCATTCGCAGTTATTAAGCAATGGCTACGCGCTCCGCGAAGATTTTACTATTCCGTATACCTATTTTGTCATTTGTATTCCAAATTTGAAATTTGCCGCCCTCCTTATTCGATGGTCCCAGATTTGGCAATGAGTCGGGTCCTCGATTTTGCCGCCCCCTGATGTTGCCGCCCGGGACACGGACCCCGAATTGCCTCCCTATAGATCCGGCCCTGCTAACAAGTCACTAATCACTAAAATTTTCGTCAATATATCGAATTCAAGGTATACCGTCACACACTCAGTATAAAGCTTGAACGGTTGTGATCAGCTGGAGCCGGGGTCGAAGAAGGAGATCCTGGGCGTGGCGGTGGGCGCCAACCCGCTCGGGCAGCTGGTGTTCTCGCCGCTGCTGGGGCTGTGGGCCAACCGCGCGGGCTCGGCGCGCGCTCCCATGCTGGCCTCGCTGGCGCTGTTCGTGGTGGCCAGCGCGCTGTACGCGCAGCTGCACCTCACGCGACCCTACGCCAAGTACTGGATGGTGGGCGCGCGCTTCCTCGTCGGCGTCAGCTCAGGTGGGTGGTGGGCGCCGGCCCTCGGCGAGCCGTCCCCGCGCCGGCCTCGTCGTACATGATGCGTGTCCGCAGCCAACGTGGCCGTGGCGCGCTCGTACCTGTCGTCGGCGACGCTGGTGAGCGAGCGCACGCGCGCCGTGGCGTGGGTGTCGCTGGCGCAGGTGCTGGGCTTCGTGGTGGGGCCGGCGCTGCAGGCGGCCGCGGCGCCGCTGGGCGCGGGCGAGCCGTACGCGCCGCCCGGCGACTGGGCGCGCCCGCTGCGCCTCGACATGTACACCGCCACCGGCTGGATCAACGCCGCGCTCGGCGCCCTCAACTTCGCGCTGTTCCTGCCGTGCTGCTTCCGCGAGAGGAACGTCGCCGCGAGGGAGGCGATGCGCGCGCTCGGCAAGGAATCCGGTGAGTCTCCTCTTTCGACTCGTCCCTCGTCGGCCCCCTCGGGCTCGAGGCGCCGCCCTCCCCGAACCCCGCGGTGATCCTTGAACTTCGTGACTTCAGAGATCGAGGCGCTGAAGGCGATGAAGCCGGACCCGATCAGCAGCTGGACGCTGATCGCGGCGTTCTTCGTGCTCGTGTTCAACTTCGTGCTGCTGGAGACGCTCGCGACGTCGCTCACGATGGACCAGTTCGCGTGGAGCAAGAAGCAGGCGCTCGAGTACATGGGCGCGCTCATGAGCGCCGGCGCGGTCGTCGCCTGCGTCACCTTCGCGTGCATCGCGCCCCTCACCAAGATCTTCGAGGAGCGGTGAGCGTCCGCCGCGAGCGCCGGCCGCTCCGCCCCGGGAGCGTCCCCGCGTGACGAGCGCGTGCTTCGCAGGGCGCTGCTGCTGTGGGGCGGGTTCCTGCTGACGGGGCTCGCGTCCGTGCTGTGCGTCCCGTGGGGCGCGGACGGCCCCCCGCTGGCGGCGAGCGGCGCGGCGGAGGCGGGCGGCGGGTGCCCGGCGGACGCGCAGCCGTGGTGCCTCACGACGCGCGCGCTGCTGCTGCCGCAGTTCCTGGCCGGGTACGCGTGCGTGTCCGTCGGCTACTCGCTCGGCGTCACGCTCATACAGACCATATTCTCGAAGGTGCTGGGGCCGCGGCCGCAGGTGAGTGAGTGTGTGTGCGTGCGAGCGTGTGCGGAGGGCGGCGGGCCCGCGTGACGTGCGTGTGTGTGTGTGTGCAGGGCGTGTGGATGGGGTTGCTGACGGGCGCGGGGTGCCTGTCGCGCGCGCTGGGTCCGGTGTTCGTGTCGGCGGTGTACGCGCGGCGCGGGCCGGCCGCCACGTTCGGCGCCACCGCCGCGCTCACGTTCGCGGCGCTGGCGGCGCTGCGCGCGGTGTACGCCCGCCTGCGCCCGCCGGCCCCGCCGCCATCCGCCGCCGCCGCCGCCGAGCTGCACCCGCTCACCACCGACGCGTCCCACACCTGACGTCGGCAGGGCGCGGGGGAGACGCTCCGCGCTTCGTTACCACGTCTGTGAGGTATTATTCTAATAGGTAGGTACATTGTACATAAGGCGTTATCTTGACCGCGTCGCCTGTGAAGTGTTGCCTCATGTCCAGGTTGTGGAAGCCTCATGCCCCGGCCGGCCGCGGCCGCAGCCTCGCTGGAGTGGTGTCGCGGCGGAGTGGTGTCGCGACGGAGTGGTGTCGCGGCGGAGTGGTGTCGCGGCGGAGTGGTGTCGCGGCGGAGTGGTGTCGCGACGGAGTGGTGTTAGGGACTATGATGTACTGATTATATTTTATTTTAGAAGGTGGTAGGTTGCAACTTTATGTATTTGCCTATGTATATGATTACTAATTTTGTTCCTATTATACTATATATTACGTGTTCATAAACATAATAATATTATAATATTGTAAAGCTGAGTCTGTCAGTTTACAGTTATGTATAATAATTATTAGCGTGTATATAATGAATGACATATAATATAATTAAGCAGAATGTTAATAGCTTATTGTATGTAAATGCATACATGCTATAGGTGACCTATTTCGGATATATGTATCAAGTATGTACATAATTAATATAATGTAAAGAGGTATTGTAGGCACGATTCTCGTATTAATGTGTGTAGGAAAGTAGGAATATACAGGGTTATTGGTTATTCAGTATACATTGGTGTATAAGTTTTTATTGGGGCGGTCATTAGTATATATACTAGTATTCTTTTATCTGTGGTATAGCTAATTTGAGCGCCATACCTATACCCATATTATGTTCCGCGACATTTCACGGATTTCGAATATTTTTTTTCGAATATAGGGAATAACCCTGCACAATAATACATATTAGGTATTACATGAATAAATACTATGAAGATATAGCTAGATATTATATATAGGCTTCAAGCGTCTCTACTCATAAAATATGCGACATCAAGGATACATAAATCTACGAGTAAAAATATAATATAGGAATCTATTGTGATATAAAACCATATTTTACATAAATGCATAAACTTGAATGTGATATCTTAAGCAATATGACAGGCTCACAATATGCAAGACTGAATGTAGGTCGTGATTGTGTATTTAGCAGGTACCTTGTATATATAGGTACTATACATGTGTGTATATAATGATATGTTGTGATAAAACTGTTAGATATACGAACGAAATAATACTAGTAGTTCGCCTCAAACTGGGACCTCGCGGCCCAATTTCCGTTAAACCTTAGACTTTAGACCTTAGACTTTTTTAAAAATATCCTAATACAAGAACTTTAACTTTAAGTCGAAAAAATACACCCGTTTATCCTTCAAAAAATGTTTTGACCCTCTGAATAAATCAATATTCATAGAGAACTTGCCGTTACCCTATGTTTATGAAATTTGGCATACCTTAACATATATTTTAAATAAGGGAAAAAATCTGAAAACTTTTAATCTACTATATAAAATCTACTATATAAAAATAAGTCGGGTTTTCCTTCCTGACGCTATAACTCCAGAACGCACGAACCGATTTCCACGGTTTTGCATTCGTTGGAAAGGTCTCGGGCTCCGTGAGGTTTATAGCAAAGAAAATTCAGGAAAATTTTCAACAGAAATTTAAAACGAAGCCATCTGGTGGCGAAACAGAGTTCGCCGGGATTGCTAGTTTTTAATAAAATTAATTCATTTAAAAATAGCGCTATTTAAAGAACGTAATCATCGAAGTTAAGCAATGTTATGCGTGTACGTATTTGGATGGGCGCGTACGTAGTGATCTCAACTTTTTGCTGACTTTTTTGGAGAGAGCCACCAGTGGTCTGCGCTGCACTACGGTGTGCTCGTGCACCTTTATTGTTGAATGTGCCGGCACAAACTATTCTAAGTTTTAAAAAGTTTTGCAGATAGGCTACACAAATAATAATATATCTTACTGCCAGCGAAAAAGCTAATATGGCCAAGATGACATTGTGTATTTAATAATTAAAAAGGCTGCAGCCTTATTAAATGGTCTTATTATGGTCTTTTCAAAATACTGAACCATTTTAAAATTGCGACTTTCAACCTAACAAAATGTTACTCTGTCTTTTATGGGAGTGAATCGCAAATCTATAATGATCATCTCTAAATTATGAACCATTTTGAAATTGCGTCTATCAACCTAACAAAATGTTACTGTCTTTTATGGGAGTGAATCGCAAATCTATAATGATCATCTCTAAATTATGAACCATTTTGAAATTGTGTCTATCAACCTAACAAAATGTAAGTGTTTTTATAGAAATGAATCGCAAAACTATAACGGTCAACCCTAATTTCTGTACCAATTTGAAATTGCGATTATCTACCTTACATAATGTTTTTATCTTCTAAGAAAATGAATCGCAAATCTATAATGGTCAACTCTAATATCTGTACTAATTTGAAATTGCGTTTATCAACCTACCGAAATGCCCCATCTTCAACGACAGTGAATCGCAATTACATAACGGTCCGTACTATTCGAACTAATTTCAAACTGCGTTTATCTACCTACCAAAATGTTCCCATCTCCTAAGACAGTGAATCGCAATTATATCCCGGTTACATTATTAATAAAAGATTTAACTGCAACTCTTGGGCCGATTTGGCTCATTTCTGAACATGAGAATTCTTTGCGTTTGTACTACCCGTTCGCAAAGTTCCGTCAAGATTGGAACTTCGGTAACGTGGTAATCAAGGAATCTCTTTAACTCTAGAACCCTTCGACCGATTTGGCTCATGTTCGAACTTAAAAATTCTATGGATATGTACTACGCGTTTGCAAAGTTTCATCAAGATTGGACCATCGGTTTTCAAGTTATCGCGTAACAAACATACATACAAACATACACTTTTGATAAAATATTTAGGTAGGTTATAAAAAATGTTAATAGCTCAGAAAAAAAATTATCGGCGTACCAGTTTTGAAATTATCGTCAGACCTATCTTAAAGACTTTAAGTCACTTATATCTCTGCAATACTGAAGCCTATTTGGCTTTTTTTTTTACTATAAGTATTCTATTAACCTATTTAACTGGTGTGCAAAATTTCATTTAATTTGGATTTACCGTTTTTGAGTAAATGTCGATCAAAGTTAGGCACCAGAGGTCAACCGTTAAACTGGTCAAAACGCAGGCTTTTCGCGGCTCTCGACTCTAAGACCTCGCTTCGCTCGGTCGATTATAATATATGAAGCATTAGATATAAGTGCGTAATATATAATTAACAGTGTATACGTGTGTGTGCCAATAATGGCCGGGGTCCTGTAGTAGTACAGGCATCATACGTCCGCTGGCGATGACAGTGTCGCTCCATAAACATGGCAAACTGACATCGCGAGTGGACGATTATTATAATAATATATGAAATGAAATAACGTTTATTCATGCACAAACATCTCAGATAGGTACACAAAAACAACATAATATTACAAGACATAAATAGAAATATTTATACATGAAACGGACGCAACTCAGCATATGCCGACTGATCAGCCGGCGCTGGTCTTCCGTTGCGACCGCTTTGGTGACATCAACAAATAAAATATAATATATATATAGGCAGTAGGTATTATAAACCATTATAATATTATTATCATACAGATTTATTAGATAATTCTGGTAGGTACATTGGTATGTTCTATAGGGAGATCGTTTATGTTCTGCGAAAATTCACGGTATTCTAGTTAGGTGTATCTTTTCGAAATGGACGTGACAATTGAAAATTCATAAAAAAATAACCCTGTATATAAATTTATTTTTTATTATCTCATTACCTAGACATAATAACAGAGTATTATTTTAAAGTATCAAATTAAAAGTGATCTCTGAACTGTTCAAGTAATTAAAAAACTAAACTCCATTTGACTAGATTAGGTACTAATTATTATGTTTAGCTTTACCCGACTTACGTTCGAGGTCCTAAAGAGGAAGTTTTTTTTATGTGGACAAGTAAGAAGACGAGCAAGACGCTCTCCTGATGTTAAGAGATAGCGCTGCCCATAATCAGTACAGCGGTACCCAGAATTTCACAATGATGTGCAATTCTAGGTGCACTGCACCAACGCTTCTTACTCAAGAGTCATAAGATGTTAAGACTCTTTAGCCCAGTAATTTCACTAGCTACAGTGCCCTCCGTTCTCAATGGTATATGTACGAATACTTAAAGTTTGCTACCTCAGAACATCATTTCCTTTAGGCAAGTAAATGTAATTCATAGGCAATATAATAATAATTATAAGCACGAGTACCTACCTAAAATAATATTAGGTTTTGTTTACCTTGATGTTTAGTGTAAAATTCGACTTAAAGAAGTTATTATTTGTAATGGATATATATTAATTGACTATCCATTATGCCTTACTAGCTGTGCCCAGCGGTTTTACCCGCTATCCTATAGCCTATGTGTTATTCCAGAGTCTAAGCTATCTCTATACCAAATTTCAGCTCAATCGGTCCACCCGTTTAGACGTGAAAGAGTAACAAACACACATCCAGACATCCATTCTTACAAACTTTCACGTTTATAATATTAAGTAAGATGACACTTGTATTAATTATAATAATATATGTAGATAGATATTGATGTCATAAATTAATGTCTTACTTGTATTATTAATGCGAAAGTATCTTGTTAATATTATAAACGTGAAAGTGTGTAAGAATGGATGTCTGGAGTCTGGATGTCTGGATGTGTGTTTATTCCTCTTTCACGCCTAAACGGGCGGACCGAATGAGCTGAAATTTTGTATAGGGATAGCTTAGACCCTGGAATAACACATAGGCTACATAAGTACTGCGGGTAAAACCGCTGGGCGCAGCTAGTATATAATAAGTTCTAGTATACTGGTAGTACTGGGTACTTCACGTCAATCGCTTCAGCAGGTTAGGGCTCAAAGACTAGGTACCCTAACAAACACTCGTCCTTTATACTTGTTATATGCATATTATTGGTTGGGTTACTATTATTATTTTTTTGCGAATATTGTAACGAATTGACATCGAATATTAAATTATTGTTAAGTTATTATTAACATAATGTTTGACAAGTTGGCAAATACCTAGCGCTAAGTAGTTTTGTTTTGACAGACTCCAAAAAAAAAAGGATTTCAAAGAAAAAAGCGAGTTTAAAAATTATTAAACTGACTTTATAAGCAAGGGCGCGACGAATGTTTTTAATTCATAACTTGAGAATCACTCGTCTGATATGCTGTAACAGATTTCGATTATTAAACGACGGAAGGAATGGTTTATAATTCCTCGAATTATTTTTAATGTTCCTACTTATTTTCTGATAAAATTATTAGTTACTAGCTTACCCGGCAAACGTTGTTTTGCCATATAAATAATTTCCTAGTAATTTCTAGTGTAGACAAAAAATAGCTTACTTATTAGAAGTATGTATGTATGTTAGAATGTGTATATTGTATGTATGTAAGAATGTGGTATATGCGTGAAATAAGCATTATTTTATAGAAAATTTTTTCAAACAAAAGTAAAAATTAAATTTTATGAAAACATTGTCTCTTATAATTTTTTCATACAACCAATATTTCCATTGACATTTCAAAATAAAGATTCATAATGATTGATTTTTTGGAAACTATGAAAATCTTAATTGTTCAATTACATTTTTTTAATAAAATTAAATTAAAATTACATTTTTATAAGATCAACAACATTTTCGATATAAATAAAAAAAAGTATACTTACAACACAAAATCCGTTGTTATTGGAAGCTCGTGTCACGTGTTGAGTACTTTTGAGGTTATAAAATCACTTTATTAACTAATCGTGCTAAATACACTCAAAATTGATAATTTAATTATTATTAATAAAATAGGAATGATTAAAAGTTAATATGAGAGTTACACTGAGATAGCAAAATAATAATTGTCAACGTTACTACTACACTTGATGCATAAACAATAATGATGGCCGACAACTGTGTAGGGAGTGAGAAAGAAAGGAGACCGGCTTCGTTCTCATCCCTACTCCGTGCTGTTTACTGGGTCAGAAGTGACACCTGTAGACATCTGGCGGGGATAACTAATTAAATGACGATTGATCAGTTTTCGACCGGAGAGGAAAAATGATTAAATAACTACTAAAATGGCTATTAAAAAATAAGGGTTGATCGTAGAAGGGTGAAAATTGAGGATTGTATGTATTTTTGTATGTTGTATCATAAAAAAATAGAAAATAAAAATTTTGTCTAAAAAAAAAAATAAAAAATTTAGGGGTGGACTACCCCTAACATTTAGGGGGATGAAAAATAGATGTTGGTCGATTCTCATAGATACCGGATAAGCACAAAAAATTTCATCAAAATCGGTCAAGCCGTTTCGGAGGAGTATGGCAACGAAAACTGTGACACGAGAATTTTATATATTAGATTAGGTACACGAAGTCGCCTGAACATAATTTGTATTTTATTTTTCAAATGGTATATTTTCCAGGTCATCTAGGAAGCCTTCATAAAAATAATAATATATTTATGTAAGGATATTCGTATTATATTCCATGTAAAGGTATCTATAATGTGCAGGTAGTGAGTAAACCACTTTCACTGATTTCAACTGTTTGGCTTCCGATTATAAGTGAATAGCCCTTGCCCCTTGCTCTTAGCCCTTGAATTACGGCAGGGCTATTCACTTATCCGATAGGGAACCGAAATTACGTGTGACGTACCTATTATTAAATCGATACGACGTAATGCGTCATTTCATACATTTTTGACAATTAGTTGTATATTTTTCTGATTACGATGTGTTTTGTGCAGCAATAAATAAATAAAAAAACGGTTTTTGATTCGGTTCTCTAAGTGAGTAGCCCTGCAGATTTGTTCAGATTGCTCAAAATTATAATTTCTGCTACTTACTTATAGTAGGTACACAGTACAGAAATACGTTAAATAATTAAATATATATATTTATAATTATTGTAGTTTGTAAGTAAAAAATATTTACATGTGTAAAATAGTAGATTAAAAAAAAAAGTGTAAAATAATAGATCTATGTTATAAATAAAAAGGTTCATATTTTTATATTGAGACTGGGAAAATAAAATTGTTTAAAAAAATATTGTGTTTTAATTTATCATGGTTTTAATATATTTATTATATTAACTTATTATAATATCAGGAGCACTTCCAACTATGCCTTAAAATATAATATAACAATACGAAATAGCCGGTTGGTCCTATTTGTACCTACTTATCTATTTTTTGGGGGATATAAGATTTTTGTCGTTTGCTATTGCAGTGTTCATGTTCTAGTTTAAACGGCCACCTAAGTACTGGATTCCTTATTAACCATTTATATTATTAAGTACGTTTTTTTCTAACTTTTCATTTTGTTACTTATGGACTAACATTAAGTAATAAAATACAACAATAACAAGTGAATTAAATTTAAAAAAAAATTTAAAAACCCCCAACGCAATATGTAATTCACCATTTGTGATGGCGGCCATCTTGAATTTGAAATTTTATAAAGTGGGTTGTATTCTACTAGTTAAGCCCTTTAATTTGATACCCATATTGGGGGGTCGTGGAGAAAAAAAGTAATCCGCCATTTTGAAGCGGCGGCCATCTTGGACCGATTTCCACCAGACATGGCCAAGAACACCAAGAACACTCTCGACTACTTTCAAACAAATAAAACTAAATCAAAATCTGTTCATCCGTTCTAGAGCTACGATGCCACAGACAGACACACACACACACACAGACAGACACGTCAAACTTAACACCCCGTCGTTTTTGCGTCGGGGTTAAAAAGTATGTAGACAGATTAGAGTATCACAGCAGTGGAGCGGCCGGAGCCCCGCCGAGGGCGTCCTGGCAGTGTTGTACTGTTGTACACCCGGCGACACCGTACAACACTTGTAGCGTGTCGTGTGCCGGCCTCGTGTCCTCCGTCCGCAGCGGGTCGCCCGCGTCACGTGTCCGCGGAGAGCACGCGCGGGAGGGCGGGCACGGGCGCGGGCGCGGGCAGCGGCGCGGGCGGCGGCGCGGCGAGACCCTCTGCCGCCGTGACGTCAGCGGGCAGCGCCGTGCGCCGCGTCTCCGGCGCGAACACCACCGCCAGCGCCGCCAGCGCCGAGCACGCGCCGTACAGCAGCGCCTGCACCCCACCGCTCTGTGGGGGGGGGACTCACTGAGCACACTGCGCCGCGCGGACATCGCCTCACCCGCGCACACTCACCAGCAGCGGCGTCTGCGGCGCCAGGATGGAGCCGACGCGGCCGACCAGCGAGCACGCCGCCAGCGCCGAGGAGCGCACGCGCGTCGGGAACAGCTCCGCCGTGTACACGTAGATCGAGTTGAACGCGAACGTGATCGCCAGCTTGCCCACGAAGAACAGGCCCAGGATCGCGCCCGAGTCCGCTGCACGACACACTCGCTCGGTTAACGCGCGAGACAACATACGAACTTCCCGACCGGCGCCCGCGACACTCACTTATGAAGAAGGGCGTGACGCAGGCGACGCCGCACAGCAGGAAGGCGGAGAAGATGCTCCACTTGCGGCCGAACCGCTCGAGCGCCATCATGACGAGCAGCGAGGCGACGATCTCCATCGCCATGTTGAGCGCGAAGTTGACGTACTTGTCGCCGGCGAGCGACACCGAGTTGATCGTGAGGCCGTAGTACACGAAGGCGACGCTCACCCAGCACCAGGCGCACACCAGGAACCGCAGCACGAGCACGCGCGACCGCAGCAGCCGCAGCCACGGGTTGCCGGCCGCCGCGCCCGCGCTCTTCTCATCCTCCTCCTCTTGCAGCCGTTTCATCACCTCCTCGTCCAGCGACACCTGCGCCCCGCACAGTGCACCTCTCGTGAAATTTTATCAATTCGATCATCAGCGGATCACCTGCCGTGGTGCGAGAGGGGTTCCGGTCTGACCTTGTTCCACCTGGCGGCTTTCCTGAGGACGGCAGCGGCGTGCCCGCGGCGGCCGCGCGCGTGCAGCCAGCGGCAGCTTTCGTCGACGAGCAGCCAGTAGAGCGGCAGCAGCAGCGCGGGCGCGTAGGCCAGCCACAGCAGGCGGCGCCAGTGTCGCGCGCTCCACGCCACCCACGCCAGCGCCACACCACCCGCGCCGTACGCCACGCCCGTCGCGCACGCGAACGACGCGCGCAGCGACGGCCGCGCCAGCTCCACCACTGCACACACACACACACACCCCGTGTAGTGAACGCGCCCTCACGTCGCTCGGGGGACGCTATAGTAATACCTATATTATGTCAGGACGGTATTCTCACTCATGACGTAGGCGGCGCTGGTGAACCCGTACCCGAGCGCCGCCTCGAGGAACTCCATCGCGAGGTACATCTGGTAGTTGACGGAGAAGCCTTTCACGACGCCGAGCACGCCGGCGCACGCCGCGAACAGGCAGAACGCCGTGCGACGACCGAACCTGGGGGGAACAGCGGCCGACGTACAGCGTCACACTCACCCGCGAGTGACACGCGCACGCGGCGTACTCACGAGTCGGAGACGTAGCCGGTGAGCACGAGCGCGAGCGGCAGCGCCGAGTTGCGGACGGTGCCCACCATGGTGCGCATCCACTCGCGGCAGCCCAGGTCGAACTGCAAGCACGAGGCGGTCAGTGGGCGGCGGCGGTCAGGCGGGTGTGGCGGCGGTGGTGGCGCGGGCTCACCTCGGCGTAGATGGTGTCGTGGTGTTGGTAGAGCAGCGCGGCGCAGGCGAGCGTGTCCCGCGCGTGGTAGTGGTCGCGCGCGCAGGACAGGTTGCCGGCGGGCAGCAGGTGCTGGAGCGGTGCGTACCGCTGGCAGGGTGCGGCGGGGAGCAGCGCCGCCGCCGCCTCGCTCTCGTACTGCGCGCCCTCCGCGCCCTCGCACTCCGGCACCAAGCACCTTGCATGTTATATACATACATCTTCAGCTCAACTGTGCATCCACTGCTGGATGTGCTCTGATTATATGTATATGTAGAATATAAAGGTACTGCAGCTACGAGAAGTTTCATGAGCATCGAGCATGAGTTGTGGAAACGTTCTGATCATTTTTAGCAAATTACCAAACAAAAATACTTTATAATAAATGCGAAAGAATGAATGTACCTTACCTACGGCCTGCGTTGTTTTCTCTTCACGGCTGAACTGATATTTGTGTATACAAAATAGTTATTGGTTAAGTATTAGCTTACCCTGAAATGACACATTGCATACCTATTGTAATAAAAAATTCAAGCCAGAATAATTTAAATAAAATATTGTAAATGCCTCGGTCACGGTAAAAAAAGATTGCCGTGTCTTGGTGAAACACATGTAAGTAAATACCTGCATGTGACAATGCATGCATGTAAATACACATGCCTGTGACACATGTTATTGAAATGAAATAGATAGTGAAATTACTGGGCTAAAGAGTCTTAACATCTTATGACTCTTGAGTAAGAAGCGTTGGTGCAGTGCTCCTAGAATTCACATAATTGTGAAATCCTAGGTGACACTGTACTGATTATGGGCAGCCGTTATCTCTTAACATCAGGAGAGCGTCTTGCTCGTCTTCTACTTCATCACATAAATAAAATAAATAGATATTTATGTACCTACTTAATAAAATAAGTAGGTATGTAAACCTACTCAGTACCTACCCATGCAGGTATGTGTGTTTGGTATGCAATAAAGTATTATTCTATTTAATTTTGTTCTTTTTAGGGTTCCGTACCTCAAAAGGAAAAAACGGAACCCTTATAGGATCACTTTGTTGTCCGTCTGTCTGTCTGTCTGTCTGTCAAGACCCTTTTTCTCAGGAACGCGTGGAGGTAACAAGCTGAAATTTATAGGAAATACTAAGGTCCATTGCCTCTTAGAGCTGTGAAAATTTCAAACTTCTAGGCCAACGCAATCAAAAGATATAGTCAAATATGTCGCAAATTTCAGCAAATTTTCAACATTACCAAATAAATCAAAACCTACGGGGCACTTCCCGTGAACTCAGAATCTTGAAATTTGGCACGAAGTAACTCCTTAGAGCACAAATAAAGGAAAAATTGCGAAAACCATAAATTTTTATTTGCATCATATAAAAAAAATATTTTGAATAATTTTATACCTACTACCCCTTTTCTCATGAACGCGTAGACGTATTAAATTGAAATTCATATCAAATACTCAAGTCTATAATACCTTTAAACTGTAATAAAATCAAACCTCTATGTCAACGCATTCAAAAGAAACAGCAATTTTAGTCGCAATTTTAAACTCGCAAATACTCTCAAAAAATCAAAACCTACAGGGTACTTCCCGTGATCTTAGAATCTTGAAATTTGGCACGAAGCAACTCCTTAGAGCACAGATAAAGGAAAAATTGCGAAAATTGTACATTTTTAGTTACATCATATAAAAAAATATTTTGAAAAATTTCATACTTACTACCTTATTTCTCATGAACGCGTGCAGGTATTAAACTGAAATTCATATCAAATACTAAGATCTATTATACCCTTAAAATGTAATAAAATCAAACCTCTATCTCAACGCTTTCAAAAGAAACAGCAATTTTAGCCGTATTTTTTAACTCGCGAGTACTCTCAAGGGAATCAAAACCTACAGGGTACTTGCCGTTAACTCAGAATCTTGAAATTTGGTACGCAGCAACGTCTTAAATCACAGGCACAGGAAAAATTGCGAAAACTGTAAATTTTTTGTTACATTATATCAAAAAATATTTTTAATAATTTTGTATTTACTACCCCTTTCCTCAAGAACGCGTACAGGTATTAAATTGAAATTCATACCAAATACTCAGCTTTATAATAACTTTAAGCTGTAAAAAAATCAAACATCTATGTCAACGCAATCAAAAGAAACAGCAATTTTAGCCGCATATTTTTAAACTCGCAAGTACTCGCAAGGGAGAATCAAAACCCACAGTATATAATATTATACCCACTTTTCCTTAGGGTTCCGTAAAAACCCGTAGGTTTGTACGGAACCCTCGGTGCTCGAGTCCTACTCGTACTTGACCGGTTTTTAATAAAATATATCACAATAAATTGACGGTTCGAACGACTCTTAGGCATTCAGTTAAAAATCAGCTTTAACAATGCTTTGACATAGGTAATTCCAATCGTGAATTAGGTATGGTGAGTGGTGAGTAACCACCCTGATTGTTGGATAATCATCAGTAGTATTGCTGTCACGGTGTCATGTCGGTCTTAGAGAGATATTGTTTGGTATAATGATAAATCTGTAGCATGTGGAGTCGCATGGTTCATCAGTGATTGTAGTGGTCGGCAGTGAGGACGCTCGGTGGTCGGCACGGCATCAGTTGCGACACTATCGTGACGTCACAGCCTCACGGATTGCTTATCAACGTTATCAATGAATTAGATAAGATATGATCTGGTTACATTAGTCACGCGTACACACGGGCGCACCGGCCGGCACGCACGCCGCACGACTCGGCACGCGCCGCTAGACACGGAGATGAACGAGACCTGCGAGCACACAGCTCGTCTGCCGTCTTACCATACATTTTTTATGTAAAATGTTTCATTGATAAGTGTACATACTAGTGATGCAACGGAACTGGCATAACGGAAGCAGAAACGGAAACAGATGTCAAAAGTAAATCTTAACGGAAGCGGAAACGGAAACGGAAGCGGAAACGGAAGCGTTAACTAACACTATGAAAAAAAAGCACAATTTTACATTTCATTTTTTTTTTCCCCATGTTATGGAAGATATCACAAATAACCATGATATTCAAGCAGGGAAAACCAGAGAATGATGTGAGCTCGTACAGACCCATAAGCTTGCTACCAATAATTTCCAAATTAATGGAGAAGATAATCCTACGACGAATGAAACCTGTTCTTTATGATCATAATATTATACCTCAGCACCAGTTTGGGTTCCGCGAGAAACACTCTACAATAGAGCAAGTTCACAGGGTGTGTAACAGAATACGACAAGCATTTAAGTCAGGAGAATACTGTGCCTTTTTAAACATCCAACAGGCATTTGATCGTGTATGGGATAAAGGCCTTCTAAGATCAAGACTCATCTACCACATAGCTACTACTTACTTCTAGAATCTTACCTCTCAGATCGTCTATTTCAAGTACGGGAGGTCGACCAATACTCCAAATTCTATGAAATAAGCACAGGCGTCCCACAAGGCTCAGTGCTGGGCCCAATTCTGTACACAATTTTTACTGCAGATATTCCGCAATCTCAAGATGTAACAGTAGCAACCTTCGCTGATGATTCTGCTATCCTCACTAGTCATAGAGATCCCATACAAGCATCTAATACCTTGCAAAAAAGCCTTGACCAGATTAATAACTAGCTGGGTAAATGGAGGATAACTGCCAGCGCTTCGAAATCAACACAGGTAACATTCACACTGAGAAGAGAGAATTGTCCATCGGTCAGGCTGGGGACACAAGAATTACCGCACAAAGATGTAGTCAGATATCTTGGAATGCACTTGGACCGAAAGCTGACATGGAAAACCCATATCAAATGCAAAAGAGATGAAGCTAAAGGGAAAAAGATCCAAAGTTAACTTACAAAACAAACTCCTAATATACAAAGCTATAATCAGGCCAATATGGACATATGGTCTACAGCTGTGGGGTAGTGCAGCCGACTCAAACATAAACATCATGCAGAGGGTACAAAACTCTACCCTGAAACTAATTTCAAATGCACCTTGGTTCATTACCACTGGAGAATTACATAAACATCTTGGAGTCAACACAATCAAAGAGGAAATTAAAGAGAAAGCATACAGAAAAAGATTGGCAACTCATCCAACCCAGCTTGCAGTACAGCTGCTACAACCGAATCCCAACAAGCGTCTCAAGAGACATCATATTTTGGAGCGAAACTGCTGAAGTTGGCTACTCATATTGTGACTTATGCTCGCTGGAGCATGGGACTGCAGATCATTCTTCTGACAACAAATTTGATTATAGCCGGGAGGTTGATGGCAAATGAAATTGGAACACAAAAAATTTTTTTTTTTATTAAATTTGTACTTTAGTAGTAGTCAAAATTAAACAGCGGCAAGTTATATTAAATAAAGAGTAACTTGGCCGCTTTTTCACCTTTCAGCCTATTTCGATGTTCTTCATAATATATTAAACCAGCTCCGCTAACTAATTGCTCGCTGGCTGCACTGCTGGGGGGAGCTGATAAGTATTGGCGAACTATTGGCAAAATATAGGGGTATTTGTGCGCATTTTCATTCCACCACATAAGAGGATCCTCATGAAGAGGTAGTCTTTTTTCTTTCTTGTACTCGCGAAGGTGTGACTGTATCTTTAAAAGTAAATTGTCACCATCGTCAGCTGTAGAAGAGTCCTCCTCCTGGTCTTCATTTACACTGCTTCCGTTAAGAGTTCTGTTATAAAGTTTGCGGAACCAGAAGCAGAAACAGAAGTGAAAAAACATGCGGAACTTCTGCAGTTGCGGAAGCGGAAGCAGAGTTCTGTTGCAACACTAGTACATACTCATATCGTCTTAAATTAATCAATAAGCAGTAGGTTCTCTGAGAGTAGGTAAACTTCTTTCATGATTGCAATAACTGCGTATGAAATATTGAATAGGTATGTAGGTAGTAGGTATAATGATTTAAATTTTATCACAATTTAATCGCCGAGTCTGAAGATAAGCGTTAAATTATAATTTAAAATGTCTATGTCATTCTCTAGCATACATTATAAAATTGATAAAATGAAATACTATAGGTACGAAGGTACTTATGTTATAATTGTGATAATAAGTACATAATATTTAGATATACTTATATTATAGAATTTTTGCTAAATAAGATTTGTTTTAATGTTATTATTATATTGAGTGTGTATCTAGGTATATTATAATTGTTGAATCAAGCTAGTGTAATCTGGTACAAACATGTGACAGCATCAGCGACCCCACACCGCCGTGAGGTTAGAGGAGTGTCCAGTCCCAGCGGGCGTCACCGTTCGTCTCACAGATCGTCTGTGAAAGTTGCGATCGACGCGACTGCCCTATCTTTAATTTTTGTATTCGGAAATACCAAGATACTTGAATTCGCTGTTTGAATCATCTCGCATAATAAGTCAAAGGACTCGATGTGTGTGATGACGACACCTCCCTCATGTGTAAGTGGGTAGGTGACCACTGACACTTCGTAAGATGGGAAGACGCAGTATTCTGATAGTTATAATACATAGATAGTAAGTTGCTTACCGGAAGGGCACCGGGTCGGCGACGAAGATGTAGTTGAGGGTGTACATGGCGGCGAGGAAGCTGGGGATGCACAGCATGAGCAGCATGTAGCGCTGGTACAGGCCGAAGGGGCCGAGCTGGTCGAGCGCGGCGTCCAGGGCCCGCGCGGCCCCCGCGGCGCCGGCCGGCCGGGCCCCGCCGCCGCTCGCTCGCGGCCCTTCCCGCGCGTGTGTCTCGGAGGCGCGCGCGCCTGCGTCCGCCGACATCCTCACTGCTACTGATGCAGGTGTTCACTACACTCGGCGCGCCACCGGTGCCGTGTCTGTGCACTGTATCTCTATCAACAATACACCTGCTAATGTCATTACCTTTTTACTCTGTCATACGTATTAATTCAAATTCATTCACTCATGCTCCTATAAAAAACAAAAACTAATATTGCCTATTTATTGCATTAAGAAAGTATGTAAAGCTGAAAAATTATAATTTTAAAACACCTTTGATAAGGTAAAGGAGTACAATGAGTTGGAAAGTCGTGTTATCAGTTTTCTATGAGTAGGTGACATTACCTTCCGACACGGTCGGGATGCTTGGCGAGCGGTTTCATTTTCCAGTTACCTTTAACATTATATCTTTTGGCATAATGTTTCATATGGCACATTCAAGTAGCATTCACACATCTTTCTCTTGCAAGTTCTTACCGAACACATTATAATATTTATCTACTTTTATAATATATAGAAGTAAATCATTTAAGCCCGCAGTTTAAACCTCTGAGCTACAATCTTTTAGTGAACAAAACCGTGTCGCCAAGGTAAGGTTTACGGATTTGGAAGCCTCAAAGGATTATCCAAATTAAATTTCTCGCATTTCCAACAATACACTAATAACCTCCTTTTAAAGTCGGTTAATAATAGAGAAATTGTTCTATTTTCTCACGTTCTTAGACATGGTGTTAGTTCATCGCTGCAAATAAATGTATTGTTTCCGGTTCCTCACAGAACGCAAACCAAGACGCTGAGGTTCACAGAGGTTACACCGCCAGAAGGTGACAGGAAAACATTCATAAAATGTATAAAAAACATCACAATATTTTTCCTCGTTTCGTAAGTATAAGAGGAGGAAATAAATACACAAAACAATAGTTGTAATCCAGTCTATGTGACCTTACCTCTGTTAATGTTGCTACTGAGGAGGTTGTTGTCATTTCTTCGCTTCAGATTGAGGTTCAAGTCAAAATACCCTCTAATTGTTCGCAATATCAGGCATGAAGAGCCTTTCAGCGCTGTGTACCTATGTAACATGTCTGCTGCTATAGGATCGTATTATTATATAGTTCAACATTTTATTTCATTTTCGAATGTTTAATTATATTAATCAATACTTTTAGTAAAATTATCAACTGAAGGAAGAATAACAGCTTCCAGTTATAGTTGTGTTCATGAAATGATTGAATGTCAGAGCTCTGTAGCGATTTGGTGACAAACCGAAAAGTTTCATGTAAAATATGCTCAGAATATAATTTTGAGTCTGTATGTGAAGTAGATATATAAGTAACTAATCTGTGATGAAATTTGCCCAACACGGAGCAACGGTCACGATAAGCTTCCAAACACGTCACAAGTTTGAGCTAAAAGCTTAACGCTCACACTTAGCGAGTGTTACACTCAAACTCAAAATTCGTTTATCAAATAGGCTACAATAATTGACCACAAATTTTGCTTTTGCAAACTTGGATACAGAATGCAGATGCAGGACGAGCGATACCTATGCTATGTGCTATAAAGTGATAGATACAATATACAACCATGGTGCAAATAATAACCCTACTTGTTCGAACCACAGTAAAGAGATAGATGTATCACGGTAAAGAGATACATCTATCACATCACAGTAAAGGAATATCTGTCAACCGTGGCTGAGCTCTCAAGTCAAATTTTAAATTAACCATAACTTATTTATTCTTTAACAATACTTATTGTAACTCAAACAACAGTCTAATAATATTTAAGAAAGCTGCCTGTATCCAATAGTAGGAGCTTTCTTTTATTTATAAGAGCTTCACACGAAAAAAAAAACCGTGGCTGAACTGGTAGTGTTATTGTTTAGGTAGTGGCGAGCACGTGGTCGCGACCGCAGCACCCAGTGATCACTCAGTCAGACGCTCGCAGTGCGCGGGCGCAGTCGGCGGCGCCATGAGCAGCGGAGCGACGGTGCAGGGTGATGGTGGTGTTGACGGTGGTGGTGGTGGCGAGTGGTGGACGGCGTGGGGCCGCTGGCAGGCGCGGCTGGCGCTGCTGCTCGCGCTGCCAGTGCTGCTCACCGGCACCTACAGCACCAACTACGTGTTCCTAGCCGCACCAGCCACGCACAGGTACTAAATATATGATCAGCAAAACACTATTTGAAATAAAAAAAACAAAGTTTTACGGTTAATAATTCAACTGTCAATTGGGATAAACTTAGCTTTGTGCGGCACAGGAATCACTGCTAGCACTTCTCTCAGGGGTGTGAAGACCTCTCAACGTTAACTAATTAATGTAACATCAGCTCTCTGGTGCTTAGCTTCCGATGGTTCCGATGGTAAATGTCGAAAAAAGATACATTTGTAAGGAACTATTTCCATCCGTGATCTACTTTTGGAATAGGAAATTTTATTTTTATTTAAATTATAAATACGTCGTCAAACTGTATGAATGTTAACTTTTATTTCCTCGGCTAATCTCAAAGATATATAATATAATATCTGTCTCCTCTAAATGTAATACTATAATCTTCGTGTAGGTACATATATTGGCACGTCATTTAAATAAAAGTAAATTAAAAAAAAAACTTTTTAAAAACAAGCTTTTAATATTATTACCATTAAGTACTCGTCAAGACGAATCAAATGAGTCCAAAGTCCAAACTCGATGGGGTTACGTCGTTTAATTACGGAGTTCCTATGGCCACCTTCCAGCTCCATCATCAGATCAGCTCCATGTCATAATATTATTAATTGCATTGTCATTCAATTTATATAATGCATGCAAAATTTCAGCTCAATTGGACACCGGGAAGTGGGTCAAATTTAACTTGCAAGATTTGATTACAGACAGACAACAGACAAGTGAAAGTAAATAAAAGCTCGTTATAATATAAGAACTTGGTAAATAAATTAATTGTTAAAAAAATATGTCAAGAATTCACACAATCGTAATAATTTAAAAAAATACCTAAAACAAAAATATAACTTTTAATACAAACAATGTAATTCCGGTCTTTTTGGCAACCAAGAAACCGGATTCTTAATAGCATAATAATTATAATTATTTTAATGTCTTTCCTAATTTGTGGTTAATCATATACCTACTTACTTTTAGACTAATAGGCTATAAGGTAATATAAATAAAATAATTTCAAAATGTCATAAAAGCTTGTAATAATAATTTTAATTAAATGATTAACCTGTACCTATGCTTCATGTTGCGAAATGAGTTATGTTACTTGAAATAAAATTAATGATTTTATTTTTAAAATTATTAATTTTGTTTCATTGTTGTTATAAGCGTCTTAGTTAGCAATGCTATTCGCACTCAAAACAGAAAAATATGACTAAAAAATATGATTTTAAGAGAACAGCAAAAAAATAACCACTTGCTGGTGCCAAGTGTTTTGAGAGACGACTATAGCCTGATAAACCAACTAACTTCCTATGTTAAATATAGCTCAGTAATTTCGCTGTGTTGTATTATGTACTTTTATTTATGTCAATAAAGAACTATGAAAATGAATGAATGACTTGAAATAAAAATGGATAAGTATTTAATTAAAAACTTGATTTGAATTGTATTTAGCTTGAAGTATAGAGGCCTAAGTCTGTAGTTAGCTACCGTTATCGAACCAGACATGCTGTTGTGATATAACCGAGATAAGCTGACATGTTTAAGTAAAACAATACTATATGAGATTAGACAGATTTATCTAACCGTCTGCCTGATTTGGAAGTTATACATTACACGTCTAAGCTACCAGTGACGTGCGTAAAACCTCTGTCGTACAGGTTTATAATGCGCGTCTAGCACTTTAATTAATTTCATAATTAGTGGTGACGCGCGGTTTTAACCAATCACTGCTCGTAATACCTACTTGGGCCGTAATTCACAATTAATATATGTACCCCCTTTGCTCGCCATCGCCTACTATCAAATTATAACAAAAATTTAAAAAAAAACTTACTGTTCTGGTACAAAATCAAATGCAATTTCAATTTTAAAATATTGCATCTTTTGGTACCTTAGAAGTGACGGTTTTGAAAATTAAAATAAATATTAATAATAATAAAAAGAGACACAGCTTACACCCAGTCACACTTAATAATAACAACTTTTTATACAACTAAGTAAGAAGACGAGCAAGACGCTCTCCTGATAGTAAGAGATAACGCTGCTCATAATTAGTACAGTGCTACCCCGATTTTCACAATGATTTAAAATTCTAGGTGCACTGAGCCAACGCTTACTTAAGAGTTAAGAGTCATAAAATGATAAGACTCTTCAGCCCAGTAATTGCACTAACGTACAGATGTAATGTTGTAATGACTATAAGAACAGTTTAATGTACCTACTGCCTACTAGGTAGGTACAAACATGATGTACTTCGCTACACGTGTTCAGAGATATGGAAATATATTCACAATTCACGTACATCTACAGCATACCAACGCTAGCGTTGTATCGAGTATGGTTTCGTAGTAATTCACACTATTATTATATTCATGTTAAAGAAAACCTACGAAAATCTTGGTTAACATAAAGAAAATCTTGTGTTACCTATATCTATAATTTTATTGGTCGAATTAAAAAATATGGTTGTCTTCAATGTCAATAAAAAACTTAAATAAGAAGTAAATTGCTGACAGAGTTAATAAGCCAATATGGCTTTTGACATCGCAGCAAATCACGCTCTATCTATACTCCATACTACCATTTGAAATTATGTTCCATTCCGTGTTAAAACGCACTAAATTCTTAAGAAAATTATACTATACGATGAAGGGTACTGACACCTACATCCTACATATTATAGCTAATGTTTGTAAACAAAAAAATATGAGATCGGACCCCTGTGATCACTACTAACGGTACTCTGCATTCTAGAGGTATAAATATAGAAACGACCACCACACAGTTTTTATTATTAAATAATAAAAAAATAAATAAAAACTTTATTTATCAACCAAATATATATTTCTATACCGTATATATCTATATTTCTTTACCGTGGTTAACGGACCTTTACCGGTATCAGTCAAGTCTTGCATCCACACATTAGAACACTGTACTAACTCAATAAATATGATGTATCTAATGCACATAATAATAAAAATACATTTTTAAAAGAGACACAGTAGAGGCCTATGATATTATAAGTTAATAGCTAGGTATTAGGTATATCCAACAGGCCTTAAATCGGCATATGCACTAATTAAAGTTCGGCAGCGGTTATAGATGTATGAAACAGCTAGTTCGCTCGGTAGTTGCCGGCCCCAGTAGCTACAATAATATTGGCTCTGCCTGCAAAGCACCTAAGGAGTGTAATCGTTGAACGAGTAGGTCCATAATGAGTGAAGGTATTAGAGCAGCAGTAATCACCGGGGCTATCAGCTCGTTACACATATTCTGTAGGTACCGCGTTATCAGCGCGCAGGGCGGCGTGTGTTTGACCTCACGAGACCTCAACATGTCACCTCTGTCCGTTTGCCCTTTTCTCTGCTAGATAGCGGCAACTCTGTCACTTATTTAATGTATCTCATTCAAATGGTTACAAGCGAAAATTACACGATAACATCAGGTCGGCTATCGTAGGATATATAAATTTAAAATTTGTTATTGTAACAAGCGTCAAACGGTGTCATCCCGGAACATTTTAAAAGCTTTTATTTACTTTAACCTGTCCGTTGTCTGTCTGTATTCAAATCCACTGAAATTTGGCATGCATGTATAAATCGGATGATAATGCAGTATTATTATGACATGGAGCTGATCTGATGATGGAGCTGGAAGGTGGACATATGAACTACGTAATTAAACGACGCAACCACATCGAGTTTGAGCCAAGGATCTTATAATACCGTTTGAGCTCATTTGATTCGTCATGACAAGTAGGTACTTATAGATGGTAATAATAATAAAAGCGTTTTTTTTTTAATTTCACTATTTTAGCGTCAGACACTAGCGATTGGCGCTTGTCTACGGGCTCAACAGCCGACGTTTAGTTTAGAGACAAATTAGAATTAAGTGACAAGCAAGCAATTAAGGCATACGTTGTGTGTACTTAAGTTTATGGGTCATTATAATTTGGACAATCTGATGAGTTAAAAGAGACTGTCATTGCGTCCTTTTAACTCACTACAGAATAGGAAGAAATATTTATACCTACCTACTCGTATATAAAGATAATGTATGTTCTACAAATAAAGATATTTATTGTATTTGTACTTATATGAATATTTGAAGACGTCTTAACGCTCAACTGATTTTATAAGTTCTTCTTTGAAGAGTTTAATAAATTAATAATTGATTTATCAAACAATAGTGTGTTATCATGTAGTCATCTCGATCGATATGACGGATTTTGATTTATAAATTCACAGAATTTGCTTAATAGATGAAGATTTAGTTCTCAATGTATATACCTACATAATATTTACGTAGTGACAATAACATGTATGTTAAAAGGAGCATCATTAGGCCATCGAGGCCATTCGTGTGTGACATTATTACTATATGGACTCGGATTGAAAGTTCAAGGATTTGACAAACATCATGTTATGAACACACCTCTCTCGCATCGTATATAGGAAGCGTTATATACGCGTGCGGTAGCAACCGCTCGACTATTTATTTATAAATCTGACAAAACGACACAATAACTAATATTGGTTTAACAAAAACTGGTCTTTTTGTATAGTTTTTACGTCGTTAGGTTTTGTGGTTCGTAATACAAGTACCTAGTACTTATACACTGCGTCTAGAGGTCTAGGTGTTATTTCAAGGTGCATTATTTTAGAACCCACCGATTACACAGATTAAAAATATTATATTATACTTATATCTGCATTCAATTTCATAAGTAGTTAACATAGTTGTTGAAGTCCACAGGCAGCGCAGTTTCAGGCAGATTCTGTATCTGATGGTCGGTGGGGAGTGGAGAGAGGAGTGATGGAATAATACACTGACAACAAACAGAACATTCTTAAGGCTGCTGATCTACAGATCAGATCATTGTGATACATTTTTTGCTAATCCATTGTAATGATTGAATACGTTTGTCTGTCGTCGGCCGTGAACTGGCTTTGTTGCGACACTGCCACTGGAATATACCCTAATATATAACAGAAATTGGATTTAACCGGATACTTTTTACACTCAAATAGCAAAAAGTTTACAAAATGCCTCAATTCACGCTATACCTACCTACTTAGTACTTAAGTACTAGTGTGTTAACAATATCGTGACTTCTAGCAAAATAAATGTCTATAATATTGTTATTTTAATGCTTCCAACAAGACAATCATGATAAGTCTTTATATTCACAACGGGACTAAAAATCATAATAACATAGTTAATTTATTAAAATCGGCTTTGAAAACCACTATTGTACTCGTATGACAGGTTTCACATAATATTTGCACACAAACGCATTAATGTAAGATTAGCTACACACACAGCAACAACAATAAGCAACAGCTGTTGATGTACCCAAAGAACTAGATGAATAAACATGTCATAAATAATAAAAATAATTATTGGGGTTCATACTCCAACAGAACAGGTTACCCTACTTACACTGTCAGAGTCAAATCACAATTTATAGGTTGTGTGACGAACCTATATGTTGCAGTTTCAGGTCGCCGAGATTATTACAAGGCCTGCAACATGACCTGACGACTGCCTCCTACATATCTTATGGGAAACAGCCGGGACCCACAGTTTTGCGTGCCTTCCGAAACACGGTAGCGTCCAGGCGAACTTTTTGCCACACACTGAGATTTGAACCCAGGGTCTTCGGATTAAAAGCCGGACGTATGACCAGTGCGCCACGGACGCTACAATCATTGTCATTGATCATGTGGTCATTGATGTATGTATGTACAATGTGTGCAGATGCTTGGTGCCGGAGTGCGAGGGTAACGTGTCGTCCTCCGTGGCAGACGTGTGGTCACCGGCGTGGCTGGAGGCAGCCGTGCCGGCGGGCGAGCAGTGTCGGCGCTGGCGGCCCGTGGGCAGCGCCTGCGAGCCTGCCTCCTTCGACAACTCCTCCACCGTGTCCTGCGACACCTTCGTCTACCAGCACTCCTCCAGCATCGTGCCCGAGGTCACTACTCCACGCACACTGTATCCAGTGATACTGTGAGCTGTGCTTATAACGTGTTGTGTCTAATGTTCCAGTTCGGGCTGGCGTGTCAGGAGTGGAAGCGGTCGCTGGTGGGCACCATCCACAACGTGGGCATGCTCATCTCCCTGCCCATCATGGGCTCCGTGTCTGACAGGTGAGGCTGCCCTGCTGCGCGAGTGTGTGTGTGTGTAGCAGCATGTGTGTATTATATGTGTGTGTGTGCAGGTGGGGGCGGCGCACGGCGCTGATCGTGTCGGGGTGCGGCGCCGGCGTGCTCGGGCTGCTCAAGTCCTTCGTCACCTCCTACTACATGTACCTCGGCGGGGAGCTGCTCGAGACCATCTTCGGAGCCAGCGTGTACCCCGCCGCCTTCGTGCTCAGTGAGTGGCACTGTCACACTGACGGCATCACAGGACGTGTCACAATAACAGTGAGCTAATGGAGTGGCGTGACGTTTCAGTGATAGAGTGGCTGGGCGTGAAGCACCGCATCCTGGCGAGCATGGTGCTGGGCATCCCTCTGGCGCTGGGCGGCGCGTGGCTGGCGCTGCTGGACTACCTGGCGGGGTCGTGGCGCGTGTGGGCGCGCGCCGCCTACCCGCCCTCCTTCCTGCTGCTGCTGTACCCCTGGCTGCTGCCGGAGAGCGTGCGCTGGCTGCTCACCAAGGGCCGGCGCGAGGAGGCCGTGCTCACCATCCGCCGCGCCGCCGCCTGCAGCCGCGTCACCGTGCACGAGGACTCGCTCCACAAGATCCTCGCCGAGGGCAAGGAGCAGCCGGACGACGGGGACGAGCAGCAGGAGGGGTTGTTCACGGCCCTCGTGAAGTGAGTGTCGGAAGCCACACCGGCGAGTGAGGGCAGCGAGCGCGAGGTACAGCGGTGACGTGGTGCAGGTACGGGCGGCTGCGGTCGCGGCTGGCGGTGTGCTTCGTGTGGTGGGGCGGCGCCGTGTTCGTGTACTACGGTCTGGCGGCCAACGCGCACGCGCTGGCCGGTTCGCGCCACCTCAACTACGCCATCATCGCGCTGGTGCAGCTGCCGGCGCTGCTCGCCAACACGCTGCTGCTGGACCGCGTGGGTCGCCGCCCGCTGCTCACCGCCGCGCTGCTCCTCACCTCCGTCTCCTTCATCTCCATGTCCTGCCTGCCGGACTGTGAGTCGACACCGAATATTATCTATTTGTGGTGGATTATAATTACAATTAAAAGTTATCTACAAAAACGTCGAGTACACGAGAAGGCTACGTTTCCGTTTATTCATCGTTCGGTTTGATTGATCGCGATTCTCCTGGATTTGTATAATGTGTGTTGTCGGTGTGTACAGCTGGATCCGCAGCGATAGCGACGTGGGGTCGTGCGCTGTACGTGTGCGGCCAGGTGGGCGCCACCATGTCGTTGAACTGCCTGTACGTGTACACGGCGGAGCTGGTCCCGACGCGCGCGCGGCACCGCCTGCTGGCCGCGTGCTCCACCTGCGGCCGCGTGGGCTCTATCCTGGCGCCGCTGACGCCGCTGCTGGTGCGTGTGGGACTGGACTCACGGTGGCTCCACCCGGCACACGTGACGCTACAGACTGCGTGTTGCAGGGGGTGACGCGGCCGTGGCTGCCGACGGCGGTGTTCGGCGCGGTGCCGCTGCTGAGCGCGTGCCTGACGCGCCTCGTGCCCGACACGCTGCACGCCACGCTGCCCGACACCTACTCCGACCTGGCGGACCCACACCGACACCCACACAAGGAACCGCCTCCTGTCTCCGTCTGACACACGCACTTATATTAAGTCACACACATTCACATCATATAATTAATGTGTAGTATCGATGAGCGCTCTGTTCGCCTGATAGTGAGCATTAGTATCCATAAGTTAATAGGTAATATAATAGTTAAATACATAACGTCTACGACCAAGAACATTGATACGTAAATAATAGAGATATATTTTACACATTTTGCATGTTGTATACTAAAGTATTAGTGATGAGTAGTATAGTTTTAATATTAGTGATTTTACTAAAATACCTCCATTCTTCTGTCGGTAAATGAATCCCAGTGATTCACCAAACTACATACAAGACAAAGTTTTCCACTGATATAATATTAACAGTGCAATAATACGAGTTCAGAGTGTGTTATTGTCGTAGTGACATGGCATTAACGGCAGGCGCTCGTTGATATCTTTTGCTGGAACAATGTGGCACAAGTTTCGTAGGCGTTCGTAGCGCGCTGTAGCATTTGTTATAAGTATTATAATATTGTACCTCTATAGATTATAATATAACGACGATTATAATGTACAGATAATTGTAATGATTATAGATCTAAATTATAGTGGATTAACTACATACTACATAATTATATCTCAGAAGGATTTCCAGATGATCCTCGCAAGGAACCAAGAAAGGAATTTGAGTACTGTTCCATATAATTATTTTTATGAATTCTTTGGGACCTAGTTTTTTGTTATTTCATGTGAAGTTCGTTATTTATGTTACAGCTGATATAGCCTGGTTTTTTTCTCTTTGATCTCGAATATCACATATTATGTACATAAGTTAAACGTTAGTTGCTACGAATGATTTATATATTTTTTCGTAGATTAGTTGTTAAATTGTTAATACCCAAATGGAACCGAATTATTACGCTCAACTAAAGTAAGTACATAAGTAGTTATATTTGTAGTGCCTAGGCATTGTACACCAGTGAAGTAATTATAAGTGATTTAGAAATACGAGTAAATATAATATTAAATAATATTTAAACTTCGTAGTATAATTTATTTAACATAATATTGAATCAGAACTAATGTTTTCCTTTCAGCTCTACGGCTGGAACATCAAATTTTAGAGTGTTGGTGGCCGAGGGGTTGCATGGTGCAGAGATATGGTTCTAGATCACCGAGTTCTAACCACGCCGTAAATAACTATAGTTATATGAGGTTTTTCTACTCGCTATACTAGTGATAGGCTTCGCTATGGCTTAGGTTCTTACCACTGAACAAAACAGTATTTTACGAAGCGGTCATCGTGACCATGCTTCGGCATGATTTTCAGTTAAACCACAGAGGGGTTTATCCCCCCATCCTTTTAAAAAAAAAGCACTCCGGGAGTGCCGGCAGAAGTGAAAACTTCAATATTAACGTTGTGTTTAATTATAAGTATAAAAATACTATCATTTATGAGGTAGAATACAATGTTTATTTATTGCGCTATCGTACACAAATATGACAATTTATATGTTATTATTTATAATATTATATCGTTATTTATATATAACATTAAATTTTATCTCTCAGAAAAATCAACTTCCATCCATAATTTCGACGACTTTTACACCATCGTTATTATCAGAATCATCATCGCAAATTTTTACAACTGATACAATTGGTTTATGATAACTTAAGTAAGAAACAAACAGTTTTGATTCGAACCTATTTAAGTGTCTAATAAAAAAAATATAAAATATAAATATAAAATATAAAAAAAAAATATCGGGCGCGCGCTTGTCTAAGCCCCCTCTGCCGCCTAAACAGAGCAGCACACTCAGGCACGGTAGAAAGAGTGGGAGATACTAGTTCCTCTCCCTTCCCCTCGATCTTACGCTTTTTCGATCAGCATCACGTGACCCTGACGCGAGTTTGAAAGTTTTTACCCATACAAAAAAGTGCTCAGCGCCGCTAAAGAAGTTTTCACTTCAAAAATTTGACACCCCACGCCGGGGGGTGATGGTCGGTATGGTGGGACTCCCCCGCCGAAAATGGGCGCAGCGGGGACACCCACTAAAAAACCTGGAGGTGTTCCTGCGGAACGACATGAGGCCGACGGGTACGCCGAAGCACTCATCCGCGGCACATCCCCCATCCCCCCATCCTGGCTTAAGTCCGGTTAAGTTCACACGAGATCGTGGTAAAATTGGATTTTGAGTTTTTGACCCTGGAATGAGATGGAGAGCATTCAAATGTGAAACCTTGCTGAACAGTTAGTCAATCATGTCCAAACTGAATATTGAGGTAATAAGTAGGTGCTTGTAATGATTAGTTGATATAGGCCCGCTATAAACATGTCAATGCTATACAATCGAAGGTGAGGTGTGGAGTGCGCCCGTACTCTTACTGCAGGAGTGGTGTGACGTCACTCTGTGCACATGCCAGGCGGGCGCGCATTCACACGCGACGTTTGTTCACATGGATACATTTACAGGTTGGTTGTGGTCAAACTTAGGTCTATTCAAATCTAAGAATACTTTCTTTTAATGGCTAGTCAAGTATTCTCGCCGGGAAAATTCTTATTTCGTTTCTAAGTGTGGAGGTTCCCAGGAGGTCCAATTAAAATTTAATTCTTAAGCAACACAAAAAGGCAAATTAAATAGATCGGCTTATTGTTGAAAATCATTTAGGCAAAAAATAGCACTCCGGGAGTGCCGGCAGAAGTGAAAACTTCAATATTAACGTTGTGTTTAATTATAAGTATAAAAATACTATCATTTATGAGGTAGAATACAATGTTTATTTATTGCGCTATCGTACACAAATATGACAATTTATATGTTGTTATTTATAATATTATATCGTTATTTATATATAACATTAAATTTTATCTCTCAGAAAAATCACCTTCCATCCATAATTTCGACGACTTTTACACCATCGTTATTATCAGAATCATCATCGCAAATTTTTACAACTGATACAATTGGTTTATGATAACTTAAGTAAGAAACAAACAGTTTTGATTCGAACCTATTTAAGTGTAATAAAAAAAATATAAAATATAAAAAAAAATATCGGGCGCGCGCTTGTCTAAGCCCCCTGTGCCGCCTAAACAGAGCAGCACACTCAGGCACGGTAGAAAGAGTGGGAGATACTAGTTCCTCTCCCTTCCCCTCGATCTTACGCTTTTTCGATCAGCATCACGTGACCCAGACGCGAGTTTGAAAGTTTTTACCCATACAAAAAAGTGCTCAGCGCCGCTAAAGAAGTTTTCACTTCAAAAAACGTAACGTTAACCGTAACCGTCTCGTTCATCTTATAAAAACCTATTTGAGTACCTTTTCATTTCTAAAATCGTTTAAAAACATAGTCACTCTCACCTTAACGCTTGCCATGTGTACTAGCTTAAATATTGATTGCAATAGAACCTTGCAGCGACAGTAAGGTGCCCATTAATAGCGATAATATTGATATAAGGTTGATTCAAATGAGTTATTTGCCTTCTGTGGAGCCATTGTATAATTATCTCTATGAGAGCAATCGCCGCCCGATATTGCCAATTACATTTCGGTGCTGATGTGACACAATCAGGTCACACCGACATTGTATCTTATATTATATTAGTTAAAGTAACTATTCTATTATAATAAAGGTACTCGTAAAACACCTGTACATTGTACCTACATGAAACAGTAGGTACAAAATTTGTCAGGTATTCAAATACCTATATGCAGAAAAGTATAATTATACCTACTTATAAGAATTATATAGCAAATATCCAAATGGCATAATATTATGTCAAATTTTATTGAAAAAAAAAACTATCCATACATTAAAAACATCAAAATTAATTAATTAACTAGATATTTTAAATGGTCGTTAGTGCCAGCATTCAGGGTGCGGGAGTTTTTTTTAACGCAAACCAATTTTTAGTAGTTTTCCCGCATGCTTTGTATCCACCGAGTTATCGACCGATGAATTTCATTCATATGTAGAGTCGATATTATGGAATTGAATTGAGATTTAACTGTGATAGTGGAAAGTTAACTGTGATAGTGGTGTTCTGTTGAAATATAAACCCTAATTATTATTTTTATTCATAACTCTAATCAGGAATAAAATAGACACTTTTTAAGGTACCTTATTATAATAGCATACCTAGGTATATCAGATATCTAGTATTTTCCTGTTAGTTACACGATATGTAGGTGAGTGCTGGTGCAGCGGTATTCTGTGGACGCAGAATGTCTGAAATGCAACGTTTTCCTCGTCCACGCGCGAAAATTGAACCTAATTACAGATATGCAGGCGATTTGAGCAACAGATAGCATCGAGAGGAAAACATAACCAGTATAGATAATGTTTGATTTAGGATGTATATAATGTGAGGCGGGTGCCGCCGCAGCGACTGTCGGCGTGATGTGGCAGGTGGTGGACGGTCAGCGGTCACGGTTGATCGGCAGCATTGAGTCGTGTTCCTGACCTGAATGCTCGAGTCATTGTGTGGAGGGTGCCACTCGAGTGACACTCCAGTGACAGCCACCGTCGGTAGCGACCGCCGCACTCCGGCCCGACGAGTCCGACGCGACTACTTGTGGAAACACTCACACAACTGTCGCTGATGGTAGCTTATAGAATCCCAAACGTTCCTCGGAACAGACGTTCAGACGTTTTAAAGTAATCAGTGTCGTGAGGGTGAGACCATGGGTGAGACAGACGAGGCCCAGAGAAACAAGAGCAACAAGCAATGCGGTGTGGACGTGGAGACGGTGTACTCTGAGCTGGGGGGCACCGGGGGGTGTTCCCGGTTCCACGCGCGGGTGTACGCACTGGCCGCGCTGGCTGCGGTGCAGGTGGGGCTGCTGCACACCACATACATCTTTCTCGCCGCTGATGTACCCTACAGGTATTCACACTATTTTACCCTAATAAAATTGAAGACGTCGTATTAAAAAAAAACGTAATTCTAACTTTTATTTTAATAATACCATTAAGAACCTTTCCAAAAGATATTTGAATAAACAGATCGGCTGCAAATCTGCCTAAAAGCGAGCATCAGGTAAGCGCATATTTGGTTTGGAAGCCTCAAAGTATCGTCACACGTAAATTTATCGCAATCCAACGTCACCAACCATTCTATAAAATCCAAAAAAAAGTAGTTTCTACATACATTAATATCGAATATATAACCTACTTTTCAGTCAAAAAGCAATCTAGTGCACTAATTTACTGCTATTCTGATACCATGATAATGCCAAAAACTAGCAGCACATTTGTAAGGTCCACATATTATGACGTAGACTGGCCAGACAATTAGGTTCACAATTAGAAAAACGTTGTTTAGTAGGACGCATGGTGCCACTACTCGTATAGTGACTTGGATCCCATAGTCTGCGGCTAATGTAGTCCGGATGTACTAACATTAATGTTTCGTTACATCGTTACGAGCGTATAAGGATGCGTGTAAGAGCGCATTGTTTTTAAACTCGCGGCGAAGAAACCTCATCCCATGCAGCACAGTCACGGCTCTTATTGTCTCACGCTCGATAATATGACGCTGTTGCCAAAATATTGATCGTACAATAACCGTCTATATCACGACTACGTTATACAAGACTTAAGTAATCTAGAATTGTAAAGTAGCCCTTACACCCTTTGCCCCTTCGCCCTTTTGCTACTCTGAAAGCAAAAGATGACAAACTCTCTACAAGTTCTGTCTATCTATCTACATAGCCCATTTCTGTTGTCTGCAGCTCTATGAGGTAGATAGGCTTTCTGATATATTCAATACTTATAAAATACAGATTATCTTCCGGTCCTGTGCGAGTCTCATCCAGTTCCTGCCGACATATTGTTAGCAATATCGTTTAAATATTGCGCTGGATCTAATTGTGAATATTTTAGAATTATTTAATACATTATGACTATTAACAATTATTGTATTCAATCAAGTTCGCTTTCAGTAAGCGAAAGCGAGATGCACGTTTTAATACGCAACTTGAAAACCACTCGACCAATTTTGATAAAATTCTTAGGTCATCTGAAAGTATAAACAAAACAAGATTTTTCCAAATCAGTTCAGGCGCCATTGAATAATCGGTGAACATACATTAAAATGATTATGTACCTCAGAATGTAAGAACTGTTAACCTAATCCTATTTTGAAGAGGATTGAAAGCAACAGGAGCTGGGATATTGCACAACTAGAGAGAGCATAATATAATATATTATGGCGCGTCGGCCAGTTGTGCCCGTTGTAGTCAAGTGCATTATAAAGGCGGACAATACAATGTAACATTGTATGCAGCCAATTCACGACGAATGTGGACGCATTGTGCTGAACTCAGCTCCCACATCTGATGGGCTACATGTTGGTGCAGTTCCACGTTCTTAATCATCCTGTCATATACATCGTTCTTGACGTTAAGTAAAAGGTGTAAAAAAGGGCTAGATCCGGCGATTTATATGAGTCAGGTTGCGCAACTCGAACATTGAAAAAAATCCATCTCAAATCGTTATCGCTTTCCGCGCGTCCCTGTCTATCGAATTCAAATTGAGTTTGTTATTCAGATTCAGATAAGCTATAATGGAGCTATTTTGCGAGTCAATATCTCATCATAAGTGCATGGATGTTTATTATTACCCTTACACGGGTATACTACTAGGCTGAAGTTTGGTATCATTTTTGGTGTTGGCCACATTTCAGAAGGTAAATCAGCTAGGCGCAGCTAGTCGGTAGAGGCTATAGTCTATAGCCTTATTTTACTTCTTACTACATGACCTCCAGATTTTAATAAACTTGAGTAAATAATTACTTGACCATGGAATGAGCTTGTTCTTGTTCAAACAATGCTCGAATATTTATATAATATTATTATTAAACGTTTGCTAAAACATCAAGATTTAGCTAACGTGAAGAGCAAGGTTTTCTTTGAAACTACCTCAATTAAGGCTTATCACTGTTATTAAAATAAAATGTTTATGTTATAATTTAAAACATATAAAACATGACAAATCTCTCAAGAACAATAATATTATACTGTCGAGGACACAACTTAAAGAGATTTTATTTAATAACGATAAGCCACTTGTATATTTAGGTGTCGTGTATTGACAGAAAGTATACTTATTTAGTTAAAGAAATTAATTAATTTGCCACAAGGTATAACAAACGAGTAAAATATGTAATAATACACATTATAAAGTAAGAAGTTTGTATTCTTATGGAAAATAAATATATTTGTATTTGTAGAAATATTTACCGCAAAAAGGTGCAGCGTGTATAGGTCAAGCTTACGTTGCCTTACAGGCAACCTTACAGGGTACATTATAGGACTTGATGAATCTATTGTATATTTGGTATATTTTGCAAAATATGTTCACAAAATGATTAGCCACTATATAATATGACGTGCCTGAATATGATAATTTTATTTCATCAAGTCTTAAAATTTTGATATTGTTACTTGCTTGTTTGCCAATAGTTGCTTGTCATAGGAATAAATTATCAAAATATTTATTGTTTTAATATTATTTATGATAACATTAAAACTTAAAACCAACAACCAAGGATAATATAATAATATGTAATAGTGGAGAGGGAGTCATGTACCTAAGCGCTGAGGAATTTAATTTGGACATTATAATAATTAGTAGGCATTAAGAACAACTTACCTATAGTGTCTACATCGCTCATTATAGGATTTATGTTTTTATTTTTAAAGTGCGGATTGAAAATATAAGCCGTCGATCTAGTCTCCCGTGAGACACATAGGAAATGCTTAGCGTTTAGACTGAGATTTGCTCATACTTCCGATGCGTTAGGAAGTTTGTCTCGGCGAGTCATCTTCCTTATTTACTCCGCGATGTGAGAGTGCGAAGGTGAGCGTCGCAGGCGCAGCCTCGCTTGCATCGTCTGTGTGCTAGAGTGCTAGTAGCGCACAGTGGCCGGCGGGACTCTAGGCGGCGCACGCGCTTTATTTGTTTACTTACACTTGTATTGCGCGAGTTACTACTTCGCATCGCGATCATAACAAAATATTTTTAAAAAATTGTATGAAAGTACAACATAAAAACAAAGATAATAGATAAAGATGATAAGAAAAAATAATACTTACTAAAATTTTATTTCGTATGCAAGGACAATATAAAAATCTAAATAAAAAAATCAATCATATAAAAAAAATCTATATAATTTTTTTAAAATCATTTGATCACCAATTTTACCAAATAAAATTCATTCGAATATAAAAACAATACCAAAATCAATTTTTAAAACCCAAAATAAAACGTTGAAATTAAATCTGTAAACCGGTGGGTACACAAACAAAGCATACGCGGGCATCACAAGCAAGATGCCGAAGACACCCAAGGATGAGCCAGCAGCCGCGGCAGGGGCCAGCAGCGGCGTGGACACGGAGCGGCTGATGGTCGAGCTGGGCCAGTTCAAGCTGTTCCACCTGAAGAACTACCTGCTGCTGGCCATCGCTGCCTTGTCCGCCGCCATCTACGGCATCAACTACGTGTTCCTGGCCGCTGACGTGGACTACAGGTGAGACAGAGCCTACTCTCTGGTGACTTTCATCTCACCTGAAATATAGCACTTTTGAAAAGGTCCCCATAAAATGAAGATCCCAGCGCCATTAGGTCAGCAACAAACCAGCTAGCGTGCTGCATACGTTCAGTAGTGACGGTGTTCTCGCATCAGCTTGCCTGTTAGTGTTAGTGGAGCTATGGTAAGTATAAATGGATGTCCAAGAGTATAGCTGGTCCTCACCAGCCAGGATATTGCCTCCAATATCCTGAAATTTTTCACAAATCTCCAGTTCATTGAAGGTAAGTCCCCAACACGCTGACAATAAAAACACTTCCGCACTACGAGACGTCCGATCCTATTCATACAATGACGGTTCGGCGTAGCCGTTGAACCATGTTAGGTTATTGTAGCTTACCTACTACAGTCAACACTCACCAGAATAAATGACGCCTACAAATAGGATTTATATGTAGTGCGCAAGTTACCATGTTCCACGGCTACGCAGGACCGTTATTTCAAGAATTAGAATCGGACGTAGTATGGCAACAGTAAAAAAATTATACCTAACTATTGTCAATTTGTAAAATAACAGTTGCTCGCCAAATGCACCTACGGCCTTAGTCCATGAAAGAATATGCATGAGGATGAAAAAGTTTCGAAATAATACGGTTTTCATCACCTTGTAACCTATGAATAAACAGTGTCATTCTATTTAAAAGTGAATTCCCAAAAAATCGTCAACTGACTTCAAGCTCGCTTTCAATAAGTAAAAGCAAGCTCACGTCTTACTCGTAATTCATTGCTTAAAGTCGGCTCTACCAATTTCGTTTAAAATGGCCACCTGTAAATTCATCACCCTTTAAAATAAATAATAATAACTTTCCAAATCGATTCAGACATCTTCGAGTAAACCGTGAACCTTGAACAAGCATTAAAAAGGATTCTGATGAATCGTAATCCTGCACATTCTCAACGTCGGTTAAAATAGTTTAAGGGTGAGTAATAGTTTGGGGGGTGTAGTGCATAATTATTTAAACAAATATATGTATTTTCAATAAGTGAACATTTTCAACAAAGGTACGAGTTAGTAAGTGAAAGTCACAGAATATTTCATTATGCAAGCAGTGGACGTCACTCTGCGCCTAATTTCTATTTTTTTTATACGTAAAGGGGTTTTCCCCAACACAAAAATATTTTTTGCCTGTAAAATATTCGAAGTTCTTTAATCAAAGGGTTAACAAAGTTGTTACAATTTGACTCTTCTTCAAAAATATTTTTTAACAGTTAAAAGTCTAGGGTACCTAAAATAAACAACCATAAAAATTCTAGTAATAAAAATAAATTCAAGCTCATTTTCAGTAAGATGTGTTTTAATTTATTAAATATAATTTCACTCTCGGTTACAGAATGCTGTTAATAATATGTATTAAACCGATTTTGCCTCCATTTTTGAAATCGTTTTAAATGAGATTAACCAGCATGCAAATAAGTTAAAATACTTTGGAAATACAAGAAAAAATATATAAATACAAGCAATAAATGTCAAACGTTTTATTGTTAATGGATGATTCTTCGGAGGCAAAATTTTCGATGTCTGAAGGTTTATCTCCTAGACCAATAGACAAAACAGCATATTATATTTTTTTATATATAGTTTAGTGTTGTCGCTAACTGGTGCAAGTAGTATTTTTAAAATAATTGCAGTCTAGATACAAGAAATATTTTTTTGAAGTTCGTTCTCCTGATTAATATAGGGCGTCCGTTTGTCGTTTATCGGAACAAAGTGGTCGATATTTCATTTTCACTTTGACATATCAATATGAATTATAATCTAAACGAAAGGGATTGAATTGAACTCTTCTATAAAAAATATGTTTTAGTTATAACTACATTAGCGTATTTATAAATAAATAAATAAGAAGTGTCCGGCGTATAGTACTGATTAATGTGGCGCGACCTACGCTTGACCGTACTTGGTGAAGTAATTATAATGGGAGTATGGCACCCCGCGCGGGGGGCAGCCAATCGTGCAACGGACGTGCTAGAAGGCGGACGTGCGCCTGGTACCTAAAATCCCGGTGTTACAAAGGTAAATATCTGATTCATCTGTGTTTGGTTCAGCTAGAAAACTGATTACAATGCCTTGTGTGAAAAAAAAAAAAAACGGTTTTGGGACTTTAATCTGAGTTTCGAGTCATGCTTTTGGATAGTAGATTCATGAAGAAAAATACAAATACTGAAGTCTATACGTATGATGAGTTATGATTGATTTTAGGCAAAATACTGATTCATCTGTGCCTGATTTATATGGTTAAACCCCTATATTAATCAGAAAATAAATTCGTTTTGTCCCCTTCAGCAGGAAAGGAGTGCTGTTGATGCGTATTTTTCCTATTATTGACCATGTTAACAGGTTTAGTATTGCTAATGACATATATTTTCCTCATCATATTATGCTTTTGAATAAGTATGCAAAAGTAACTGGAGTAAAATTTTATTTAACTTAATGTACGAGTAACTTTTGATATGTTTTAGATAAAAAGTAGGAATCATTATATAGGTACATAATAATAAATAATAATTTTATAGAAATATTGTAAAAAATGTAATCTAAGATGTCAATTAATAAAGAAAAATAAATATACAAACGTAATAATAATAAATATTCGGCACATCTGACGCAATATTTTCCTTGTCGTTTTTTTTCTTGTCTTGTAACTATCATAAAAAAATATTTATTCATAAGTAAAATTCTTTATGATATATCTAATTTATATTAAATGTTGCAGCTCACAAAAATGCCACGCAGTAAAGATGAAATAAAGGTGAAAAAGAAACTCGCAGAACGTAAAAGCACTTGATTTCATAACTTAGCCATAATTAATAATTTTATTTTACTAAGGCAGCATAATGTTGAAAGTGCCATTTAATTAAAGTTGATCTCAATTCTCATACTTTATTATTAGTGTATTATAAATACACTAATGCAATGTGATTGTTTTTTTAATTAGAATTAAAATTGTTTAAAATTGAGACTGATGTCAATAGTGTCATTATTAGAATAAGTTTTTACTTCTGTGATTTTCAAATAAAGATAGTTAATAGTTATGTGAGTTAATAAGTAAACAGGACTGATTAGACGGTTAAAAAAATTAACAGAGTAAAATATTACGTAGCAATTATCCTAACTTTGTAGCTCCTTACATACCTATATTTTGTATTATTATGTTAGAATAAGTTTGTACTTCTGTGATTTTTAATCATTATGAAAGGTTATATTATATAATAATAGCTCTATCAATAAGTATATTAAATAGGAACCATTAATTAAAATAAGCAACATAATGAAACAATATTAGTAACTTTTTTGTACTCAGAAAAATTATAATATGCACAATAGTTACACTTTTTGTTAAATAATAATATTCTCGTATCTTCATATTATTAAATAAACATATTATTGTTTGATATTAAATGATTGGGTATGGGCAACGGAACCCTAGGGGACAGAGGCTGGCTGATTTCCTGGAGAGAGAGGAACTCTTCATGATGAACTCTTTCTTCCAGAAGCCGCCTCACAGGAAATGGACCTGGATGAGCCCCGATGGTTCCACGAGAAATGAGATAGACTTCATCATGACCGACAAGAAACGGATATTTAGTGATGTCTCTGTGATCAACAGGGTTAAAACCGGCAGTGATCACCGACTTGTACGAGGCTCACTAAATATAAACGTTAAGCTAGAAAGGTCCAGTCTGATGAAGTCTACGCTCCGACCTACCAGTGCCCATATTCAAAACCCCGAAAGCTTCCAACTCGAGCTCACAAACCGCTTTGCTTGCCTTGAGAACTTAGCATCAGTGGACGAGATCAACGACGGGCTAGTGGAAGCTGTACGCACGGTAGGGTCCAAGTTTTTTAGACCCCGTCGTAAAGATAGACCTCAGAAATTGGCTGATCAAACCTTAAACCTCATGGCTGAACGACGCTCGTTACAGTTGCAATCTCCCGATGACGCCGAGTCTTATAGGCAGCTCAATAGACGTATATCTAAGTCCTTGCGTCATGATCTGCGTCTCTTTAACCCTAACCGTGTCAAAGAGACAATTGAGCGAAACCAAGGCTCCAAAGTGTTCGCGAAGGACAAGTCTATTGGGCAAAGCCAGCTGACGAAGCTGAAACGGGAAGATGGCAGCATAGCGTCGACCAAAGCAGAGGTTTTAGGGGACATCGAGAGGTTCTATGGACAGCTTTACACTTCGGTCGCAAAGCCCGTTGACAGCTTGATAGGAGATCCAAGAGCCAAACTGTCCCGACACTATACCGAAGATATCCCGGACATCAGTCTTTACGAGATTAGGATGGCCCTGAAGCAGCTTAAGAACAACAAGGCGCCGGGCGAAGACGGAATCACTTCAGAGCTTCTGAGAGCGGGTGGAACACCGGTACTTAAAGTCCTCCAAAAACTTTTTAATTCCGTCTTGTCCGAGGGCAAAATGCCTGAGACGTGGAGCAGAGGCGAGGTGGTGCTGTTCTTCAAAAAAGGTGATAACAGCCTATTGAAGAACTATAGGCCCATTACGCTTCTGAGCCATGTTTATAAGCTGTTTTCAAGGGTCATCACGAACCGTCTCGAACACAGACTTGATGACTTCCAGCCTCCCGAACAAGCCGGTTTCCGAAGAGGTTTTAGTACCATAGACCACATTCATACGCTGCGGCAAGTTATACAGAAGACCGAGGAGTATAATTTGCCATTATGCTTAGCGTTTGTGGACTATGAAAAAGCCTTTGATTCGGTGGAAACATGGGCGGTGCTCGAGTCACTTCAGCGATGCCATATTGACTATCGGTACATTGAAGTGTTGAAGTGCTTGTATAAGAACGCCACTATGTCAGTCCGAGTACAGGAGCAGAGCACGAAGGCGATTCCATTAAGAAGAGGCGTAAGACAGGGAGACGTTATCTCTCCGAAACTGTTTACTGCCGTAATGGAAGACACCTTCAAGCTCCTGGAATGGCAAGGACTTGGCATCAATATCAACGGCGAATACATCACTCACCTTCGGTTTGCCGACGACATCGTAGTCATGGCAAAGTCGATGAAGGAACTCAGCATGATGCTCGATGACCTCAACCGAGCTTCACAACGGGTGGGCTTAAAAATGAACATGGACAAGACGAAGGTTATGTCAAATGCCAATGTTGTGCCCACCCCAATATCTGTTGAAGGATCGGTACTCGAAGTTGTGGACTCGTATATTTATCTAGGACAAGTAGTCCAATTAGGTAGGTCCAACTTCGAGAAAGAGGTCAACCGCCGAATCCAACTCGGTTGGGCAGCGTTCGGGAAACTACGCAATGTCTTTTCGTCCGATATACCTCAGTGCCTCAAGACGAAAGTCTTTGATCAATGTGTGTTACCAGTGATGACTTACGGCACCGAAACGTGGTCCTTCACCATTGGCCTCATCTCGAAGCTCAAAGTCGCCCAGCGTGCTATGGAAAGGGCTATGCTCGGGGTTTCTCTACGAGATCGAATCAGAAATGAAGAAATCCGTAGACGAACTAAAGTCACCGACATAGCCCGACGGATTAGCAAGCTGAAGTGGCAATGGGCAGGCCATATAGCACGCAGAGCGGATGGCCGATGGGGTCGAAAAGTGCTCGAGTGGAGACCACGGACTAGCAAACGAAGCGTAGGACGTCCACCCACAAGGTGGACAGACGACCTTATAAAGGTCGCCGGAAGACGCTGGATGCAGGTCGCTTCCAACCGGTACATATGGAAGTCCAAAGGGGAGGCCTTTGTTCAGCAGTGGACGTCCAATGGCTGAGATGATGATGATGATGATGATTAAATGATTAATTCACATAAAACATTTAGTTTTTAATTTTTATTCCTGTTTCTGATTCATCTGTAACAAATTCTGATTCATATGGGCACAAAATATTTGAACGATCATATCTCGAAAACTACTTTATAGAAATGAGTCCCTCATTCACATATATGTTTTTTAGGATACCTATTTTCATATAAACATGTGTTACAGGGCTAAAAGTGAAATTAAATTTTGACCATAGGAATCAGCCGAAGAACGCAATTTCGAAGAAATGTCCTAATAAAACATGGAGTGCGACAAGGAAGTCCATTACTCCCGCTCCTTTACCTTTCATATGCGGAATCTACAACATTATCATATCATAATACTTTGATATTTTTTGATTCAAACAATATCATTAACTTAATAAATTCTCTTGGTATAAATGTAGGAAGTATCGACAAAGATATAGAAGAAAATATTGACATAACTATTATTGTTGACCCAATATTGTTTATTTGGATAAGGAATTGGAGGATTCCATAGTTGCATATACAAATGCAATGGAATCTTCCGATCTCCACACGAGGACAGTATACGCAACATGTATATTTATTTATTTGTAAACTCTTATAGGAATAATAAGTCATCATCTTCCTGCCCTTATCCCACACTAGGTAGGGTCGGCACAACACGTTTTTCTCCTCCATTCCACTTCATTCACTCCCCTAGCACGTATATCCATTCTCTTCTTTCACACAGTTCATCCTATCCTTTTTTGGGCGTCCCCTTTCTGAATTACCACCTATTATGACCATTGACAATATTTATAGACTTTTAGTCTCATGGGTTTCCTTCCTACGCGTAAGGGGATAAGTAAGATAGTTAATATGTATGTAGATCTTGGCGGAGGTCAAAGTCATAAAATGTATCTGTATTCCAAATTTCAAAGCAATTTAGTTTAGTATTTAGTTCAGCGAATTCGACTCGAACAAGTGAAATTTTAAAAATACTTTTTAAAAACAAGCTTTAATTATCATTACCATCTTCCATCATATAGTACTCGTCAAGACGAATCAAATGAGCCCAAACTCGATGGGGTGCGTTGTTTAATGACAGAGTTCCTATAGCCACCTTCCAGCTCCATCATCAGATCAGCTCCATGTCATAATAATATTGCATTGTCATCCGATTTACACACGCATGCAAATTTTCAGCTCAATTGGAAACCGGGAAGTGGATCAAATCAAACTTGCAAGATTTGATTACAGACAGACAGACAGACAGACAGACAGACAACAGACAGGTGAAAGTAATATAAAGCTTGTAACAAGACATTTCCTTTTGTAAATTAAAAAGTAGATAAGTAGAGAAAAGTTAAAGTGTAAACTTTTAGGCATTATAGCGTATCTACAAACTAGTATTATAATATTCGATGTCCTCTAAAACATATCGCAGAGATAGGTATTCGTGGTCGTGGTGGCAATCATTTGATTCTACGTTGAAAATTGAAATAATTTGTTTACTTAGCATCTTCAAATTGATAAATTTTTTAGTGTGTTTTTGTTTGTATTGTCAACTGACTAGATGGTTATTGTTCCCTTGATCGTGACTGTCATAATACAAGTACTCGTATATAATGGTTTAGGTATCAGACATTTTTTTTTTTTTTTTTTTTTTTTTTTATTTAAAAAACTTAACACTATCTTTACAGGTTTTTTACCTAATGCAATAGTGCTGAAAATATTCTACTTATAATTAATTGTCTTAAGTTCTACATCTAATAATAATTAAAATTGTTACAAAATATATGAGAAGACATAATATGCCTCCTCAGTGACTTTACCCATTGGGGAACAAAATAAGTCTACCTTTTCTGAGATCTTGTTGAGAGCACGCAGCGTACGTGTAAGTGGTGCGAGATGCAGCAAGTTAGTCCGTGCGCGCGGGACATGCAAGAGAGGCGGACGGCGTCGTCGACCCACGGACTCATCTGGTACACAAAGACTCAAAAACTCCATAAGTCTCGGGTTGTGTATCTTGCCCCTCATCACTTTAACTACGTAGGTAGCTAGAGCTACCCCCCTTCTCACCTCCAGCTTGTAGTATCCCACCATGCCCATGACGAACAAGGAAGGATACAGCAGAGGATAGCCGGGATATATATTATATTGTTTTTGATACATAAATCGTAAAAATTTGTTTTGAATTCGTTCCATCATTAATTTATATTTAATCTCGTGTGGTGACCAAATTATAGCATTACACTCCAGGTGACTCCTGACAAGCGCATCATACAGTGCTCTCAAAGCTGCAGTGTTAGTAAATTTATTGGCTAATCTGAGCAAAAGTCCTAGATTCCGATATGCTTTTTTACAGATGTTAGTGATATGGACTCTAAATTGCAATTCAGCAGTAAAGTGCACGCCCAAGTCTCTGACCTCGTTCACTCTTTGCAGATATATGTTATTGATTGTGTATGGATGGTGTATTGGGTTGTGTTATGATTGTTGTTATGTGATTTGGAAGCACAAGCAGATAATATTATCCAGCTAGTAAAGCATATTTCACACAGACGCTGGAATGCGCGGAAAAACGCTCACGATCTTTGTGCTGTTCCTGACCGCATTCGCTTGTGTGATCAATTATATTATTATGATATTTTCCACAAAAAAGAACCATTGACTTTATGACAACACTTGAGACATTAAAACAATAATAATTGTATATCGGCAGCTTAGATTATAGCTACTTAGTTTAGACGCCACATAGTTAAATTCGGTGGACCAGAGACGGAAGTGGCGCCTCTCTTGTGTAACGCAGGCAACATCGCATTTTCGTGATCAGTTGACAAGTAAAGGGGAGTGACGGGAAGTGACGTTAGCCAATGAGAGTCGAGTAGTTGCACGGTCGTCCGCTAGGGGCGCTGTTGTGAGCGAGCGGTAGGGCGGACGGGCGTGAGGTATTATATTGAGCTGTGTAGACGACGGAGACTCACTTTACGTTTGGCTGGCGGCTGGGACGGTCACCTTACTTCGGGACGGCAACTCGAACGGAGGTTATGTTCGAACGGTGACTCGGATTGTCACTATACGGTTTGGGTATCGAATTAGTTATCGAAGCGTTCGTAGCTTTGCGGAACACTCGGTCCCCGTTAATATTGTGTAATACTGAGTAGTGTAATATCATCCTTAATCACATTGTAATGTAACTGTTTGCAACTGTAATAAAACTGATCATATTGTGGTGTGATGTCTTATTCTCTTCATCCATTATATCCACGCTGTAAACCATGCCTGAGGGGCTCCAGAATGAGCAACAATAGAGTGACAGTGACAGACATAGGTTACTACGCTGCGTGCCCGCTATCCTGTCCCGACATCAGAAGTGGGATAAAGAACGGTGAAAGAATTTAACGTGTTTTTTTCAATGTTTCAGTTTGCCTGCCTTGTTCGCCGCACCCGGCTTTACCTGTGGCGAGCGCTGAGTGCGCGAACTGCGCGCTGTGTTTGCACGGATGTCTACGCGATATGCGCGCTGTGTCTGCGAAATGACTACGCCATCTACACGTCGTGTCCGTGCGTTATGTCGGCGCGATCTGTGTACTACGAGCAGCGTTTAACCCGCTATCTGCGCGTGTGTTCTAATTCGTGGTTGCATTGATTACAGTGACATGCAGTGGAGCGCTTTTGCCGGCGCTCATGTGTGCGCGCCTGTTCCTGCTTGCGTGCGTGCATACGTGCGTGTATGCGTGCGTGCTGAGTCTGCTGCGCTGTGACCTGCGACGCTGCTGGTTGAGCAACGAGTCGACCTTGGTGTGACTGTGAGCTTTGAGTCGATCTGAGAGATTGAGTCTTATCAGCAATGAAAATTATTTGGTGAGTCGATTCCATGATTTTTTTGTTCATGCTTACTGCAGACTACGTAACCGTAGCTTGTTTTGTCTACTTTTGTAGTAGCATTTTAGTGTGCGATGAGCGGTAGTGGAGAATTTGATGCCTGAGCTAAGTTTTAATGTCGCTCAATGATAATTACCTACCCTCACTTTTTTTGTAAATAGTTGAACATGGCTCGCAGTGTAGTCAGCTTAGAACAAAGCTTAGAAGTGTTATCTGATAATTAATAAGGCCCTCGCGTTGTGTTAATGGAAGTAAAATAAGAAATTCTGAGATTTTAGTCTTAGACTGATTACAATAAATGAGGTTAGGTTTGAGTTAGGTTAGGTGCACTATTGAAAATTGCAATTTTAATGCCACCGGTTTGTGTACCGGTATAATACGATATTCAGAGATCTTAGGCTTACATTAAAATTGAGGTTAGGATTGAGTCAGGTTAAGCAAACGCAATTCTGTGCTGTAGTTATCTTTATTACAGATGAGTGACGTGCAGCAGCGCGTGCGGTCGTGCGACGCGCTATCCTGAGCATCGGTGCGTGTGCGGTCACATGGCGCGCTATCCTGAGCATCAGCGCGTGTGGTCGTGCGACGCGCTGTCGTTCTGAGTGTGCAGAGGAGAGAGAAAAAAAGGGGGGAGGAGAAAAAAAAAGGGGGGGGGAGGAGAGAGAAAGGATTTGTATCGCCTTTTATGTTTAGTTGCCAGTCACCACGAGAGATAGAGGTCCAAACCAAACCAAACAAACCAAAAAAAAAAAAAAAAAAAAAATTGAAATAGTAGCCTTTTTTTCACGGTAGTCGATAGCAAATTATCTTGTTCCCATGTCGTAAGGGAGAGTTTGTGTAGTTCATGCGGGTTTTTATTTCGAGTTATAATAGTTTCCAACTCTTAAAGTGAAATTACCTAGACAAAGTGGTGTGATCAGTTGCGGTTGGAGGTGACACGGCTGTTCGATGTGTGTTGTGAGATAGTCGAAAGGATTCAGATGTCTGGGTCGAACCCTATGGGCTACTGCGGGAGCTATAGATCGAAGAGACTCTGTTATCCGGGCTATTGTTATGCTGTGAGTGCATAGTGAGTAGTTGTGGGGATGCAGAGATCCGGGTCGAACCCTACTGGCCGCTGCGGTTGCCGTAGATCGAAGGGATTCTGTTATCCGGGCTACTGTTGATGCGGTGAGTGCATGGTGAATAGTCGAGGGGATGCAGAGATCCGGGTCGAACCCTACTGGCTGCTGCGGTTGCCGTAGATCGAAGGGATTCTGTTATCCGGGCTATTGTTGATGCGGTGAGCGCATAGTGAGTAGTCGAAAGGATGCAGGGGTCCGGGTCGAACCCTACTGGCTGCTGCGGTTGCCGTAGATCGAAGGGACTCTGTTATCCGGGCTATTGTTGGTGCAGTGAGTCCAGAGTCAGTCGAAAGGATTTTGTGATCTGGGTCGAACCCTACTAGCTGCTGAGGTGGCTGTAGATCGAAGAGACACTCTTATCCGGTCTGTACTGCTGGTGCATCTTGAGTTTTTGAGCTGTCGCGTGTCACAACCGAACTTGATGGCATACTAAGTCGATGGGGTGTATTTTCTAATGAGAGATTCAATTATCTGTATCTTTTGAAAGAATTATGTCAGGATATTATGTCAGGATGAACGAGCGGTGGAATGTGGAATCGATTAACAATTGTGTCTTTTTGTTATAGATGTGCAGTGAGATCGCGCTGCGAGAGGTCGCCCTGCGAGAGTTCGCTCTGCAAGAAGATCGCCCGAGGACGTGCGAGCGTCAGGAAGGCCGTATCGGCAGCTTAGATTATAGCTACTTAGTTTAGACGCCACATAGTTAAATTCGGTGGACCAGAGACGGAAGTGGCGCCTCTCTTGTGTAACGCAGGCAACATCGCATTTTCGTGATCAGTTGACAAGTAAAGGGGAGTGACGGGAAGTGACGTTAGCCAATGAGAGTCGAGTAGTTGCACGGTCGTCCGCTAGGGGCGCTGTTGTGAGCGAGCGGTAGGGCGGACGGGCGTGAGGTATTATATTGAGCTGTGTAGACGACGGAGACTCACTTTACGTTTGGCTGGCGGCTGGGACGGTCACCTTACTTCGGGACGGCAACTCGAACGGAGGTTATGTTCGAACGGTGACTCGGATTGTCACTATACGGTTTGGGTATCGAATTAGTTATCGAAGCGTTCGTAGCTTTGCGGAACACTCGGTCCCCGTTAATATTGTGTAATACTGAGTAGTGTAATATCATCCTTAATCACATTGTAATGTAACTGTTTGCAACTGTAATAAAACTGATCATATTGTGGTGTGATGTCTTATTCTCTTCATCCATTATATCCACGCTGTAAACCATGCCTGAGGGGCTCCAGAATGAGCAACAATAGAGTGACAGTGACAGACATAGGTTACTACGCTGCGTGCCCGCTATCCTGTCCCGACATGTATATTTATTTATTATACAAATATAGACACACACTACACATACATAACACACACATAATTGTGGAGTTATATTTTCGTTACTGAAATGAATAATCTTTTCTATCCCCCGCCCCGCCGTGTAAAATGGGGTGTAAAGATTTTTCTCGATTTCAATGCTGTTTTTATTTAAAAGCATGTTTTTACCGCTGGTTCTTAATAATATTATATGTTTCATCGAAATCAGTTTGGCCGTTAAAGTTATTAGCTCTTTTGTTAGCGCTGGTGGGAATTTTAGACGCATAATAGGTTTTTGATGTGATGAAATTTTTTGCGTTGCGGGTTTTTCATTTGAAAATTTTCCTTGTTATAATTATTAGTAACTTACCTATTTTAGTATGACATCTATGTTTAAGGTATTTAAGTAGATAAGACGCCGTGAGTGACGAAGGGAAGTATCATTTGACCCAAATACGGTCTAGCACCGATGCGACGCGACCTGTTATTCCGCTTCCTGTCGAGTCTCTCTCCTAACAACAATCATAAACTGCTTGGGCGAAACTACTTCTATGTAGGGTTCAACTTTTATATGACTAGGTACTAGTAGTTCGCCTCAAACTGGGACCTCGCGGCCCAATTTCCGTTAAACCTTAGACTTTAGACCTTAGACTTTTTTTAAAATATCCTAATACAAGAACTTTAACTTAAAGTCGAAAAAATGCACCCGTTTATCCTTCAAAAAATGTTTTGACCCTCTGAATAAATCAATATTCATAGAGAACTTGCCGTTACCCTATGTTTATGAAATTTGGCATACCTTAACATATATTTTAAATAAGGGAAAAAATCTGAAAACTTTTAATCTACTATATAAAAATAAGTCGGGTTTTCCTTCCTGACGCTATAACTCCAGAACGCACGAACCGATTTCCACGGTTTTGCATTCTTTTCTCGGGTCCGTCGTAGTCTCGGGCTCCGTGAGGTTTATAGCAAAGAAAATTCAGGAAAAATTTCAACAGAAATTTAAAACGAAGCCATCTGGTGGCGAAACAGAGTTCGCCGGGATTGCTAGTTTTTAATAAAATTAATTCATTTAAAAATAGCGCTATTTAAAGAACGTAATCATCGAAGTTAAGCAATGTTATGCGTGTACGTATTTGGATGGGCGCGTACGTAGTGATCTCAACTTTTTGCTGACTTTTTTGGAGAGAGCCACCAGTGGTCTGCGCTGCACTACGGTGTGCTCGTGCACCTTTATTGTTGAATGTGCCGGCACAAACTATTCTAAGTTTTAAAAAGTTTTGCAGATAGGCTACACAAATAATAATATATTATCTTACTGCCAGCGAAAAAGCTAATATGCCCAAGATGAAATTGTGTATTTAATAATTAAAAAGGCTGCAGCCTTATTAAATGGTCTTATAATGGTCTTTTCAAAATACTGAACCATTTTAAAATTGCGACTTTCAACCTAACAAAATGTTACTGTCTTTTATGGGAGTGAATCGCAAATCTATAATGATCATCTCTAAATTATGAACCATTTTGAAATTGCGTCTATCAACCTAACAAAATGTTACTGTCTTTTATGGGAGTGAATCGCAAATCTATAATGATCATCTCTAAATTATGAACCATTTTGAAATTGTGTCTATCAACCTAACAAAATGTAAGTGTTTTTATAGAAATGAATCGCAAAACTATAACGGTCAACCCTAATTTCTGTACCAATTTGAAATTGCGATTATCTACCTTACATAATGTTTTTATCTTCTAAGAAAATGAATCGCAAATCTATAATGGTCAACTCTAATATCTGTACTAATTTGAAATTGCGTTTATCAACCTACCGAAATGCCCCATCTTCAACGACAGTGAATCGCAATTACATAACGGTCCGTACTATTCGAACTAATTTCAAACTGCGTTTATCTACCTACCAAAATGTTCCCATCTCCTAAGACAGTGAATCGCAATTATATCCCGGTTACATTATTAATAAAAGATTTAACTGCAACTCTTGGGCCGATTTGGCTCATTTCTGAACATGAGAATTCTTTGCGTTTGTACTACCCGTTCGCAAAGTTCCGTCAAGATTGGAACTTCGGTAACGTGGTAATCAAGGAATCTCTTTAACTCTAGAACCCTTCGACCGATTTGGCTCATGTTCGAACTTAAAAATTCTATGGATATGTACTACGCGTTTGCAAAGTTTCATCAAGATTGGACCATCGGTTTTCAAGTTATCGCGTAACAAACATACATACAAACATACACTTTTGATAAAATATTTAGGTAGGTTATAAAAAATGTTAATAGCTCAGAAAAAAAATTATCGGCGTACCAGTTTTGAAATTATCGTCAGACCTATCTTAAAGACTTTAAGTCACTTATATCTCTGCAATACTGAAGCCTATTTGGCTTTTTTTTTTTACTATAAGTATTCTATTAACCTATTTAACTGGTGTGCAAAATTTCATTTAATTTGGATTTACCGTTTTTGAGTAAATGTCGATCAAAGTTAGGCACCAGAGGTCAACCGTTAAACTGGTCAAAACGCAGGCTTTTCGCGGCTCTCGACTCTAAGACCTCGCTTCGCTCGGTCGATTATTCATCGATCTATAGATATGCAGAACAAAGTTACATCTGAAAAATCTCAAGTTTACAGGATAGCGATTTGAAGTTAGACTTGGTTACCACCTTTAAAACGTATAGAGCGGTAGAGCCTTAAAATTATTGTAAAATTGACTTGCAAAAGTTATCCATTGTAGCTTATTAGGAAAGTATAGAATAAATGTATTTGATTTTATTTAACGTGAAACGTGATTTTAAATTATAGAATTATAATCATAATAATCTCGATACGCTTTTGAGTCTATTACAGACAATTTTCCCAAAAATAAAAACTTTAGATAGCCCTAGATAAAACCCTACCTAGATAACTCTTTATTGAAACTCCAACAATGAAACGGTGGTTCAATGAGTATGTTTACCTATGCTTAACCTGCATTATCTGCAGGTTACTGTCATTTATAAAAAAAAAAAAAATTATCACTTTTTATTGGACTTAGATTAAACAGAAGATTTATTTGTTTTTAGATAAGATGATGATAATCATAGGGGAGGCGATGACTCGACTAGATAATATCCGTAGAGGATCAAGAGCACCTACTGCAAGAAGGAATATTTTTTTATTAATCGTTAGTATATTTCTACTTTCGGGTTTATTATTTCTTCAACTCTTTTTTGATAAAGAGAATCTTGGGTTGTCGGAAGTTAGACTCAACCGGAACAACAACTGGATATAATGATGACATATTTTTTATAGCCTAAGATGGTTATGATGGATATCGATCAGTTACGTTTTCGTTTGATACATTTAGATGCTATATAGGCAACTTCTATTGTGTTTTGATTAAAATGAATCAATCATCGTACCGCAAACAGCTAGGAAGTAAGTATAAGTGTTAATCGGCATGTTTGTTCCAGATGCATAGTCCCGGAGTGCGAGAGCTTCAACAGCAGCGAGTTTAGCCCCGCGTGGGTGTCACAAGCCATCCCGGGGTCCGGGCGGGAGGCGCACTGCGACCGGCGCACGCCCTTGGACGGCCACTGCGGCGACCTAGCGACCTACTCCGAGGACTGGCAGCCCTGCGACCACTGGATGTACGCCTCCAACCACACCATCGTCACGGAGGTGAGTACAACCATCCCGGGGTCCGGGCGGGAGGCGCACTGCGGCCGGCGCACGCCCTTGGACGGCCACTGCGGCGACCTGGCGACCTACTCCGAGGACTGGCAGCCCTGCGACCACTGGATGTACGCCTCCAACCACACCATCGTCACGGAGGTGAGCTCTCGGTGAACTTTTGCTGATCTATAATGTAATATATAAATTAAGCAAATTAGAATTTTTATTTTTTATTTTTTTGACCACGATCTAATGTGATGTACCGATAATGCGGCTGTTAATGGTAGCAGGCTAAACCTAGAAGGCGGGATAAATCCCTCACTGGCTTCACTGAACATCAAGCCGGAACACGGTCAAAATCAACAACCAAGAAATCACGATCAAAATGCGTTAATATTTTTGTTATGAGAAAGAAAAACCGGAAGGACCCATTAATGGTGGTCAAACCAAGTGTTTGATTGAGTGATAATGAACACAAGATTGTTCAGAATGGGGACAAATGGTACTAAGGTACATCAGATATATTTCTCGTCTGGATTTGTATGACAAATTTAAAAGTGGCGAATATTGAAACAACGCAAAACAAATACAGTTTGTTTGTACAACTTGTATTCTTATATCCTGGTGGAGTAATGAGAATTAATCATGTTTAACCGCACGTCGACAAACTAAAGACATCTTCTGATTAATATTGATTCAGTGCTAATGTGCTAAAACATACAATAAGGTACCACTTATATTGTAAATGAGAAAGTTTGGATGTGTGCGTGTTTGTTTCCTTTTCACGCCTTATCAGCTAGACCGATTGAGCTGCAATTTGGTGTAAAGATAGCTTAGATCAGGGAATACATACAGACACACACATAGACACACATAGACTACTTTTTAGCCGGTAAATCTGTAGACACAGACATTAGACATAGGTACGCCTAGCGTAATGTATAGTAGGTACACTTATTAAGTTACATGGTGACAAAACTGACAATAAATGTAAACGCAAAAATGTAAAAAAAAAAGTGTAAAATGTGTGTGTGTGTGTCTGTGTGTGTAATGTAATGTAATAAATGTAATGTGTGTTGTAATGTATGTATGTAATGTGTGTAATGCTGGTATACTGGAATTCTTGCATGATATTATTTCATGTGTATTCAGCATTCTCTATACCACCTTAAAAATAAGGCTTTGACCTTTAACGACCGATCTTGAAATTCTTAATGTTTAGGCTTGGTACACACGGTGGATTCGCGCGTTTCAACTTTACTTACGTACTTTATGTATGAGATACTGAAACGCTTACTCTCGAGCGGGTGACAGAAGTCATTGGGAAGACGCTACATATTATCATTATCAATGTCACGATGTCCCGGCGACTACTCGGTGGGACGCGTTTACTTTTTATAAATTATACACGCATTTTTGCTAAAGTGTGAGATTGTCATGTGTAGAGAGATTTAAATATTACATTGCTGGATTTACACTACTGGAGAAGTGAATGAGAAATTATGCAATGGTGCACAAGGTTAGGTAGAGGCAATGCTTCCAATGTCATTTAGAAACAAAACATACTGTGAGGAAATATTATATCTTAATTGAAGATCCTATCCTAATGTGTACATAGAGACACATACTGTCTGTTTGCCGTTATATCTTATCATTGTAAAATAATAAAAGAATTAAAAATAAATAAGGAAAGGAGGTATATCAGGGAGGAAGGTTCAGTAATCCCTCAAATGCTGACGAAGCTGCGGCAACATTATGTCTCGGATCAACCATAAAGATCTAAAGCAAATAATATTTAGAGAATAAGGCTTCCTATCACATCAACATTACTGGGGAAATTACTGGGCTGAAGAGTCTTAAACATCTTAGTAAGAAGCGTTGGCGCAGTGCACCCAGAATTTTACCTTTGTGGAACCCTGGGTAGCACTGTACTAATTATGGGCAGCGTTATCTATTACTCATCATCAGAGCGTCTTGCTCGTCTTCTTACTTCGTTGCATAAATAAAACCATTTTTAACCTAGGTACTTTAAAAAGGGATGAAAGATTCATAATAATTCGTCTTAAAAAATATTTAAAATACGAAGACGTACCTACTCTATATACTTTCAGAAAAAAAATGTTTGATGAACTAATAAAGAAAAAACAAAAAAAAATAACTTCTTATTTAAAACTCATTGATTGGTCGAGCGGTTTTAAAATGGTGATTTAAAACGTGCGTCTAGCTTTTAAAAACGAGCATAAATGCATTTTGTAAATTTAAAACAGTACGACTCATTATTGTTTCAGGACTTATTACTACCTTAATTATATAAAAAGTCGGAAATACTCAATATTCGTATTGGAACAATCACACACGCCAGTCTTTGTACATCATTAATAATAATTACATATAATATGGGGCCATATTTGTATAGTGACAAAACGAGTGTACCTATAGTGTATTGACACTTATTGACACTATTGGTGCGTTAAGGTAGAGCTACACTACTAAGGAGGTAATGCAATATTGACGCGATTGTGATGACGTCACAATACATCACAATACAGAAGTGTATTTTTTGATCCATGATAATAGTCGATGAATGGGGTTATGATACAGATATATGTACATACATAATGTAACGAATGATAGCTATTGTAGCCAATGTGATAGACGTGAGAGGCGACATGGCGGGGGATCACTCGCGATCTGCGTAATGTTTGTCAATTGAGGTTAGAGAGCGTCTTGTTAACTGACCTAAAAAAGGGAAGTATTATATCTTCGAAGTATTTTTTTAAATATGTATGTTAACCGAATACTGGTAAACGCCTGTCTATTATAATTTTTTCAGAGGTGGTACATTCCTTCGCCTGCGACCTCCGCTAAGAAAGGATTTTTCATAAGTTAGTCAGTTATAAATTGAGAGGATAATTCTGTCTGTGTCAGAGGTTTGCAAAAGTGATTGGAATAAATGTCATTTATGTAGTACATTGTCACGAGACCACGTGCTCATGTATCACAGTAGTTTCTGTGCTGTAATGTTAACTCACAATTATGCAGTTTCTTAGCATTAAATCGCGGTTTATGAGCCACGCATCATTAAACTGTTCCATTCCACCATTTATTTCCCAATGCTGTTCACCATGAATCATAATGATCATGACTGCCACGACCTAAACCTCAATCAAATACACATATTTACCTGCATATTTTCAAATTCTATTTCGTTATTTACAGACTCCAAAAAACAAGGTTTTCAATCCATTAAATATCAATAGCACTCGTAAGTATGAATATAATATTGCTGACAGTCATTTAAGGCTTCTAAAACCAATAATACCTTACCAAACTCCAGAAATATATTGTTTGTCCTCGCATTTCTCCAAAACTTTTTACTAGGCTTAGGTACATCTTATCTAATTTTGTGCAGTGTGAAGTTTTATATGAATTGGTTTAGTAGTTTTAAGATAAATATGTGGGACAATATGTAGGCTAAATAATAATAATAAAAAAAGAAAAATATATGAGATAAAATGTGCATTTCGCGTCGTTAAATAAATGCAAATAAGGTAAACGTGCGGTAGCGTGCTTCGCTGATTTTAGGTTCGCTGGAAAAGTATTTCGATTTAATTTATCATTAGATTCGGTAGGTACAGGCCGCAATATCGGTGTACTCATACAGATGAGAGGCTCAATGGCACATTTTATGATCGCGCCGCATCACCGGCCGCGCTCTCCTTGATGTCACCGCGTCACGGATCGTTAGCCCATTCATCTCACCGGGACGATGTACTTGCCCATTCAATGGATCAACTTAACCAACTATGACGACTCGTTTGAATCTTTTTTTTAATACTAAATAGACCTACGTTTCATTACTTCCCACCTGATGAAATGTGTAGATATTATCGACAATAAATCACTTAAGATGCCTAGAAAGGTACCAATTCTCTCGTGTCTTGAAGATGCCCATGATGTAACGCTCGGAAAACACGGATGACGGCAATGCGACTATTACACAAATTAAATGTGACGAGTTCTTATTAAAGAAATTGAAGCAAAACGCTTGGTGCAGGCAGTTGGTAACGCCGCTAAGTATGGATATCGCATTGCCGTCTGCCGGAACGTCTGTAGATAGAACGGGCTTGGAGGAATTAGCTCATGTAATTCCTGCGCACCCTCTCCGAAATGAATCCTATTGAAAATCGATAAGCAAACGAGCCTTCTGTGGTGTTTAAGTTCTGCAGCCATAAGCTTTTGGTCATCCACGAGCTTTTTGGCACGTTTCTCGATCGACTCCAGAGTCTGAAGCTAATATTTGACAGTACCATCAGATAAGAACAATAATACCCCGCATACACACAGTCGGACTTGTGCTTGATACAGAGTAAGCAACTGTCCTGGAACTGTGAAATCAAATTAAAATACACAATTTATTAAAATCAGTTACATAGAACATTTTACAACTCAATTTTACACAATTATATAGTTTTATTTAAAGATTTTAAAGCATATCCCACTCACAAACACTTCTATAAAAAGAACGGGCAAGAAACTCCATAAGGGCAGATTCTTTAATGTGTTTACAATGTTTATTTTGGTTTGGTAAATAATAATATTTTTTGTTTTATTTTTAGTGTACCAATAACAGGTTCACAATGCATAATTTTCCAGGCATCTTTGTCTTCCGTATAATATGTATGTATATTATTAACTTTATAAAAGGTTTTCTTTATTCTTTAGTAATATAGCTTTCAAATCCGTTCATCATTCGATTACCGATCTATTAGTGCAATCTTCATGTTTCTTAAGATACCAGTGATTTATACCGTGGGAGGTTGTAATACAATGGCAGATGTTAATGCAATGTAAATGACTCATTAGTGTTGAAGATAAGCCACAGATGCTGACGATGTGTAATTGTTTCCAGTTCAACCTGGCGTGCCAGGAGTGGAAGCGCACCCTGGTGGGCACCATCCACAACATCGGCATGCTCGTGTCGCTGCCCATCCTCGGCTACATCTCTGATCGGTGGGTAAACGGTTACTTATACCATATTCATTATTATCACCAGTACATTGTGTAACATAATAAATGTGAGGCAAAGCCAAGAGTGTTAGAAAAAGCATATAGAAATCAGTAAAGAGCAAACTAAACTGTAGTCAGGGGAAGGGAGAACCTATACATATAAAAATCCTGTGATATTTTCCCCGTTTCCGTTCCAGTTGGGGTCGCAAGCGCGCTCTAATCCTGGCGACGACCCTGGTGGGAGTCATCGGCACGCTGAAAGCATTCTCCATCTCCTACGAGATGTACGTCATCGTGGAGTTCCTGGAGACCGTCGCCGGCGCCGGGGTCTTCCCTGCAGCTTACATCCTCAGTGAGTATAGCACAAACTTCGTCATTTATCTGTTAGTATGGTGATGGATACGATTTTTTATGTAAAATGATTTATTTCCAGCGATCGAGCTCCTCGGCCAGGACAAACGAGTGCTAACGACAGCCTTCCTCGGCATCATGTTAGTGATAGGTGGCATCAGTTTCGCCCTCCTCGCCAAGACCTTCCAGTACTGGAGGACCTTCATCCTGGTCGTGTACCCTCCGTCGCTGCTCTTCCTCCTTTACATCTACCTGCTGCCGGAGAGCATCAGGTGGCTGCTGTCCAAGGGTCGCAGGGACGAAGCTGTCGAGATCATCCTTCAGGCGGCGAAGACCAACAACGTGACCCTTTCCGAGGAGACGATGAAGCAGCTCACCGAGGAGAAGCCCGCGGTGGTGGAGAAGAGCGAGGCGGAGACACAGGGGCTGTGGGGGCAGGTGCTGCAGTCCAGCATCATCATGAAGCGGCTGGCGATCTGCTCGTGGTGGTGGGTGACGTGCACGTTCGTGTTCTACGGGCTGGCCATCAACTCGGTGTCGCTGGCGGGAGACAAGTACACCAACTACATGCTGGTGGTGAGCGTGGAGGTCATCGCCGTCGTCACCAACGCGCTGGTGCTCGACCGCATCGGCAGGAAGAAGACGCTGCTCATCGCCTACACCATGTGCGGCCTCACCTGCATCGCCATACCCTTCGTCCCTACATGTAAGTTTACTCGTATCTCTATGGCTGAGAATATACTCGTTAGACTTTGATTTCGTTAGTGCATACATTTGTACTCGACACAGCACATAAAGAGCACCACAGAAAAATATGCATTTCCTTTTACATTATATTTTCTTTCCTGTTAATTATACATTCTAGTCTCGTTTCGTTTATCGGTGGCGCATAAAGATCCACGATTGTTACTTCCGTGGTTTAGGCAAGGTGTTCTACTATGTTCCTCATATTCTAGGAACCACTGATTTGGGAAATAAGATAAGAAAGAGAGGAAGAGGGGTGCTACATGCTCACAAGTAAAACATGTATTCATTCAGTCACATAGTCTATGTGGTAATGGTTTCTATGATGACTGATGACACGTTGTCATCATAAAATTTGGTCATAGATCTGGTATCATTGACACCAGTTTCCCACCACTACCAGTACTGTTATAATTCTGGATCTATCCACCCCTGTTCCAGCGATCCCATGGCTGGCGACGCTGCTGTACCTGGGCGGCAAGGTGGCCATCACGCAGGCGTTCAGCGGCATCTACATGTACACGTCGGAGCTGTTCCCCACGCACGCGCGCCACAGCCTGCTCGGCTTCTGCTCCATGGTCGGCAGGATCGGCTCCATCGTCGCGCCGCAGATGCCACTGCTGGTAACATTTAATATTATTAAGACGTGTGTTTGTATGTCATCATCATCATCAGGCGGAAGAAATCCACTGCTAAACTTAGGTAACGAGTTCCTTATTAGACCATAGGCATCTTCGATGGGCACACTGCGCGAAGTAACGCGGACGACCGACCATCTTCCACGTAATGGTGCCCGTCATTTGTAATTTGCTTATAATTATTATATGGAATTATTGGGGTTATTTGCATTTTTTTTTTGTTTTTATTTGGTTGTTATTTTTTTTTGTATTCTGCGTTCCAATGAGAATGATAAGCAACCAATGACAATTTGTTACTGGTGTACCAGAGACTATGGGCACACCATTGACTCAAACTGAAATGTTGTAGGTATGGTAAAACATAGATATTGAGTAAAGCTCCTAGAAGAACATACTGATCTTTCAGAATGTGCAATCGTTAGACGCAGTAACTTTATTACTTTTCTAAGAATATTATCAAAATAGTCATCGTGAACAACAAGAATTCTGTAAATGGAGTCTATAATTTGGCTAAAACTGGCAATCAACAAATTGCTAACTACTAAATTATCTAATGGTCCTGAAGATGCTCAGCTGTAAGTGGGGGTAATTGTCAGCCATTGTTACTGTTTGCGTTAGGTATAACCATGTACTGGCCGGAAACTGCATAATGTATACTGATGTCATAATGTAGGTATATTACCTACACCTATTCTTTCAACGACTTGAATAATATAATTATCAGAAGTATGAAATTCTCTAAAAAAAAAAAGGCAAAAGCACTTTTTGTCGAACTGAGCGAACGTTTCCGATAAGTACAGCGCCGGTTTTAGACATTGTTTCACACAAGTGTCAACTAGATTTAACAAACGACATTATAATGTTTGGCATTTAAATAGGATTTTAATGTTATCGCGTGTTTTAATTTCACGTGCATATATAATATGGTAAGATCTAATAGCAGTATTGTCTACCTAGTGTTTAATAACAGCACGGGAAGTCTGTAATCAGTCTAAATGTTCTCGATAGGGCTCGTGATGTCACAATGGCCGTGACGTCAAATCGCGCCACGCGATGGGAGGCGTAATGAAGGACATCATTGTCCAGGGGTTTTATTGCTATGTGGGGATTAATACTTGTCCGTTTTGAATTATTATTAGTAAATTGCCTTTTAAAAAGTCACTTCGAACGGTTTGGTGAATTCTGAATCAAGTAAATTCAAAACTGAATCTTCAATCGGTGGAGCTCTCACCATGATCAATAGTTGAGTAGCTGATGACTCTTAAACAAACAAAAGCAAAGAATAGAAACTACGTAACAAAAGTCACTAAGCCGAAACCCAGAACCAAGCCTGTGAGTTCTTCGTTCTTCTCACAGAAGTGCATTTCGAATAGGTGGTGGAGTCCTAAAATATCTAGGTACTTTATAAAAATTTAAAAGCAAAAGTACTCCATTGTAGCCTATTTAAACAAATGCATTTTGGATTAATGTAGATGTAATCTTTGCAGGCAATCTACGTGTCATGGCTGCCATCGGTGCTGTTCGGAGTGACGGCGCTGATCGCCGGCGGTCTGATGCTGACCACGCCGGAGACGCTACACACGCGCCTGCCCGACACCATCGCCGAGGCCGAGCATATAGCGCGCGACACCTGCCCACCACCGCCCTCCAAGCCTGAACCTTAGCTCATCCTGACCACGCCCTCCAAGCCTGAACCTTAGCTCATCCTGACCACGCCCTCCAAGCCTGAACCTTAGCTCATCCTGACCACGCCCTCCAAGCCTGAACCTTAGCTCATCCTGACCACGCCCTCCAAGCCTGAACCTTAGCTCATCCTGACCACGCCCTCCAAGCCTGAACCTTAGCTCATCCTGACCACGCCCTCCAAGCCTGAACCTTAGCTCATCCTGACCACGCCCTCCAAGCCTGAACCTTAGCTCATCCTGACCACGCCCTCCAAGCCTGAACCTTAGCTCATCCTGACCACGCCCTCCAAGCCTGAACCTTAGCTCATCCTGACCACGCCCTCCAAGCCTGAACCTTAGCTCATCCTGACCACGCCCTCCAAGCCTGAACCTTAGCTCATCCTGACCACGCCCTCCAAGCCTGAACCTTAGCTCATCCTGACCACGCCCTCCAAGCCTGAACCTTAGCTCATCCTGACCACGCCCTCCAAGCCTGAACCTTAGCTCATCCTGACCACGCCCTCCAAGCCTGAACCTTAGCTCATCCTGACCACGCCCTCCAAGCCCTGAATCATCATAGAGCCTACCCTTCTTCAGGAATATGAAACATCTGTGTGAAATTAATTTATTATTTTGTTTGGAGCCTCGTCTTTGCGTACTACTCTCTCGTTCGCACGATATGACGAAGTTTGAAGTTTAAATTCGTAGAAATTACTTTTTTATACATATCATGCCAGTGGGCGAGTCTGTCGCAAATGCGACGCTTAAGAACATCGGAAGGGATAAAAAAATAAATAAAACCGGTCAAGTACGAGTAGGACTCGAGCACCGAGGGTTCCGTAAAAACCTACGGGTTTCTACGGAACCCTGAGGAAAAGTGGGTATAATTTTATATACTGTAGGTTTTGATTCGATTGCGAGTACTTGCGAGTTTAAAAATATGCGGCTAAAATTGCTGTTTCTTTTGATTGCGTTGACATAGATGTTTGTTTTTTTTTACAGCTTAAAGTTATTATAAAGCTGAGTATTTGGTATGAATTTCAATTTAATACCTGTACGCGTTCTTGAGAAAAGGGATAGTAAATACAAATTATTAAAAATATTTTTTTATATGATGTAACTAAAAATTTACAGTTTTCGCAATTTTGCCTATGCTTGTGATTTAAGACGTTGCTGCGTACCAAATTTCAAGATTCTGAGTTAGCGGCAAGTACCCTGTAGGTTTTGATTTCCTTGAGTTTAGTCGCGAGTTAAAAAATACGGCTAAAATTGCTGTTTCTTTTGAATGCTTTGAGATAGAGGTTTGATTTTTTTACAGTTTAAAGTTATTATAGACCTTAGTAATTGATATGAATTTCAGTTTAATACCTGCACGCGTTCATGAGAAATAAGGTAGTACGTATGAAATTATTAAAAATATTTTTTTATATGATGTAACTAAAAATGTACAATTTTCGCAATTTTTCCTTTATCTGTGCTCTAAGGAGTTGCTTCGTGCCAAATTTCAAGATTCTAAGATCACGGGAAGTACCCTGTAGGTTTTGATTTTTTGAGAGTAGTTGCGAGTTTAAAATTGTGACTAAAATTGCTGTTTCTTTTGAATGCGTTGACAAAGAGGTTTGATTTTATTACAATTTAAAGGTATTATAGACTTGAGTATTTGATATGAATTTCAATTTAATACGTTTACGCGTTCATGAGAAAAGGGGTAGTAGGTATAAAATTATTCAAAATATTTTTTTCATATGATGCAAATTAAAATTTATAGTTTTTGCAATTTTTCCTCTATCTGTGCTCTAAGGAGTTGCTTCGTGCCAAATTTCAAGATTCTGGGTTCACGAAAAGTGCCCCGTAGGTTTTGATTTATTTGGTAATGTCGAAAATTTGCTGAAATTTGCGACATATTCGACTATATCTTTTGATTGCGTTGGCCTAGAAGTTTGAAATTTTCACAGCTCTAAGAGGCAATGGACCTTAGTATTTCCTATAAATTTCAGCTTGTTACCTTCACGCGTTCCTGAGAAAAAGGGTCTTGACAGACAGACAGACAGACAGACGGACGGACAACAAAGTGATCCTATAAGGGTTCCGTTTTTTCCTTTTGAGGTACGGAACCCTAAAAAAGACCTATCCCATCATAGTAGATAATTTAATAATTTAACATAACGTGTGTAAATAAAATAATTTTCTATTATAAATAAAATTAAATTATGAAAATTAGTATAATAAGCTTTAATACTTAAGTATTTTAGAGTACTGTATATTAGTAAATCCGTGCAAAGAAAATACGAGATTATCAGTGCCTTTACAGTTCCTGTGATACAAAACGCATTCCTTTAGTTTATAAGTTATATACCCAGATATTATTATATCGCTGCTTTGAAATGAAAGCGCCACACAAATCAAAGAAGTCCAAAATTGCTTTTTATAAAAAATATGCATTGATACTAAGAATTAATAATAATTTTATCATACAAAAAATAAATAAAATCGACGAGCTCTCCTCGAATCTTCGTAATTTTGACTTGTCGTGTCCCTTTAATTTTAACAGCGAATATATGTATATCCCCTACAAAACTGCTGTGATTATGTACATTATTTTATTTTACACTAGCTGACCCGCGCGCACTTCGTTGCGCGTGACAGTCAATTAATAAAGCGAAAATTTGGTGCTGCCATTTAGTCTGCGATGTTTGTTTAGACTGCGATTGTATTCCATCCCCGCGATTTTGTGAGTGTAAATTAGGTATAGGTATAGCCCATGTTATATTATTATACCATGGCTATAATAATAATTGCTCCCACTCTGGGTAGTGCAGAATATCGAGATGGGTATTTCTACGCAGTTTTGTTCGCTACCGTAAAAATCAATCCATCTCTCCATAGTTAATTACAACTTAATCGGTTTTGCGGTTGTTGAAAGCCTTCACAAACTTACACGCCTCTTTTCAGGAATTAAAACTATTTGTCGTCCTTTCCCGGTAACTCTTTAACTTATCTGTACTTGTCTGTGTAATGTATAATATTTTTATTATTTTTTGTTACTTATTTCTCACACTATCCTTTCCGTAACCTTTCCCGCGACTCAAATCAATTCCGTGGTTCGTGAATTCCCAATAAAACTCTGACCCTCCTTTCCTCATACTGGTTCACCCTAAAAATTAATTTCTGACTTAAAAAAAACAGCTCATTAACAGAACTTAAACTATCATTTAACAAAAAATCAGCTTAATCGGTCCAGCGGTTAATGATTTAAATGAAAACGTTTTTCGAAAATAAATCCCGTTCTTGTGGGAATTTCACAAAACTCCTTCTTATCGGTGGCCTACGTTACATAAAGCAGCTAAAACAAAAAAGCGGTTACCGATATCCTACACAAACTGCACCCCCTTCACTCTTCTTAAAAGTTGATTTCTGGAATAAAAAATATCCCATATCATTTTCTATGACGCAATCTACTACCTATGTATCAAATTTTAATTTAATAGGCTCAGCGTTTCTAAATTTCCCATACAAACTTTGAACCCGCTTTACACCACCCTCCTTCTTAAAAAAATTATGTTTCTAAATACAACTCAAGTAGTCGTGGTAGTATAGTAATCGTTTCCCAAAATTTCAGGTCAATCAGTTCAGCGGTAACGGATTTGCATTCAAAGAAAGATTTTTTGGGAATCATTCTTGTGCCTGTGGAAATTTCGAAAAATCCCGTTTTATCGGTCGCTTACATTACCTAAAGAATACACTATCCAAATTTCAGCTAAAACAAAGAAGCAGTTAACGATTTCTTACACAAACTTGCACCCCCCCCCCCCCCCCCCTGAAAGTAGATTTCTGTGATAAAAGGTATCCGATATAATTTTTAAGAACTCAATCTACCTCTGTACCAAATTTTAGCTCAGTAGGGTCAGCGGTTCTAAATATCCCATATAAACTTTGGCCCCTCTTTACTCCCCCTTAAAAGTAAATTTCTGACATTAAAACTATTCAATGTTCCCCTAACACAATCCAAACAATCGTTTTACAAAATTTAAGATCAATCAGTTTAGCGGTTACGGATTTGCATACAAACGTTTTTCGGGAATAATTCCCGTTCCCGGAAGCCCTTTTTATAGGTCGCCTACGCTACCTAAAAAACACGCTGGTTTAAATAACTTTGACCACCTTTATCCCGCCTTAGAGGTTGATTTTTGGGATAAAAAGTATACAATACAATTTTTTAGGACTCAATCTACTTCTGTACCAAATTTCAGCTCAATAGGGTCAGCGATTCTAAATTTTCCATACAAACTTCGACCCCCTTTACCCCCCTTAAAAGTTAATTTTCGTCAAAAAAAAAATTAATGTTCCTAAACACAATCCAAACAATCATTTTACAAAGTTTCAGCTCAATCGGTTCAGCGGTTACGGATTTGCATACAAACGTTTTTCGGGAATAATTCCTGTTCCCGGGGGAATTATGCAAAAATCCCTTTTAATAGGTCGCCTACGTTACCTAAAAAACACGCTGGATCAAATTTCAGCTTAAACAAAGAAGCGGTTACCGATTTCCCATTCAAACTTTGACCTCCTTTATCCCGCCTTAGAGGTTGATTTTTGGGATAAAAAGTATACCATATAATTTTTTAGAACTCAATCTACCTCTGTACCAAATTTCAGCTCAATAGGGTCAGCGGTTCTAAATTTTCCATACAAACTTTGACCCCCCTTTACCCCCCCTTAAAAGTAAATATCTGACAAAAAAACTATTTGATGTTTCTAATCACAATCCCAACAATCGTTTTACAAAATTTCAACTCAATCGGTTCAGCGGTTACGGATTTGCATACATTCGTTTTTCGGGAATAATTCCTGTTCCTTAGGGAATTTCAAAAAATCGCTTCTTATTGCACGATGAAATCTTCCAAGGAATACGCTGTCCAAATTTCAGCTCAATCCGTCCAGCCTTTTGGGCTGTGCGTTGATAGAACAAAAGTGTACGAACGATTTTATATAATAGATAAGTAAATCTTTAGATAGATATAACTCTTTTATTTAAAAACCGATTTAAATAAAACCAATACTATTTACAAATTAGAGAAATTTGCAACGTTTTAGCGAAAACTGCATACAATTCGGTTGTGCCGTTTTATCACACATAAGTAATAACCTTTTTACAAATTAAGCCTAATAAAACTACTCTGGTAAATTTTCGTTTATGGCCACATCGATAGATGGCGTATTTTTAGTTTGTCGCACTTTTTGCTTTTTGATTTTTTTGAATTGAATTTACTTTATATTCTATTACTTTTACTTCGAAATTTTGATGTAAATTAGGGGCGATGTGTCCGATATAAATGATTATTATTTATTTTATTATTTTATTTTACGTTTCCCTAGGAAAAATTGACAAAATGTTTTACGATCTAGATCGCGCAAGCGACTTTTTCGCGTCGTTTTGTTCATATGCGTATTTTCACAGTTCACCTTAGTAAAGGATCACAATGAATGGGGAGAAATTTCCATTCTTATTATATGTATGGATATGGATGGATTTGACAATCATTATAAGATAATTTATAATATAATATTGTAAGTTTACGTAAATACATACATATATTACGTTTACGTGTAGTATGTAAATTTACCAGATCATATTTAAAGTATAATTTTCATTAATATTAGTAATCTAGGTGCTATTTTAATCGTTCAATAAGGATAATAATTAAGGCTGTAGCTATTATACACTACACACACAGGTTGTTGCAAAGCTATTTATTAATTTAATTAAATAAATGTGTAAATATTCGTATATTATATGTATATTATTGTAGTATATTATGTTTGTCTAATTACAGATGTAGTACAAAATTGAATTGTTTTATTATTTATCCATATTATTATTGTTTTAAGTGACAATGATTAAAAAGACGAGTAAATCAAGTATGTAATGGAAAGCATCATGATACGAGTATATCATCAGTGGTGGTGCCGAAGTGGTGGTTGTGGTGATGATGATAGTAGTGTCGAAGTAGTGGTAGTGGTGATGATTAATGATGATGGTAAACTAAAGGTAGTGATGAGAAGGTGTGAATCAAAAATATTTATGTAAGCAGGTACATAATTTTATTGAGAGAAAAGAAAGAAATTGCACTGTGATCCGATTTATACATGCATGCAAAATTTCAGCTCAATCGTAAACCGGGAAATAGATCAAATTTAACTTGCAAGAATTGATTACAGACACAACGGGACAGATGAAAGTAAAAAAAACTTGTTTAAAGATATCTCGAGGTGCGTTGGAGTTAAAAGCAAAAATCATAGAATCGAAATCATTGAACAATCTATTCCTAGGTGTAATGTCTGAAATATGAAGTAGGCGTACAATATGAGCTAATTTTACTACGACTAGGTATACCGTATACCAGTGTCATGCACTATTGAAATACACGCAGAAACCGCGCTAACAATGCAAAACTGAAGCTGGAATTTACAAAAAGTTATTTCTATGAAATTATATTTCAAAATGTATCAAGTAGTGTAAACAAGAGAGCGGCCTTTATGCCCTCTTGAAGGCATCGGCTACGGGCTACAACGGTTTAATATTATTAGGTCGTTGACGGGCTACGGGACGGGTACGAGCAAACGCGGTGCGTGTTCGTTTATGAAGTTTGAACAGCGCTAACAGCCACTCTCCACGTCCGAAGAGTTTGTAAAAAGGGCAGGCGTTAGGCATACGGGGGCCGCTCCGTGTACTCGTACCTACCGCATTCATTCGCTGACCTTAGCCGGTGCCCTTAGTCCTTAGTACTAAAGACCTAGAGACTTATTTTCCGATTAGGGCAAACTTGCCATTTTAGACTTCAAGCCAAGTGCGAACGCTTGCGATTGATGAAAAAGTATGTATTGTGTGTGAAATGTGAAAAAACGAACTAGCATGCCAGTAGTTTTTTAACGGGAGTCGTAAATGTTTGGCACTATATCAGCCTATATTAGATCTCTCCCGTCTCCCTATTGATCACCAAATTACAATAACATTAAATGCCTTTTTTGATATTAAAAAGCATTACAATTGGCAGTATTATCGCTAATTGCGATTTTTTCCAGACAGCCAAATATTCATTGAACTTTTGGCGCGGTATCTGACTTTACCGCACAGTCTGTCGGTATTATATACCTACTCGTATGAACAGTGCTGGAGGTGAATGGATTATTGCAATATCGCCCCAAATAATCGTCGTCAGATCGTATCCAGAGTTCCCGATATATCCCACAGGAGCGGGCAGTGGCGCCCGAGCCGCGGCCGCGTATATATGTACCTAATCTCGTATATAACGTCAATATTTGTACATTATATCATAACATTGTCGGAACGGATCACGGGCCGCGGTGAATTATATTAATTGCTTGATATGATGTTATGACTGAGTGTTATGTGATGTGTACTGTGTAAACATTTGGATTTATTCTATCAAACATCCGTTAAACTAGTGAATTTTAAATAATATTGAACAAACTTCAGCTTCAAGAATAAAGATGTTTTAATTCATAACTTCCACTTCCAGTCTAGAAGACCACACACACTGTCTTAAAAACGAGCGTGTGTATGTATTTTAAAATTAAATTAAACATCTGTAGGGCCAGTTTAAATGGGTCCAAATAAAAAATAATAACTTGAAACACAACCGATATCGATAACATTTAAATGAGAATTATACCATTCGAACCAAAAATCGGTTTAGGCGTCGTGGAGTTATCGGTGAACGTCCTTAAAAAAGATTCATACGAATTGAGAACCTTTCTTGAATGAAGTGAAATGTTTTATAAAGTGATGATGATAATGAGTGATACCGTTGGATGCAGTGACGAGTGATGTAGTGGAGACAGGTACAAGAGGTTCAGACATCATGTCACGGAGGGAGGTCCGCGGTGACCGCGCCGACTATCAGGTGCCTCTGCCGCCGCCCAGCAAGTGTGCTAAAGTAAGTCTATGATGGCATTACAATAAATAACCTATATCTTTAATGATCAAAAATATCAATTATTATAATTGTTAAAGACAATAATCCGTTAGACTTTCGTTCAGGAACTCTATCAGCACCCTGTGGTGAAATAATTATGCCAGTAACAGTTGTATCGCTAAAATTCTTTGGATATTTAGTATGTTCGTGTGAGCTTAGACCCTACAATCATATACCATATAGGATACTTTCAGTCTTCAGTTATCAGATAAATTCGTTCTCCATAATTTTAAATTAGCTATTTAATTAAATTCAATCAAGACTAGGCCTGAACCTAGTTTTATGAGTATACATAAAATATATCTAGTTTATTTATGTAGCGCAAAGGGCTCAGTGATGGTCGTACGTCCTGCCGAATAATCCGGATGCCCTGAGTTCAAATCTCTGTGTGACATTTCCTCATCTGGGCGCTACCATGTTTCAGAAGGAAACTGTGGGAGGTCGCGAAATATTCTGTGTTACAGCGTTAGACCCCAATCATCAATATTGTCCAGGTATTGTACTACACGTGGCGGCTGTGCTCGGTGGTGTTCTCCCACTTCGTGATGATCAGCTTGGTAGTGGCCTACTGCATCCTCGGCGCAGCCACTTTCGAGCAGCTGGAGGCGCAGCATGAGAGAGAAGTACTCGTCACCATCCATCCATCGATCATTCCATCATTCATCGTCCATTATTATCGGATTTAAAAAAAGTGTCCTAGCAATGGTTCAATCTTTCCAAAAGTCACGAGCATTGCTTTACATCAGATACAAGTATATCCGGTAATGGTGAGACAATTAATGACGCTAACCTACTTACAGCTATTCATAGAACTACAGGAATTTACATTATTTTAACCACGTACAATAATAGAAACAAAACGAGAGGTATTCCAATATATCAAACGAAGAAAGACGATGGAAATAAATGAAGTGTCGGCAATCTGTCAATCTGTCGGCGATGAGAGGAGCTGTCGGCAAATAACGAGTGTTTGTCGACAGATCACTTCACACTCGCGCCGGTTCCGCTACTTTCAACGACTGAATAAAGATATTTCTGTTATTTTGCTTTGACCACGATCTCGTCTGATTTTAAGCGATGAAGCGTGAAGCGATCGAAGATGGTTGCAGAGTGAATCTAGAAGGCGAATCTTTAGCTTCACCAAACATCATAACAGAACAAGTCATCGGGCCTAGCGATACAGTTTTGTCCTATGGGGATAGTAATCAGCCCCGACCGAAGCCTACCACCAGAATAAAAGTACGACAAGTCCATGTGGAACTGTGTAACGATGTCAATAAGAATTTCAATAATAATCACGTTAATAGCCGCGTATTGACTGGGCGCGGAAATATCTGAGCATCTTCACTAGTCTAGTTAGCTAGCCAAGCCGTCGGCCGATCAGTACTCAGCTAATGGTGATACATAACATGTTGTAAACAAACCGGCAGGTGAAGAGGAACATCTCGCAGATCCGCAGCAACACGACGCAGAGCATCTGGGCCATGACACGCGCCGTGCCCTACTTCAACAAGACCAACTGGACCACGGAGGTCGGACACATGCTCAAGGTCACACTTCTTTATTGACATGTTACCAGATAGGAATCTACTGTAAAATACAGTACAGCTGTACCTGGTAAAATGTAGAGCAGCTTACTGATGCTACCAAAATACTACTAACTACTAAGTATACTACTTACTTGTTTTGATTAATTTTCTTTTCTCAAAAGACCAAAGCCGACTAGCGGTTTTTTTATTCAATTCCAACAAAACTACTAGCTTCAGTAAATTTTTTTTAGAAGTTACAAGCTTTTATTTAGTTGACTACTCTATCTGCTCCTAATTTCAACTTCATCCGTCCAGCGGTTAAAGTATTGGATAGATCAACCCATCAGTTTATCATTATTTTTATTTATTTACTTGTAGATGCTAGAAGTTCCAGGAGAAAGTTAAAGATCTGTATGATTGTGTGTCCAGGACTTTGAGAACGCGATTCTGCTGGAGATGAAGACGCGCGGGTGGGACGGCAACGAGAGCACCGACCACATCCAGTGGACCTTCACCGGCTCGTTGTTCTACTCCATCATCGTCATCACCACCATCGGCAAGTTGCATTCTATCTACTCATGATTTTTAACCCCAGACTTAAAAGCGACGTGTTATAAATTTGAGGAAAAGATAAAAAGGTCTAAAAAGAAAATTGTATATATCACTAAGCAAATTCGGAATATATATACATAGGTTCTATCCCGTAGATCTCCGCTGAGAAAGGATTTTGCCACGCGGGTAGAGCCGCAAGTATAAGATTGTTTGTATACATCTTACTAATATGTATTATAAACGTAAAAGTTTGTATGAATGTATGGATGACTGAATGTATGTTTGTTACTTACTACTTTCACGCCTAAACGGGTGGACCGATTGAGTTGAAATTTTATAAAGAGATAGCTTAGAACCTGGAATAACACATAGGCTACATAAGTGCTGCGGGTGAAACCGCTCGGCGCAGCTAGTAAGTAACACATATATTGTATTCTCGTGTGTGTCCAGTTCAGTATAGTCCAGTGGATACGTCATTTTCCCGCGATCCATCACTGACCGGCGTCGTTGCGTGGGCGCAGAGTTGGGCGCGCGCCAACTTCTGCCCTCTAAAGCTATACTTACCTAAACTCTATCCAACATCCGCTGTGTTCTCACTATAGATCTATACCATGGAGTTAACGTATAGAGAAATAAAGCTGAGCAAGACAAAAAATAATCTCTTACGGATATATAACGAGATCGAAAGAGAAATCTATTGTTACTCGTTTTTGGTTACAGAGTTACAGGTCTGTATAAATTGCCTGCAAAAGTCCAATCTAGCTCCTCAGAATTTAGAATATTGACAAATTAAAATTGCGTATTTGGAATGTTAGTTCAGCTACGCGTATTATAACATACCTAGATCTATGTTCTATACTACGCCTACAATTTTTATTTTAGCTATATACAGTATACTCTCGTCCAACAAAAACTCGTACGCAACTGATAAATCGCTTGTTACTCCGTGCGTCCAATTAACGTCACGTTCTCACTGACAAATTAATAAAAACAACAATAAAATTCAATACTTTATTCCTATATCTAGTATTTACATTAATATAATGTTCTTTTAGTGTTTATAAAACTTAGTTTTTATCTTACAACATGTTTGAACTAAAATATGGTAGTGGTGGAGGATTACCTTTGTGTGTCCCTGGGTGTAAGTGTCAAATAAAACTTGATTTTTTGGTGTTCGGGGTGTTGTGCCGTGGAAAAATCATATTATTATCTTCTGTCTCTTAAACACGTTTGTTTAAACATTAAATCTCTCACACACACGAGTTGCTAGCACTCGTGTTTAATCGTATTCAATTAATAAACCAAAATATTTACAGTAGCGCCGCGAGCGCTCGTGTAAACATGGCTCTATCGGTAACTCTGTCATTCATCGCCGTTTTAATACTTATTTATAACTTATTTATTATCACATGTGTTAATAGGGCCCTATGACGCCCGTGGGTCCCCCGGGTCCGACCAGCACGGAGCGGCCGGGTCCGATCACGCCGGTGGGGCCGCCGGGGCCCGTCAGGATGCCGGGGTTTCTGCCCATGTATTCATTGAAAAACCTCCCCAAGTAGCCTCGCATGCGCGGGCCTATGAAGCCGGTGGGTCCGCCGGGCCCGACCAGTCTCGGCCGCTGCTGGCCGTAGCCTCCCGGGCCGATGATGCCCGTGGGTCCTCCGGGCCCGACGAGTACCCCTCTCTGGGCTGATTCACTGGGGGCGACGTCCGGGAACTCCTCGAGGCCTCTGTTGTCACCCGGCCTCGGTCCGATGGATCCCGTGGGGCCGTCCGGTCCGACCAGCACGGGCGGTCGTCGCTTGTCGTCGGCGACGGGACCGATGGCGCCGGTGGGGCCGCCGGGGCCGACGAGCACGCCGGGCTGGCCGTTGTTGGGGCGGGGCGGCAGGGGCCGGTCGGCGGCGCCTATGAGGGCCACCTCGTGACCGTGTCCGGGGCCGAAGCCCGCGTCCAGGCCGGAGCCGGGCGGCGGAGGGAAGGGCCGCGCGAACGGTTCCCGTCCCGGCAACAACGATGGACGCTCGTCGTCGATCTCGTTGAAGAATTCTGGAAACATGTGTCAAGGTTTATGAAACTATTTTTGAAAATAATGAATCTGAGCATAATTAGGTTACTTAAAATTATTATTCTCTTACTGCATAATATATTTTGACTCGGGCAAAATATTTATATTTATGAATGAAGGTATGAATATTAATTAAAACTGCAAACCTGAGTTGGCAGGGGAAGGCTTGACTGACTTCTTGTAGCAGCACAAGAACTTTCCTGATCCACAGGCGCGCTGAAACAAATTAACAAATTAGGCAAAAATGTTTATTACAACTTAGACTTGAACTACAAAGAAAAAAAAACTAAAATAGCAGTTACCTGAGAGTCATGTCGCGGGTTACAGTCGGGCGAATCCACACACTTGCAGTACTGCAGCGAGTCCAGCGTGCCGTCTGAGTACTCCGCCCGGGTGTTCTTACTAAAGTTACCTGAGAGTCATGTCGCGGGTTACAGTCGGGCGAGTCCACACACTTGCAGTACTGCAGCGAGTCCAGCGTGCCGTCAGAGTACTCCGCCCGGGTGTTCTTACTAAAGTTACCTGAGAGTCATGTCGCGGGTTACAGTCGGGCGAGTCCACACACTTGCAGTACTGCAGCGAGTCCAGCGTGCCGTCAGAGTACTCCGCCCGGGTGTTCTTACTAAAGTTACCTGAGAGTCATGTCGCGGGTTACAGTCGGGCGAGTCCACACACTTGCAGTACTGCAGCGAGTCCAGCGTGCCGTCAGAGTACTCCGCCCGGGTGTTCTTACTAAAGTTACCTGAGAGTCATGTCGCGGGTTACAGTCGGGCGAGTCCACACACTTGCAGTACTGCAGCGAGTCCAGCGTGCCGTCAGAGTACTCCGCCCGGGTGTTCTTACTAAAGTTACCTGAGAGTCATGTCGCGGGTTACAGTCGGGCGAGTCCACACACTTGCAGTACTGCAGCGAGTCCAGCGTGCCGTCAGAGTACTCCGCCCGGGTGTTCTTACTAAAGTTACCTGAGAGTCATGTCGCGGGTTACAGTCGGGCGAGTCCACACACTTGCAGTACTGCAGCGAGTCCAGCGTGCCGTCAGAGTACTCCGCCCGGGTGTTCTTACTAAAGTTACCTGAGAGTCATGTCGCGGGTTACAGTCGGGCGAGTCCACACACTTGCAGTACTGCAGCGAGTCCAGCGTGCCGTCAGAGTACTCCGCCCGGGTGTTCTTACTAAAGTTACCTGAGAGTCATGTCGCGGGTTACAGTCGGGCGAGTCCACACACTTGCAGTACTGCAGCGAGTCCAGCGTGCCGTCTGAGTACTCCGCCCGGGTGTTCTTACTAAAGTTACCTGAGAGTCATGTCGCGGGTTACAGTCGGGCGAGTCCACACACTTGCAGTACTGCAGCGAGTCCAGCGTGCCGTCAGAGTACTCCGCCCGGGTGTTCTTACTAAAGTTACCTGAGAGTCATGTCGCGGGTTACAGTCGGGCGAGTCCACACACTTGCAGTACTGCAGCGAGTCCAGCGTGCCGTCAGAGTACTCCGCCCGGGTGTTCTTACTAAAGTTACCTGAGAGTCATGTCGCGGGTTACAGTCGGGCGAGTCCACACACTTGCAGTACTGCAGCGAGTCCAGCGTGCCGTCTGAGTACTCCGCCCGGGTGTTCTTACTAAAGTTACCTGAGAGTCATGTCGCGGGTTACAGTCGGGCGAGTCCACACACTTGCAGTACTGCAGCGAGTCCAGCGTGCCGTCAGAGTACTCCGCCCGGGTGTTCTTACTAAAGTTACCTGAGAGTCATGTCGCGGGTTACAGTCGGGCGAGTCCACACACTTGCAGTACTGCAGCGAGTCCAGCGTGCCGTCTGAGTACTCCGCCCGGGTGTTCTTACTAAAGTTACCTGAGAGTCATGTCGCGGGTTACAGTCGGGCGAGTCCACACACTTGCAGTACTGCAGCGAGTCCAGCGTGCCGTCAGAGTACTCCGCCCGGGTGTTCTTACTAAAGTTACCTGAGAGTCATGTCGCGGGTTACAGTCGGGCGAGTCCACACACTTGCAGTACTGCAGCGAGTCCAGCGTGCCGTCAGAGTACTCCGCCCGGGTGTTCTTACTAAAGTTACCTGAGAGTCATGTCGCGGGTTACAGTCGGGCGAGTCCACACACTTGCAGTACTGCAGCGAGTCCAGCGTGCCGTCAGAGTACTCCGCCCGGGTGTTCTTACTAAAGTTACCTGAGAGTCATGTCGCGGGTTACAGTCGGGCGAGTCCACACACTTGCAGTACTGCAGCGAGTCCAGCGTGCCGTCAGAGTACTCCGCCCGGGTGTTCTTACTAAAGTTACCTGAGAGTCATGTCGCGGGTTACAGTCGGGCGAGTCCACACACTTGCAGTACTGCAGCGAGTCCAGCGTGCCGTCAGAGTACTCCGCCCGGGTGTTCTTACTAAAGTTACCTGAGAGTCATGTCGCGGGTTACAGTCGGGCGAGTCCACACACTTGCAGTACTGCAGCGAGTCCAGCGTGCCGTCAGAGTACTCCGCCCGGGTGTTCTTACTAAAGTTACCTGAGAGTCATGTCGCGGGTTACAGTCGGGCGAGTCCACACACTTGCAGTACTGCAGCGAGTCCAGCGTGCCATCTGAGTACTCCGCCCGGATGATCTTACGTCTGATACAAAACACAATTGACATGGTGTACAATTTACTTTTACATAATATATAGGCTGTATAGCAGGAGTAACCGCCGGCGCTGGGCGCGCACATCAGTTGAAAACGCAAAGAGCGCTGATCCTGACCGTTACTCCATAGTGTAAAAAATTAAAAATAAATCGCGGACAAGTGCTTCGGCGTACCCGATTACCCGGCACTATTTATTCATCCGCAAGAACAACCAAAGATTTTAAGTGGGTATCCCTGCTGCGACCATCATCACCGGGGGAGTTCCATATACCGCCCTGACGATGCGTAGCGCATCATTCATTATAGGCTAGTCTTTTACCACATTATGATTTCGCGTAATGTTATGCGACGATGCGGCCGTAGATGGTAGCACAGACTAAACCTAGAAGGCGGGATGGTTTTGAATTTTTTAAATTGTGTTCTTTATATTTCCCGGGTCAAAAATAATGGAGTATCTAAATATATAAAAGGAAAGGGTGACTGACTGATCTATCAACCTTCAGCCCAGACCGCTGATCGGATTGTTATGAAATTTGGAACACAGAAAGGTTTTTTGGCGTAGACCTCCACTAAGAATGGTTATCTGCACGCGGACAAAGCTGCGAGCGTAAGCTAGTAATACAATATACGTACGGGTCCTGCGCAGAGTAGGTTTGTCCATCGAGCACCCGCACGGGGAACCGGCCGGCCCCGCGGGGACGGTTGTAGAACCCATCTGTCTCGTACGCTTCTTGGAAGGGAACCTCGTCCCCTTGCACGCTTGCCTTGTCTTCTGTTCTGCGGTTACCACTGGAACAAGGACGTATAGGACCGTCAGGACCAGGTCATGTTGGAGATTTAGGTGCGGTTGTTGTTACAAAAATATAATCACATCGACAATAAACTTACTTTGAGAGAGTCAAAACACGATAATGTGTGGCAAAATGTAGAGTTGCAGTATCAGGTCGTCAAGATTACTACACAGTCTGTAACACGACCTCACGACCTGAAAAATCTATTGAAACTAGGAACCGAATTTGAAAATACCTCCATTTAAAAAAATATTAAAAAGTAAATGAAAATAAAATTCATTTTAGAGCAGTTATGAACGTGCTTCTCGGGCTTGAAATCAGTTAAAATATTTTCAAATTTACTTTTACTAATCGTTATACAAATAAATAAAAATGTGTACATTAATATATTATACTTATTACAGTTATATAAATTAGATTGAACTTTTGAGCTAATAAGCAATCATTACAAAACAGTTGCTACAGCAGCTTGCAATAAAGTTACAATGCCTAGACCAGCTCCTTTCGAACTGAACTCTGTGTAACTGAAGCAGAACGTAACAATATAAAGTAATCTATTTCGTTACGTAACGAAAAGTCAATTGCTAAACGTATCCTGAATGAAATACGTCATTTATTCGACGGTATAAAGAGGAAAAAGAAAAATAATCATCTTAAAAGCATATGACTGACTTCATCATCGTGGGGACAAAACCTTTGAACCTAGGATAATCAAATTTGGACCATCATAGATTCCTTTGACTACAAAGACGAGTAATATGATGGATTTTGAAAGGCAGTTGACATTTTGTAAGAATAAAACTTTATTTTGAACCGATTATCTTAAATTAAAGGATTTCTACACGCGGGCAAAGCCGTGAGTAAACTCAAGTATAATGTAAATACAGCAATAATATCCTGAAGCATTGAACATCATGAGTCATTAGAAACAGATTGGAAACTACAGAACAATATTGGGAACACGCAACGTTTGTCTAATTACGGACCTAATATTGGGAACGAAGTCGAAGGCTGGCTAACAATAGCAAATTGTTGCAATATGGTCATAGAGTATAGAGTTGAACCATTGACGCAAGAGCAACCTATACAGGTGTCAGAAGTGACGGTGAGAAGGATATGGGAGACGCATGTGCAATGGAAGTCTAGTTAACAATGTAGGTAGATGAAAACACTTAGAATACAATGTGTGGAGGCTTGCTTCAACAGACTTGACCTTGACCGCTCAGGCTGTTCATTGTAGATTTAGTTCTTCTAAATATACTTAGAATACAGTACCACCGTCTAATTTCTAGCTTTCCTTTCCCTACTCAGTTGCCAGTTAATTGAAAATTGGAACACTTTCTTTCAAATGTAATCAAGACCTATGTAACGGGGAAATGGGGACCAAAATTGGGAGAAATGGAGAAAATCATTTGGAGGGACCAAATGATTTTCTCCATTTCTTCTCTTATCTTGGCGGCTTTTGCCAATGGATTATGACTCAGTAGAAAAACAACAGTAACTTAGATTATTCACGTAAGAATAGCTTATCGCATTAGTATTGGCCATAATAAGACGACCCTTACGAGACGACTGATTTGTGACTTAATGCATATCGTCAATGATTTTTAGCTTCATTTTCATCACGAGCTTTAAAACCTTGCATATTTATTATTTTTTTACTAACGGTTAAGTAATAAGTAGTTGCTTAATAGTTAGGTTCATAATATCTTAACGACCTAAACAAAACCACATCCTCTAGTGGTCAAAAAACCACAGTTAACGATGAAGCTGCGGCCAAGTAGAGGCATGGTGACGTCACGAGCTGACGGTAGCTTTCGCAACCAGCTATATAAAGCTCTCGCAGGCAGGAGTGGGTCACTGTCAAGGTGACCATCGACTTGGTATCTGTTACCAAACTGTCAATATACATCATGGGACCTACCATATAGATATTTGTTGTTTGATTTATGCGTCGCTCTTGTGAAATTTAAACAATTTTGGAATTGGATATAATGGAGATCTTAAATTGGAAATATCAAGTGTAGAATAAGAAATAGAAGTGTAGAAATAATATAGATTTTAATAAATATAGGCGCTTTCGGTCAGAGTTTAACGTTAATAACTTTAATAGATTTTAATGAATATAGGCGCTTCTGGTCGTAGTTTCAAGTTAATGTCTTCACGAGACCAATCAGTTAATAGATTCAAAGAAAAAAAGTACTTACTTTTAAGTCCGACAATAAGGCTCTCCGGTTCGGTCTATTTAATTGATTTTGATGAAACTTTAGTAATAATACTTATGATGGAGGACTAAATTTAAGTCAATATCTAAATCACTTCCATTTTCGGGGGGAATCTTTGTCAAGTGGAAATACACTGCTAGTGCTTTACATGGGGAAAAAGATGGTGGTAAAAAAGTCATAATAGTGTTGACCACACGACAGTCATTCAGTCATGTATACGTACCGTTGAGTGTCGGCTCTGTCGAGGAACCGCACCTTGGTGTCGATCCTGATGGAGGCCGCCTGCTCGGGCCACTGCCACTTCTCCGCTGCGCACGCGCACCACACCGCCGCTGCCACTGCGTACCACGCACCTGGAATATACACGTCACAGCAATTGTATTATACTAGCTTATGATCACGGCTATGGTTGCTCAACGAGCTATGGCGCGGGCTATGTTCGGCGTCTCTCTGAAGGGTCGGATAAGAACGAGTTGATCCAGTAGAAAACCGGAGTTACCAACATAGCCGAAAGGAGCCTAGCTGATGTAGTAATAGGCTGAACACATTTATCGCAGAACCTATTAGTGAGGTAGACGTGTTTTAGAGTAGAGACCTAGTCTCGGCAAATGTAGGCTAGGGCGTCCATGGGCAAGATGGGGTGACGATATCCGGAAGGTCGTTGAGAGGTACATCAAAATATTTTAATGGTCATGCCTTTACACTACCTATCTTTGGATCAAATCTTAACTCAATATAAGCTATAAGCTTAGATGGTAACTTAGACCCTTAAAAATGGTCGATCTTTTAAAATAATAATAAAATAAAAAGATAAACGGCGAAGATTGAGAACTCCCTACCCGCTTCAGTGTTTCCCGAGAATTACAACTTGGGTTCTTCAAGTCGAGGGTTAATAGGTATTTGCTAGGCCTGTGTGTAACAGCTTCGACCACGTCTTCACTTACCAACAGGTGAGACTGTGGTCAAACGCAGTCCTATTCTAAATAATAATAAAAAAATACCTGCAAAAATCCCAGATTTACGAAGGCACTTAAAATAAAACCTTCACATGATAATTTCGTCTCTCGAAATGTTTTCCGTGAGAGCCTCTAAAGGATATAAACAATATAAATATCTCTCGAGTAGGCATGTGACGAGGACGAATCCTTCCTCTGCGAGCATAATATATTCCTTAATATTATAGGTAGTATGCTTTTAAAACAATGCCGAATGATTCATGATATAATATGATACACATAACTTGGTTGGTCAAATTGACAAACTTGTGAAACTTGGTTAGAAAAGTTAGATTAAAAAATATCATAATAATTTTCTAAATTAAACACTCTGCACTAATTTTAATACAGACTAAATAAGATCAATGATTCCGAATTATTTATTGATTACTTAATTAGTACATTTTCCAAAAAAAGGCGAGAAATAGCGAGAAGGAGATAGAGTTATAGAATTTCAGGTATTCTAATATGTTATTAAACCTAAGTTTGCTAATTTGCCTCCATAAGGCTATTAAAAATATTCTCCGGATAAATCAATAGATTTTAGTGTTCGTTAGAGAGTCCTTGAAGAAAATGAATGATTCACCGAGCCACCGTCCGTATCGTGACTGCTAAATATATTCAATCTTACCATGCTTAACTAATTCCTAGTGATTACATTAGGAGAGGTCAATCTGCAGATAGCATCTGCAATTATGTGGCATTGGAGGCATTGTTCTGGTCACTTACCACCAGCCACTGCTGATGGTGTCATGTGGTATGACTATATTATTATAGGGTGGTAAGGATGGTCAATGTATTGGGATACAGACCGCGGCTGCGTTTTGTATATAGAGAATTTGTATAAAGGATAAGGATGTCATTATATTCGTATCTTAGGGTCGTTTAATTTAACTTTAACATTCCACCTTCTCCCCATTGATTTGATTACCTACATTTGGAAAAATTATCGTTATAAAATTGTTTGGTTTAGACATGGCGCGTTTAATATATAAACTACGCGTGATATCTCATTACAATCCCCTCGATTTTAATTTTGTTTATTTTTCGAAATCCTCTCCTTTCGAGTCAAACTTGGTGGATAATAAAACTCTTTCTTAAAACTCAGGAGTAGAGAAAGTCAGAGAGAAAGGGAGAGTAAAAATGTGCGTGAGTGTGAGCTGTTGATTGCGTTTATAATCATTTAAGATGGCACTTGCCTGTAGACGTTTTTGACGTGCCGCTGTGAAGATGGCCATAATATCCTATTATAGTGGCTACATGAAGTCTACAGGCGATGTCACGGCATCCACCCTTATACATATCTGTGATGATGAATGATTCAAGCATGAGTGAGTCACAGTCATGGGACTTCTTTGATAATATATTATTACTGTACCTATATTCCATCATATACTATATCTTATTTATTTATCTTACATAACATGAAGCCTAAATGCTCTCTGTTTATAAATTATCTTTAAATTACAGATGTTCGTGTTATAATCGTAATTAGCCTGGTTACGACCTTCGCTGTTTAACAATTATTTATTTTCTAAACGGAGATGATTCATTTATCTTTGTGAACATCCTACCAGTATGAGGTAGGAATACTAACTCGTAAACGTAAAAGTTTATATTATGTAAAAATAATAATATACCTGAACGGTTTGATCGAATGAGAAAGGCACACCCCACATCGGGTAACAGCGATCCTTAATTAGGTGATGGGTAACGAACTGTCGTCGGAAAACTCAAACTCAAAATAATTTATTAAAATAGAGCTACCTCCGTGGGAGCTGTAATGGAGCATTTTAGCAAACTAATTTTACAAAAATTTAGATCTGTTTCTAGAGCCTTCCGCTAGTTCGAAAATCACCTCTATGAGAAGAATGAGGAAGAAACTATAAGTCGCCAGAGAGCCGCCGGAGAGTTGAGACGATGTGGTCTCTGTTGCCCAATATAGGAGATTAAAGTTTGGTACATGGATAGCTCAGACCCAGTATCTAATAACCCATATATTTCAGCGTGTAAAAATGCCGGGCACAGCTAGTATGTAATATTATGATTAGTTTAGTACAATAATGATGTAAAACAAGCCCTAGCTGAACAATGGCTGTTTGGCAAACCTTTTCAAACATGCCTTAGGTACATACATTTCTCTAGATTATTTTTACACTTGTGTATTACCTAATATATAATCTTACTACTAATCTTAATATTAGAGGTATTAATGCAAAAAATTGTAAGAATGTATGGATGTCTGGATGTATGTTTGTTACTCTTTCACGCATAAACGGGTGAACCGATTAAGTTGAAATTTGGGATAGCTGGAATAAAACATAGGCTACAGTACAGCGAGTAAAACCGCTGGGCGCTGCTAGTATACGTAGCTCCTTCCTATATACTTAGTTATTATTAACATACATTTACCTAAAAATATTTTGTGGAGGTATATAAGTTCATTGCGAGCATAGCTAGTCTAAATACATAAAAGGAAAGACTGACTAATTGACCTATCAACGCCCAGCCCAAACCGCTAAACAGATCGAATTGAAATTTGGAACACAGATAGGTTTTATAACGTAGACCTCCGTTAAGAAAGGATTTCTATACGCGGGCAAAGCCGCGACCATAAGCTTGTAACAAATATAAGGATAAAGCCTTCATGGTTGAAATGTAGAGACCGTTTAGGCTATGGTCAGTGGGCGGGCGGGACTTGCGCAAACGCAGCCAAGGATGCAAGGGACCTTATGTGGTATACTCATTGCTAATATACACATCAAATATTAACTGCTATTTCGAGTATTTTATGTGTTATAAATATTACTCAATATGTTAATTTCAATTATAAAAATTTGGTAAGAAATACCTAGAAAATAAATACATACGCTGGTGTAATTCAGACGAAGATAAAAGTATGTATCCAAGATAAACATTGTAAACACATAATATTAAATAAACAATCCATATGGGTTTCTTGCTCGTTCTTCTTATAGAGGTGTTTACCTTATGATCGGTATAATATTAATGATTTTCAAAATAATCCATTGAAGCCTATTTGATATTGCCTTAAAAACATTATTAAGGACGATTAAAATATTAAATAATTAATCTTAATTAAATTAATAAAAAACTGAATAAAACCATTAATAACCAAAATTCAATAAATAGATATTTACCAAAATTCATGTCGATAATATTCACTGACAATCACAATAACTAATAACACTGGCTATAAACAATAATAATAAGTTACAATAGACGAGTAGTCGGCTCGCCCTCCGTTACGTAAGTGAGTTGAGTAGTATGAGCCGCTGGCCACCACTAGACTCAACTGTGCACCACTGCAGTAGTGGTCCTTTCTGACAATTAAACTATGATATTGGGCACCTAATTACATAATTATATTGTTACTAGATCTGCCCTGCGGTGTTACTTGTTACCCGATGAAAAGTAAATTCGCGAGACCGAAACTGGATCTTGTATAAAATTGTTTAGATTCATAATCAAGGTAAAGATGTATATTACTATTTAATAAAACAATTCCTATGAGTTTCTTGTCAGTTCATCGCATAGACCGTGGCACAGAGGTGCTTTTCAAACAGGTCCTAAAATAGAGATAAATATGATTGTGAAATTGACTTAGGAAAGTGCTCTACTGCCTATTGGAATTGATGAATTTTGAGTTGAGACAATTTTAATCAAATAAAAAAATGATTTGATAACCTACCATTTTACCTTGTTCCTGACTATTTCTTGCTTAGACTCAGCTTCCAGATCCATTTCCACCTCATCTTTCCAGGGTTACTAGAAATGTCTAACCGGCCGCCTGGGTATAGCTTGTCCCTGATATCAACTGATATTGAAATGAACTTAACATACTTAAGACCGTGAATGCAGCTTATGAAGTAATCTGCACCTGCGCGATTGCAATATCAATTAACATTTTAGGTGTAAGGTTGTGAAAGTGGCCCTTTCCGGCCATATCACTGAAGGTCTTGAAGGTTTGCCGGTGGGTGGACGACGTTTGTCGCGGGGAAACACGGAGGCCGCGTGATGCAACCTACCTTGAGCGCTGATACTTTCTGATACTTACATTGCTGAATAGCTGTGAAATAATTCACTTTCATTGTCCATGTGCCATTCTCTTGCAACACTTTTATGTTGCAAATGTTTCAGAATATTGTTAAAACCTACTTCAGATGAAATGGTCTTGATACTTTTAAAAAGGTATCCTGGTTTAAAGCCTATTAAATACAAATTCCTAAACGTGGTATATATCGATAGATAACTATATTAAAGAACATTTACTTGTATATTTATGGTATTCGATAGGCAAGAAGTCCTATGCAACGCTGCGCTACATTCGTCGTCCAATCAGACATAAATAATTTCTTCTTTCTTTCTTTTAATCGGGATCTCTCTTTGAGATGCCCTCTCATTATTAAAATAAAACAAAATATTGACGAATTTCTTGTCCGTTCTCTTCGTAGAGGTCCTCTCCGAACAAGCGGTAGGTTCGGTTGTCTGGAAGAGATCGCTTTGAGCGATAAGACCGCCAATTGATACACCTTTAGTTTTAATTTTGTTGTTTGTAAAATTTACTGTATATGTGGATCAATAAAGTGTTTCTTATCTTATCTTATCTTAAAAGGGAACTAAATATTGGTAAAATTTTCTTGTAAAAATGCTTCATTGCCTACTTGAGTTAATGCGTTTAGATTTAGATTAGATTTTGATGAAATTAAGTAGATCATACCTAATCGTTTTGGGTTATCCCCAATTCCCAATGCCGACCTTACTACGTGTAATTGATCATTATTGCGTTGATTTCGCTGCAAACGATACACCATTATCTCTCAGATAAATCAGTATAGAACCTCTAAATTATTATGATCCTCAAATCCTGTAATAAGTGTATTGTACCTAATAATATACCTAATTATTATTGTATTGTAAACTAGAGGTCCCAAGGAGGCGACCTCGGCGGCATCCGTTTCAAATAACGCGACGGAAATCACTTCGATTTCGCAAAAAATATGATTTGAAAATGTAATAACTAATAACGTTTGTTAGCTACGTGCTTCACTACAAATGCTAGGCGAGGCGAGATAGCTAGCAATGATGAGAGGAGAGAGAAAGAAAAGATGTTTATTGAGCAAAGAGACATGGGCACAAAATAAATAAGAATAAAAACAAGCAAGACCAAGAAGCAGAACAAAAAAGAAAAATTAATCACTATACAATAGGTACCGGGGTATTTTACTGGGGGTAGACTTCCTTTGCACTCAGTTGACTAGGTGGGTACCCCAACAGTGCCGGTTCTACCGCATGAGCTGTAGTATGCAAACATTACTGTGCTGCGGTAGGAGGGCACTGTAGCTAGTAAAATTACTGGGCTAAAGAGTCTTAACATCTTTTCATTAATTCATTCAAATCTTATGACTCTTGAGTAAGAAGCGTTGGTGCAGTGCTCCTAAAATTTCACATCATTGTGAAATCCTAAGTAGCACTGTACTGATTATGGGCAGCGTTATCTCTTAACATCAGGAAAGGGTCTTGCTCGTCTTCTATTTCATCACATAAAAAACACCTATTATTGTATACTAAATAATTGGCTTAAGTGCGTACCTACATATTACTCGTAGACTCGTAGACACATCCCGTGCCATCGTACAGTTCTGCTCAATTGGGAGAGAGCTCAGCTAATGTTGTAAACAAAGTTTCCTAATTGTTTATAACTCTGATTTTCAGCTCTCCCCCTGTGTTGACGAAACTTAAATATTCATAGGATATTCTTAGAGTTTATCCTTACGTGCGATTCTTGCGTTCGCACGATAATATGACGAATTTTGGAATAATAAATTCTACGGGCAAAGTCGCAGTTAAATTCTAGTGTATAAAAATAAACAAGACATTATATGTATTTGTAGCAGGTAGTCTCGGTTCTAGGCTATGGTTTTTGCTGAGATTTTTTTTGGTGGATGATTGGCCACCTTTTATTCGCCTCATTTAACTTTGACTACAGGAAATAAGTTATCAATTTTAATTTGTAAGAACATATTTGTTATTTTATACTTTTTGCCAATAAATAACTAAATTAGATTAGTTAGATATTATTATACTTATAATATTATGTGGCAAAAAGAAATGCATCGGCCGGGAATCGAACCCGGGCCGCCCGCGTGGCAGGCGAGCATTCTACCACTGAACCACCGATGCTTACACAAAGATTGCTGAATATAATCAACAGCGTCTAAAATAAATTTGTGAATATTATGCGTCAATTTTTTTTTCCTTTTTAGCTTTGACCAAAGTTTAAAACAAAGAACTAAAAAGATTAAAGAAATAAGTAGTATTTTTATGTGACATGTAAATGTTTTGCATGTGTGTAGGTTACGGGCACATAGCTCCGAAGACGCAGACCGGCAAGGTGGTGACGATATTCTACGCCATCCTGGGGATACCGCTCATGCTGCTCTGTCTCTCCAACATCGGTGACGTCATGGCTTCCTCCTTCAGGTCACTATTTTACTGACGTTCAAAGTTTTTTTTCATTCGATATTGCTTCTGATAACGATCTCGCCTGATCATTAATGATGATTCGGCTTAATATGGTAGCTGACTAAACTTAGAAGGCGGGATAAGCCCTACCTGGTTTCACTGATCAACATAATCATTGTATAAAGTTATTTTACACTTGTTTGCTTTAGAAATTAACCTCAGAAATTAACCAAAATAAGTTTATTTGCAAAGTTGTTTTTTACCAATGCTCGTTCTATTGTATCAGGCGTTTAGAATGTAGCACGAGCCGTGGCCCAACTTTGCTACTTATTATAACTAATCAAGCGATTTTTTTCTCTCTTTGATATATTAAACTCAATTGTGTGTATAACCTCCAGGTTCCTATACTGGCGCGTGTGTTGCTACGTGTGCACACGACCACCGAAGCGAAGGCATCGACACCATCACCACTCCATGAGGTAAAAAAACAAAGGAAAAACGTTGACTACATAATATGTATTCGATCAACGTACAGCTGAAACGGCTGATCGGATTGGGTTGAAATTGGGCTCACAGATAGTAAGGTTTTTTGACGTACCTACATCTCCTCTAAGAGAGCGGGCAAGGCGTAGTTAATTTTATTAACAAGGCTTAACATACGTCATACGAGGCACGTGGTGACCGACCGGAACGATGAATGCTTTGCCTGTTCTCGTCAGAACCCGGCTGAGTGATCATGTATGTTTGTCAGGCGGTCAGTGCGAGGCGGGAGCGGCCGAGGGTCCACCAGGAGGAGACCACGACCTATCGAGCGGGCTCACTCCGATACTGACTGCAGGTACCTTCTGATTTTACGAGTAGCTGCTATAAAATATTGCTGGATAGCATATACTAATTTCCTCCTCCATCAGTCGTGTTCCTCGTGTCTGAGGGTCGTGACCCCCTCCATGTATGACTTTCATCCGAACAATGGAGCGCCATCTGCTCCTATCTCCGGCTACCCGGAGAGCATCGTAGACTGTAGAGTCTAATACTAATTTAGTTAAATTTTATTGGATCGGTTGTAGACCATTTGAATAAATGAATTTTGCTATGTTTTTGTGGTGGTAAGTGGTGATGATGCACTCGTATTATTTGTGTTTAGGTATAGAGACAGCGGGTACAGCAGCGGTCGCACCCGGCGCCCGCGCCCTCCCGCCCCTCCCCCTCACTCCATGTCGCTGCCCAGGACCAGGTCGCAGCCGCCGCAGCTCAAAAGACAAGGTCACTCAACTACTAACTAGAATAAAGAATAAATCAATAATTTATGTGCATAAAATGTGAAAGAAAAGAATAACACTCATTGATGTTGTGTGGTAATCAACGTTTACTGTTTCAGGTTCCGTGGACTATGACCCGGAGGACCGGTCGCCGGTCAGGTTCGACAAGTATTCCAGAGCTCCAGAACATTATGAAGATGAGGAAGGTAATTTTGGTAACATTTTACTTCTTTCCGGGTAAAAATATTTTTTTATACTCCAGCAGTGAAGTTTCAAGTCAAAGTAAAGCCTGCAACATGACCGAACGACTGCCTCCTACATAAATATATAGCCGAGTCCCACTTATTTTCGAACGTGCTTTCCGAACACACAAATTGGAACTTTTGAGATTTAGATGCAAGACGGGCGTGTGATAACGGGGCCATAGACGCTACAAGCAAAAGGAAAAGTTAAATAAAGTTTTCTTTTCAGAAGATTTCCCAAAAATATCTCTCCCGCTGCAAGACCTGGCCGCAGCGCTCCAAGATTTAGAAGAGCATCACGTTAAGAAAGCGTCCAAGTCTGACTTGAGAAGCAAATCGTTACCTCGTCCTGCCAAGTCCAAGTCGGAGTACGGAGCCAGACGGGACTTTGAAGACCACAGACACTTTGACGAGGAACCTGTGGATATGTACGAGATGCATGACTTGCATGATGTGGACTATGAGAACTATAAGGAGAGGAAGGAGTTGGAACGGAGGAGGGTACGAGATGACTATGATTATAGGGATCGAGGGTATGATCCTGAAGATGAGGATTTTGAGTTTGATTCTCCGAGGAGTAGGAGGCCACGGCGGGAGTGGAGGTACGATTTAATCAATCACTGATTAAACTAGACTTTCAACTTTAGCGCGAATGTATTACGTAAGAATGTTTATTACTATTTAAAACCTAAACAGCTGGATTGATTGAGCTGTTATTTGGTGTAAAGACAGCTTAGACATTTTATTTAACTCAGAAAATAATGTTTTACGCATCGTGACAGTAGCCAGGGGCGCAGGGTAGTATGTGGGTCTCCCCTACTGTGTAGATGGACGCAGCATAAATCCAAAGCAGCTTAGACCCTAGAATATCATAAGCTATCTCTTCAGAAGTCTCACCAGCACAACAGGTAGTAAATATATTTATGTTTACATAGGTCAGATCGCGGTCGTTCAGAGTTCTACGAGCGCGACAGAGAAGACTACCACGACAAGAGGAGCAGGCGCGCCAAGAGTGCGGTGTACGACTACGAGCGCGGCTGGGACGAGGAGCGGATGGAGCGCGTGGAGAGGGCGGACGTGGAGCTCGGGAGCAGGGGGCGGCGGCTGCGGAGGCTGCATACGGTGGATGATAGCAGGCCTTATAGATACGTATGTAGTCACTTGTGACGTAACATCAAGCTGTAGGCATGTAATTTCAATCTCGACTTTACACTTCGAAGTTGATAAATGTTGAAAAAACCGAATTTATAATACTGTATTCCTCAGAAAAGGTAGAAGAAGAGGTAGTCAGATGGTCAGGTAGTCAGATTTGAAAGCTGAATAAAGTGTGGGGTTAGAATTTGGACAGGCCGATAAACGACAGTCTTTACCTGATACCTTTTAACTTTTTCACCTTTTAATTTCATTGTACAGAGTCCATCACCAGAAAGAGACGAGTGGAGTGACGAAGTGGCTGTAGTGCCCCGACGCGGTAGACCTCCACCTCAAGGTTTGTGATAATTATAATAATCATAATATTATAATACCTACTCCAGATACGAAATAAACAAAGGCTTTAATATTATGTTGAAATTGTGTTTACAGCGTGGGGCTCCAGACAGTCGGAACTGTATCCTCCACCTTCAGAAACACCAAAAGAAGAGGTACTGAATTTCTTATATTTGAAAAGATATATGGGCACTTCTCACTTCCACGAGTGGGGAGGCGGGAAGCATACTCAAAATAATTTTATAACCGTTTAATTCTTGGATAACCAAGTATGTTTTCCTAAAGGTTTTATAGTAAGTATTCTTGTTCCAGATAAAGCCAGTCCCGATCTGGTTGTGCGTGTTCCTGGTGGCGTCGTACATCGTGGCGGGCACGTTCCTGTTCAAGCGGTGGGAGAACTGGGCCTACCTGGACGCTGCCTACTTCTGCTTCATCACGCTCACCACCATCGGGTTCGGGGACTTCGTACCAGCTCAGGTGACGAACATTTCAATACATTTTTACAAACTTTATCATTTTATTCCATAGAGTTAGAGTTAGTTCCTAGACCTTAGTAATACCACCATAATAGTAGGTAATAGTTTCGGTTCTTTCTTTCTGTTTGCCACCTGATGTAGTGTGACGAAATTGTAGATCTGTAATATTGATAGTTTTCCCTTCCGTTGGTCAGTCAAATAAGTACCTTGCCTGTTTCACTCATCGTGGTAGAAACTTTTTAAATGGGCGGTAGAGTCTCGAAATAGAAAAACATTCTGAACCCTTCAACTCTGTTAAAATTGACTCGCAGAATCATCTCATCGTTATACCTGATTAAAGTTCATGTAATTGTGTCAGGGTCAGCGCGTGGACGATCCAGCGGTGGCGGTGCACTCTATCGCGCTGTGCTCGCTGTATCTGCTGTTCGGCATCGCGCTGCTGGCCATGTCCTTCAACCTGGTGCAGGAGGAGGTCCGCGCCAACGTGGCCGCGCTCGCCACCAAGCTCGGCATCATCAAGCCCAGGGACCAGCCCCGGGACTCTGACACCGACTACTGACTGACCACTTTAAGGTTGATTCCCAAGGATACTGGGGCCCTAGACCAGCGCCAATCCTGCAAAAAATAGTGCTGAAATGACAGTCGTCATCGTTCGTTTTTTCCATTACTATCATCCCAGCACATTTTAGCGTTAGTCACAAGCGGTTGGCGCTTTCTACTGGATTGGACTGGCTTGTCTAGATCCGGCTGAGATGACAACCTTTATCGCTCGTGTTTTCACGACGACTGTCGTCCTTGTACATTTTAGTGTTAGCAAGACATTATGTACGCTTGTCTTGGGCCCTAGCTTCTTGGACGTTCAAGAACATGATATTATAACATACATATTATACGTTTCGGGATGAAGTGTAGCGAAAGACTTTATGCCTATTCGCTTATCGAATACAAAGGGATTACTGCTCGTATAATATGAGCAGGCGTTCTTGTTTAAAATCTGGGAAGTTTCGTATTCATAATATTATAGAGTCTAAAATCTAAACTCTCTTCTTGCATAAAAAAATTATGTTATATTGAAGAATCTGCGATATCTAAAAAGGAACAATTACCCCACTGTGAATTGTATAAATATAGAAAAAGATGAATACCTACAACATATTATACTGAGTATAGGTATACGTAGTAAGTGAGTATATAGATAAATATTATAATACTTAGGTATATAATAAGGAACACGTAATGAATGCGGTTAACAGAGCGTGAGAATTGTGAATTTAACCTACTTAGTAAGTTATAAGGGAAATAAAGGATTTTGTAAAATACTATTAGTTTGTTATTTACCGTATTTTATCCTCCAATATTATGTTTTAAGACATTTTCATGTAAAAACAAAAATACATTAAACATTTTAAAAATGTAATAATTAGTACAAGTTTTTTATAAGTAGACGAAATTCGGCGAACAAGTAGAATAGGTAAGTAAAGTAGATCATTAACACTTGAAAAATAAAATACATAACCTACCTTGGTATTCTTACTAATAATAGGTACTCATACAACCGTGAGTTTGGGACAAAATAATATTTAAGTAACTTAAAACCTTTTGCGGCAGACCGTTACCGGTGCCCGTTAACAAGAATACGCAGGTAACAGGTAACCAAAATATAAAAGGGAATGCGAGAGTAGGTAGCGTCCTCGGGCGTGCGTCACAGTATACGCAGCAGTTAGTACGACCGCGGTCTGCGGTTAGAACGGCGACCGGACGTCGGGCCGCCGGCCCCCCCTCGGCCGACCGGCGACCGGCAGTTTCACACAAACCGGCAAGGGGGCACGTCGCGCCCTCACGCACAATAAAAACCACAAAAAAATACTTTACAACTCTAGTAATTAACAAAAATATCTAACTTGAGTCATCCTTATCAGTGTTAGCAGAATATTTCATCCCGGTAATGTAGTTGAAATTCCATGGACATTGGAAAGTAAGCGACGTTTTCCAAACCGGAACGGCGGCGAGTGATTTGGCGCATCAGACAGAGACGGCGATAATGTCGGACAAGGAAAGGTGAGCGATGTGTAAGCACTGTTACACCTGCCTGTTCATTTATAAAGTTGATAATGTATGTAGAATGTTGAATTTTCTTGTGTTATTACAAAACGCGGAGTTATGATTGTACTAGGACTAAATCTAATATATAAAATTCTCGTGTCACAGTTTTTGTTGCCATACTCCTCCGAAACGGCTTGACCGATTTTGATGAAATTTTTTGTGCTTATCCGGTATCTATGAGAATCGGCCAACATCTATTTTTCATCCCCCTAAATGTTAGGGGTAGTCCACCCCTAAATTTTTTTTTTAATTTTTTAGACAAAATTTTTAATTTCTATTTTTTTATGATACAACATACAAAAATACATACAATCCTCAATTTTCACCCCTCTACGATCAACCCTTATTTTTTAATAGCCATTTTAGTAATTTTATCATTTTTCCTCTCCGGTCGAAAACTGATCAATCGTCATTTAATTAGTTATCCCCGCCAGATGTCTACAGGTGTCACTTCTGACCCAGTAAACAGCACGGAGTAGGGATGAGAACGAAGCCGGTCTCCTTTCTTTCTCACTCCCTACACAGTTGTCGGCCATCATTATTGTTTATGCATCAAGTGTAGTAGTAACGTTGACAATTATTATTTTGCTATCTCAGTGTAACTCTCATATTAACTTTTAATCATTCCTATTTTATCAATAATTAAATTATCAATTTTGAGTGTATTTTGCACGATTAGTTAATCAAGTGATTTTATAACCTCAAAAGTACTCAACACGTGACACGAGCTTCCAATAACAACGGATTTTGTGTTGTAAGTATACTTTTTTTATTTATATCGAAAATGTTGTTGATCTTATAAAAATGTAATTTTAATTTAATTTTATTTAAAAAATGTAATTGAACAATTAAGATTTTCATAGTTTCCAAAAAATCAATCATAATGAATCTTTATTTTGAAATGTCAATGGAAATATTGGTTGTATGAAAAATTATAACAGACAATGTTTTCATAAAATTTAATTTTTTACTTTTGTTTGAAAAATGTTTCCATAAAATAATGCTTATTTCACGCATATACCACATTCTTACATACATACAATATACACATTCTAACATACATACATACTTCCAATAAGTAAGCTATTTTTTGTCTACACTAGAAATTACTAGGAAATTATTTATATGGCAAAACAACGTTTGCCGGGTAAGCTAGTCATGTATAAGAGAATAATTGACATGAGTTACTATTAGTATTTTTAATTAAATAGTAAGTAGGTAGGTAGGTATCTACTAATAAGTAGGTGCCTACCTACTTTTTAAAATATGTACCTATCTAAATAAAATTATTAAAAATATTTTTTATATTAGGTATATAATATTATAGTTAGGTACCTACTCGTCCCACTTATCCTACTCTTTGTCCTAAAAAAAATTATAAATATAGGTACCTACTTAAATTCACAAAAAAGTAATAATATGATGAGTTTGCCACGGTAAAGCAATAAAGTGTACACTACTACAAGTAGTCACAACAAATAGTGTAGTGAGTAGGTAGTGTAGTGTCGTAGGTACCTATGATAAAGCCATGACGCGTCAGAATCTTCCTAGGTAGGTACGTCATAGTCTATTTACCGTGGTCATAGTAAGCAAAAGTTTGTATGAATGGATATACATAATAATATTAGTATATACTCGTAAGTCGTAAGTATAAATTTCACGGCTAGGCGACTCGATCGATTAGGCTGAAATTTGGTATTAGGTATAATAGGATACGTATAATAACATTGACCTTTGAGCGGGGGCAACTATTCAGTTTCATAAAAGAATCTTGTTTTATTGATATATCTACCTCTATCATTACCACCACCACTTCTTTGCTACCAGCACGTCGAAAGTGGTAAGGTAAAAAAAAATGATGGTAGAAAGTGACAGCAATAATTGGGATCGTTGAAATTTTTTAACGCATTATAGGTTAACCATTAACCTCGATCTCGCGTGATGTTAAGCGACGCGACAATGCGGCCGTAGATGGTAGCATACTAAACCTTGAAGGCGGGATAAATGCCTCCCTGGCTTCACTAAACATCATGCTGGAATGAGGTCGTGATGATCGCTTGGCGACATGGTTTTGTCCAGTGGGTGGTAACTAGCTAAGACCGAAGCCTAGCACCAGTATAGCAAGTGGAAAAACGGCTCATAACTAATTATTTTCTTATTTTTGTATTTACAAAAGAAAAGTATATAAGTATTATATCCGTTATCCTAATCACCATAATACAAGCATTAAGTTGCTTAGTATGGGGTTAGGTGGCGCTGTGTGAATTGTACTGAAATATTTATTTATTTATTTATTGTCATTGTCATTGATGCAGGGCCGGGATCAATCAACCTTTATCGGTAGGCCAACACTTGCTATATCTCTACTAGGGACTGGATGCAAGGCTCTACCGATTCCCAGTCCTCCATCACAAAGACGATGCGGGAGTGCCGCCGGGTTGTTTTAGTGGGTATTCCCGTGCAGTCACTCTGCCCGGGGAGTCCTACATAACCCTCCCATACCCCCGTATGCGTAATGCATTTTTTCCCCAGCGAAAACAAAAAAAAATATCTCTACTAGGGATGTCTCCCAGGGGCCCAACGTTTAAAATTAATATTTTAAATAATATGTTCCCAGCACATGCTGCAGCAGCCTCCGCAAGAACCCTCGCACGGAGACGGAGCAGCTGATCCGAGAGGTGCACAAGCGCAAGTGTCTCTGGGACCGCAGCGACCCTGACTATAGGAACCGAGCGCGCAAGGACAAGGCCTGGGTCGAGGTCATCCGCCAGTTCGAGCCCAAGTATGATGACCTCACTCACCAGGACAAGAGGGAACTGGGTATGGTCATCCTTCTCTGTACTCCCTTATAATAGTGACCCTGGCTACAGGAGACAAGGCCTGGGTCAAGGTCATCCGCCAGTTCGAGCCCAAGTATGACGACCTCACTCACCAGGACAAGAGGGAACTGGGTATGGTCATCCTTCACTGTACTCCCTTATAGGTATTAGTGACCCTGACTACAGGAGACAAGGCCTGGGTCGAGGTCATCCACCAGTTCGAGCCCAAGTATGACGACCTCACTCACCAGGACGAGAGGGAACTGGGTATGGTCATTCTTCACTGTACTCCCTTATAATAGTGACCCTGGCTGCAGGAGACTAGGCTTGGGTCGAGGTCATCCGCCAGTTCGAGCCCAAATAATATGCCTTCACTCATCAGGACAAGAAGGAACTGGGTATGGTCATACGACTTCATATTACTTCCGAATATTAGCATCAAAATGCTAGGCGAAGATTAGAACGATTGAATTGCATTGGAAGGTTAGGAACTCAAGTATACTACTATCTCGCTACCAACTACCAACCCATGTGAATATTAATATTCCTCTCACTGCAGGGTTACCTGGAAGAAGAAATCGGTCTTGACAATAAAACCATCCTGTTACACTTAGGCCATTAAAAACTAAAGTTTTCTGTATATTTGTGGGGCTTCCACAAAGAGTCATCTATTCTATAGTAAACCATATCCCACCAAAAACATTCTGTAAAAAACTAGCCAAGTCTCGATGGAGCTGCTTGTTTATCTCTAAAAAGTAATGAAATCTAGACAAAGTCGTGCCAAGTATAAGGTTCCTTACTGCGATTTCTTTATTATTATAGTTAATGTTGTGTGACTTGGCCGTTGAAGGGTACACAAGGGTATTATACCAAGTGCTCCATGACACTTGGATCGCCTAAACAGAAGTAGGTATTATTGAAATACGCAGCTTTATCAAGCCTACAATTGACTGGTTATTCAATCAACGTTTTCCAAGTGGCAATTTTCTATCGTGAATGGGTAGCGGACAGATTGGTGCAATGGTGTTATGGAGCACCTGGTATAATATATCCTTGTACGGCCCTTACCCTTCAACGGCCAAGTCACACAACATTAACTATAATAATAAAGAAATCGCAGTAAGGAACCTTATACTTGGCACGACTTTGTCTAGATTTCATTACTTTTTAGAGATAAACAAGCAGCTCCATCGAGACTTGGCTAGTTTTTTACAGAATGTTTTTGGTGGGATTTCACTTATTTTTGTAGAAACGCTATATTATAAGGTTATCAGAAATACAAACCGTAAGCGCGTTTTAAAATACAGTCAGCGCCATCTAGATACGTGTGCGTTCACTCTTAGTCCAATGCATCATAATATTATACCGGGAAGTGGGCCTAATTAAACTTGCAAGATTTAATTACAGACAGACAGACCGACAGGTGAAAGTAAATAAAAGCTTGTAGTAAAGGCGGTATGTCGATCTCTTCTAATAGTTTGGTTGGGCTCTTATTTTAGTTGGCCACGCTAGATATCGCCTGATCATAACTGACGATTTACGACACATATACACACTCACATATACATATACTATGCCTTAAATATATTTTGAATTAATAAGTTGGATATTACACAATTTTAACCATTGACTGCAAATGTAACTTTGTAATCCTATACATTTATATGAGATTACAAAGTTATTTATGCAGATGAATTATCTCGAAAACGAGACGGAAATTGCATGTTTTTTTAGTTTTCCTATGGCTTATACAATAAATTCTAAGTATGTACCAAATTTCAGCTTTCTGAGTTTATGGGAAGTACTAGTTCTATTTTGATGATCATGAGTGAGTGAGTGTCGAAAATGCGAAACTTTGCTTTCGCTTAACTTCGGAACTTAATGACCTACAGACTTGAAATTTTGGATTTTAAGTATGTAATTATAGCTTACTGGATGACGAAAATTTCTGTGTTCTGGTCTTATCCAGAGGTTCTCAAATAGGGGCCTGAAAATGCGACGAAATGGTTCCTGTAAAGATGGTACGGCAGTGCTTGCTTCGCGCTCGACTTGGCGGGGGCACTACCGTGCCCCCAGATATTGAAATCAGTCCAAATGAATTCCAGCGTTAGTGATAACTCGCAAGTGGAACAACGTGCGGGACTGCTACAAGAAGTCCAGGTTTGGTTCGTCTCGGTCGAGCGTGTCGGGGCGGCCCTACATCTACGCGGACTTGCTGACCTTCCTCAACGCGGTCTACGACCCCGTGCTCTCCCGCGGCTTGAAGGAGGACGACGCTGCTGACGATGACCATGATGATAATGTAATGGACCTTTTATTTACTACTAGATGTGCCCACCGGTTTTACCCGCTGTCCTATTGCCTACGTGTTATTCCAGAGTCTAAGCTATTTCAATACCAAATTTCAGCTCAATCGGTCCCACCCGTTTAGTCGTGAAAAAGTAACAAACACACATCCAGACATCCATTCTTACAAACTTTCACGTTTATAATATTAGTAAGATTCACCAAGTTAAGAAAGCAGGATAGCTTTTTCCGTTTTTAGGGTTTTGATTCGAAGTTGGGGTTCTCTAAAGGAAAATGAAAAAAAAAAAAAAGAAACCCTTATAAGATCACTCGTTCGTTTGTCTATCTGTCAAAACTTTCAATGTATTTTTTTTAGTTATTTGTCATTATTTTATATGTTTTTAAAACCCGGGAGTGTTCTCTAATATTTTCTTAATAAAATGGTTACATAGAATTTTACGTTTTAATGACGGCACTTAAAAATAAGATCACATAATATAAATAAAAACTTGACATTACAGGACCAAAGCCAAGAACAAGAGAGCGAGTGGCTGAACGAAGTATACGTAGACATGGACAACACCGCCCAGGAGTCAGCTCCCACCTCCTCCAAGAGACCCAGGACTGACTACCTCTCCAACGAAACCAACGACACTGACGACGGCATTGTCTCCGTCCTTGTCAAACTTATTGAGAAAGAAGAGGACGAGGACAGAGCGTTCTTCAAGTCGATCACTCCAGCGGTGAAGAGTCTCTCTGAGCAAGACAAGTTCCACTTCAGGATCCAGGTCATGAAGCTCCTCAACTCCTTCAAGAATAGAGACAGAATCACGGTGAAGAGGGAGATGGTATCGCCCGAGAGCGAGACAGATTGATACATGGACGGAAATGTTGTAAGATTATTGTTATGTTTAATATTGAAAAATATTAATGTACCTACACCTCCATGTATTGAATGAAACTTGAAACTTAAGACAAATAAAAACCAAATTCTTCATTTATAATAAACTAAATTGCTATTGTGCGAATACCTGGAATAGGAAAATATGACAAAAACCAATTTTTAAATACCTGTGGGCAGTTTTTAAAGCATCTCGGTAGCCATTTAAGGAGAAATGGTGCGGTAACCATATTACGACATTTGGGTTTAACTTACTATGTATAGATAAGTTAAGAATAAGTTAATTATATTATAGTGATTGGGGCCAAATTGTAACGTTTGTTACGAAAGTTAGTTTAGTTTGTTAAAACAAATTAGAATAACTGTGTAGATATTAATAAATGTTTACGACTGAACTAATGTTTAATTTACATGGAATTTTCATTAAAGTGGGGTTTCCTTATTCTACACGTCATAATATTAATGAAACTGCAATATATTTACGGAGGACAATCCGCATGAAAGCTTCTCAATTGTCGAAATCCAGCATGGTAACAATCTGATCAGTAATTTCGTAGAAATTCTTAGAAAACATACCTAATATCTAGAAACATAAATTTAAAAATGTAAGAATGAACGACGATGTTTATAATAATATGAATAAATTATTACAAATCGCATAATCAGCACGTGAAGGTCACACAATATCCGATTATTTTGTAGATAGCTTAAATTTTATGAAATTGAAAATTATCATAACTCGAAAATGGTACGTGTTACACAAATTTTATGTTTATATTCCTATTTGGCAGACCCGATTACCAAAAAATCTTATATTGAAATCAATGCTATTGAAAAAATTTTTTTTTTGTCACACAGTGTTATAAGTAATAATTATAATTATTTAAGGAAGGTGCTCCCCGCGGCCTATGTCGTTATAACATTACTAGCTGCGTCCAGTGGTTCCTACATCCTCTAAATGAAACTTATATGAATTATTCTAGGGTCTAAGCCTTGCAACCAAAAAAACATTTTCGCTTCGGGATAAGATACGAAGTCAAATCATAATAAATAGGTGAAAAATGAAAAATAAAAATATATTTATTTAATATGATGAGCAAACAATAATGTGAGTACTAGTGGTCCTCACACTAGACGTGAGTCTGTGTCGTGGGGGCCAAAATGACGATTAACAAGTGTACGAATTATATGCTAAGTTGACTATATCTAAACATGATTTTGTTTTTAACTTAATACCTAAAATAAAACTTTTAATACTAAACAGTTTTTAAAACAATTTGATGAATAGAAAACTATTGTAACATCACAGTTATGTATATTCAAAAAACCTACGAACTCAAAACAATGTTATTTGGAGGGAAATGTCATCTCACATCCCTTACTCTTTGTCCCGGCTCGAGTGACACAACACCCCACCCACACGCAAAATGGGCCGAGTGGCCTAATTGCGGAAACCAGCCCCCATGTCCCTTCCGCCACGAGGGTAGTGGAAGGTGGAGTGTGGGCTTGCACCTACTTAAATACCCCCGTGAGCGTCCTCCGCTGAAGCGGGGCGGATTAGGGTCGCGGTAGCTTTCACCATCTCGCCCCAGTGGGTGTTATTCTATAGTCTAGGGATTACGGCATAAGCAACTGAGGTAGGTACCCAAATATCTACAAACCAAGAAAAATGTTGTCAGATATTTATTAGTTTTAACAAAAAAAACGTAACTCGCTCCCAACCCCACTCGCTGGTAAAATTACATTGTTTTAAAGTAGGAATTGTCTTTATTGTATGTTGAAATCTAAGAAGTTAATCTAAGTGACAGCCCCTCCCTCCCCGCGGCCCGTAGAGCAGTCAGCGCGCGCGCGACGGGCGGCTGCGCGCAGTGCTATGCGGGGGCTCGGACGCCGGCGCGTAACCGCAGCTACTCCTTGAAGAAGATCCTCGTACAGGATCGAAACGGTCGGCACGAAGCTGAAGTAAATACAAGTGCGTTTATGCCGTTTATTTACAATGATGAATCTAAATACACACGAATTGTTTAGTGTAAAAATAGTTAATTAATTTGTAATCATGACCGCGAGGTGTTAAGTAGGTATCGTGATATCTTCTAACAAGATCTATTAGCCATGTTTATTGATTTACATACCTATATTACAAGTATTTTTGTTAAATTATTAACATACTAAAACTTATCTCTACTGTTGCTAAAACATTTAATTCCTGATTATCTAGTTTTATATAATAAATAACTAATATTATAAATGTAAAAGTATTGATGTAAGTGTGTTGTTACTTGTTACCTCTTCATACGCTGAACCGTTTGAGCTAGTATTTGGAATATATGCACATATTTGTTGCTTGAGCTGCCCTTTTTTTACGAAGGTAATATGCATGACGTGTTGAAGATGCGCCAACCATGCTTTTTTCTCTGGTCACGCATCGGAAGGTCGGTGGTCTTCTAGGAGATGACAATGTCGCAGACCTGCCACGACTCCCTGCTTTGCAACCATGGGTCGAGCCGTACGAGAATTCTTCCTCATAACTGCGGCTTGAAACTTGAACTCTGGAATTATTCATTCATTCATCACAACAATGTACCTAGGTACTCGTATTATCTAAGTCTCAGTGTAACTTATTGTACATCAACATACCATGCGAGGGCGCATGTTGAGAGTGCGAACATGTACATTAAATGGCGGGCCAAACCGCTGGACACAGCTAGTAATTTATAATCAGAAAATTGATAAAACGTAATCTCCATTAGCGCGTAGATACTGACCAGAAACTGTCGTATTCTCGAGGTGTCCTCGCCCAGAGGCACCCATTACCCAGGAACCTCAAGGAAGATGTCGAACCCAGAGAAGGGCAGTAAGAGCCATGGCGTGGACCTGGACACGATCCTGGAGAACGAGGTGGGGCAGTTCGGGAAGTACCAGCTGATCACGCTGGCGCTGGCCTCTCTGCCCATCATGTTCTCGGCGTTCGCTGCTGGAGAGTACATCTTCACTACTGCCAGGATACCTACCAGGTACATTAACTTACACTTAACATGACTCGTTAAAGGTTTTTTTTTATGTTAGACACCAGTACACAATCAGTAGGCTATTACCGTTGCCTATAGACGTCTACAACATCAGTGGTGATGCAGACGCGGTGTCGGTTGCGGGGTCGGTATTGTCCGACATTCTACATGGAGGCGAAGTAAATCTTTAGAACTAATTCAGTCCTAAAAGGCAAATCTTCGTCGAAAACAAAACGTGCTTGACTAATAACAGCGTGCGTAGGCCGGGACGATATCTACGTGGAAAAACTTCAATGACTTTTAATAAATGTAATTTATATGCAATTAATATTCATTAGGTTTTATAAATGTAAATAACGTAAAGTAATTTTATTTCTACCAAACATATTTACACGCAGATTGAATAGTATGATTTAATTTATTTTTACTGATGGACAATAACACACAAGGCCGGTGGCATGCCCACTTGATGGTTATCCTGACCTATATATGCGTCAATGATATCGACTCGGTGTTTATAATTATTCCCGAAGAAAATGAATAGCCACACTGTTCTTCAGATGCGTGATCCCCCAATGCGACACATCGGACCCTGAGTTCGCTCCATCATGGCTGTTGAACGCCATCCCCGGCAGCAGCCTGACCTCCTTCGAGAACTGCGAGCGGTTCGCCAACAGCACCCAGCAACCTCCGGTGGCTGACGGCACCTGTCCTGCTGACCTCTTCGACAGTTCTGCCACCATCGACTGCGAGGAGTATGTCTATGAGAACCAGCTCAGCGTGGTGTATGATGTGAGTACTATGGTCACCATGACCTGCCAACAGCACCCAGCAACCACCGGTGGCTGACGGCACCTGTCCCGCCGACCTATTCGATAGCTCCGCCACGATAGACTGCGAGGAGTATGTCTATGAGAACCAGCTCAGCGTGGTGTATGATGTGAGTACTATGGTCACCATTACCTACCAACAGCACCCAGAAACCACCGGTGGCTGAAGGCACCTGTCCTGCTGATTGCACCCTATGAGTTTCTTGTTCGTTCTTCTTAAATTAGAAAAAATGTAAAATTGACTTGCAAAAGTGCTCCAATGTAGCCTAGGTATTTGAATAAATGAATTTTGAGTTGAGTTGAAACTTATTATACAAAATGGGTATAATAGGCTACGACGGACAGTTTTGTAAGATTATGGGAAGATTCGGATTTGATGTGGTGTGGAAGCGCACTGTGTCTTACATAATATATTGTCTCTACATAATATATTATGATATACATTTTTTTATATGAAAGGAATAACTCTCGTCATTAACTTATCAAAGGCATTTATGATTAAAGATAATATACGTAAATTATTATTGTCCGTATCTTTAATATCTTGTAGAGATACGTAATTATAATGTTAAACATTATAATATCTTTTACATGCTAAATTATTTATTAGAATACATAATAGGAAGAATGTATACTGAAAATTATCTTATTGTCCTTAGAATTTATAACTTATATCCACTATCGTCTATAGTTGTCTATAGTATCCACTATCGTCTATATCGTCTATAGTCTACAGGGGGCGTCCGAAAAAGGTTTTATGAACTGTGTGAAAGAGGATATGCGTGCTAGGGGAGTGGATGAAGATATGACGGATGATAGGGTAGAATGGCGGAGAAAAACGTGTTGTGCCGACCCTACCTAGTGGGATAAGGGCAGGAAGATGATGATCCACTGTTATTATAAGCTATCAGGGTCGTGGTGTCAGGGTGTATAATTGGGTGCCACCCTCAAACAGAACATGTTACCATGTTTACACAGTCAGAGTCAAATCACAATCATACATGTGAAATGTCGTAGTAAAATAACTGAGATGAAGAGTCTTAACATTTTATGACTCTTGAGTAAGAAGTGTTGGTGCATTACACAGAATATAAATATCATCGTTGTGAAATCCTGGGTAAGCACTGCACTAATTATGGGCAGCGTTATCTCTTACCATCAGGAGAGCGTTTTTAATAAATAAAATTATAGTTTAAACGTAGCTGTTGAAATGTTTCAGTTCGGCATGGCATGCGACGAGTGGCGACGCTCCCAGATCGGCTCCATCCGCACGATTGGCACGCTCCTGGTGCTGCCCATCACCGGGTACATCTCCGACCGCTGGGGCCGCCGCGTGGCCCTCACCATCAACGCCTTCAACACCGGCTGGATCGGCCTCGTCCGATCCTTCGTCAACTCCTACGAGTGGTTCCTCGCGCTGGAGGTCCTCGAGTCTACAGTCGGAGCTGGCGCCTACTCCTCCTGGTGTGGACCCTATTACTGATACTCCGTACTGTCCGAAGAAAATAAACAAACGTTTTTTAAATTATTTTATTTGGAAAATCAACAACTAAGTAAAGATTACAAAGAGAGATACGAAGAGAGATTTTTTTTTATAATAATATACCTTGTATTTAATTTTGTATAGAAACTAGAAAAGAACCCTTTGAGCACAAGTCCGACTCACACTAAGCTAGTTTTTAATCTTAATCATGTTCTCTATTATAACGTTTCAGTGACGGAGCTGGTGGGTCCCAAGTATCGAGTGATAGCAGGAGCGACGATTTCGACCCTGTTCGCCCTGGGCCAGGTGTTCCTCGGGCTGATCGCGTGGGGAGTCCCCGCGTGGCGCCCCCTCACTCAGGTGCTCTACGCGCCGCAGCTGCTCGTCATTTGCTACTTCTGGATCCTCTCCGAGTCCGTGCGCTGGCTCATGAGCAAGGGACGCTACGAGGAGTCCGAACAAATCCTCAAGAAGGTCGCTAAGAGGAATAATAAAGAACTGTCCCAAGAATCGCTCCAAGCGTTAAGAGACACGGCTGAGGCGGAGAAGAATATGGAGAAACCGAAGGAGCCGTGGCTGATCGTGCTGGTATTCAGGTCGAAGACGATCTTGTCGCGGTGCCTGGTGTCGCCGGTGTGGTGGGTGACCAACACGCTCGTGTACTACGGCATGGGCATCAACTCGGTGAACATGTCTGGCAACGCGTACCTGAACTACGTGGCGGTGGCTGCCATCGAGATCCCAGGCTACTGGACCGCTATCCTGCTGCTCGACCGCATCGGCCGCAAGCCGGTGCTCATATGTGCCTACTGGCTCTGCGCCGCTTGTCAGTTCGCGTTCGCTTTTATACCAGACGGTAAGTTGACATAACGAATACCTTAAATTTTTAATGATTAAAAATATATATTGATAATGATTTTTAATGATATTATGAATGACAAGACGAGCAAATCAGATCCGATCCATCGTGATCAGGACCATTGCAAAGATGTAGTACTTCCCCAGAAGGCCTCGCCGCGCCGCAATGCCTTCAAAAATGTTACAACTATATAACATTAACATAATTTGAAATGAATTGCGCAGGAAACCCAGGTCTGTCCCTGTTCCTGTACCTATTCGGCAAGTACTGCATCGCCATCGTGATGACGTCAGTGTACGTGTACACGGCAGAGCTGTACCCCACCAAGTACCGCCACAACCTGTTCGCCTTCTCCTCCATGGTGGGCCGGCTCGGCTCCATCACCGCCCCGCTCACTCCCGCTTTGGTGAGTATCCTCCATCACCATCATCTATATCCTCCATCACCAATCTACGTAATTTGAAAGTCCTTCATAATGGTTGCCAGATCCAATCAAAATGTAGTGACAATGGCTACATGATTGCGTTATAATGGAAACTAGTTCTTTTGGAGATTACACCTCCTACTGACCACCTGAGTTTTCGAAACTAAATCTCCATTTATATATCTTCCTCATGTCATGTATTTCACTTATTTTTGCTAAGGAGAAGAACCCAGGATTGCAATCGCTCTGTAAATTAACAATAATGGTTTTTTAGTTGAAGTATATTATCAGAATATAATAATTATTAGAAAGAAAGGAAAAAAGTTTAAGTATAATTATTTCTATTAATCTTTTGTATACAACAAATTCACCACCTTCCCATTTAAATTTCAATATTTATCTCCCTGCAAGGATGTCTGGAAGAGATCGCTTTTAGCGATAAGACCGCCAATTGTTACACTTATGTCGTGAATTTGTTTTAAGTTTTCTGTATGTTCGTAGTGTTTCAATAAAGAGTTTTCTATTCTATTCTATTATTCTGTAATTCACGGTACCCTCGAGTAATGTCAACCATTTCCCCCAGGCGTTGGAAGTGTGGGCTCCGTTCCCGTCGGTGCTGTTCGGCAGCTTCGCGCTGGTGTCGGGGCTGCTGATCTTCACCACGCCGGAGACGCTCGGCACCAAGCTGCCGGATACCTTCGAGGATGCAGAGGCCATCGGCAAGAAGAAACCCTCCTCCTGATCTCAAATATACTTGTTATTTTAATTGGGTTGTTTCATTTATGAATCACTAATGGACCCGCACGCACTTCGTCGCGCTTCATAGAAAATTATTAGAGGGTTTCTCTGAGCTACTATATTATGAATGTATTATACTTATACACCTTGCGATTATCTATCTAAAATGAAAACCGCATTAAAATCTGTTGCGTAGTTTTAAAGATATAAGCATACATAGAGACAGACAGACGCGGCGCGGGAAGCAACTTTATTTTATACTATGCAGTGATTTATATTTTGAATTGTGTAAGTTTCTATAATAATATACCCGTCCCCCGTGTTAAAGCTATATTATTCAAATAAAGAAAGATTATTACAAAGTAAGTTAATACATAGAAGACTGTACGGGTTCTGACTTTCTGACCCGTACAGTCTTCTATGTATTAACTTACTTTCCTTAATTTGACCCGAAGGGGTCTGCCCCTTCGGGTCAAATTAAGGACCCCCGTACACTGAGAGGGTGTTACTATCCTCCGCTGATACCCTACCTACAGCCTATCCCTACCAATACGTCTGCGGTATATATAAATATATAGATAGAACAGGATACCTGTCACCAAGAGACCTAAGATGACAGGCGGAAGAGGCAGGAGCAAAGGTTCCATGCTGCACTTTTCTTGTGTTTGCGCAACGTCTCCGGGAGCTATGCCTAGATGAGTGGTTGATCCATGTCGCGGCTGATGTCAAGATTCAATGTGTTGTAGGAATTAACAAATAGATATCTGTATGTCTATCGTTTTTACTTAGGTATAGCTAAGTAAAAGCGATAGAAAGTAATGAGAGAAATAAATCTGGTTCATAACCAAATAAAACCAGAATCATGAGCTTTCACGGTCAATATAACAAGGAAACTATGTTATCGTATCAGAGCCTGATATTGATAATTACTTATACCTATTGGCTTTTAGTAATGCATGAACTGAATGTAATCTAGAGAGAGATTATAAATAATATGCGGAACAGAAATGATTTCATCCATCTTGCTCAATTATTTGCAATTGCTCGCTCATGGATAGTTGCTAATTTCATAAAAAAATACCTACAAGCCTACAATCCATGCAAATCCCACGAGTCCGGGTAAACTAAAAAGTACTATGGGCATTGGCCCGTCTACCCATAGCACTAGGCTAAAATACTGCTCCGATTCGCCCTATTCTCGGAGAGGCACCGTTTGCGACTGAATACACCCTTCAGCCATCCATCCATCAGCACGGTCGCTCACACCTTAGATTGGGTCCCTACGCACAAAACCTAACCCCGCCACTTTGGCCCCCGTGCCACCGTGACCGCCTGGTGATCTTTAGTTATGTCTATTTCAGAGGGAATTAGACCAATAACAGGGAGCACCACGGGAAGGTAATCACCACACTTGCCTTGGGGATCTACACGACTGTGCGCTCTCCCCCAAGACCGTGCAGCCTTTCCCATTCCCCTTGAGGAATGAGATAGACTGCGCTCCCCAAAATCACAATAGGACATTTCTGGCCGCAGTGATACGAAAAGCCACTAAAAGCAAATAAAAAAAAAAAAAATAATACAAGCCTACAGGGCAAAAATTAACCCAGTATAAAAAAAACTTGCATTTGACCAAATAATCATAAAATAATATTCCAGGCTTATTTATTTTAAAAAAACATTTTTACTTTTTGATAACTTTCTTTCAAAATATCAAAATTTTCAATTTCAGAACACTTGGTGGCACCATAATATTATGTTTGATATGGACAATCATAATATTATGATGCTTACATTTTACTTATACTTTGTCATAAATAAATTCAAACAATAACAAACAAATAAAAACATTGCCCACAAAACCGTTAAAATACTCTTGTGTACCTATTTATAAATTACATCGACGATAAATGTCAGATTCTGTGAACGATAAAAACGTGCCAGTGGTGGTTGATACTGATTACAAACTGACAAAGATTACTGATAACAAAAATCCGCCTATGTATATACCTAATAGTAATTGTTCCGTCAGTGGTCAGTGGTTGTACGTCCGGAGACACCGGCTTCTAATCTCTGTGTGTGAAAAATTTTAGCCTGAACGCTAACGTGTTTAGGAAAGCAAGTAAAACTGTGGGTCCCAGCTGTTTCCTATAATATATGCAGGAGGCAGTCGTTAAACACACATGCATCCTAGCTTGTATAGAAAAATAATTTACAAAGTATCAACTGCAGTAGGTGTGATGTAATTTAAGTAATAAGTAGCCGGAATTTTGCCCTTTGTATCGATAAAAATAAGTTTTAAATCTACGATTAAATTATAAATTCGTAGCATTACATCAATAAAACGGTGACAACGCACACAGCTTTACGTAGAGGCTAAAACGTATGGAGAACAACTATAACGAAAACAATCAATGATTTTTATAAAAAAGTATTAGCTATTATTTAATATTTAGTGTTAATTCCGCTCTAAATTTGTGAGTCTAACTAAGTTTTAAGAGATGATGAGGAATTCGAACGATACCAAAATAGTAATAAGTATTAATTCCACCACCGAGTGCACCACCCGCCCTCCCGCATATGCATGCATTAAGGGTTATAACTATAATTTGTTAGTGTTAGTTATGTGGTTACGCGAAACTTAGTTAGAACAAAAGATACGAAACGACGACGACAACTATGACAAACCGCTGCCGGACGCTACGCAAAAATATACTACAACGCTGACACGTGTTTCGCCTCTACACGAGGCATCTTCAGAGAGATGTTTACTCGCCGACCGCTGGACAGGGAGTGAACCGAAACGACACCTACCACGTCTTTTATGTTAAGCCCTGTGTTACCCGCCGCAAAACGTAATAACGTTGAGTTACTTATATTAATTTGTTCATTCAACAGTGTAAAATTACTATTATTTTTATGTTTTAAAGTTTCTAAATGTTCTAAAACACTCAACCGGATACCTTTTTCACAAGTATGTAAAATTTTAAAATTATTATTGTCATTTAATTGATGTTTCTTTAATAATTTTGAAATTTTGTCGGAAATGGGGCCCATGTACGTCAAACTGTCCGCATATTTGTTGTTATTGTCAGTATCTACTCTACCCGCAAACAGTAGTGAGCGAGCCACGGCCTGTTGTTTCTTTCTAATTAAATTGTCAATTAACTGTTTATTGTAGCCGTTGGAAATAGCTATGTGAAATAATAATACGTTTTGCGGCGGGTAACACAGGGCTTAGTAGGTGTCGTTTCGGTTCACTCCCTGTCCAGCGGTCGGCGAGTAAACATCTCTTTGAAGATGCCTCGTGTAGAGGCAAAACACGTGTCAGCGTTGTAGTCTATTTTTGCGTAGCGTCCGGCAGCGGTTTGTCATCGTTGTCGTCGTCGTTTCGTATCCTTTGTTCTAGCTAAGTTTCGCGTAACCACATAACTAACACTAACAAATAGTTATAACCCTTAATGTATGCATATGCGGGAGGGCGGGTGGTGCACTCGGTGGTGGAATTAATACTAATTACTATTTTGGTATCGTTCGAATTCCTCACCATCTCTTAAAACTTAGTTAGACTCACAAATGTAGAGCGGAATTAACACTAAATATTAAATAATAGCTAATAATTATTGTTGTGATGGATTTCCGCAAAGTAACGCCTAGTTCCATTAATTATGATTTTTATAAAATAAACCCTATAATTTTAATCCCATATTATGTTTATACCAGTCAGTTATATCCAACGATACTTCACTGGTTATATCTGTATATTTTTGACGTTCTTTCAAACTAAATATAATATATAAAATAAAACCGGTCAAGTACGAGTAGGACTCGAGCACCGAGGGTTCCATACAAACCCGTAGGTTTGTACGGAACCCTAAGGAAAAGTGTGTATAATATTATATACTGTAGGTTTTGATTCCCTTGCAAGTACTTGCGAGTTTGAAAATATGCGGCTAAAATTGCTATTTCTTTTGAATGCGTTGACATAGAGGTTTGATTTTATTACAGTTTAAAGGTATTATAGACCTTAGTATTTGATATGAATTTCAGTTTAATACCTGCACGCGTTCATGAGAAATAAGGTAGTAAGTATGAAATTATAAAAAATATTTTTTTATATGATGTACCTAAAAATGTACAGTTTTTGCAATTTTTCCTTTATCTGTGCTCTAAGGAGTTGCTTCGTGCTAATTTTCAAGTTTCTAAGTTCACGGGAAGTACCCTGTAGGTTTTGATTTTTTGAGAGTAGTTGCGAGTTTAAAATTGCGACTTAAATTGCTGTTTCTTTTGAATGCGTTGAAATAGAGGTTTGATTTTTTTAAAGGTATTATAGACTTGAGTATTTGATATGAATTTCAATTTAATACGTTTACGCGTTCATGAGAAAAGGGGTAGTAGGTATAAAATTATTCAAAATATTTTTTTCATATGGTGCAAATAAAAATTTATATGGTTTTCGTAATTTTTCCTTTATCTGTGCTCTAAGGAGTTACTTCGTGCCAAATTTCAAGATTCTGAGTTCACGGGAAGTGCCCCCTAGGTTTTGTTTTATTTGGTAATGTCGAAAATTTGCTGAAATTTGCGACATATTCGACTATATCTTTTGATTGCGTAGGCCTAGAAGTTTGAAATTTTCACAGCTCTAAGAGGCAATAGACTTTAGTATTTCCTATAAATTTCAGCTTGTTACCTCTACGCGTTCCCGAGAAAAAGGGTCTTGACAGACAGACAGACAGACGGACGGACAACAAAGTGATCCTATAAGGGTTCCGTTTTTTCCTTTTGAGGTACGGAACCCTAAAAAATAAAAGGTCGAGAAATTTGATATTTAGGGATAGACAATTAATTAATTTCGTAAAAAGTAGGTATATATGATGTATGTACATTGTACATAGTATGCCTCAATGCATATTATGTATGTAGAAAGTATGACAACCATCTTCTAACCCTATCCCCTATTTTTTTAATAGTATACACATGTGTAGAGCAAAGTACAAGTCATGCAGCGGTGATATAATTACTAATCAATGATTTATCAGTCATTATAACAATAAAAGGTCCAGACGAAGCCAATGCCTTCGTATCAGTGTTTATAAAACAATGCAGGCCATGGCGTCACATTATTGTGACGGCGGTGACGGTCGGTGAAGGAGCTCTTACCATGTCCACCAGGGATACCATGGCTTCGGATGCAGAGGAGAACCCGGTCAGGACTAAAGTGGACCTGGACACGATCCTGGTGGAGGAGATCGGCCAGTTCGGCAGGTTCCAGCTGCGAGTGCTGCTGCTGTCCATAGTTGTTGTGATATTCGGAGCGTGGGGAGCTTCTGAGTATATATTTACCACCTCCAGGATCAGCACAAGGTGAGTCAAACTCGAATTCAAAAATCATTTATTCAAATAGGCTGCAATAGGGCACATTTTTATCAACTCAATTTTACAATTAATTATTTAGTTTTAATATGTACTTTAAGACTCTAACGCTCGTTCAAAACTGCTTACCATAAGTGTCTAATACGAGATAGAAAATGATCCTCACGGTTTTGGTGATACAATGTGAGCTATAGTCGTCTAGCTATCGGCTACGGTATCCATTCACCATCAGGCGGGGTTTCTGCTGGTATGTCTGCCTCCAAAAATACAAAACCACTGCTTATTGCGTATCCAGGTGCCTGATCCCGGAGTGTGATGGATCGCAGCCGGAGTTCAGACCCTTATGGGTCTCCAACGCCATCCCTGAAAGCTCCGGTTCGCTGGACAACTGCCAACGCTACGGGAACACGTCGCAACCCAATCTTGGGAACACCTGTCCAGCCTCACTCTTCGACCAGAACACACTGATGCCCTGTCAAGAATATGTCTATGAAAACACTCACACGGTCGTGTACGACGTAAGTTTTTGTTGTTGTTTCAGTTGAAGCTGTTTTTCGAAGACGAGACTTTTTTTTTATGATAATAGACGACAAATCGAGCAAATCAGGTGTCCGATGGTAAGCATCAAGATTGACTATCATCAGAATCAGACTATATCAGAACCACCCAGTGTTCAAGTAGTTCCAAAATTCTGCACGGCACTGCACTGCGCCTTTCACAGTTCGCTTGATCGAACCAACGGGAAAAAGGTCATGTAGTCCGATGGATCGAAATATGCGGTCGGATCTTAACCTTATATTTCGTTAAAGCCAGTAATTTCACTGGTAACGTTGTCATAGATGTAACAGTCTATCTTATCTCCTGCAGTACGGTCTGGCATGCGACGAGTGGCGTCGTTCCCTGATCGGCTCCATCCGTACATTCGGCACGTTGCTGGCGCTGCCCATCACCGGCTACATCTCCGACCGCTGGGGACGGCGGGTGGCTCTCACCTTCAACGCCGTCAACACCGCCTGGCTCGGCGTCACCAGATACTTCGCCAACACCCTCACCGGGTTCATCATATCGGAGCTGGCCGAGGCTACGTTTGGTTCCGGGGGATTTACCAGTGCTTATATTTTACGTGAGTACTGATCTTTAACAATATTATGGTGGTTATGGCGTCCGTGGCCTAGTGGTCATACCTCCGACTTGTAAGCCGGAGGTCCTGGGTTCAAATCTCAATGTGGCAAAGATTTTCACCTAAACGCTACCGTGTTTCGGAAGGCACGTAAAACTGTGGTTCCCGGCTGTTTCCTATAAGAGATGTAGGAGGCAGTCGTCAGGTCATGTTGCAGGCCTTGTAGGAATCTCGGCGACCTGAAACTGCAACATATAGGTTGGCCACACGACCTATAATATAATTTGTGATTTGACTCTGAGAGTGTAAGTAGGGTAACCTGTTCTGTTGGAGTAAAAACCCCAATTATTTTTATGGTGAAAACAATATTATTTTGTTATTAATATCAGGTATAAGTAGCTATCGGTTGTAGCGACCGTGACGGTGGTCCAGTGGTCGTGCATCTTGCTACTTGTTTGAATGTGAGGCAAGTTTTCCACTGCTTCCGTGTTTCGGAAGGCATGTAAAACTGGGCCTCAAACCCCTATTATTATTGGTATTATATAGAAGCCAGGCTCCTGGAAGGGAACATAATGAGACAGGAGAGACCTATGCCCAGCAGTGGGCAATTGAAGGCTGAAGATAACAAAGAACGTGAAGCATGATTATTCGAATATTCAAATAAAGCGGCCAAGTGCGAGTTGAACTCACCCATGAAGGGTTCTGTAACAGCAAGTAACATAATATAAAAGTTTTTGTAGTTCGTTGTAACTTAAATTGCGGTTTACGATTTATGAAGTATTAAAAAAAACTCGTTCAAAGCAATTTTCGGTGAAAGTTGTTTTTGGTGATGAAAAAAAAAATTTGAGTTTCAGTTCTAAGTTTTTTTTTATGTGTTTTTTTTATGTGGAGAAGTAAGAAGACGAGCAAGACTTTCCCTGATGTTAAGAGATAACGCTGCCCATAATCAGTACAGTGCTACCCAGAATTTCACAATTATGCTCAATTCTGGGTGCACTGCACCAACGCTTCTTACTCAAGGGTCATAAGATGTTAAGACTCTTTAGCCCAGTAATTTCACTAGCTACAGTGCCCTCCTACCGAAGCACAGTAATGTTTGCACGTTACTGCTCAGGCGGTAGAATAACTAGCACTGTTGGGGTACCCACCTAGACGACCTCCTGCAAAGGAAGTCTATCCCCGGTAAAAGTATGGGGAGCCACAAAATCATTGTTTTTTTTCTATTTATGTGTGAAAATCTTAATGCGGTTCACCGAACACTTTTGCTTACCAAGTTTCAACAGAATAGTTCTTATAGTTTCGGAAAAAAGTTTCTGTGACATACGGACGGACAGACATGACGAATCCATAAGGGTTCCGTTTTTTGCCATTTGGCTACGGAACCCTAAAAAATACAAAGTTGCAAAAAAATTACAACTGTAATAAATAGCTACGTAACTTATCGCGAAAGAAATTTTTTTCATTATAATTATCTGCCTACTGCTGTAAAAATAGATTAAGGCCATAAAGATTAGTCTATGAGGTCATAAAACTAAACTCCTTGATAACCTTCAAACATTTATGGAAAACGTGGTATTGATGATAATTGTAAGATATTTCATTGATAAAAATTGATTATTCTCTGAAGCCAATGCGTAGATTAAACTTTTACGATAGACAGATTAATATGCTAATGATGAGCCGCTGATAACGATAATACCTTGTCTTACCCACAGTGATGGAGGTCATGGGACCAAAATACAGAGTGGCCGGCGGAGCCACCATGAACACATTCTTCTCAGTGGGACAAATCACCATGGGGTTGATTGCATGGGGAGTTCCCAACTGGAAGCTGTTCACCCTAACTCTCTACATTCCGATGTTCACCACCATAGCTTATTTCTGGATCATGTCTGAATCTGTGCGCTGGTACATGAGCAAAGGAAGGTATGAAAAGTCAGAGGCAGTTCTCCAGAAAATTGCCAAAACAAATGGAAGAACCCTGTCACCAAAGTCCTTGGAGGCATTGAGACGAACTGCTGAAGAAGAAAAAAAGTTAAAAGAGTTAGAGAAAGAGCAAAAAGCTAACGAGCCGTGGCTGATAGTGCTGGTGTTCAGACACAAGAAGATATTGATTCGATGCTTGGTGTCGCCGGTGTGGTGGATCACAAACACTTTCATCTACTACGGCCTGTCCATTAACGCTGTGAACATATCCGGGGACCGGTACCTGAACTACATAGCGGTGGCGGCAGCAGACATCCCGGGGTACTGGACTGCCGTGTTCCTGATGGGCAAGATCGGGAGAAAGCCTGTACTTACCATAGCATTCTGGCTTTGTGCTGCTTGCCAAGTGGCTTACATCTTCCTGCCAGATAGTAAGCATGACTTTAACTGTCTTGACGATGCAACTGTTAAGCCCATGATATTAATTATTTATTTGGTTTACAGGTTACTACGGTTTGTCCTTGACGTTCTACCTCATCGGCAAGTACTGCATAGCGATGGTGATGACGTCAGTGTACGTGTACACGGCAGAGCTGTACCCCACCAAGTACCGCCACAGTTTGTTCGCCTTCTCCTCCATGGTTGGCAGGATCGGCTCCATCGTGGCTCCTCTCACGCCAGCCTTTGTAAGTACACTTTATTTAAACTACATGAAAATCTAGCGTACGAAGCTACGTCCAATCGTAAGCCCGGCTAGAAAATCTAAGTTCAAATCTTTGAAATTCCAACTCTTTACGCACGACTTATTATTATTGTGATTTGACTCTGACAGTATAGTAGGGTAAATGGTTGGATCGTAAACCCCAATAAAATAGTTGTACATCAGTAATGTAATTTATTTTTTGTTTTTTATTATTGCAGGGAGCAGCGACATTCGACAGTTTCCCATTCGTTCTATTTGGATCTTTCGCTCTCGTCTCCGGGATCCTGATGTTCTTCACTCCGGAAACCCTCGGCACCACGCTGCCGGACACCATGGAGGAAGCTGAAAACCTCGGCGTTAAGAAAGCACAACAAAGAAAGAAACCTGATGCGTGATACTTGTGTTAGTTGGTTCACATATAGACTGAATTATGATTACTATAGTATGTTGTATTATATAAAGGTAGTTATAGGTAAGGATATTTTTAAAAGTATATACTCGACATACTTTGATACGATCTTGTAACCGAATAATTCAAATTATTAATTATTTCGTATTTGATAACAATATAGTTGTAGTCGATGGTGATATTATAATAATTCTAATTTACATACGTATCTTAAGTAAGTTGATCAACCTCCATACGAGTTTATGAGTACAATTTTTTTATGTACTTTACATTTACCCTTATTTATGTTTGTTTTTATATTATTTATTATGCCAGTCTGATCTTAATAACGTAAATAAATAAACCCATTTCTGTTCTGGTATTTTATTTAAAAAACCTAATTATGCGTACCTTACATATAATATGAATCAGCACAATCCTTGCCAAGCTAAAATTTTCCCCGTAAACTTTTGCGGAATAAGTGGATTTATCCATTTTCTCAATAAAATTATCCCAGATTAGGTAAGTACGTAAAATAAGTATGTAAATAGTAGATACATATGCGATAGTATTTTATATCAAAGCAATAAAGAGATTTTATCAACTGTAAAACATATAGACGTAGCGTAGATTTAGACGTGAGTGTGTTTGGATACTGTTATCAGTCGAGTCAGTACCTATTATAATAAATATTTATATGTGAAATGTCTGCACAAAGTGGGGATAATGTCGCACGTGGTGACGCCGAACCAAAGGACTCTAGAAGAGTAAACCTGGACACGATCCTGGTGGAGGAGATCGGTCAGTTCGGCAAGTTCCAGCTGCGAGTGATGCTACTTGTTGTCATAGTTATCATATTCACAGCGTGGGCTTCTTCAGAGTTTGTGTTCACCACTGCCAGGATTAGCACGAGGTGAGTAAACTCGATATATGTATGTTATAAGTCTTTTTATGAGAATGAGTGACAAAATGAGAAAATCAGGTGCATGATGATGAGAATATTATGATTACCGCCATATTAGACAAATTAGGTACCTACCTAGTGTTTTAAAATTCAAAATTCGGTACTGCGCATATCTTTGGGATTTAAGTTTTTAGTCTTTTGGGTTTTAAATCACGTCATGACCAGTAATTACGCTGGTTCAGTCCAAAATATAGCCTAATGCCCGCATATTATTTACTGCTTGACGGGCGGCTAGCTGGAAAATGTATTGTACTTCCTGAAAAGTACACATTTCCTTGCATGATACAGATGTCTGATCCCGGAGTGTGACGAGGTGGAGCCTGTGTTCCGTCCCTCCTGGGTGTCCAACGCCATCCCTGAGAGCTCCGGTGCGCTGGACAACTGCCAACGCTACGGCAACACGTCGCTGCCCAGCACCGATGGCTCCTGTCTCGCCGACCTGTTCGACCAGACCACACTCATGCCCTGTCAGGAATACGTCTATGAGAATACTAACACGGTTGTCTATGATGTAAGGCAATTTCATAATAATGATAAAACGTATAGACATAACAAGTGTGTAAACTGAAGTATTATTATCTCATTAGCTACATATTTATCTTGATAATCTTGTCTACTGAAACGGTGTCATTAGCTTGATCCTTTTAATTACTAGATTTACCCAGAAGTTTTACCCACTTAAAGGAGATTAAACATCAAAGAAATTAATAACATCAGAGTACTGTATTGTGCTTGCATTAATTTTCAGTTCGATCTAGCGTGTGATGAATGGCGACGCTCAGTGATCGGTACCATCCGCACGGCGGGCACGGTGGTAGGCCTGCCTCTCACCGGGTACATCTCCGACCGCTGGGGGCGCCGGGTAGCTCTCACCGTCAACGTCGTCAACACCGCCTGGATCGGAGCACTGAGATACTTCGCCGACACTTTCGTTGGCTTCACTATCTCTGAGGCAGTTGAAGCTGTCTTTGGAACTGGTGCTTACAGCAGTGCATATATCTTGTGTAAGTATGTGACATTATTGGATGAACTCGACTGATATGTGCTGACAATTACCGTTCTACATCAGCCTTTATTAATCCATCGTACGCCATAGAATGGCTATATTTTAGAACTGTTATAGTAATTAACAATGCAATATTTTCCACAGTGATGGAAGTAGTAGGACCGAAGTATAGAGTAGCAGCGGGGGCCACTGTCAATACATTTTTCTCAGTGGGGCAAATGACAATGGGTCTAATCGCATGGGCAGTACCTAACTGGAAGATGTTTACCCTCACACTCTACATACCGATGTTCGTGACCATCGCATACTTCTGGATCATGACTGAATCAGTGCGCTGGTACATGAGCAAAGGAAGATACGAGGAATCTGAAGCAGTTTTAAAAAGAATAGCAAAAACTAATGGAAATTTTTTGTCTCCAACGTCCTTGGAGGCGTTGAAGCAAACATATGAAGAAGAAAAGAAAATAAAAGATATACAGGGCAAAGACGAACCGTGGTTGATTGTGCTGGTGTTTAGACATAGAAGCGTGTTACTGCGATGTATTGTGGTACCGGTGTGGTGGATCACCATGACGTTCATCTACTACGGCCTGTCGATCAACGCCGTGAACATCTCAGGCAACCGGTACATTAACTACATCGTGGTGGCAGCGGCGGACATCCCAGGGTACTGGACGTCAGTGTTCCTGATGGGGAAGATTGGGAGGAAACCGGTCCTCACAGGAACCTTCTTGTTGTGTGCTGCTTGCCAGGTGGCTTACGTCTTTCTCCCAGACGGTAACAATGAAAAATGAGAAGATTATCTTACTACATTTTGTCCATCATAATTCGCATGGTATGATTGTTTTCAGGATATTATGGATTGTCGCTGACCATTTACTTGATTGGCAAGTATTGTATTGCATGTGTGGCGACAGCGGTGTATGTGTACACGGCAGAGTTGTACCCGACCCAGTACAGACACAGTTTGTTCGCCTTCTCCTCGATGATGGGGCGGTTTGGAACGATGGCAGCTCCACTCACACCGGCTATCGTAAGTAGACATATGAGAATTTTAGTCATGTTCATGATCATGAGAGGTAGTGATGTAAATTTGTAGACACTCTTTCTGACTCAAAGATACCTGAAGCATACAAGAGAGGCGCGACGTCGCGCAGTTAATATCGGCGGTGTGCCGTATACGGCATTGTCATCTCTAGGTGTAGATATAAAATATGTCCGAAAAGTTGTTGACTTTTAACCCTAATCATTATAATGCTCCAATTTGTTTTCGTTTTTGTTGCAGGGTGCAGCAACCTTCGAAAGCTTACCGTTTATATTATTCGGTTCGTTAGCTCTACTCTCAGGAATCCTCACGATCCTGACTCCGGAGACCCTCGGGACCACGTTACCTGACACTATGGAGGAAGCTGAGAATCTCGCCAACAAGAACCGACAACGTGACAAAGTTGATATTATGTAAAAATCTTTGGTGATTCCGGTGATACCTCTTAGGAATGTTATAAAAATATATTTTTAATAAAACCTATACAACGGTGCTATCATTAGATACGATTCTTCAAAAGCTGAGAGATTATTATTTACCACTAGCTGTGCCCAGCGGTTTTACCCGCTTTTCTATAACCTATGTGTTATTCTAGGGTCTAAGCTATCTGTTTACCAAATTTCAGCTCAATCGGTCCACCCGTTTAGGCGTGAAAGAGTAACAAACACACATCCAGACATCCATTCTTACAAACCTTTACGTTTATAATATTAGTAAGATTTTGAATTCGATTCACTGTGGCTTTGTTTGACGAACATTATATTTTTAGTAGCGTATAGGTGTCTATACAAAATACTGGAAGCTAAAGGTATAATAAGATGAAATAGAATTATACCGCTATAATCTGAGGTAAATACAACATGGAAAAAATAAAATATGACTTAGAATTTATTAGCTTTCATACAATCTTTTAAAATATGGTTAAATCTATTTAAGTTTACACGTGCTTAGTAGGTAGTTACAAAATATCGGCCTCGATATCAGAAATAAAGATACGTTTTTATCAAAATGCAAGAAATTTGTGCTACACAGAATCATCTGATAGGCACACGGGCGGTATTTTAAGACTACCTAAAATAGAACTAAATAATAGTGAAATTTAAAAAAAATTGCCTCATTGTAGCCTATTTGAATAAATTAATTTTTAATTTGAGTTTATTACTAATTAGTAGCTGCTCCGTAATGTGAGTTTATTTAAATAAAAAAGTGTGTTAGAAATATAAGTAGTCTAAGCTACTTATTCTATTTTGTGGCCAGTTCAGTCAATTTCAAGCTGCAATGTCTATAAGGGATAATATCTCAGTGAGTGAGACGGGGCAAGTGGATCGAAGGAAGGTGGACCTGGACACGATCCTGGTGGAGGAGCTGGGTCAGTTCGGCAAGTTCCAGCTGCGAGTGCTGGTGTTGGCGATAGTTGCTGTCATATTCACTGCGTGGGCTGGCTCCGAGTATGTCTTCACCACGGCTCGGATCAGAACGAGGTGATATTTTAATGTTTTTATTCATAAAAGTACTGATGAACAACAGGGATGTTAACAAGTTAATTTGTTTTATATATAGGCTAATTAGTCCGACATTTAAATACAATACAATACACACTGTTGTACATAGGTACGTAACATTAATCATATTGAATGTTACTCTCTAATAAATATGCAGATGCCTGATCCCGGAGTGTGACGGCCCTCAGCCGGAGTTCAAACCCTCCTGGGTGTCCAACGCCATTCCTGAGAGCTCCGGTGCGCTGGACAACTGCCAACGCTACGGGAACACGTCGCAACCCAATCTTGGGGACACCTGTCCCGCCTCGCTATTCAACCAGACCCAGCTGATGCCCTGCCAGGAATACGTCTATGAGAACACCAACACAGTTGTGTATGATGTAAATAAACTTATAGAAATATTTGTCGTTGCATAACCTTCTGTATACCTTGTTGACATAGTGATGTAGATTTGAAATGTTATTCTTTGCAGTTTGAGTTGGCATGTGATGAATGGCGTCGCACGATAATTGGAACTATCCGCACGGCGGGAACATTTTTGGGGTTTCCCATCACCGGGTACATCTCCGACCGCTGGGGGCGTCGGATGGCGCTCACCATCAATGCTATCAACACCGCCTGGGTCGGCACCCTGCGGTATTTTGCTGACACTTTCCTTGGGTTCGCCATTTCTGAATTTGCTGAAACAGCTATTGGTTCAGGAGTATTTAGCAGTGCATATATTTTATGTAAGTATCTGTAACAAATAGTATATTATCATTACAATATCCGTAAGGTTCAACTCACTACAATTTTAAATCCTCTCTTCTTCTTTTGTTAGTAATGGAGGTTATGGGACCGAAATACAGAGTGGCCGCGGGGGCCTCTATGAATACCTCCTTCTCCGTGGGACAAATGATGATGGGCCTCATCGCTTGGGCAGTACCACACTGGAAGATGTTCATCCTAACTCTCTACATACCGATGTTTACCACCATAGCGTATTTCTGGATCATGTCTGAATCTGTGCGCTGGTACATGAGTAAAGGCATGTATAAAAAGTCAGAGGCGATTCTTCAGCAAATAGCGAAAACAAATGGAAGAACGCTATCGCCAAAATCTTTAGAGGCTTTAAAACGAACTGCTGAAGAAGAAAAGAAGTTAAAAGAGATAGAAAAAATACAAAGAGCTAACGAGCCGTGGCTGATAGTGCTGGTGTTCAGACACAAGAAAATATTGATTCGATGCTTGGTGTCGCCGGTGTGGTGGATCACCATGACGTTCATCTACTACGGCCTCTCGATCAACGCTGTGAACATCTCAGGCAACCGGTACATCAACTACATCGCGGTGGCGGCAGCAGACATCCCAGGGTACTGGACGTCGGTGTACCTGATGGGGAAGATCGGAAGAAAACCGGTCCTCACAGGAACCTTCTGGTTGTGCGCCGCTTGCCAGGTGGCTTACGTCTTCATGCCAGACGGTAATTTGAGAAAAGAAAATGTGAGAAGTTGACGTTACCAGACATTGTGACCATAATAATTTTTAAAAAAATGTTTTTAGAATACTACGGGTTGTCGCTGGCGTTTTATCTGTTCGGCAAATACTGTATTGCCTGCGTGGTGACAGCGGTTTATGTTTACACAGCAGAGTTGTACCCGACCAAGTACAGACATAGTTTATTTGCCTTCTCCACAACGATGGGCAGGATTGGATCGCTTGCTGCTCCACTCACACCTGCTATCGTAAGTCCATTTTCACAATTAGTGCGGATTTGTAGACAATTTGTGTCCTATATGATGATACTATGATGAGAGTATAGAGATATTATGCGAATAACATTGCGGTACAGTAGGCACTCTTGTAGCCGCATAGATGGACCCTTAAGTCCCGCAAATCTGTTTTAACGACTGAAATCTCTTTATTTTATTATACCCTTAGTAATGAGGGTTGCTCTTAAAGCGTGGAGTCTCTGCTACTGTGTAGTCAATCAGCTAACTTTAGATCAGTCAAAAACTTTTGCGACCCATTCCAATCATTTGAATTCTATTTATTATTACCCATCGTTGAACTACGAGTATAACTTGCCAATAAAATCTTTTTTGTTTGATTGTAGGGTGTGGCTACGTTTGAAAGCTTACCATTTATATTGTTCGGTTCATTCGCTCTACTCTCTGGCATCCTCATGATCCTGACTCCGGAGACCCTCGGGACAACGTTACCTGATACCATGGAGGAAGCTGAGATACTAGGAAACCAGAAAACTATACAGCATTGATGGCTGGAAGCGTCATAATTAAATTTAATTATTTTTTAAGAAGAAGATTTTTTGAAATATCTATATTGATGTACCTTTCAAGCTCATCTAATTATATAATAATAATTGAAAACACTCATTGTAATATAATACAAAAAAAAGTATTTCGAAGGTATTTTATGCAATCAAATGAACGAGAAAAGAAGGTCGACATTCCAGTCCATGTGCTACCTAGGTGTTTAATAGGTACAACGGCCTACGCAATCATCATCATCTCAGCCATTGGACGTCCACTGCTGAACATAGGCCTCCCCTTTGGACTTCCATATGTACCGGTTGGAAGCGACCTGCATCCAGCATCTTCCGGTATCTGTCTATCCGCCTACGCAATACTGCACTGCAATTGTCATCCAGAGATATAAGATATAAAGTCCAGAAATGTTCCTAAGCTACCGTACCTTACAGCCAAAGCAAATAGCGTTACGATTAAAAGTGCCTACTATTACAAGCTTTTATTTACTTTCACCTGTCTGTTTTCTGTCTGTCTGTAATCAAATCTTGCAAGTTCAATTTGACCCACTTTCCGGTGTCCGATTAAGCTGAAATTTTGCATGCCTGTATAAATCGGATGTCAATGCAATATTTTCATGACATCGAGCTGATCTGATGATGGAGCTGGAAGGTGGTCATAGGAACTCCGTAATTAAACGACGCAACCCCATCGAGTTTGGGCTCATTTGATTCGTCTTGACGAGTACTTTATGATGCTAGATGGTAAAAATAATAAAAGCTTGTTGTTAAAAAGTTTTTAAAATTTCACTTGTTTTATATTACTTTCATCAGCCCTCAATTAAAATCATAAGAATAACCTGAAGGATCATTGTATTTGTGCAGTCTTAGTTTTAAGTATCATAAAGTATTATACACTGTACACATAAGAGGAAGGCGATTAGTAACGTATAAGCAAGAATATTTTTTATCGAAAGATATGCCTACGGATCAGAGATAAATAACGCAAGATGTAAGTATTTGGATGCTGCTGTTGTGAGGCAGTAGTGCGTAGACTATGTCCGAAAATATTAGTAATAATATTGAAGATGAGGGGAACAAGGCCAGGAAAGTCAGCCTGGACACGATCCTGGTGGAGGAGATCGGTCAGTTCGGCAAGTTCCAACTGCAAGTGATGCTGCTGAATGTGGTTCTAGTGATATTTAATGCGTGGTCTACTTCGGAGTATATGTTTACTACTGCCAGGATAAGCACGAGGTGAGAGATAATATTACGTTAGTACTTTTAATTCCAGGAAAATTGAGATAAAAATCATACTACATGATATTACTGGTAATATTAAACCTCAATATCTTGCAACCACCGTTGTCTTTATTTTATTTTCCTTCCCTGTTTTAGTTGTCTGGAAGAGATCGCTTTAAGCGATAATACCGCCAATTGTTACACTTTTATATTATAAATTGTTTTAGTTTTAAGTTTTTGTATTTAACTGTGGTGTCACAATAAAGTATTTTCTGTTCTATTCTATTAAACGTCATATTTGTCATACATATTAATATGACTTCAGATGTCTGATCCCTGAGTGTGACGGGGCCGAGCCTGTGTTCCGTCCCTCCTGGGTGTCCAACGCCATCCCTGAGAGCTCCGGTGCGCTGGACAACTGCCAACGCTACGGGAACACGTCGCTGCCCAGCACTAATGACACCTGTCCCGCCGACCTGTTCGACCAGACCACACTCGTGCCCTGCCAGGAATACGTCTATGAAAACACTGACACCATCGTCTATGATGTGAGCTAAATCGTAATTGTTTTGAAAAAGTTCAACTGCCAAGACATTATCAGGCTTGTTTAATTTTTAAGTCTTAATGAATGTATTATATTTTCAGTTTGGGCTGGGTTGCAATGAATGGCAGCGTTCCCTGATTGGTACTATCCAGTCAGTCGCTACACTAGTGTCTCTGCCCATCACCGGGTTTGTTTCGGACCGCTGGGGCCGTCGGGTCGCCCTCACCGTGAATGCCATCAACACCGCCTGGGTCGGGACTCTGCGGTACTTCTCCAACACCCTCGTTGGCTTCTGCATTTCCGAATTTGTTGAAACGGCCATCGGCTCCGGAGTTTTCAGCAGCGCGTTTATTTTATGTAAGTAACTTTATGATTGAAGAATGGAGAGAGGGAAGGGAGGCCTTTGGTCAATAGTGCGACAAATCAGGCTGAAATAAAAAAAAAACAACTTGGACGACCCCACCGACACTGCGTTGGCAATACCACTGGTGTAGGACACATCTAAAAATATGGATAATTGCTCATTATCCAGAAGTGGACATTTTCCATATGCTACTAAACACATTCCTAAAATGCTGTGTCATTTATTTAAGCACTTCGATGTAATATATGTTATATAGTAAGTATCTAAATTCTAGCTCGATTTGGTTATTAACTGTTAGCACTTTAAGCATTTGTGTAATAAATAAATCTATTGGCGACGGTCACCACCATCAGGCTAGCTGTCTGCTTGTTTGTCTGTCTCTAACTTAAAAAATGTAGTAGCAACGAATTTATTATGTCAGGGTTGTTTGATTGTTGAGGGTTGTTGTATTGAATATAATTTAGAGCAATATTATATTATCAGTGCTAAGATAACTAGGTACCTAAATGCAAATGATAAGATATATAATATTATATATTCGTGCCATTTGGAATTTGCTTCCGTATCTTAACTAATAAAAGCGGCCAAGCGCGAGTCGGACTCGCCCATGAAGGGTTCCGTAGCAGCAAGTTACATAACTCTAAGTTCTTTATTTTTATATATGAGTTGATTGAATAAAAGATTTTACCTTTAGTTTAATCCATCATCATGCGGTTTACGATTTATAACGTATTAAAAAAAAACTAATTATTAGATCTTGTTCAAACCAATTTCAAAGTACATCATTTTATATTTTATTTTTACATATATGATTCCCTTATTTAGAAGTTACAGGGGGGGTTACAGGGGGGGTATTCAGTTTAGAAAAAATATTATTAGAAACCTCAATATTATTTTCGAAGACCTATCCATATATACGTATGGGTTTGATGAAAAAAAAATTGAGTTTCAGTTCTAAGTATGGGAAGCCCCAATAATTTATTGATTTTTTTCTATTTTTGTGTGAAAGTCTTAATACGGTTCACCGAATACATCTACTCACCAAGTTTCAACAGTATGGTTCTTATAGTTTCGGAAAAAAGTGGCTGTTACATACGGACGGACAGACATGACGAATCCATAAGTGTTCCGTTTTTTGCCATTTGGTTACGGAACCCTAAAAATGATATTTCATACAATTGGTACAGTGCCTAAAAACAGAAACTACTAGGTATTCAAAATCTTCATTTAAAACTCTACATAATATTTATAGATCATCGTTTTTAAATTATTAAAAAGATTCATTAAATATAATGAATAAGATTATAATTAATGGAACTAGGCGTTACTTTGCGGAAATCCATCACAACAATTATTAGTTAGTATTTAATATTTAGAGTTAATTCCGCTCTAAATAAATAGAGCGGAATTAACACTAAATATTAAATAATAACTAATAATTGTTATAATGAATAAAATAATTATAAAATTAAAATATTTTAATATTACATATATAATATGGTATTTGCTTGGATGTTCAATAAAACTCTCAATGTGTTGCTCTGTAATCAAGAAACAACATTTAAGAGCTATTTATTTATTATAATGTTATTATTCTAATGCTTTTCACTATTAAAACCTATTTTTACATTCACGTGGGGAAAAATTGTATGAAAAGCCCACATAACCTCAATCCAACAAAAATGACATCTATGACAGACAAATGGAATGTCATGTCATAGATAATAATATTATGCCGAGTAAGTGGGAATCAAAATGCGCGCCAAATTTAAATATCCATCTTATAATAGAATTGGTGTATTTAAATTTACATCTCCCTCCCCAAGAAATAATATATACATACATTTTTTTTTGTTTTACCAATATTAACTATGTCTAAAAACTATAGTTCTATCAAGGGTACCAGTTTTGTTATGTGAAAAAGATTGGATTCGTCTTTTTTATGTCCTGTATTCAACCTATAAATTGATTGTGATACTTTTTCTATTATTTTATATGGTCCTATTTTTAATTCATCTAATTTTTTTCTATTTAGCCGGTTACCATTTTCAACGTAGACCAAGTCTCCTTGCTGTAGCTTGTACTCATGCCTATGTTTGTCGAATCTTTCTTTATTTTTATTATGGGATTTCATAGTGTTATTTAATGCGATCTTCCTATCCTCTATTAAATCATGTTGTGGAGTGTCTTGTTTTATTTCATTTGGTATGATGCTTACTTTTTCGCCTTCCATTAGATATTTTGGTGAAAATCCTGTCACTGTATGTTCAGTTTCGTTATATCTCTGGGTGCAAGCATGTGCTATTGATGTCCATGCCAATTTGTTATTTTTTTCATTTATTTTACATCTTATCTTATTAACCAATGTTTGGTTTAATCGTTCGTTTAAGCCGTTTGAAAATGGGGCATTGACCGCGGTAAATATTATTGGAATTTTTTCTTTTTCAAGGAATCTTTTAAATTCTTTTGAATTTATACCTGGATATTGATCTGAGAGTAACATGCCAATTGTGTTTTCCTGTGAAACTGTTTTTACCAATTTTATGAAATCATCTGCACTTTGAGTTTTAGATGTTAAGATGTATGCAAATCTGGTGAAGTGGTCGACTAGTAGATGTAAGTATGTTTTTGTGGAACGAGAGCCACCGAAACCGCCTATAGTGTCTAGTGACATTATTTGAAAAGGACTTGTTGCAGGCCCTAAGTGTGACATTAATCCAAATTTATGTTTTCCTCTCGATTTATTTTTAATGCAAATTTCACAGTTATCGCAGAATGTTTTTATGTTATTTGCCAAATTTTTTGCTGTGTAAAATGGTAGAATTTTATTTTTCATTTGTTGTATGCCTAAATGACAAAAGTGTGAGTGTACATCTCTGATTAATTGTTTACTAAAATCTTCTGTAAGCACTATCTTTTCTTTTTTTTTTGTTTTTTTGTAATAAATTGTATTTTTAAAACTCAGTTTTCCCCTGTTGCGTTCTATTTCTTTATTATTTTCTTGGTCTTTTTTTATATCATGTAGTTTAATTAGATTTATTACTTTTAAATTTTCTTCTTGTTTTTCATTTGTCTCTAGTACCGGATTTCTACTTAAGCTGTCTGCTTCTAAATTATATTTTCCTGGTGAGTATATGATATCGAAGTTGTATTGTGATAAATAATAGGTTAAATCTCCTAATTCTTCGTCTGTTCTAGCTTTGATATTCATTTTCTCTAATGGCTTATGATCCGAATACACACTAAATTTTTTTCCTATGAGCCATACCTGCCAATATTTGATTGCTTCCTTTATTGCTAAACATTCCAGGTAAATTGCCTTTTTCTTTTTCTGTGTTTCATTAAGTTTTCGCGAAAAAAACGCACAAGGTTTTTCTTCTCCATTCTGTTGAGGCTGTTTGAGAACTGCACCTATGCCTTGTATGCTAGCATCGGTATAAATATTTATAGGTAGATTTGGGTCAAAAATTGCTAATATCGGCTTTGAACAGAGTAATTTTTTTATTTTCTCAAAGGATTCTTGACACTTTTCAGACCATAAGAATGGTTGCCCTTTTCTTAATAAATTATGCAATGGTTCTAATATGATTGTTATGTTTGGAACATATTTTCCATAAAAATTTATTTTGCCTAAAAATTGTCGTACATTTTTCTGTGTTTTCGGGACTGGAAAATGTTTAATGGCAATTAAGTTGTCTTTTAATGGGGTGATCATATTATTTTTTATTATGTGTCCTAGATATTTGACTGAGTCTTGTGCAAAGTGACATTTTGAGAATTTTAATCGGAATCCTTCTTTCATAATTGCTCCTAATAATAATGATAAATGTTGTATGTGTTCTTCGAATGTTTTTGAAAATATCAAAATATCATCTATATAGTTAACGGTAAATTCTGTAAGTTTATGTTTTCTGATAATACTACTTAATATCCTTTGAAATATAGCAGGAGAAGTCTTTAAGCCAAATGGTAAACAGGTCCACTGAAAGTGTCCCTCCTGAGTAACAAATGCTGTTTTTTTCCTATCCTCAATTTTTAATGGTATTGACCAAAAAGCAGAATTTATATCCAGTGTGGAGAAATAGTTACAATCTCTTGTTTTTATCATTAAATCTTCGATTAGCGGAAAGGGTTGTGACTGTGGAACAATGATTTTATTTAATTCTCGAAAATCTACACATAACCTGTTCTTTTTATTTTCATCTCTTTTATATGCTAACGTTACCGGTGCAGCAAAGGGGCTGTATGATTCTTCAATTAGATTTTTTTGTAATAATTTTGATATTTGTTGTTCTATTTCTTTTTTATCTTGGATGCTACACCTATATGGTCTTTTACTGCAATATCTATCAACTAGTAAGTCAATATGTGCCTCATATTCTTTTACTGTTCCTATGTCATATTTGTCTTTTGCAAAAAGTGAGCTATATTTTTTTATTAGTTCATTTATTTGTAGTTGTTCGTTCTGGTCAAGATGTTCTATAGTCATTTCAAAATTATTTATTTCTATGTGTTCGTTAAAATTTACTCTATATTCAGTATTTTCTATGTTATTATTTATATTTTGTTTGTTTTCGACCGTGATACCTGTGTAGCCAGGAATATTATCACTAGGGTCTTTACATTTTTGTTTGTCACATCCGGGGTTTTCACAATTTTGTATAATTTCTAATTTCTCATTTTGTATAAGATTAAATTTTTCTATACAATCTAGGCCTATTAAGAAGTCATATTCAAAGTGTTCTCCATCTACTACAAACACATTCACATATTTTTCCATATCATATATTTTTAATTTTACTGTTATTGTTCCTATTGATTTTTTCTCGCCATTAATTGTTTTTAAATTAGCATTACAATCAATATTATTTGGACTATGTCTTAATGATAATAATCGTGAGTTTATCAATGACACATTTGACCCAGAGTCGTAAATTCCAAAAGTATTTAAGGTGTCATTAAGACATATTCCAACCTGTATTAATGGCGGGAATACTAGTTTTTTGGATCTATTTGATTTAACTCGGTTTCTAGTTCATAATTATTAACATTTCGTACCTGATCTCTCCTTGGCTTATCACTATTTTTGTTTTTAAACCAACACATAGCCTCGGGATGGTACCGGTTACCTCTGTTGTCCTTTTCACAGATTCTGCATGGCTGCTCTCTTCCTTTAGTCGTCTTGTCTAGGGGGGCTGTTTTCTTTTCCCAGTTCTTCCTGTTCACTAAATGTTCTAATCCTCTGATGTTACGGAATAAATCTTCTGTCTCCTTTAAATCATTTCTATCTATTCGGTCAGCTATATAATTGGGCAGTCCTGCGGCAATGAGGTCAATCAAAGTGGGTTTATCTATTGTTTTATTAATCTCCAATAGAAGTCTCTCTTTTTTTAATGCGTATTCTAGTAATGTACCTTGCCGATATTTAAATGTCAGTGCATACCTGACTGGCGACCATCCATTGGTTGCATATGTTTCACAAAAGTTTTTCTCCCATGTGGACCATTCTGAGTTTATGGTATATTTCATCAGCATCGAGCTGTACCAATCCTGTTCATCCAAGAATAATCTGAGAGCCTCAATTTTTTTGGCATCGTCCGTAATATCTAAGCGAGTGCATTCTTTATTGAATGTGGAAATCCACTGTTTGGCATTTGACAGTTTAATATGAAACTTTTCTAAAACAAATTTGTCAGTAATTTTTTTGATATTGTCTGTTTTATGCATGGTTTTCTTAAACTGTTCGAGGATTTGTGATAATGTTTCTTGTGTTAGATCAGACGTTGTGGATTTATTTGACTGTTCTAATGTTTCTTCGAGAAAGTGGCCTTTAAATATCATATTTCCGTCTTCGTCTATGTAGTCTTTTTGCATTTCTGTGGTCATTGTTATCCAGACTCTCCTTCTCTCATGTCTTTTTGTGAGAGTTTGTTTTATCTTTTGATAAGCTTGAGTCTTCATAATTCCTTCATGTAACCTGATATTTTGCAGCTTTTCTGCAAATATATATGTCTGATCTTTTGCGTTCGTGACACTTTCAATTGCGATGATACTGGATTTGGGGTCCTCCGCCGCCTTCATAACAAACTCGAACTGTAGCTTTTCCATAATGTAGCAGTAAATGTTGTTTTATAATATGGTATTTGCTTGGATGTTCAATAAAACTCTCAATGTGTTGCTCTGTAATCAAGAAACAACATTTAAGAGCTATTTATTTATTATAATGTTATTATTCTAATGCTTTTCACTATTAAAACCTATTTTTACATTCACGTGGGGAAAAATTGTATGAAAAGCCCACATAACCTCAATCCAACAAAAATGACATCTATGACAGACAAATGGAATGTCATGTCATAGATAATAATATTATGCCGAGTAAGTGGGAATCAAAATGCGCGCCAAATTTAAATATCCATCTTATAATAGAATTGGTGTATTTAAATTTACACATATGTAATTAAAACACATATATTACAAAGTTATATCGATAATTAGAATCTGATCTTTAAACATGACCTGAATTTTTTAAATGTTGTTTTTCACAATTTTCAGTGATGGAGGTCACGGGTCCTAAGCATCGAGTTGCAGCGGCATGCACCATGCTCACCGTCTACTCAACGGGTCTCATGCTCATGGGGCTGATCGCTTGGGGGGTGCCCAACTGGCGACTCTTCACTCTCGCGCTCTACACACCCATGTTCATCTGTATCGCATATATCTGGCTCATGACCGAGTCTGCGCGTTGGTACATGAGCAAAGGAAAATACGAAGACCTAGGAACACTGCTCCAAAAAATTGCTAAAACAAATGGGAAAACTCTATCTCCAAGATCTTTGGAAGCTTTGAAACGAAATCATGAAGAGGAAATAAAAATGAAAGATCTGGAGAAAACTCAAAATGATGAACCGTCGTTGATCGTACAAGTATTTCGATATAAGAGCATGGTGATTCGATGTATAGTGACCCCCGTTTGGTGGATGACTACGATGCTCATATTCTTCGGTCTCTCCATTAATGCCGTAAATATATCTGGGAACAAATACATGAACTATATGGCGGTAGCGGCTGTCGATATTCCTGGCAACATAATATCGATATATTTAATGGGGAAGATAGGACGGAAGCCAGTGCTTATTATATCCTTCTGGGTATGTGCTGCTTGCATGGCAGCTTACGTTTTCTTGCCAAGTGGTGAGTTACTGTATAAGCTTACACTATTCAAAGTAATCATTCAAATCTTCGAAGTCTTCAATTGATACTTTTTCTTTTTAAGGCTACAGCAGCTGGTCGTTAATATTCTACCTCCTAGGTAAGAGTTCTATAGCATCCGTGGCTTCAGCGGTGTATGTGTACACGGCAGAATTGTTCCCCACCAAGTACAGACACAGTTTGTTCTCGTACGCCTCCATGGTGGGAAGGATTGGCTCCATAGCAGCACCACTTACGCCAGCTTTGGTACGACATTAATTTATTATACTATATTTAATTATTTTATATGGAGCTCGCCAGCTTTTTACAAGGTTCTTTTTCTTTCAGGGTATGACAATCTTCGAAAAGTTCCCATTCATTCTTTTTGGGTCGTGTGCCCTTCTCTCTGGGTTTTTGACGTTCCTTGTCCCGGAAACCCTCGGTGCTTCGCTGCCGGATACTATGGAGCAGGCTGCTAATCTTGGCAAAGAAAAACTGATAAATGATCCAATAATAAAATAAACATTTTTTATCTCTACAATTATTTATTTTTCCATACTTTATCAGCAAAGACACTCACGTGAAGATACTCGCTATGACTCACTCGGAATATGATTTGAATATGATCAGACATCATATTATTTTAGATCCATGAAGTGAGTTTCCTGTATCCATATTCCACAGACACCGACGACGCTACAAAACGCTATTTTAATAAAAACAACTTTTCATTTTTTAAGCCTCCAAATGGAAGGAAAAACAGAGAATATTATATTGTACCTACCTGTATTACGTGAAGCCTTTTTAACTTAGTTCAGATATTACTAGTATTTGTATTGAGTATATTACGTATCTACGCAGGTATCTTACTAGATAACACATCTAGGCCTCAGGAAGACATTTTTATCAAAACAAAGATATACTGTGATAAATAGAGGTAAATGTTCAGATTTTATTTGAATGTTGGTATCAGTAGACTGTGGGTACAGTAATAATGTCTGCAAAAGATGTTGACGAAGATGCTGATGGAAAACTTAATCCAAAAGTGAACCTGGACACGATATTGGTGGAGGAGATCGGTCAGTTCGGCAAGTTCCAGCTGCGAGTGCTGGTGTTGAATGCTGTTGCGGTGATATTCACGGCATGGGCTGGTGCTGAGTATGTGTTTACAACTGCTAGAATAAGCACAAGGTGAGAATAAATACTAACGAGTATTTTTTTTTTACTTATATTTTTTTTTTTGTGAAGTGAAAATTTAAATAATATAAGAGATCAAATATAGAGTTCTTGGTGGTAGTGCGCATTTAAATCACGAACTGGAGAAGTAAGTTAGAATTGAATCACGAGCGTAGCCAGTTTTCAGAAAATTTGTTTCACCATGCCTCCAGATGCCTGATCCCGGAGTGTGACGAGGTGGAGCCTGTGTTTCGTCCCTCCTGGGTGTCTAACGCCATCCCTGAGAGCTCCGGTGCGCTTGACAACTGCCAACGCTACGGGAACACGTCGCTGCCCAGCACCAATGGCTCCTGTCCCGCCGACCTGTTCGACCACACCACACTCATGCCCTGTCAGGAATACGTTTATGAGAACACCAACACAGTTGTTTATGATGTAAGGAGTCACTTCTACATTAAGAATTAATGATAAAGTTCTAATGCAGATGCCATCATCCCAGCTCCTCAAGTCAAGAGTCAAACGCCTGTGACTAATTTTCAATAATTTACTGGAATAAGTCGTAAATAAAACAACTGCTGTCATCCATATTTTCTGGTGCATATCTGTATATATATTACGACAAATTAAAACAAGTTAATGCAGCAATCATTTTATCTAATAATAATATAATATTATGCTTGCTTTCCTTCTTATAATATTATGCTTGCTTTCGTTCGTTTAAATGGATTGATGTATATAAAAAAAAAAAAAACCAAAAACATTACTTATTTTGTTTTCAGTTCGGGCTAGCGTGCAGCGAATGGAAGCGTTCCTTGATAGGTACAATCCGTACGCTGGCGACGCTGGTGAACCTGCCGCTGACCGGCTACATCTCCGACCGCTGGGGCCGTCGGGTGGCTCTCACCGTCAACGCCATCAACGCCGCCTGGGTCGGGACCCTGCGGTACTTCGCCAATTCTTACATCAGCTTCACCATCTCGGAGTTCATTGAAACAGCCATCGGGTCTGAGGTTTTCAGTAGTGCATTTATTTTGTGTAAGTAAAACAGAGTAGACCTTTGTTACTGTATAATATCTCATAGCTTGAAGTTAGATTAATATCTAAAATATCATAATATATACCTCTATATTTATTAACATATACCTCAGTTTTATTAACTACAAACGCGAGTTGATCACCTAGTAAACTATTTGAAACATCGAATACTTTTTGCACACCAAATTTTTATAATTTAATATTTAAATAAAGAAACTCTAAATTCATATAATCAACAGCAAGGATATTATTAATTATTGACCATTGCTCCACAGTGCTAGAGATCACGGGCCCTAAGTATCGAGTGGCAGCAGGATGCACCATGCATGCGGTGTTCTCTACGGGTCAGATCCTCATGGGGCTCATCGCATGGAGAATTCCCAACTGGAGGATCTTCACTCTTACACTTTATACTCCAATGTTCGTCTGCATCGCGTATATTTGGCTAATGAGCGAGTCTGTGCGCTGGTACATGAGCAAGGGAAAATACAAAGAATTAGAAGCACTTCTAAAGAAAATTGCCAAAACTAATGGAAGGACGATGTCTCCGACCTCTTTAGAAGCGCTGAAGCTTAATCATGAAGAGGAGAAGAGGATGAAAGAGCTGGAAGAAAATCAGATCGATGAACCGTGGCTGGTCGTGCTGGTGCTTCGATATAAGAGCATGGTGCTGCGATGCATAGTGACTCCAGTGTGGTGGATCACAATCATGCTCATATTCTTTGGTCTCTCCATCAATGCTGTGAATATATCGGGGAATAGATATACAAATTACATAGCGGTAGCGGCAGTAGATATCCCCGGGTACATAATATCAGTATATTTAATGGGAAAGATCGGACGGAAACCTGTGATAATAACATCGTTTTGGATGTGCGCTGCTTGCATGGCAGCTTACGTCTTCTTGCCACAAGGTGTGTCTAAATACGATACTTTTAAGACTTGTCACATAATTTTAGTAGGTATGCCCTAACTTTGTTCTTGTAACGTGGCATTATATTAAGTGCATTGCGGGCCATGCGCCTAATTTATTGTTGTTGCAAAACATAGTACTTACACTCAAAGCAAACCCAAGCGACATTAAGAAAATAAAAATAAGGTTTTATTACACGGGGTTTTTAGAAAGATCCTAAAGAACAAGATCCTTAGGATCACTGCTGGGTAAAAAAAAGTAATAATTTGGGCATATACGAGTTAAGGGTCCACAGGTGTCACACGTTTCAGGTCTATTTTAATTTTAACGAAATCGGTCAAGCCGTTTTGAAGTTATGAATGAAATAGAGCGTCTTAATCATGAGGACTCGAGGGGTGCTTCGAAGTCAGATTAATATTTTTTGTTGTCTTGTTGCTGTCAGGTTACGGTAGCTTATCCTTGGTGTTCTACCTGCTGGGCAAGAGCAGCATCGCGTGCGTGGGCTCGGCAGTGCACGTGTACACGGCGGAGCTGTTCCCCACCAAGCACAGACACAGCCTGTTCGCGTACGCCTCCATGATGTCCAAGATCGGCTCCGTGGCGGCCCCACTTACCCCGGCTTTGGTAATACTTACTTTTATCATTACCCCTTTTAGTTAGCCCTTTACCACTGTCTCTCGTGATGTTAAGCAATGATGCGGCCGTAGATGGTAGGAGACTAAGGGCTATCACACAAAACCGCGATGCTTTACGATGTCACCCGAAGTTCTTGCGATTCATTCGTGGCAGCTCACAGATATTAGCAATGTGATGCGATGCGAATGCGTATTTATGTGAGCCTGGCTTCACTGAATCATGGCGGAACACGGTTTTAATCAGTGAGAAGACCACCAGTATAGCGAGTGGAAAAGAGTTATCGAATATAAGCTTATTTATTTGATCCGCAGAGTGTGGCAATCTTCGAAAAATTCCCATTCGTTTTATTCGGATCGTTTGCTCTCGTCTCCGGGCTGCTGACGTTCCTGACGCCGGAGACTCGCGGCGTCACGCTGCCTGACACTATGGAGGAAGCTGCTCTTCTTGGGAAACAGAGAAGAAACAACTTATAACGGAAATAAACGACGAAAAAATTATGTATTCTAGATTCCTTAATAAAGATTTTTTTACAAAGATTTACTTTTTTTGGCTTACGTTTAAAAAGCACAACAATAAAAAGTAACATCTGAAAAGTGAAGTTTCAGCAAAATCAGTTCAAAGTAGGTCGTTTTAAGATATAATAAATTAAAACGTGATTTAGTATGTAGTCAGTTTTTTTTTATTCACGTGATTTCATAATCATGATATTCATAGAACCACGATAAAACTCAAGTGATTGATAGCAAACTAAGTGGGTTAAATAAAAAACTTTAAATTACCCTCTTGAAAAATATGGTAGGAAGAATAGAGGCTATCCTGCCTTCAAGGTCTATTACCATCTTGGACCACATCAACGCTTAATATCATAACCTATAAAATATTTATGAAATATAAAAAATTATATAAGTATATGGTTTTTGTAATAATGTCGCTCTTCAACACGGGCTAAGCCCGGGCCTTTTTATAGGCGTACACGGAGACAAAAAGTCCAACGCGCAGAGGCCCTTTTGAGCTTTTAATATAAATGTAATGGGTGACACTTATTCGAGTCTGTCTGTGAGTCCATCTATAGAAAATAGGCTCAAAGACAGTCTCCGCCAAGTGACATGACTATTGCTAATTAATGGAAACTACTTGAACTAGGCTATGGATGTGTATTCTAAATGGATGGTTAATTAGGCTATTGCTAGGACTACGGCACCTGCCACTTCCGTCTTAGAAAATATATAGGCAGGTGATGAGTCGCCACTCACTAAACGGGCTCCCATAAAGGCCGGCATTACATAGCCGAAGAGAAGGGCAACGTTGGCGCAAATAATTTGCAAGAACATTTAAATGAAAGATAATACCAGATTAAACATAATACCAGATCATTATAATTTATATTATTAATTTAAATAAATCCGTGTAAGTCTATCAAAAATCTGGGCTTAGCATACTTATGTTTTTGTAGTATGAAGGTGTACTCGTAGGTTACACCTAGGTTTAACCGGCTAAACCTAGGTGTAGCCGCACTTCGGACTTTAGCCGTAACATACATAGATTAAAAAATAGGAAGATGCGGTACTGACGTTTCTGAGATGGTCCGCTTCAATTAGGTCCATTGGGCACAATTTGACTTCGGTGCGAGTTGACGAGGCGAACAACACTTTCTTCCAATCCTTCAGACCTACATAAGTTTAGCAACGATAGCGCTATTCCGCATATATTCCTATTTTCTTTTAATCTAATCCCAACAAACACATAGGCGTCAATTACAGCTTATTTTAGAACCTAACGTGATATAAAGACGCTACATAAGTAGCACTTATATTTTTAGGTGACAAATGAGAGTAGACAAGCAAGATATTTCACTTAAAGCTATAAAACGGAGTTTTAAGGGTGATAACAAAATGAGCTTAAAGTTTAAAGACACACAGGAGCAACTTATAGCACAACAATACAGGCAAAGCATCTTGTGTTATAGGTTTAAGTGAATCTTATAACTATAAGATCTAAATAAGAAGTAAGCGTTGACTACAACCACCCAAAGTGCTATTTAAGCAATTAATAAACTCTCTTCAAGAACCAAAAGTTGTACAAAAGTAATAAAAACGCTACCAGTTTTACAATGGTGCTCCCAAACTCTTTTAAAGCACCAAATGCCTAAAGAGGTACATAACTCTCTTATGTTACTTAAAGTCGTATATTAGGAATAATTTTCGTTATCATAGAACTTCTAGTGCTTAATATGACTTCTGTAGAACCTTAGGTAGAGTAATAGAGCTTAATGCATCTTCTGTACTCCTTATATTTAATGCAAACAATGGCGACGCAAATAAAAAGATCTAAAACTTGCAAAAATACTTGGAAATATCAAAGTAGGACTGGTGGAAATCGACGAAAATTGTTGAGAGAATATCGTCATCTTATAAACAACCCTGCTTCTTTTGAGGATCCACGATTAATTCAAGAAAATGTGATCGTGAGTGATAGTAGTGCTACAAGTAGTCAAGCGGGAGTGTTCTGCGAAAATGTGGATCTGGGTTCCGTACATGATTTTTTAGAAAATGTTTGTGAAAGTAGTTTTACAACTACTAGCGATCATAAAGACGAACTTTGCGAAAATGTGGATCGAGGTTCCACGTTCTCCGAAATTTTAATGAATGTTGAAGAAAATAGTGACAGTGAGGACGAATCAAATGACTATTTAAAAAATCTTCCCAATAGAAACGACGAAGACTTTAGAGGCAAGAAATATGGTGCTCATCATAAAGCTGATTCTCCACTATTAGAACTTCCAATCGACATGGTTGAAGACTTTCCTGTGGGAGATTCGCTACATCTTATTGATCTTGGAATAATGAAAAGGCTATTAGTTGGATGGCGTAACGGAAATTTTGGGTTGTACACTACAAAATGGTGTGCTAGGGATATAAGTAAAGTTAACGAATTCTTGATGAAATGTAGAATGCCTTCAGAGTTTCCTCGTTCAATACGTACACTTGATTGTCTTGCTCATTGGAAAGGATCAGAATTCAGAACATTTTTACATTATGTAAGCGTAGTGGCACTGATCGATGTTCTTCGTGACGATGTGTATCAACACTTCCTAAAGTTTTTCTGTGCGATAACTATATGTACAGTTAAGAAATATAGTGTACTCTTACCCGTAGCTAGAGAACTGCTTCAATGTTTTGTAGAACAATTTAAAGATTTCTATGGCATCGACTATATAACCAGTAATGTGCACAATTTAATGCACGTGATAGATGAAGTGGAAAAGTTTGGGCCACTACAAACTTTTAATGCATACCCCTTTGAGAACAAATTGTATACAATAAAAAATATGCTAAGGCAGGGTAATAAACCTCTTTCACAATTAGCAAAACGAATAATTGAGGAAAAAATGCTGGATTTGAAGAGTAATATAAAAAAGAAATCAGAGCATAGCGGCCCATTTGTGACACAATGTAGAAATTGTATAATGCTTCATTTTGATAATTTTATTTTATCACCTAAACTACAAGATAGATACTTTCTGACAAATGACAATGATATTGTAGAAATTAAAGAAATTCAGTCATTACCCAAAAACGATGTTTCTTATATACATGGTTATAAAATAAAGAATAAACTCGATATATTTCTGCTTCCCATTAAGTCATCGTCTCTAAACATGTATTTAGCTGAGGATAAGGCTGACAATCAAGAAGAAGTTTTGTTATTTGCAAGAGATGTACAAAGTAAACTAGTGTGTATTCAGCATGAAAAATCTCTATTTTTTTTCCCCTTACTTCACACAGTTTAATATATTAAATAAAACTCAATATAAATGTCCACAATTTCTTTTATTTTCATCAAAAACAAATGATCAACCTTATTATATCTTAAATTAATCATATTCAATTAAAGTTTCAAGAATACAGTTTAAAATAAGTAATACCTATTACATTTTTGCTGATTTTTGGCAGTAATGGCTTTTAATTCGAAATTGTCAATACTAACATGATAAAGATAGGTATTCAAATAATAATATGGAGTAATAAGGAGTCAAAATGCCGATTTGGAGTAAGTACACCATATTTAAATATGCCATACTTACCTTCCTATTATATCCTATCATATATAGGCATATTTAAAAAACATTAAATGCCTATCAAGGCCATCTGATAACACAAACATAAATTAAATGAGTCAAGATCTTGCATAAATTAAATGAGGCAAGAATGGTGAGAGCAATAGATTGATAATATTTTGCTAAAATTCACATGTTCATGTATTTTAAATGATTATACAATAATAATTATTAAAGTGAAAAGCGAAAATACCGAAATATAGCTATTTAAAAATTCGTTATGTATGGTCAGTGGCGCCCCCATAATTTTTTTTTGCCAAGCAATACCTACATTATGTAAAATCAAAAAAATATATATGAATTTGTACTGTTAAATTGTGAAGTAATAACTATGTATGTACTATCTACCTTTATATTGTGGACATTTGCCCACTCGATCAAGTTAAGTCCCTAACTATGGTTTTTGGTAGCAACTATGGACCCCTAATTTTTTTGTCCACCATGTTTTGTTTACTAATTGATTGATTTCTACATTCAGAACAATAGAAAAAACGCGGTTTAATTCAAGTATTTTGCCTCATGGTGTTATAATACTAATAGCACGATGCCTTCAACTGGAATAGGCAACTTTTTATTAGATTTTTAATATTTTTTTATGATATTCCATATCTAATTAATTATTTATTTCTAATAAATGGAACCAGACATCGGGCGCTTGAATAATTTGTTAATAATACATATATATATATTCACAGTGTACTTATCTTCGCAGTGAAAATTCGACATATAATATGTCCACAAGTTCAAACTAAAAATTTCTTTATAATTCACTATTACCTAATTGTTTAACGATGATGGCGGCGTTAGCATCCATTAAAGCGCGCACCCTGTTCGCGAATAATAAAACGATTTTATTAAGTAAAATAATGCTCTAATTATGAAAATATTAACACCTAAGGCCATTATTATAACCTTTGTGGATCTATACTAAAGCTCTAAGCTTTAATATTCACCTATTAGCCATTCTTTTATCACTTAAAGATATTTTTAAGCGATATCGTAGATGTAATGTATCGCTTAAATCGCTAGTATTCACCTATTTACAGCCCGCTTAGCACCCAAAGATTTAATAAGCTACATTTAACTCTATTGTACAACTAAGGGAGTTAATTTTAACTTAATTACCACCCTTTTATCCCTTGTAGTTTTAAATATTGCTATTATAGCTCTCATGTAGCTCTCTTATGCCTCTAATTCCATTCCGTAACTCTATTTTATCGCCATTTTAGAACCCAAGGTGCTAAAAAAAGTGTGCCCAATCCGGGGGTATATCTGTGTTATAGCGTGCTATAGCTCCAACTTTTAACACTTATTTATCACTTTAAGATCTGATTAGCGCTCTAATAGATCTCCTATAACTCTTATCTTAGCGCCTATGTGTTTGTTGGGATATGTATATTTTTAATCACTATAATAATAATTACAAGTTTCCTTCAAGTGTCCATCGATATTACTCGCAGTTATAAAAATATTGAAGAATAAAATACGGCAAACACGCACTAAAAATATAAACAAAATTAAATAACTATCTAATAAAAGAAGAATAATAAACAAAACGTACATGTAAAAATATTCACTTTTGCCCAGAATCGAACCACTCTAATTGAATTTGAGGATTGCAAAGTAGGATTACTACCTACCAATTATTATTTCATGGTCAGTATCACAATGATTTAGCATATAGATAACGCAACTAGGCCTCAGATGTATTATCGAGATAAAGATATAAAATGGACCAAAGATAAGAAAAAAAGATGTAAACATGAGTACTTGGACGTCGGTGCTGGCAGGCAGAGGTGTAGCTACAATGTCCACAGAAAATAGAAACAATGATGAAGATGCTGAGAACAAGAGGAGTAAAATGAATCTGGACACGATCCTGGTAGAGGAGATCGGCCAGTTCGGGAAGTTCCAGCTGCGAGTGCTGCTGCTGAATGTGGTGGCAGTGATATTCACGGCGTGGGCTACTTCTGAATATGTGTTCACAACTGCCAGGATCAGCACTAGGTGAGAATGATTAGATACTTACCCACGGCACACGGATACTATATCCTTCTACTTGGTACGATCTCACACTTCTTTTGCTTCATCAACTTTCATCACATCTTACATAGGTACATGCCGGTCTCGAATAATTAATTACATTAAAAATTTGAAACATGTTAATAAAATCCAAATAAAACTCCACTTTGTCAAGTCTATTTGAAGTGTTTGCATGATGCAGATGTCTGATCCCTGAGTGTGACGGAGCCCAGCCTGTGTTCCGTCCCTCCTGGGTGTCCAACGCCATCCCTGAGAGCTCCGGTGCGCTGGACAACTGCCAACGCTACGGGAACACGTCGCTGCCCAGCACCAATGACACCTGTCCCGCCGACCTGTTCGACCAGACCACACTCATGCCCTGTCAGGAATACGTCTATGAAAACACTGATACTGTCGTATATGATGTAAGTCGATTGCGTTACTCTAAATGTCACTTTTGGAAATTACAATTAATGAGATGCAGGTAAAAAAATGGAAAAAGCGATTGATTGACTGATCTAACGCACAGTTGCACATTGAGTTAAAATTTGACACAGAAATATACAGATTATCACGTAGTCGACAGCTAAGAAACGATTTCTCGATGAGGTACACGTTAGTAGCAAACCTTTATAAAATTCAGGTTCAAAAATGATATCGATGTTATCTTTTCTCGGTTAGCCCGACCATTTCAACTAGGTTTCAAAACAGTATTGAATATTTTCAGTTCGGGCTGGCTTGCAACGAGTGGCAGCGATCTGTAATAGGGACAATCCGTTCGAGTGCTACATTCCTGTCGCTGCCCATCACCGGGTTCGTCTCGGACCGCTGGGGCCGTCGGGTCGCTCTTACCATGAATGCCATCAACACCGCCTGGGTCGGGACTCTGCGGTACTTCTCCAACAACGTCATTACTTACACCATTTGTGAATTTGTTGAAACAGCTATCGGCTCAGGTGTTTTCAGCAGTGCATTTATTCTACGTAAGTTTATTTCTGTAACAATGACGCTAGAACTCAGGGCTACTAGGTGTTAAGGCTCTAGGGACCCTAGTCTTCTATTACAAACACGATGCGGTAGCGCCGCTGAGTTGTTATTTTTTAATATAATATATCCTAAATATTTTACAAGATTTTTGGTTCTATATCGTATGAAGGAAAATTATTGCGTCAAGATTCAGAAGCTTCCCTAAAATACTCGTGTTGCGTTTGAACTAAAAATCTACCATGTTACATAATATGTAGACATAATTTTATTGTTTTATTGTCATTTAAGGTTAAAATAAACAGCGATCTGTAGACTACACTACGCGTGAGATAAGTCACAGATAAGATTAAAGCGATTTAGAATAACCTTCCGTGTCTGAAATGTAGGTTTTACGGATTATTTGCGTGTTCTTAAAATAATATCAGCCTCTGTCTAAATTGTAAAAAATGATGATAACTCAATAATTTGGTACCTATTTCGAATTTTGATGATAAATTATTACAATAATTATATTGTTGCTATACCTCTAGTATCACATGGAATCTGTTGGACTTCTTAGAGAAATCTGCTGCTAGATGCCGATGGTTTAACTTATTTTCGAATGTAGTAAAACTTTTTTTCGAGTACAGTGCAACGTTTCTATATACATGATGTTCATTTTTTGTTATTGTTTCTAGTGCTAGAGATCACGGGCCCTAAGTATCGAGTGGCAGCAGGGTGCACCATGCACGCCGTCTTCTCTACGGGCCAGATGCTCATGGGGCTCATCGCATGGAATATTCCCAACTGGAGGATGTTCACTCTCGCGCTTTACACACCTATGTTTATCTGTATTGCGTATATCTGGCTCCTGAGCGAGTCTGTGCGTTGGTATATGGGCAAAGGAAAATACGAAGAATTAGGAATACTACTCCAGAAAATTGCCAAAACAAATGGGAGAACTCTGTCCCCAACATCTTTGGAAGCATTGAAACGAAATCATGAGGAGGAAATTAAAATGAAAAAACTGGCACAAACTCAGCCTGACAACACACCATGGCTGATCGTACAAGTTTTCCAATATAAAAGCATGGTGTTGCGATGCATAGTGACTCCAGTGTGGTGGATGTCAACTATGCTCATATTCTTCGGTCTCTCCATCAATGCTGTGAATATATCTGGGAACAAATACATGAACTACATGGCGGTAGCGGCTGTCGATGTTCCTGGAAACATTATATCGATATATTTAATGGGCAAGATAGGAAGGAAGCCAGTACTAATAATGTCCTTCTGGATATGCGCCGCTTGCATGGCGGGATATATATTTTTGCCCAAGGGTATGAAAATATTTTAAAAGTGACTACTGATATGAATTACTTACTGCTAAATCCACATTGAACGACAGCAGCTCTCTAACCGGTGACGAAAGTCATCAGTGAGTCGCGACGACTAAGCCGAGATGTTACGGTGATATCGTCGTGAGCCGCTGTCGCTCAATGTTGGGTCGGCCATATTTCAATTTTACCATATTTTTTCTTCGAAGGTTACACTGGATTGTCACTGATATTCTACCTCATCGGCAAGAGCAGTATAGCAAGCGTGGGGTCAGCGGTATACGTGTATACAGCGGAAGTCTTCCCCACCAAGTATAGGCACAGTCTTTTTGCCTACTCCTCCATGATGGGAAGAGTTGGTTCCATAACCGCTCCCCTTACACCAGCTCTGGTAAATCATATTTAAGCTATATATTTAAAAATAATTAAATGGTTTAGACTCTTATTTTGTTACACGAAAACATGGTTTGTTGCAAATACATGGTAACTATCAAAACGAGGCTATGCGTGTGCATATCTTTGGTTTACATCACGTGAGATAGTGATCAAAGGCTAACCGATACATAATATAAAAAAATTAGACAAATTAGGTTATTGCTAAAACTGCTGTACCTACCTACCTGACGCTTAATTCTAATTTTTATTATTACTCATAGGGTGTGGCGATCTTCGAAAAATTCCCATTTGTGTTATTCGGATCGTTTGCTCTTCTCTCCGGCCTGCTAACGTTCCTGGTGCCGGAGACCCTCGGCACATCATTACCAGATACTATGGAAGAAGCGGCTAATCTTGGCAAAAAGATAACTGTACCCAATAAGCAATCAAGTGTGAAATAAATTCATATTTTTTTATTGGTTTTTTTTTTAATGTGATGAAGTAGAAGACGAGCAAGACGCTCTCCTGATGTTAAGAGATAACGCTGCGCATAATCAGTACAGTGCTACTTGGATTTCACAATGATGTGATATTCTAGGTGCACTCCACCAACGCTTCTTACTCAAGAGTCATAAGATGTTAAGACTCTTTAGCCCAGTAATTTCACTAGCTACAGTGCCCTCCTATCGAAGCACAGTAATGTTTGCACATTAATGCTCAGGCGGTAGAATAACTGACACTGTTGGGGTACCCACCTAGACGACCTCCTGCAAAGGAAATCTACCCCCGGTGCGGTGGTTAGACATGTTTTTGCAATCACAATAGGTATAATAATATGGTCGCAATGATGTTTATAGTAAAGCCAAGCGGCATCCTTACTTAGTGGCGTTACCTACTGCCCGCACCAAGCGTTTTGCTTCTTCGTTATTAATGAGAACTGGTCGCGTTTGGAACACTTTGCCGTCATCCGTGTTTTCCGAGCGGTACAACTTGGGTATCTTCAAGGCACGAGTGAATAGGTACCTTTCTAGGCATCTTACGTGATCCATCGTCGACCGCATTTTCACTTTCCATCAGGTGGGATGTGGTCAAACGTAGGCCTATCTCGTATAAAAAAAAATAAATAAAAAAAAAGACACACCAAACAATTAAATAATGTCTAACACTTATTCTAGTTCTTCAAATTATTTCATTATTGGCTTTCTACTTCCAGACCACATTGTGGTAACATTGTCTAATTCATTAATTCATAGAAATATTCTTGTCTGTACATTCATTAATTCATAGAAATATTCTTATTTGTGCTTATATATTCAACTAAACCGTTAATATAGCATGGATTTGAGTTATTTATTTCTAAACGAAGAGTTAGTTTAATTACTTAATGTTCTTTCTTTTTATCAGTGAAAACTATCTAGGCTAATTGTTTAATGTATTCCTATTTTGTATCTAAGAAAAGAAGCTGTTTGTTTTCATAATAAAAAAAAATAAAAAAAATATTAGAGGTGGTCAGAAAAAATGATGTTATAATAGTCAATTAACAATTTCCTGACTACAAATCCTGATTCCATTATGGAATATGAAAGCCAAGAAGGGAGAAAAAATCTTCTTACCATAATATAAGGGTTCATGTAAAATACAATTCTTAAAACTATCGCGAGTGCTCTCCATAAGTAAAATAATAAAACAGCACAACGTGAGTTGTGCCAATGTCGAATATATCTCAACCACGGTTTCGGGCAATTACGATGTTCTTCATCAGGAGTTCACACCTGCAGTGTGAGCGTCGGGTTCTGCAGGCGTTAACTTCATGTTAAATGCCATTCACGCACAATTCGCATGATAATATTATCAATACTAAGAGTACCAATACAATCATGAAAATTGTGTGTATGGACAGATAACATACCCAGGAAATAGGTCCTATTTTATCAAGACAAAAATACAAGTACACAATATCTGGATTAAAGATAAGTGGAGATGTAATCTGTAATCAGATTATTTGGATGCTGATGTTGGTAGGCAGTAGTATAACAGATAAACAAATCCGCGAAAATGAGTGAAAAGGCTGAAGATGGCGAGAACAAGACCAGGAGTAAAGTAGACCTGGACACGATCCTGGTGGAGGAAATCGGTCAGTTCGGGAAGTTCCAGCTGCGAGTGCTGCTGCTGAATGTGATTCCCATGATATTTACGGCTTGGGCTTCGTCAGAATATGTGTTCTCAACAGCCAGGATCAATACAAGGTAAATCGAATTTTGAAATTTCTATTTGTGTTATACATTGCAGCGAGGTGTGAGACAGGGAGACGTTGGCTCTCCAAAAGTTTTCACACATTAGATATTTTGTTTAAATAACCCAATGATTAATGACTTTTCTTTGGTTATGATATTACTAGCTGCGCCTAGCGGTTTTACCAACTGTAGCCTATGTGTTATTTTTAAGCTATCTCTATATCAAATTTCAGTTTAATCGATCTACGCGTTTAGGCGTGATTGAGTAACAAACATACATCTAGATATCCGATTCAGACATTCATATATAATTCTTACAAACCTTTACGTTTATAATATTAGTAGGAGTAAGGTCTTTAAACGGAAGCTCTAAAAGAGCTTAGTTCAATGCTAATCGAATTCAGTACACTTTCCCCGAGTTATATATTTATTATCCTCTGGGTTTGGGTGTCAATGATGAACTGTTTTACATACCTTGTGTTAATCAAATAATTCAATTTGACCTCATGCAGATGTCTGATCCCGGAGTGTGACGAGGTGGAGCCTGTGTTCCGTCCCTCCTGGGTATCCAACGCCATCCCTGAGAGCTCCGGTGCGCTGGACAACTGCCAACGCTACGGGAACACGTCGCTGCCCAGCACCAGTGACACCTGTCCCGCCGACCTGTTCGACCACACTACACTCATGCCCTGTCAGGAATACGTCTACGAGACCACTGATACAGTCGTCTACGATGTGAGATAATATTTAAAGTAAATCAATATTATAGAGGTAAGGAGGCGATTATAACACCCCTCGTAAGTTGTCACGTTTTAATTAATATAGGGTTTAAGTAAGGCCACAAATCTATACACCCTTTTGGAACTGATAGATTTAATGGCGTACTTTCGCTATGAACTGATTTCTCTACGGGAACAAAAAGCCTATACGAGTCATAAATTAAATACCTTAAGTATCCAACTTAAAACAGTACCTGTGTACTATTTTTCAGTTTGACCTAGCGTGCAGCGAATGGAAGCGTTCCTTGATAGGCACAATCCGTACGCTGGCGACGCTGGTGAACCTGCCGCTGACCGGCTTCATCTCGGACCGCTGGGGCCGTCGGGTGGCTCTCATCGTCAACTGCATCAACACCGCCTGGGTCGGATCCCTGCGCTACTTCTCCAACACCCTCATTGGCTTCATCATTTCTGAATTCGTTGAAACTGCCATCGGATCAGAGGTTTTCAGTAGTGCATTTATTTTATGTAAGTCTTTCTTACTTTGTCTGTACTTCTGAATGAATGGTAACACTTTACTCTTTCTTTTTTTACTTTTTAATAATGGTTATCAGTATATTTCTTATTTTCATACACGAAGTGTCGAAGAATGTACGAGTATGTAACAAAAATATTTAATTCATTATAATATTCTTGGTACGTACGCAATTGCAATACCTTGCAATTATTTGTCTTGCAATTATCAGTTTCAATAAACCTTAAAGTCAGCGAACACAGAGCCGGGACGCGTGGAAAGCGATCGCAACCTTTTGTTGTTGTCCGCGCCTGATTGCGCCCTATATGTGACAGAGTGCGTACCAATTCCAACTTTGCAAAACAACTACACAAGATTACAACCGCCTTCCCGTGCTCTCGGCTCTGTGTGACGCCAGCTTTAGTCTTAACAAGTGAATTAAATAAACCCCAACGCAACGCATTCAAAATGTGTTATTCGCCATTTTGTGGAGGCGGCCATCATGATCTCAAATTTATTATAGTGCGTTGTATTCTACTCGTTAAGCCCTTTCATTTGATACCCATATTGAGGGGGTTGTAGAAGAAAAAATAATCAGCCATTTTGTAGCGGCGGCCATCTTGGATCGATTTCCACCAAACATGGCTAAGAACACTCTCGACTAACTACAAACAAAAAAAAACTAGAGCAAAATCCGTTCATCCGTTCGGGAGCTACGATTCCACAGACAGACACGTCAAACTAATAACGCCCCGTCGTTTTTGCGTCGGGGGTTAAAAAACAAATATGCTATTTTAGTGCGAATAACCGTAAGACAGTCTTATTATCTCGGGGCCATCTGTTCGTTGTATCTGTCTTAAAATAATGTTCTTGAGGATAACATAATCAGCTGACTACAGACTAAAGTAAGATAAGTAGATGTTAAAAATAAGATAGGAGCGATTAAGAATTTTCTTCCATAAATACTATAAAATTTGGTTTGAAAGATTTAAGACAATTAAATTTGACACCGTGTTGGCAATTCCATTGATTCCTGGCTCTTAAATTTCGCGCCTGATAATAAGCAATTTATCTAAATAAATTGCTTATTATCAGGCGCGAAATTTAAGAGCCAGTTGAAACATAAAAAAATAATAAAGTACTTAGTGATAGCTGATAGATTCTGGTCCGATCGATAAAAAAAGGAAACTGCATAAACATCCTTAACTAACCTTAATAATTATTGATGATAATGCGAATAATAAGCAGCTATTTTTAATATTTTTACACGTGTTCCGCAGTGCTGGAGATAACCGGCCCGAAGTACAGAGTGGCAGCGGCCTGCACCATGCACGCAGTCTTCTCCTTCGGTCAGATGCTGGTGGGACTGATCGCCTGGGCAGTGCCCAACTGGAGGATGCTCACTCTCGCACTCTACACACCCATGTTCATCTGCATCGCGTATATCTGGCTCATGACCGAGTCTGCACGTTGGTACATGAGCAAAGGAAAATACGAACAACTAGAAACATTACTCCAGAAAATTGCAAAAACAAATGGAAAAACACTATCCCCAAAATCTTTGGAAGCACTGAAACAGAACCACGAGGAGGAAAAAAAGATGAAAGAGCTGGAAAAGACTGCGAAAGCTAACAAGCCATGGTTGATCGTACAGGTGTTCCGACACAAATGCATGGTGCTCCGGTGTTTTGTGACTTCTGTGTGGTGGATAACAGCGATGTTGATATTCTTTGGTCTAACCATTAATGCTGTGAATATTTCTGGGAACAAATACATGAATTATGTTGCCGTAGCAGCAGTAGCTATTCCCGGGTACATCCTATCGGTATACTTAATGGGAAAGATAGGACGGAAACCAGTCATGATAATATTCTTCTGGTTGTGTGCCGCTTGCATGACAGCTTACATCTTCTTGCCTGAAGGTATGTTTGTATTTATATGTCAACAAAGTTTTTGATGCCCATTAAGTTTTATCTGTTTTTATAAAAGCAGGTTATCAATTCTGTAATGATAGTTTAGAAATTAGCACCAAACAATATTTTTGAGGCTTTTCAACAAATATACCTCAAGAAACGTGTAATGTATGTTTGACCTAGCAATTTTCAGAAACCAGGAGGTAATCGGATTTAACCTATTCTTTTTTATTGACTGGGCTATTCTTTTTTATTAGCTGGTCGGTTTATTATGTAATTTCACTTTTTAGAATAGGTATTGACAACTTGACTGGTTTCACCCGTCAACCAGTGAGTATTATAATTGACTTTTTTTATTTGAAGGTTACCCTGGCTTGTCATTGATATTTTACCTGCTGGGCAAGACTTGCATAGCCTGCGTGGGGACAGCGTTGTACGTGTATACAGCCGAGATATTCCCCACGGAGTACCGACACAGCCTGTTCGCCTACGCATCCATGATGGGGAGAATCGGCTCCATTACTGCACCTCTTACACCGGCTTTGGTAAATATTATGTACTTTCGATAAAATATATTCTTATGTAAGAAAATAGGTATAACTTTAACTTTTTATTGATATTACATAGAAAAACTCGGCTCGGCAAACAGCACTAAGCAAATTCACAGTCCTTTCGTTAGAATGCTCGCCAGAACGCTAGAGCCGCTAGATGGAATTATGGTCGCTAAACCGCTTTTGTTTATTTTCCTGTAATGTGACGCTTACAAGAATGCTAATCAAGAATCTTTAAGTCAAAACTACTTGACGTTAATTTACAAGTGAACGCTCAAGTGACTAGCACCAGTACTTCCTTTTGTTAGGCTAATATATTTCTTTCTTTCTTCTTTACCAACAATTAATTATATTATTATCAAATTAAATCTAGACACGCGGTAGCGAGTCAAGCCAAGTTCAAGCAAAAGTACTGGCAACCGCACCGTGTGTTATATTACACGAGTCGTTTGAAGCGCGTTTTGACGACTTTTGACACCCTCGTCACACAAAAACTATTACACATAGACATAGACAAGTCAATTTGGCACATATACTTAAATATACGAACTATATCTCTGTTCCAAATTCCAATAACACAGCTTAAGCTGTTATTAAGATACAAACATCCAGTAATCGGTGAAGTTCCAGATGACCTAGAAAGTTCAAATTTGGCATTCAGATAGGTAATGCCTTAGTAACAAAGGAAACAAGTGAATTAAATTAAAAATTTAAAAAACCCCCAACGCAATACGTAATTCACAATTTTTTTGATGGCGGCCATCTTGGATTTTAAATTTTATGTAGTGGGTTGTATTCTACTCGTTAAGCCCTTTCATTTGATACCTATATTGAGGGGGTCGTGGAAGAAAAAAGTAATCCGCCATTTTGTAGCGGCGGCCATCTTGGACCGATTTCCACCAAACATGGCTAAGAACACTCTCGACTAACTCTACTTTCAAACAAAAAAAACTAAATCAAAATCCGTTCATCCGTTTGGGAGCTACGATGCCACAGACAGACACACACACACACACACACACACACACAGACAGACAGACAGACAGACACGTCAAACTTATAACACCCCGTCGTTTTTGCGTCGGGGGTTAAAAATCGGAACTAGTAAATTTTTATCATTTTGTATGTTTTAAATAAATAAAAAATAATTATGTTAAAGTATGGTAATAATTTGCAAATTAAATATGATCCACTTCCTGATTTCCGATTAAGCTGAAATTTGGCATGCATCTATAAGTAAATCGTATGACAATGCAATATAATTGTGACATGGAGGTGATCTGATGATGGTACTGGAAGGTGGCCATAGCAACTCCATAATTAAACGACGCAACCTCATCGAGTTTGTGCTTGTTTGATTCGTCTTGACGAGTTCCTTGGTGCTAGATGGTAATATGCTGGTTTTAAATCAAAATAAAATCAGATCTCAGGCAATAAAATATTTATCTTTAGAATATTTTATGTTCTAATATATTTCAGGACTAACTATTGAACATGGCACCCATTTAGATCTCACTTCTTTTGTCTTTGAAGTCAACATACAACTAACGCATAGATACCTACACAATATTATATCGTAATATTGAACTTGGCTCTAATTTCACATTAATGTTTTTGATAGGATACTATTTATCCACAGGGTGTGGCACTTTTCGATAAATTCCCGTTCGTTCTATTCGGATCCTGTGCTCTGATCTCCGGGTTTCTGACGTTCCTGGTGCCGGAGACCCTCGGCGTCACCTTACCAGATACCATGGAGGAAGCTGCTAATCTTGGCAAGAAACAGGATAAACCTTATAAATGATCTAAAATTAATTCAAATATAAATTTTAAATGTGCTATTTGTATTTTGTGTTTGTTGTGTTGTGGTGCTATTTGGTTTGTAGATGTTTTAATAAATAATATTAAAAAACCTTTATTTCGAAATCTATTTAAAAAGGTTGGTTAAATGACAAACCTATAACTATTAACTATTCTACATACTGTAACAATCTTAGTTGTCTGGTGTTTTTATGCAAACAAGGAATTACTTTACAAAGGTAAAAAACAGAGACTCGTTCTCTCGCCCCACAATACCAACAACGCCGCGCTCGAACTAAGAGAAGCCTTGTATCTCGAGACACAGCGCTACCGGCAAGCAGGACTAACATGATCTCGCACCTCTGAATTATTATTCTTCTTAAAAATTTTAATCCTAATTTTTTTTTTATTAAATTGGATTCCACAACAAGGTTTTAGAACCAGATTTAATGGAACCAATCTGTGTGTACATTAGTTAGAAAAAGTTTTGTTTAATAAGACATTATTATTTTTTGCTCGTGTCTTCAATTTCTTTTTGTACATAATGAAATCCTACTGTACCCAGCAAATTGCTAAAAAGTAGCAAATATTATGTTATTGTAGGATCTGTATACAAACTTTCGAAGAATTTTTAAATCAGAGTGGGATGACCATCTATATTTAATGTTGCTTTAAACCTGCAGTAAAAGTACTTGTTGAGACACTGGTCAGGATAATGTGACGTGATAGGGAAAAGACATGATGTACAGGTATTATTATAAGAAAGCATTCATTACAAGGTCAACTGTAAAAAAAAAAAAAAACTGTCTACTATCTTTTATCATACGAAGCCAGAGATATAAGTAATATAATTTATTGATAATGTGAAGCGTTAAACATTATCTGGATTCTGTAGTTGGTAAGATCAGTGCTATAGATATAATGTCCGCTGAAACTTCGAAAGATGCTGAGGAAAATAGGACCACGAGTAAAATGAACCTGGACACGATACTTGTAGAGGAGATCGGTCAGTTTGGCCAGTTCCAGCTGCGAGTGCTGCTGATGACTGGACTTGCAGTGACATTAATTGCATGGTCTGCATCAGAGTTTATATTTACCACTGCTAGGATTAGCACGAGGTGAGTACCTTTTATTAGAATTGGAAGTATTTTAATGGAAATATCAACATGTTAATATTTCATGTAATAAATCACACAGATGTCTGATCCCGGAGTGCGATGGAATGCAGCCAGAATTCAGGCCTTCTTGGGTGTCCAACGCCATCCCTGAGAGCTCCGGTGCGCTGGACAACTGCCAACGCTACGGGAGCACGTCGCTGCCCAGCACCAATGGCTCCTGTCCCGCCGACCTGTTCGACCACACCACACTCGTGCCCTGTCAGGAATACGTCTATGAAAACACTGATACTGTTGTCTATGATGTACGTTCATTTGAAAATATTGAAAGGTTTTGGTTTATCACAACTACTCAGCCTAAGTCAACTTCATCTTATTTTATTTAACAATCACAATATTGGCTCATGCTCATTCTTCCAAAATCTGCATACGTAAAATTATGTTTGAAATAAAACACAGTTCGACCCAGCTTAAAAAGCATCATTTGTTTTCAGTTCGACCTGGCATGTGAGGAATGGAAGCGGTCCATGATCGGTTCAATCCGTGCGTTCGCGACCGTGTTCTCCTTGCCAGTGACAGGTTACATCTCGGACCGCTGGGGCCGGAGGGTGGCGCTCATAGTCAACGCCATCAACACCGCCTGGTTAGGGATCCTGAGATACTTTTCCAACACTCTCATTGGTTTCATCATCTCTGAATTCATCGCAACCTTATTGGGTGCCGGTGTTTTAAGCAGTGCATTTATATTATGTAAGTTATGACAAAAAATAACAAATAATATGATTCATTTAATATTATCAGTCCCTACCTAAAAAAAACAAATAATATGATTCATTTAATATTATCAGTCCTTACCTTTCAACATAAAACTGTAATATTCTTTTTTTTTCAGTGCTGGAAATCACGGGTCCTAAATATCGAGTGGTCGCAAGTTGTACCTTGCACGCCCTTTTCTCTATGGGTCAGGTCTACTTAGGACTGATCGCATGGAGAGTGCCCAACTGGAGGATGCTCACACTTGTGATCTATACGCCTATGTTTGTCTCCATAGCACATATCTGGTTCATGAGCGAGTCTATACGTTGGATCATGAGTAAAGGAAAATACGAACAATTAGGAACACTACTTCAGAAAATTGCTAAAACAAATGGGAAAACTCTATCACCGGCGTCTTTGGAAGCACTGAAACAAAATCACGAAGAGGAAAAGAAAAAGAAAGAGCTGGAAAAAGCTCAGACTGACGACACGCCGTGGCTGATAGTAGTCGTGTTCAGAAATAAGGTTATATTGCTGCGATGCATTGTGACTCCATTTTGGTGGATCACCGCTATGCTTGTGTTCTACGGTCTCAACATAAATGCAGTAAATATTTCGGGGAATAAATATTTGAACTACATGGCAGTAGCTGCTGCAGACATCCCTGGGTACATCATTTCGATATATTTAATGAGCAAGATAGGAAGGAAACCGGTGCTTGTAACAGCTTTCTGGTTATGTGCGGCTTGCATGGGGGCTTACGTTTTCTTGCCTGATGGTATGTGGATGAACCGACAATCGTTCTTTGATACTCGTACATAAAATGTTCACAAAGATAGGTACTAGATTCATCCATGTTGAATAACGATGTTTTTGTTTCAGGTAATAATAGTTTGTCATTAACTTTCTACCTGCTCGGGAAGAGTTGCATCGCGTGTGTGGTGACAGCGATATATATTTACACGGCGGAGCTGTACCCCACCAAGTACAGACACAGTTTGCTTGCTTTCTCATCCATGTTGGGAAGGTTTGGAGTAGTTGCAGCGCCTCTTACGCCAGCTTTGGTAAGACATAAATATGATTTAATAATAATACTAGCCGCACCTATGTGTTATTTCAGAGTCTAAGCTATCTCTGTACCTGTAAATTTAAGCTCAATCGGTCCACTCGTTTAGACGTGAAAAAGTAACAAACATATCCAGAAATCATGTTTACAATATTAGTAAAATAAAAGAAAGAAAGAAAGAGACATGCTTATTCGACAGCTTATAAAACACATATAAAGGCAAAAAAATTACGCATCCATGAAGCCGCCGAATGAGACCTGCCTCAGCGTTGTGCTGCGTGTTAGCAGAAACACACAGCGCTGGTATTCTGGTATCACCCATCGGTAAGGTCGGTGGTCTTTACGTTATAAAAAAACAAAACAAAACTGAAGGTCCCAACAGAAAAGAAGAAAGTAACAAACAAAATTAAATAAGAAAATACAGTTTGCATAAATAGGTGTGTGATCGTACAAACACTAATATATAAAAGTAATGTAAGTATTGTTGTGAAGCCAAAAGCTCGATCATCATCGCTTAGCATCACGCGAGCTCGTGGTCAAACGCTTACCTATATAGTAAAAAAATGTTGGCTTAATTTGCAGAGTGTGGCAATCTTCGAGAAGTTCCCTTTCATTCTATTCGGCTCGTGCGCTCTCCTCTCCGGGCTGCTGACGTTCCTGATGCCGGAGACTCACGGCGTCACGTTACCTGACACTATGGAGGAAGCTGCTAATGTTGGAAAAAAACAAAGCATATCTTCTAATAAATGATCCAATATTTACTTAATAAATTATAATCTAATCTCTCTCTTATAACTCTGACTTACCTTTTTAACATAGTTAATAGCACAGTAGATTGCCCTGAACTTCTCGAGCAAATTGGACTGCGCACGAGCAGGGTTGTAGTGAGGAATCCTACCACTCTTGCTGTACCTTTCGTTAGGACAAATTACAGGCAGAATGCTTTTTTAATTAGAGCAGCGCGCTGTTTTAATTCTTTGGTTAAAACTAATTCTGAGGTTGACTTATTCTACACAAGTACGAGTATGCTTAAACGCATACTCAATAATACTTATTTTGAAATGGCAGATTAAGCAATGAAAACCAATATTCAAGTTGTTTTACGTTTTTTTTAGACCATTATGGGAATGCTTTTCTATTTCTTTAAAATTGTTGTGCTTACTTTTACAAAATATTTTTCTTTATTTTTCGTTTATGGGAACTCCCTTCACATTCAAAATCGTATGCATTTTATTATTTAAGTACTACTTTGTCGTTTACTGCACTGTATATCTATACTTATTTAACTAATGTATCTGCGGAAGCTAGTAATTGGCCTTCATTGTCTTATATAGCTTTCTATTATGTTACCTAGCTGTTAGCTTTCTTAAAATAAATAAAATAAAATAAAATAACTTATTATTTTATTTTACAACTTTAGGAAAACCTACATGTAGGTCTTATGATTATGGTACCTAAATATTTTACTAAGGGACATTTACAAGTTTGCACGTCTAGGCGACAGAATATAAACTACATGTGGACGGAGAACATAAAGCATGCAACGGGACCTGTAAACCGACGCGCTGGAAAAACTCAGGACAATCGACTATGCCATTCTGTGTGCTATGGAAAAGGCTATGCCCGAGGTTTCTCTACGCGATCAAATCAGAAATGAAGAGATCCGTAGACGAACTAAAGTCACCGACATAGCCCAACGGATTAGCAAGCTGAAGATGGTCAGAGACTAGCAAACGAAGCGTAGGACGTCCACCCACAAGGTAGACAGATGATCTTATAAAGGTCACCGGAAGACGCTGGGTACAGGTCGCTTCCAACCGGTACGCATGGAAGTCCAAAGGGGAGGCCTATGTTCAGCAGCGGACGTCCCACGGCTGAGATAATAATGATGACTATTTAGTTCTAAGATCTTTTTTTGTAATTTTTGTGGATCAATAAAGTGCTATATTTCTATCACTATCTATCTATATTTTCATTTGAATAAATAATATTAATTGAGGAATCTCAAGGTGGTCAGAAAAATATGGTAGGAAAATGAATGGAAATGATATAAACATCCATAAATCTATAATGTACCTAACTGTTAGAAAACATACCTATCGAGGCCAAGTACATTGATATCTTTTATCGAACATGACTAGAGATATACGTACACCTATTGTAGTTTAAAATCATTTTAGCTGTTAGATATTGTTTGGATGCTGTATTTAGTTGAATTCAGTTTAGTCACTATGGCCGCGGATAAAACTGATGAAGAAAACAAATCTGGGAGTAAAGTGAACTTGGACACGATTCTAGTGGAAGAGATAGGTCAATTTGGCAAGTTCCAGTTGAGAGTGTTGATGTTGAGTGTAATTTCAGTAATATTTACAGCGTGGGCTTCTTCAGAATATGTGTTCACCACCGCCAGGATCAGCACGAGGTGAGTGGTATCAGAATTCAAAATACTTGTTCTGATTTCTGATCTTTTCAGTAAATTAAACCAAGCATTAAATATACTTTCTTTAATAAAACACGCAGATGCCTGATCCCTGAGTGTGACGAGGTGGAGCCTGTGTTCCGTCCCTCCTGGGTGTCCAACGCCATCCCTGAGAGCTCCGGTGCGCTGGACAACTGCCAACGCTACGGGAACACGTCGCTGCCCAGCACCAATGGCACCTGTCCCGCCGACCTGTTCGACCACACCACACTCATGCCCTGCCAGGAATACGTCTATGAGAACACTGATACTGTCGTCTATGCCGTATGTTAATATCACAAAAATAAACTACATAACTTGATATTATATAATTTGGTCATTGAAATATATTATGCAGGTTTCATTAAATCTACTTACGTAAAATGAAGTAAAAGTTGGAATGGACCAGCTTGACCAGCTTAATGCATCATTTGTTTTCAGTTTGACCTGGCATGTCACGAATGGAAGCGTTCCATGATAGGCTCCATTCGTGCGTTCGCGACATTGTTCGCCCTGCCTCTGACAGGATTCGTCTCGGACCGCTGGGGCCGTCGGGTGGCGCTCACTCTCACCGCCATCAACAACGCGTGGGTTGGGGTCCTGAGATACTTCTCCAACAATCTTGTTGGGTTCACCATTTCTCAATTTGTAGAAACCGTCTTGGGCGGTGGTGTTTTCAGCAGCGCATTTATATTAGGTATGTTATGACAAAAGATAAATTAATGTATCCCTGAATTCCTACTCACTGCAAAATTTTAAAACTCATGTTCTTTTTATCAGTGGTGGAAATCACGGGTCCTAAGTATCGAGTGGCAGCAGGATGTACTTTGCATGCCATGTTCTCTACGGGCCAGATGCTGATGGGGCTCATCGCATGGGGGGTGCCCAACTGGAGGATGCTCACTCTCGCACTCTATATGCCTATGTTCATCTGTATTGTGTATATCTGGCTCATGACGGAATCTCCTCGTTGGTTAATGAGCAAAGGAAAATACGAGGAAGTAGGTGCTCTCCTCCAGAAAATTGCTAAAACAAATGGAAAAACACTATCACCCATGTCCTTGGAGGCACTGAAATCTAATTATGAAGAAGAAGAGAAAATAAAAGAGCTGAAGAAAAAACAGTGAGGACACGCCGTGGCTGATTGTACTCGTGTTGAGGCAAAAGATTATATTGCTGCGATGCATGGTGACGCCAGTGTGGTGGATCACCACTATGCTCATATTCTTTGGTCTCTCCGTTAACGCCGTAAATATTTCGGGAAACAAATACATGAACTACGTAGCGGTTGTAGCTGCAGACATTCCTGGCTACATACTATCGATATATTTAATGGGCAAGATAGGGAGGAAGCCGGTGCTTATATCAGGCTTCTGGTTGTGCTCTGCTTGTATGGGAGCTTACGTCTTCTTGCCTGATGGTATGTGTGGATGAACCGACAATCTACTTATGTTTTCATAATCTGCTCGTAACAGTTTGATCCGTACTGTATGATGTTTATGTTCAAGGTAATACTGGACTGTCATTGACATTCTACGTGTTTGGGAAGACATGCATCGCATGTGTGTTGACAGCAATATATATTTATACGGCGGAGCTGTACCCCACCAAGCACAGACACAGTTTGCTCGCTTTCTCCTCCACGATAGGAAGGTTTGGCAACATATCAGCCCCACTCACGCCGGCTTTGGTAAGACATCTTTTGATTTGAGTTCATTTATTCGGTTTAGACCCCTTCATCCTCTTGATTTTCCTTTTCGATTGGGGTTGGATGGGTTATTAACGATCACGGTGCCATGCCAAGTTCAAGCAACAGAACTAACGAGAAGCACAGTGGACAGTATGTTTTATCACACAAACCATTTTGCAATAAAGCACAATTCGGTTGACATTAGCGTAGCGGCTGGTAATCGTGAATTTTCCGTCCACTGGTGGGAAAGTCCAGTGGGTGGAAGGATCGGGACAGGATTTATTGACATTGTATTATTATTATAAAATAAACTCGGCATCTCGCAGTCTTTGAGTTTGAGTTCTTATAGATAACTTTATTCGCAGGGTATGGCAACCTTCGAGAAATTCCCTTTCATTTTGTTCGGATCGCTGGCCCTGCTCTCTGGACTGCTGACATTTCTGATGCCGGAGACTCGTGGCGTCAAGTTACCGGACACTATGGAGGAAGCTGCCAATCTAGGAAAAAAACAACGACGCGACGTATCTCTAGCAAATAAACGATAATTATATATATTATAGTTCTTATAGGAAACTAGCTCTGCTCAACGGTTGTACCCGCTTAAAAGTTCCAGTGTTATTGGGGTCTAAATTGTCCTCATCCCAATCATGTTTTCGCATTTTTAGGGTTCCGTTGCCAAATGGCAAAAATGGAAACCTTATAGATTCGTCAGGTCTGTCCGTCCGTCCGTCCGTCCTTATGTCACAGTCACTTTTTTCCGAAACTATAAGAACTATATTGTTGAAACTTGGTAAGTAGATGTATTCGGCGAACCTCATTAAGATTTTCACACAGAAATAGATAAAAATATTTTGGGCTCCCATACTTAGAACTTTCTAATATCATTTTTTTAATTTGCGCGACCCTGTAACTTCTAAAATAAGTGAATGAAAAATGTAAAAAAAATATATGATGCATTTTCATAGTGCACACAGGGGTTAATCATCAGCTATTGTCACATTACAATTTAGAGCAAATTGTCAAAGGGGCCTCTACGTGTTGGCTTCGGCCCCACGCACGCCTACTAAAGGACCGGGACACTATTGGCCCGAGATACCTAAAGGTTGACAAACAAATAATAATAATAATTATTATTTTCAACCGACGAAAAAAACGGAGGAGGTTTACAAGTCGACGATATTTTTGATATGACAAAGTTTTTAGCAAAAAATTAAACCGATGAAAACACTGAAAAGCAAAAAAATAATAATGTAATGTTAGTATAGCTTTGAGTCGGCGCTTCGTGAAAACGTGAATTTGCTCGAGTCTTTCATTCGGTTTTGCTCCGGCACAATAAATATAAAAAAGAAACTGCGTCTAGCGGTTTTACCTCTCGAAAAGTAGCTAATGTTTTAAAGTAGAGGTAGATACATTCATTCTATACATACATTCTTTACATTCATCTATGCTTAATTATATTAGTTGGATAAACGTCGTTTTTTAAACATCGGAGTAGGATTTTTAGATTAGACTCATAAGTGCTTGTTCACGCTTTAACGCGCGGGCGCGGGCGCGGGCGCGGGCGTGGGCGCGACAGAATATGCTCACACCGCACGTGCGTTGTACGTGAACACCTTCATAGCACGTCATATGTTTGATATTTAGCGCCCGCGCCCGCGCGTTCACGTGAACAAGCCCTTAATAGTTATTGTCAGTAATATTATTATGTGGCTTGAGATGATGTACTCATATTTATTAGAAAGCATACATTGCAAGGTTAACAACAACGCTATCTTTTATCAAACGGAGCCAGAGATATAAGTAATGTTATTTGATAATGTGAAGCGCATCTAGACATTATCTAGATGCTGCGCTTGGTTAGATCAGTTCTATAGACACAATGTCCGCGGAAACTTCTAAAGATGCTGAGGAGGACAAAACCAGGAGTAAAGTGAACCTGGACACGATCCTGGTAGACGAGATCGGCCAGTTCGGGCAGTTCCAGCTGCGTGTGCTGCTGATGACTGGACTAGCAGTGACATTCATTGCGTGGTCTTCATCAGAGTTCATATTTACCACCGCTAGGATTAGCACGAGGTGAGTAGTTACCTATTATTTAATTGGAAGCATTAAAGGAAATATAAACATGTAAATATATAATGAATCCCGCAGATGTCTAATTCCGGAGTGCGATGGAATGCAGCCAGAATTCAGGCCTTTCTGGGTGTCCAACGCCATCCCTGAGAGCTCCGGCGCGCTGGACAACTGCCAACGCTACGGGAACACGTCGCTGCCCAGCACCGATGGCTCCTGTCCCGCCGACCTGTTCGATCACACCACACTCATGCCTTGTCAGGAATACTTCTATGAGAACACTGATACTGTCGTCTATGATGTGCGTCCAGCTAAAAATATTTAAAGGTTTTAGTTTATCACAAATACTCCGCTCTAAGTCAACTTCAAGTTAAATATTTCATTTAACAATCAAAGTAGCTCATTCTTCCATTATCTGCTAACGTAAAATTTAGTATAAGTTTGAGCTAAAAATTAGTTCCAGCCAGCTTATTGGATCATTTGTTTTCAGTTTGACCTGGCATGTGAGGAATGGAAGCGGTCCATAATTGGTTCAATCCGCACGTCGGCGACCATCTTATCCTTGCCAGTGACAGGTTACATCTCAGACCGCTGGGGCCGGAGGGTGGCGCTCACCGTCAACGCCATCAACACCGCCTGGTTAGGGATCCTGAGATACTTCTCCAACACTCTCATCGGTTTCATTGTTTCCGAATTTGTTGAAACCTTATTGGGTGCCGGTGTTCTGAGCAGTGCATTTATATTATGTAAATTATATGACAAGAGATAACAAATAATATGAATATTAGTTCCATCCATTTAATATAAAACTGTAATATTCTTTTTTTCAGTAGTGGAAATCACGGGTCCTAAATATCGAGTGTTCGCAAGCTGTACTTTGCACGCCCTTTTCTCTATGGGTCAGGTGTACATGGGGCTGATCGCATGGAGAGTGCCCAACTGGAGGATGCTCACACTCGTGCTTTATACGCCTATGTTTGTCTCCATAGCACATATTTGGCTCATGAGCGAGTCTATACGTTGGTTAATGAGTAAAGGGAAATACGAACAATTAGAAGCACTACTCCAGAAAATTGCTAAAACAAATGGGAGAACTCTATCACCGGCGTCTTTGGAAGCACTGAAGCAAAATCATGAAGAGGAAAAGAAAAAGAAAGAGCTGGAAAAAGCTCAAATTGACGACACGCCGTGGCTGATCGTACTCGTGTTCAGACATAAGATTATATTGCTGCGATGCATGGTGACACCAGTGTGGTGGATCACTGCTATGCTTGTATTCTATGGTCTCAACATTAATGCAGTAAATATTTCTGGAAACAAATATTTGAACTACATGGCGGTAGCGGCTGCAGACATCCCTGGGTACATTATTTCGATATATTTAATGGGCAAGATAGGAAGGAAGCCAGTGCTTATAACATCATTCTGGTTGTGCGCCGCTTGCATGGCGGGTTACGTTTTCTTGCCTGATGGTACGTATGGAACCGACAATCTACTCGTACTTGAAGTGTTCACAAATTACTAGATTCATCCTTGCTGAGTGTTTGAACAATGCGTTTGTTTAAGGTAACACTGGACTGTCCTTAACTTTCTATCTGCTCGGGAAGAGTTGCATCGCGTGTGTGGTGACAGCAATTTATATTTACACGGCGGAGCTGTACCCCACTAAGCACAGACACAGTTTGCTTGCTTTCTCATCCATGTTGGGAAGGTTTGGTGCTATAGCAGCCCCGCTTACGCCAGCTTTGGTAAGATATCATTTGATTTTGTAATAATATAAAAGTTACTTATGTTTTTTTAATGTTCGCTTAATTTACAGGGTCTGGCAAGCTTCGAAAACTTCCCGTTTATTTTATTTGGTTCATGCGCTCTCCTCTCGGGATTACTGACGTTTCTGATGCCGGAGACTCACGGCATCACGCTACCTGACACTATGGAGGAAGCTGCTAATGTTGGCAAAAAACACAGCATATCTACTTATAAATGAGCCAATATTTATTGAATAAAACATAATTTATTATTTTATATTATTTTATTTTACAATTTTAGGAAACTTACATCAAGGTCTTATGATTATGGTACTTAATTATTTTACTAATGGACATTTACATGTTTCCACGTATAGGCAACATAATATTAACTACATGTGGACGAAGAACATAAAGCATCCAAGATAATTAACTAAAAATACAAATTGGTAATTATTATAACAATGTATTCTACCTACCATACTATATATCGACTAAAAAAGTCGTTTTACTGGGCTGGCAGATGTGATAGAGTCTGGTAACTAAATCATAAGAGCACTTATTTCGCGGGACGCTCTCTCGCTCGCACTATTTAACACATTTTGAAATATAAATTCATAGAATTACCTTTTTGAAAATTCCTCAAGAGGCTTTACACTGTTAAGTTTTTAAGATTTTTTTGTAAATTTTGTGTATCAATCAAGTGTTATCTATCTATCACTATCCATCTATACTTTCATTTGAAGTAGTAATATTCAATGAGGAATCTCAAGGTGGTCAGAAAAATATGGTAGGAAAATGAATGGAAATGATGTAACTCATAAACATCTATAAATTTATAATGTAACTGTTAGAAAACATACCTATCGAGGCCAAGTACATTGATATCTTTTATCGAACATAACTGGAGATATACGTACCATTGTAGTTTAATCATTTTAGCTGTTAGATATTGTTTGGATGCTGTATTTAGTTGAGTTCAGTTTTAGTCACAATGGCCGCGGATAAAACTGATGAAGAAAACAAATCTGGGAGTAAAGTGAACTTGGACACGATTCTAGTGGAAGAGATAGGTCAATTTGGCAAGTTCCAGTTGAGAGTGTTGATGTTGAGTGTAATTTCAGTAATATTTACAGCGTGGGCTTCTTCAGAATATGTGTTCACCACCGCCAGGATCAGCACGAGGTTAGTGGTATCAGGATTCAAAATACTTGTTCTGATTTCTGATCTTTTCAGTAAATTAAACCAAGCATTAAAATATACTTTCTTTAATAAAACACACAGATGTCTGATCCCTGAGTGTGACGAGGTGGAGCCGGTGTTCCGTCCCTCCTGGGTGTCCAACGCCATCCCTGAGAGCTCCGGTGCGCTGGACAACTGCCAACGCTACGGGAACACGTCGCTGCCCAGCACCAATGACACCTGTCCCGCCGACCTGTTCGACCACACCACACTCATGCCCTGCCAGGAATACGTCTATGAGAACACTGATACTGTCGTCTATGCCGTATGTTACTTATCACAAAAATTAACTACACATTTAACTTGATATAACTTGATCTTATATAAATTGAAATAATAAATAAATAAATAAATGACCATTTATTGCCAAGCATAAAAACACATACAATACCTACATTAAGTTCCTAACTAAAAATTACAATAGTAATGGTAGAGACGCACAGGAACGACTTGCCCTAGTTAAGGTTACATTAATGAATTATCATTATTATTAATAGTTGGCAAAAGGAATGCATTCAGCATATACTGAATACCTATAAATAGATGTTCACCCAGCGCTGGTTTTCAATGCACCCCTTGCTCGAACTTAGGTGTTGGCCGAAATATTAGGTTCAGCGGGATTTATTACACTAATACATTACAAAAAATGCAAAATAATACATGCAAAATAAATTAAAACTGATTCACTCGTAGGTGCGCCGTGCGTGTGCGTGTGTGTACGTGTGTGCATGCGTGAGAGAGTGTGTGTGTGTTTGTGTTAATAAGGGTGTGTGTATGAGCGTGATTACAAGCAAGTTTCTGACGTAGAGTAGATAGAGTAGGTTTTAATTATTGTAACTATTTGGTCATTGAAATATATTATGCAGGTTTCATTATAATCTACTAACGTAAAATGAAGTCAAAGTTGGAATGGACCAGCTTAATGCATCATTTGTTTTCAGTTTGACCTGGCATGTCACGAATGGAAGCGTACCATGATAGGCTCCATTCGTGCGTTCGCGACTTTGTTCGCACAGCCTCTGACAGGATTCGTCTCGGACCGCTGGGGCCGTCGGGTGGCGCTCACTCTCACCGCCATCAACAAGGCGTGGCTTGGGGTGCTGAGGTACTTCTCCAACAATCTTGTTGGGTTCACCATTTCTCAATTTGTGGAAACCGTCTTGGGCGGTGGTGTTTTCAGCAGCGCATTTATATTAGGTATGTTATGACAAAAGATAAATTAATGTATCCCTGAATCCCTACTCACTGCTAAATTTTAAAACTCATATTCTTTTTGTCAGTGGTGGAAATCACGGGTCCTAAGTATCGAGTGGCAGCAGAATGTACTTTGCATGCCATGTTCTCTACGGGCCAGATGCTGATGGGGCTGATCGCATGGGGGGTGCCCAACTGGAGGATGCTCACTCTCGCACTCTATATGCCTATGTTCATCTGTATTGTGTATATCTGGCTCATGACGGAATCTCCTCGTTGGTTAATGAGCAAAGGAAAATACGAGGAAGTAGGTGCTCTCCTCCAGAAAATTGCTAAAACAAATGGAAAAACACTATCACCCATGTCCTTGGAGGCACTGAAATCTAATTATGAAGAAGAAGAGAAAATGAAAGAGCTGAAGAAAAAACAGAGTGAGGACACGCCGTGGCTGATCGTACTCGTGTTGAGGCAAAAGATTATATTGCTGCGATGCATGGTGACGCCAGTGTGGTGGATCACCACCATGCTTATATTCTTTGGTCTCTCCGTTAATGCCGTAAATATTTCGGGAAACAAATACATGAACTACGTAGCGGTTGTAGCTGCAGACATTCCTGGCTACATACTATCGATATATTTAATGGGCAAGATAGGGAGGAAGCCGGTGCTTATATCAGGCTTCTGGTTGTGCTCTGCTTGTATGGGAGCTTACGTCTTCTTGCCTGATGGTATGTGTGGATGAACCGACAATCTACTTATGTTTTCATAATCTGCTCGTAACAGTTTGATCCGTACTGTATGATGTTTATGTTCAAGGTAATACTGGACTGTCATTGACATTCTACGTGTTTGGGAAGACCTGCATCGCATGTGTGTTGACAGCAATATATATTTATACGGCGGAGCTGTACCCCACCAAGCACAGACACAGTTTGCTAGCTTTCTCCTCCACGATTGGAAGGTTTGGCAACATATCAGCCCCACTCACGCCGGCTTTGGTAAGACATCTTTTGATTTGACTTGTCTATTAGGGTTTGACCCCTTCATTCTCTTGATTTTCCGTTTCGATTGGGGTTGGATGGGTTATTGACGATCACGGTGTCATGCCAAGTTTAAGCAACAGAACTAACGAGAAGTACAGTGGACAGTGTGTTTTATCACACAAACCATTTTGGAGCAATAAAGTACAATAATTATTTACTTTATTATAATAATTTCGATTCACATTAGCGCAGCGGGTGGTAATCGTAAATTTTCCATCCACTTGCACTGGTGGGAAAGTCCAGTGGGTGGAAGTATCGGGACAGGATAAGTCCTGACCTTTAGTTTCATTGTAATTATTATTATAAAAGTAACTCGGCATCTTGCAGTCTTTGAGTTTGAGTTCTTAAAGATAACTTTATTCGCAGGGTATGGCAACCTTCGAGAAATTCCCTTTCATTCTTTTCGGATCGCTAGCCCTGCTCTCTGGACTCCTGACGTTCCTGATGCCGGAGACTCGTGGCGTCAAGTTACCAGACACTATGGAGGAAGCTGCCAATCTAGGCAAAAAACAACGATGTATCTCTAGCAAATAAACGATATAGTTCTCATAGTAAACTGGCTCTCCTCAGCGGTTGTACCCGCTAAAAGGTTCCAGTGTTATTGGGATCTAAATTATCCTCATCCCAATCATAATTTCGCATTTTTATAATACTCATATTAGTAGGATTGTTAATATTTTTACATAATAATTTAATTATTTGAATCCAATTATGTTTTATAGTATTATGAAGTGGAAAATATCTAAATGCAAAAAGATTTTGAGATTTTTTTTATTGGTTTTTAATCACTAACTACCCTAATATTTAACAAGTAAGAGCTACGTGAAAACTTTCAAAAAGTTAGTATAATTAACGTTATTATATATGTATATACGTTATGTTACGACCAAAAGCATTATTATATACGAAAGAAAGAAAGATAAATATTTATTGAACACAGAAGCACAGGCACAAGAATATTTTTTCGTATACATAGGTACTGTAGTATCACAATTCACAATTCACCATAAAATAAAAACATTCTATTGTACGACCTATTGCGTGTGGAGACGCATCCCGTGACCCGTGCCATCGTGCAGCTCTGCCCAATTGGGAGAGAGCTCAGCTAATGTTGTAGACAAAGTTAATTGTTTACAACGCTGATTTTCAGCTCTCCCGAATACTCTACGAATAGGTAGGCATTTGAATAATAAGCCCAATTACTTTTTATTAGAGAGATTATATATTTATTATACGTTAGTTTGTCTTATCGTGATAATAAAAGCAGTCCAATCATTTCTGAGACGGCTCCTGCAGAATATTTAAAAACTTTCCATCATTTCATTGACTCAGCCTATCGTCAGTTTCCCGTATGTAATATTAAGATTGACGCTAACTACAATGGCTTGTAAATATACGCATAGCAAAAAATCCTCCTGCGTATTTTATATGAACTACCTCATTATAAGTAAATAATGTACAAAAGTGCGGGAACATTTTTTGTTGCGATGAATTCCGGCGGCTCGACGTAGTTTGCGCCTTTAATATTCTTGATAATATTGCACATGTAAAAGGTTGGTAGGCGAAGATGATCATTTCTTATGAAGCGGTCATACATTAAGAGAAAATACTTGTCATTAGGTTTAGTTTACTGGTTAATAATATCCTCGATCCTAGTGGAGGTCATGCGGACTTTTTTGAGAAAAAATCTAGTAGCGGTGGTGATGTGGTGGATGAACAGGATGGATGGGTGGACATTGATATTCATCTAGTTCAGATGATCATGATGAAAAGCATTATCGCTATCAAGGGTGTATACCTACTCGTAGATATTCTTTATGATATCGAGATATATCAGCAGTTTTATACATTGTAGTTAATAGATAAAATAAGTCATAAAGAATATTATCTGGATGCTGTCGTTAATCGACACCAGTCTAGAGTTACAATGTCCGCTGAAATAACGAAAGATGCGGAGGAAAGCAAGACAGATAAAGTAAACCTGGATACGATCCTGGTGGAGGAGATCGGCCAGTTCGGGAAGTTCCAGCTGCGAGTGCTGCTGCTGAATGTGGTGGCAGTGATATTCACCGCCTGGGGCACGTCGGAATATGTGTTTACTACTGCTAGGATAAGCACGAGGTGAGTATGATCAGATTATAAGTTAGTGCAGTGTGTGTATACCGGGGGTAGACTTCCTTCGCAGGTCGACTAGTGCCCCAACAGGACCAGTTATTCTACCGGTTGAACAGTGATATGCAAACAATACTGTGCTTCAATAGGAGGGAATTGTAGCTCATGAATGACTTGGGGTAAATCTCGAGTAAGAGTCGTGCACCTAGAATTTTATATCATTGTGAAGTTCTGGGTATCTTAAGAGATATTATAATTAACTAATAAAAGCTCTCCTGGGCCTCTTGCTATTCTTTAGTTGTTATTTTTTTTTTCAAAAAATAAAATATATATGTAACTATATATTTCCCTGTATGATGCAGATGCCTGATCCCTGAGTGTGACGAGGTGGAGCCTGTGTTCCGTCCCTCCTGGGTGTTCAACGCCATCCCTGAGAGCTCCGGTGCGCTGGACAACTGCCAACGCTACGGGAACACGTCGCTACCCAGCACCAATGGCTCCTGTCCCGCCGACCTGTTCGACCAGAGTCAGTTGATTTCCTGCCAGGAATATGTCTATGAGAACACTCACACTGTCGTCTACGATGTAAGTTAAATAAACAAAACTTTACTCTTTTTCTTATATAATTAAATGACTATAGAGAATTTTAATAAAATTACAGGAATATCTAATGTGCTCAAGGAAACCATGAGTATCTTTGATGGAAATTGTAATTGTACTGTTGCATAACTGATTGTACTTTAGGTACTTAGGTTTAAGAAATGGTAAGTCGTTATGTATTTTAAAAAACACAGACGAAACTTCGTCTGTGTTCGCGCAACTGCGCGAATCAGTTATTATTTTTATGATTTTTATTAGTAAGTATTTTTTAATGTATGTTTCCAGTTTGGGCTGGCCTGCAACGAATGGCAGCGTTCCATGATAGGCACCATCAGGTCGCTTGGAACGCTCGTGTCATTGCCGCTGACCGGCTACGTCTCCGACCGCTGGGGCCGTCGGGTGGCCCTCACTGTCAATGCGATCAACACCGCTTGGGTTGGGGCTCTTCGGTACTTCGCAAACACCCTCATCGGATTCACAATTTCCGAATTTGTTGAAATAGCCATTGGCGCGGGGGTGTTCAGCAGTGCATTCATTTTATGTAAGTACGAACGAGTATTGTGGGCATTATGCTACTTGGACCTGGTTTAATTAAAAGTACCTAATCATTACGTCCATAACTATCATGTGATCAACTCACGCGCTATATTATTAAATTGCATCAAATACGCTACAATTAGTTAGTTAATTTTACAAAAAAAAAAAGTTAAATTAAGTTTTTTTAGTTTTATTTTAAGACTGTACCGCCAGTTCGGATATCACATCAATGAGAAGAACGACAAAGTCGCTCATTAGGATTGTTTATTAATATGTTTTAAAATGTCTAAAACCCAATAATACGATATAGGTATTTTGGAGTCACGTTATTATCTGATTAGGTGCTCTGACCATATTTAAAAGGAACGCTATCATCTGACACCAGACTGAAGTAAATAAACGACTAGCTAACCTTCTTGCAAATTGCATATCCCTCGATAAAAGAAACAAAATCATTGTATACGAGTACGTAGATACTTTATGACTGAGATTTAGTTGAAATCTCTTCTTATTCACTGAACTATGAATTATTTGACAATTTGTTATATCGTGCGAGCGAGACATAGGTTCAGCGACTATTAGCCGCTTAAAACTTTTTCTTATGAACAAAATGCTTCTTGGAGACTATATTTCTCGGCTGTAACACCAGCATCGAGCTCGGGAGCAGGATGAAAATCAGTAGTCAGGTTAGCCCTAGGGTTAATTTGACGAAACGCTGAACCTGTTCCCATTGGTAAGTACATTAAATTTTTAAGCTATTGCATAGCTTCTATCGCGGGCCTTGAGCGTGGGGACCGAATCCAGAAATTTCGAAACGAAAAAAACCTAACACCCCCCACTCCGACCGGCACAGCGGTGATACTATAATTACATAAGTTGATAAAAAATGCTATGCAATAGCTTTACCGCGGCAGTCTCCGAGTGCCACACGTCTTTTTTTTATGTGGAGAAGTAAGAAGACGGGCAAGACGCTCTCCTGATGTTAAAAGATAACGCTGCCCATAATCAGTGCTACCCAGAATTTCACAATTATGTGCAATTCTAGGTGCACTGCACTAACTTAGCTAGACGAAGTTGCGCACTAACGCTTCTTACTCAAGAGTCATAAGATGTTAAGACTCTTTAGCCCAGTAATTTCACTAGCTACAGTGCCCTCCTACCGGAGCACAGTAATGTTTGCACATCACTGCTCAGGCGGTAGAATAACTGGCACTGTTGGGGTACCCACCTGGTCGACCTCCTGCAAAGGAAGTCTACCCCCGGTGCAAAGGAAGTCTACCCCCGGTCTTATTATTTTCATTTCATTTATTTTTACAGTAATGGAGATAACGGGTCCTAAGTATCGAGTGGCAGCAGGGTGCACCATGCATGCCATGTTCTCTACGGGGCAGATGCTCATGGGGCTCATCGCATGGGGGGTGCCCAACTGGAGACTGTTCACTCTAGCACTATACACACCCATGTTCATCTGTATAGCATATGTCTGGCTGATGACTGAGTCTGTGCGCTGGTTAATGAGCAAAGGAAAGTACAAAGAATTAGAAGAACTTCTCCAGAAAATTGCTAAAACTAATGGAAGAACGCTATCCCCGGAATCTGTGGATGCTTTGAAGAAGAATCATGAAGAGGAAATCAAAATGAAAGAGCTGGAAAAAATGAAGACTGATAAAACACCGTGGTTGATCGTACTGGTTTTTCAACATAAGAGCATGGTGCTGCGTTGCATAGTTACTCCAATATGGTGGATCACGACCATGCTTATATTCTTCGGTCTCTCCATCAATGCTGTGAATATATCTGGAAATAAATACGTGAACTACATGGCGGTAGCGGCTGTCGATATTCCTGGCCACATAATATCTATATATTTAATGGGCAAGATAGGAAGAAAGCCAGTGCTTATTGCAGCATTCTGGTTATGTGCGGCTTGTATGGCGTGTTACGTCTTCTTACCTGACGGTAAGTAAATTGTGCTAATGGTGATGATATGGTACTAGTATGTGTACCTGGTACTTATATGTATGAGCCGATAATCTATTGAAGGACCATTTTGTGTAGTAAAGAGTTAGAGTTGTTTTTTATATAAGATAGGAGGCAGTCGTAAATAATGGCGGCCTGAAACTGCAACATTTTAAAGGTTGATCACACAACTTATAACAATTTTGTGATTGTTATTTTATTATGTGTCTGTAAGTAGAGTAGCCTCTGTTGGAGTATAACCTAAAATTACCTAAATTATTATTATTTTTTTTAGTAAATCCAACTGCTATTTTTTATAGTTTTCTTATAGAAAATATTGTGGGAACATTGTAACTGTTTAATCGACAGGCGTTGTTGCGTTATTCTCTTACTTCAAGCCTTCAACCATAATTTAAAACCAAACCACCGTTTTCACCTGCAGTAAAAATCCTAATGAGATGTCAGCACTACTTCGTGTACATATGTATACTAGCAGCACTGTATCACATTTTCAAGCAACTAATCAGCCTTGACAAGACACGGACCGCGGGGTAACTGATTACTGCTTGCTTTTTGTTAAGCAAAAAAGTAAATGAGCAAGAAGCTCTCCTGATTGCAAGAGATACCGCTTACGCGTCTATAATCGAAACAGTGGCACCCAAGATTTCACAAAATGATGAAAATTTCTAGGTAGGTACACTGTACCTGGTACAGTGCTGCACCACCACTTCTTACTCAAAAGTCATAAGATGCTATGACTTTTCAGCCCAGTTATTTGACTAGTGCGAATAATACAGGTGTAGCATTATGTTTAAATGTGTTTCTGTATTATTAAGGTTATTCCGGGTTGTCCCTGGCATTCTACCTGATCGGTAAGAGTTCCATCGCGTGTGTGTCGTCTGCAGTGTACGTGTACACAGCAGAGGTGTACCCGACTCGGTACAGGCACAGCCTGTTCGCCTTCTCTTCCATGATGGGCAGAATCGGCTCCATAACAGCTCCTCTTACACCAGCTTTGGTAAGAATTCATTTATAACACTTCAAACTTTCACGATTTGAACTCGCGTACGCGATTAGTCCCGATTAATAAAACTAACATGAGAATTAATTTAATTATATTATGCTTTAAAAAAGAAAGGCTTACAATTCGTAGGAATTCTTTTTCATTCGTTCGCCGATTTCTTGAAGACACTTTCTTAAAGAATTAATGATTCGAAAAAACATTTATTTGTCCTAAAGGGTGGTAATTTCTAAAATAGTTTTTAAGTTATGAATTAAAACGTGCTTCTCGTCAAATGAAATCAAAATTTATTTATTCAAGTAGGTTACAATGGAGCACTTTTGCAAGTCCATTATACAATTATTATAATATATTTTTTAAGGTATTGAGAGCGAGCTTTTTTTACTCATATTATATACATTTTAGGGCTTTTAAGGTAAAATCGCACTAAGAAGCAACTGCACTAAAGCAGCGCGGCGCGGTCAAGAAATTTGTATGAAAATGCCGCGCCGCGCTGCTGTCCCGTAGTGCGGTTTGTCCCATACATTTTTATACAGTTGCCACTTAGTGCGATTGCACCTTTACTCTTAAACATCAAGTATCGAAGTAATTTGAGTGATTTTTAATTCACTTGTTTTTTAAAATGTTTAAATTATTATCTTTCAGAGTGTGGCAATCTTCGAGAAGTTCCCTTTCATTCTATTCGGCTCGTGCGCTCTCCTCTCCGGGCTGCTGACGTTCCTGATGCCGGAGACTCACGGCGTCACGCTGCCTGACACTATGGAGGAAGCTGCTCATTTTAGCAGGAAGAAGAATGACAATGTACAGACTGAAACATGTAGTTCATAAAATGTAGTATTCTTGTACTAAAATAACATAAGTGCGACAAGCAATAAGACCGCCGATTGTTAACCTACTTATAACATGTTATAGTAATAAGCACTCATGTATTTTTTTTTTTGTTTGCAATAAAGTATCATTCTATTATTATATTCTATTCATAATTTTTAGACCGATGCGATGTTGTATTTTTTGGTACCTATGGAATTAAATTCAATTTAATCCGACTAATATTATTGTAAAAGCGAAAGTTTGTGTACACGTGTGTGTTATGTTTGTAAATTCTCCACGCTTAAAAGGATGCACCGATTGTCTTGAAATTGAGAATTAAGATTTGAATGAAGATAGCTCAGACTCTGGAATAGCATCTGGTTCAGATGATCATGCTGAAAAGCATTATCGCTATCAAGGGCATACTCGATATTTTTTATGATATCGATATATCAGCAGATTTACACCGTACAGTTAATAGATAAAGTAGGCCGTAAATAATATTATCTGGATGCTGTCGTTAATCAACTTCAGTCTTAGAGTTACTATGTCCGGAGAAATAACGAGAGATGCGGATAAAATCAAAACTGTTAAAGTGGACCTGGACACGATCTTGGTGGAGGAGATCGGTCAGTTCGGGATGTTCCAGTTGCGAGTGTTGCTGTTAAATGTCGTTGCAGTGATGTTCTACGCATGGGGATCTTCTGAGTATGTGTTTACCACTGCTAGGATAAGCACGAGGTGAGTATGGTCTGATAATGAGTTAGTATATACTATATACAAATTATACCCGGGATAGACTTCCTTTGCAGGAGCCCCAACAGTGCCAGTTGCCACCTCAGCAGTGATGTGCAAACATTACTGTGCTTCGTTATGAGGGCACTGTAGCTAGTCAACTCCTGGGCTTAATATCAGACTTTCGAGCTGGGAGCTGGACACCTAGACATATTTGTAAAATCCTAGGTGGTACTTATTATGGGTTGCTGGTTGCTGCTTTGGCTTGTCTTCTGATTTCGTTGCAAAAAAAAATTACATGTTACTATTTCCTTGAATGATGCAGATGCCTGATCCCGGAGTGTGACGGCCCTCAGCCGGAGTTCAAACCCTCCTGGGTGTCCAACGCCATCCCTGAGAGCTCCGGTGCGCTGGACAACTGCCAACGCTACGGGAACACGTCGCTACCCAGCACCAATGGCTCCTGTCCCGCCGACCTGTTCGATCACACCAAACTCATGCCCTGTCAGGAATACGTCTATGAGAACACTGATACTGTCGTCTACGATGTAAGTTTACCTAATTTCACTAATATCTAATGAACTCAACGAAACCATGTATTGATGGAAATTATAAGTGAGATGTTGCAATTTTTAATCGATTCGAATTGATTTTATTATATAAAGTATGTTTGAAAATAGATCGTAAGTATTATTCAAAGTCGCAGACGAATTACTTCTGTCATTTCCAGAAGTTAAGTAATTTTTACTGTGTTTCAAGTTTGGACTGGCTTGCAGCGAATGGCAGCGGTCCTTGATAGGCACCATCAGATCGCTTGGAATGCTGGTGGCACTGCCGCTGACTGGCTACGTCTCCGACCGCTGGGGCCGTCGGGTGGCTCTCACCGTCAGCGCCATCAACACCGCCTGGGTCGGGACCCTGCGGTACTTCGCCAACACCCTCATCGGATTTACAATATCCGAATTTGTTGAAATAGCCATTGGCGCGGGGGTGTTCAGCAGTGCATTCATTTTATGTAAGTACGAATGAGTTTTGCGGGCATTATGATATTTTAAAATTGTTTAGAATGAGTCTATTACGTTACATACACAAGTATCATGTGTATTTGTTCGATGTTTATGGCTGTAAAACATTATTAATCGTTTTTCAAAACAAATTAAGTCTAAATTCATTTATTTCTAAAATGTTTCCAATATAAATATGTCTCTACCACCCGTTCAAAAATCATCTCCACGAGAAGAACGAGATTGACGCTCATAGGCATTGCGTTTTTAAATAAGTTTCACAATGTCGAAAACTTAATAATAAATATAGTATATTTAGTTATTTTGAATAACGATATTATTATCTGATTAGGTACTCAGTCAACATTCAAAGTGTACGCTATCAGCTGACAGCAGACTGAAGTAAAAGATAAAGCTTTTGCGAGTTTAGCGTCTCTGTCCGTATCTAGCTGACCTTCCTCCAAATATAATCTTATCTTACTAATATTATTATAAACGTGAGAGTTTGTAAGAATGGATGTCTGGATGTCAGGATGTCTGGATGTGTGTTTGTTACTCTTTCACGCCCAATTGGGTGCACCGATTATTATTATTATTAGCTGAAATTTGGTATATAGATAGCTTAGACCCTGGAATAACACAAAGCTATAGAACAGTGGATTTAACCGCTGGCCACAGCTAGTGATACATATGACTGAAATTAAGTTTCAAATGTCTTCTCTCTTTACTGAATAATTATATTATTACAAGTAGGTATTATATAACATGAAAAAAAGTGTGGGATAAAACAAATTGGAATTAACTAAATTAGGGTTTTTTCTATTGAACAAAATGCTTCTTATTACAGTAATGGAGATAACGGGCCCTAAATATCGAGTGGCAGCAGGGTGCACCATGCATGCGGTGTTCTCTACGGGGCAGATGCTCATGGGGCTCATCGCATGGGGGGTGCCCAACTGGAGACTGTTCACTCTAGCACTATACACACCCATGTTCATCTGTATAGCATATATCTGGCTCATGACCGAGTCTGTGCGCTGGTTAATGAGCAAAGGAAAGTACAAAGAATTGGGAGAACTTCTCCAGAAAATAGCTAAAACTAATGGGAGAACATTATCTTCGGAATCTGTGGAAGCGCTCAAGAAGAATTATGAAGAGGAAATGAAAATGAAAGAAATAGAAAAAATTAAAACTGATAAAACGCCGTGGTTGATTGCGCTGGTGTTCCAACATAGAAGCATGGTGTTGCGATGCATAGTGACTCCTATATGGTGGATCACGACCATGCTCATATTCTTCGGTCTTTCCATCAATGCTGTGAATATATCTGGGAACAAATACATGAACTACATGGCGGTAGCGGCTGTTGACATTCCTGGCAACATAATATCTATATATTTTATGGGCAAGATAGGAAGGAAGCCGGTGCTTATTGCAGCATTTTGGTTGTGCGCTGTTTGCATGGCGGGATACGTCTTCTTACCTGATGGTATGTAAATTGTGTTAATGGTGGTGATATGGTACTAGTATGTATGAGCCGATAAACTTTTCAGAGACCATTTTGTGCAGTTAAACGTCACAGTTGTTTTTGCTAAAAGACACGAGTAGGAGGCAGTCGTTAATAATGGCGGTCTGACATTGTAACATTTTATAGGTTGCCAAAACAACTTATGACAATTTTGTGTTTGTCATATTATGTCTGTATAAGTAGCCTTTCTGTTGGAGTATATATCCTCAATATGAAAAAATGTATATTATTTTTAATAGTAAATCCAACTGCTAAATATTCTGGTAACATTGTAACAATATATTTAATCAACAGGCATTATTCTTTTACATCATGTCTTCAGCCATTTCATTTTAAATTCGAACCACCATTTTGACCTACGTAAAAATATCATCCTAATAAGTGGTCAGCTCATGCAAAAAAGTAAATAGCGAGAACGAGAACAAGAGAAAAAAAGCTCTCCTGATTGTAAGAGATAACGCTAACGCGCCCATAATCAGAACAGTGCCCCATAATCAGAACCCAGGATTTTACAATGATGAAAAATTATAGGTAGGTACTAGGTACAGTGTACAGTGCTGCACCAACACTTCTTACTCATAAGACTCTTTAACCCTCTCATTTCACTATGAGAAAAATAATATAGGAAAGATTTTTTTCTGTATTATTAAGGTTATCCCGGGTTGTCGTTGGCATTCTACCTGATCGGCAAGAGTTCGATCGCGTGCGTGGCGTCTGCAGTGTACGTGTACACAGCAGAGGTGTACCCGACTCGGTACAGGCACAGTCTGTTCGCCTTCTCCTCCATGATGGGAAGAATCGGCTCCATTACAGCTCCTCTTACACCAGCTTTGGTAAGAATTCATTTATAACACTTCAGCGGAAGATAGTCGCTGAGTCTCTGTCTCGCTCGCACGATATAACAAATTGTCAAATAACAATTGATAAAATTTCATCATCATCATCATCCACAGCCTTCTACATCCCACTGCTGGGCATAGGCCTCCTTCATGTTATGCCACTCAACCCTGTCCTGTGCCAATCTGGAAATTAAATTAACTTTTTGGAAATGTGTTAAATTGAAAATTTAGCTAATATTTTCATACAATTTTTTAAAGTATAACCATTTTGATACTTTATAAAATGGTTGAGGCATGATTAAAGATACACATTTTTCATATAATTGAGAATGCCATTGTTGTTATTTAAGGTAGCAAACTGGTTATACTTATAGAAATAGTATAAATATATGAGCAAAATTTTCAATTTAACACATTTCCAAAAAGTCAATTTTATCAATTGTTATTTGACAATAAGTTATATCGTGCGAGCGAGACAGAGGCTCAGCGACTATTAACCCCTTCAAACTTTCACGATTTGAACTCGCGTACGCGATTAGTCCCGATTAATAAATTTAACATGAGAATTAATTTAATTATTATGCTTTAAAAAAAGAAAGGCTTACGATTCGTAGGAATTCTTTTTTATTCGTTCGGCGATTTCTTGAAGACACTTTCTTAAAGAATTAATCATTCGAAAAAACATTATTTGTCCTAAAGGGTGGTAATTTCTAGGATAGTTTTTAAGATATGAATTAAAACGTGCCTCGTGGCGTGCTGTCGCGTAATGCGGTGGTATGTCCCATACATTTTTTTTACAGTTGCCGCCTAGTGCGATTGCACCTTTACTCTTAAATTTGAAGTCGTAAAACTAATAATTGTTTATTAATTCACTTGTTTTATAAATCGCTTAAAATTATTGACTTTCAGAGTGTGGCAATCTTCGAGAAATTTCCATTCATTCTATTCGGCTCGTGCGCTCTCCTCTCCGGGCTGCTGACGTTCCTGATGCCGGAGACTCTCGGCGTCACGTTACCTGACACTATGGAGGAAGCTGCTCATTTTAGCAGGAAGAAGAATGACAATGTGCAGACTAAAACACTGTGACCATCAAATTTAGATAATATAATTTTTGAATAACATAATTTTTGAAGAACATCGTTGTATATTTTTGTCATTTAATTCTATTTAATTACCTACATTGTTCTTTTTATCCCATGAGATATAAAAAAAACAAAGCTCTAAATGATAGGATCACGATTGGTTGTGCGGTGTGACTCGTTGAAAACCTGCCAAAGCTTTTAGAATGTATCGAGTCACACTTTCCACTGGATGTGACTCTTTGGGAACCTACTTAATTTTTTGGAATTTATTCCCATTAAGACACACATACACACACACTTGACACTGTGTGAGGCTCGTCAGAAAACTATACTGAAAATAAAGTTGCAACGAGTTACAGTGAAACTTGATGGGAAAATGCCATAAAGTCACACTGTTACACGATTAGGGGAGAATTTTTAGGATCCCAGCTTTTAAAATTCAATATACCGATAGGGGTGGATGCAGATAGGGGATCGATGAGGATAGGTACTAATGAGGAATAAATCCCCGGCACAGTGGTATTCCCCAGGATTTAAAGTGATGCCCACTTTCAACCCTGGGGGCATGCTACGCCTATTTTCTACGGCGGGGGAGCCCCTACCTTCACAGGGTGGAACAGGGTGGTATGCTTGTTTCTCCCAGCGCGGCGTAGGGTGATGTTAACGCATCTTTCTGGGTAGAAAAGGGTGGTTATTGCTGTCTACTCCTTCTCCCGGCAGCTCTTTGAGACAAGGTCATTAATTAAGTACGAGTAGGCAACAAAAACCGAGAAATCAGAAAAAATATCTGCGTTAGCAAAATTATTTCAAAGTCAGCTCAAAGTCTTTTCATACTTATTATCTTTTTATCAGATATATAGGTAGTTTATTGAACAGAATATAACACGATATTAAGATAATAAAGATACTTTTTTATTGATGAGAATATAGAGTGTACCTACCCTGGCTTTACCCGTTGAACAAGAATAAAACTAGATAAAAATTTTAGGAAGCGAAATGAAGAAGTGATGAAAGTTGAGAAAACGAAAGAGGAGATCAGGATCGTGCTAAGTGGAGGGAAAACCCCAACGGGAACCAGGCGTGATTATAAATGTATGTGTAAAAAGTAAAGTCCAATATTTTATACACATATTAGGTAGGTATGTAGAATATATCCTTAACTGCATGATGTTTTAGTGTTTTGGGATTACAAATATAGTACTTACCCACGGACATACATTCAAACGTAAAATTATATTGTTTGAGATAAGTGATTTTTTTTGTATAATTCCAATCAAAATGTGCAAGTCTGGACGCATGAATAGATCAATTTTATATTTATTATACATACACTGTACACATCATGTAGAGAATAATCGAGCTTTATGAGCTCATTTCAGAAACTACCATTAAAATCATGGATCCGTATTGTTTTCTCAAATAAATAAAAGACATGGTAAAACCGCATACGAAAACTAGTATTACAAATATATTAGGTGAGATTAGTCGATATTTATTACCTTCAAGGGGGTGGAGCAAGTTAAACGTAAATATTATTAAGAATCAGATAGACATTGATCCGCAGCAGTGTCAGTTATCATGACGGTGGATAAGAAAGAAAATAGTGATGCCGAGGGGAACGAAGCCAGTAGCAAAGTGAACCTGGACACAATCCTGGTGGAGGAGATCGGCCAGTTCGGGAAGTTCCAGCGGCGAGTGCTGCTAATGAATGTAGTTGTTGTGGTGTTCACATCGTGGGCTGCATCAGAGTATGTGTTCACTACCGCCAGGATCAGCACGAGGTGAGTGGGATCGGAATACGCAACTTTTCAGTTTTTTTTTTATTCAATATAGGTTGGCCTTTGAGATCTCGCGTGATGTAAAGCGACGAAGCGGCGGTATGGTAGCAGACTATACCTAGAAAGTGGGATCAACCCTACCCTGGCTTTACGGAACATCATGCCAGAATACAGTCATAATGATCGCTTGGCGACACGGTTTTGTCAGCACATAACTAATATTATATAGTCATTGGTGCGGGACCGGATACGAACACGGTGATCCATAATTAAATCTGCACCTTATAGACCCTTGGCTACCACCGCTTAAAAAAATTAAAACAAGTAGCAATATTTATCACCTTGAAATAAAATTTACAGATGCCTGATCCCGGAGTGTGATGGAGCTGAACCTGAATTCAGACCCTCCTGGGTATCCAACGCGATTCCTGAGAGCTCCGGTGCGTTGGACAACTGCCAACGCTACGGGAACACGTCGCAAGCCAATCTTGGGGACACCTGTCCCGCCTCACTGTTCGACCAGACCCAGCTGATGCCCTGCCAGGAGCTCGTCTATGAGAATACTCATACTGTGGTTTATGACGTAAGACAATCATATTTAAGCATTCAAATAATATAATTACATTATCATCAGCCTCATTATCAGGAGGCCTATGTCCACAGCTGGGCACACCGCTCAACTCGGTTCCCAGTCTTTCTCCTTCGCCTACTCTCAGTGACCGTCCGCAAATCATCACCTAGGGGAGATCCCCATGGGGGCTTACACTACGTTTTCCAAGAAGTGGTTTTCACTCAAGAACTCATCGATCCCAGCGGTCTACGGCAAATGTAATCATTCTAACATAATCAAATTATTTTGCTTATTTTTAATGATCACTTTGATGAAAACTGCATGATGTTCTTTGAAATTTCAGTTCGATCTGGGTTGTGACGAATGGCGGCGAACATTCATCGGTTCCATCCGGACAGGCGGCACAGTGCTGGCACTGCCTATCACCGGGTACATCTCGGATCGCTGGGGACGGCGTGTTGCCCTGACATTCAACGCCGTCAACACCGCCTGGCTCGGTTGCGTCAGATACTTCGCCAACACTTTTACTGGATACACCATTTCTGAGGTCATCGAATCCACTCTAGGATCAGGAGTATTCAGTAGCGCATATATTTTGTGTAAGTTTGTAATATTATCTGTCTTAATCCAGTAAAATATAAACTAGGGATGTATTCGCGCATGTCGGAGAAAGTATCGGTTAGGTCATAGGTAAAGTCACACACTGAACTCTATGTGGGGCCAGTAAGTATCTAACTAACTACTGGAAGGTAGATATTATCGAAGAGTGGATTCCTGTCCACATCCACAGACAGACAGACAGACAGACACGTCAAACTTATAACACCCCGTCGTTTTTGCGTCGGGGGTTAAAAATACAAATTATTGAATATACTACATACGTTTTATTGTTAATTGTTAAAAACAATGTGAAGTCACGAGTGACTTTATATTGTTTTATTACAATGTTTACCGCTAGTATTGGAGCGAATTTATATCGTATACTCTGCGATATTAACAATATTTTATCAACAATAATAAAACGTAGTATATTAAATAATTTGTATTTTAGTAAGTAATTTCAGTCCAAAGTACAAATTTCTTTTTATTATTTCATTGCAGCGATACTCGTAAATAAATGTTATCAGAAACTACCATAATATTATTATCAGGAATTCATTTTTTATCACATAAATAATGATCCCCCGCAGCTTAATCCACGCCAAATACCTAATCGAACCAAGGGTATCTTGTAAACATAAAACTGTGCAGAACATTGTACTAATTGAACATTACTACTAATTTCCTACCATTAACGATTGTTACAACTTTCTTTATCCACAGTAATGGAGATCACAGGTCCTAAGTATAGAGTGCCAGCCGCCTGCACCATGCACACCTTCTTCTCCATAGGACAGATGTTGATGGGGCTGATCGCATGGGGAGTGCCCAACTGGAGGCTGTTCACTCTCACCCTTTACGTTCCCATGCTGGTAAGCATCGCTTACATCTGGCTCATGACTGAGTCGTTGCGCTGGTACATGAGCAAAGGAAAATATAAAGAATCCGAAGAACTTCTCCAGAAAATTGCTAAAACAAATGGAAAAACATTATCTCCGAAATCATTGGAGGCGTTGAGACAAACTAATGAAGAGGAAAAGAGGTTGCAAGAACTCGAGAAAATGAACAATGAAAAGACACCATGGTTGATTGTACTCGTGTTCAGACATAAGAAGATATTGTTGCGATGTCTGGTGGCTCCAGTGTGGTGGATAACAGGCACATTCATCTACTACGGTCTATCGATTAACGCTGTCAATATATCGGGCAACCGTTACGCCAATTACATAGCAGTGGCGGCAGCAGACGTCCCAGGGTATTGGACTGCTGTGTTCTTGATGGGCAGGATCGGAAGAAAACCGGTCCTCACTGGAGCACTCTGGTTGTGTGCAGCTTGTCAAGTGGCTAACATCTTCTTGCCTGAAGGTGTGTACTAGTCAAATTATAATTTAAAGTGTAGCTCGATTTGGCAGGAATCGATTACCTACTCTTTCCGTTTTCAGCGTACTACGGGCTGTCGCTGGCATTCTACCTGTTCGGCAAGTGTTGCATCGCATGTGGGGCGACGGCGCAGTATGTGTACACAGCGGAGTTGTTTCCGACCAAGTACAGACACAGCTTGTTCTCCTTCGCCGCCATGACGGGTCAGATCGGAGCGATTGCAGCTCCACTCACTCCGGCTTTCGTATGTTTTCAATTTATCCTAGCTATGGTGATACAATTAGCTTTTGCAAACACCTGAGGACTTTGTTGCACCTTCAAACCCCTTGCATATATCATTTATGTTGAAAGTCTAGTATAACCATATTTGATGATCATAGGTATGTAAACTACAGTGTAATTCCACTGTTATTTACAGTGGAATGACACTAGTTTATTATAGTTAAGCCTTTGACCACTGTTTCGCATGATCTAATCAGCAAAGATGCGACCGTAGACAGCAGTAATTAGGTAGCAGACTAGAAGGAGGAATAATTCCCTCCCAAGTTTCACTGGACGAGGACCAAATATAGACGAGGTTAACTCTGGGTTTCCATGTTTACAGGGTGCGGCTACATTCGAAGCTTTCCCGTTCGTCCTGTTCGGCTCGTTCGCTTTTATCTCCGGGATCCTGGTATTTTTTACTCCGGAGACCTTCGGGAGCCCGTTATCAGACACGATGGAGGAAGCTGAAAATATTGGGATGAAGAAGAAAAAACACACGGATATTCCTAGTTAAAGACCTCTACTGAGAAAGACAAATAAATATAGGAGTTAAAGAAAATTTACTTGATCACTTGAGTTTTGTTGAATGTAATCTTAAAAATAAGATATTATTATATATTATGTTACGGCTAAAGTCCCGAAGTGCCTAACTTAGTCCCTACTAGTGTATCCGACCGCAGTGGTTAAAGTTAGGTGTAGAAGATTTATTTTCGGGTTCACCCGTTTAAAACATGAGACAATTTGTTTTGTTGTTGTATGGTGATCGTCATAAAATTTGGCTTAAATACTTAAGTATTCCTAAATGATGAATTGTGAACTCTGTAATAAGAACAAGTCGCATCTGGTGCTTCGCCGGCTGCTACCGCAGCACGCTCGCTTGGCTCGCACGTTTTAATCACTGTTCAAACCTAACCTAATCTACTGATGTCGGTCTGCCCTGAACTTCGTAATAAATACAAGTATTTTTTTACAATCATAACTTAACCGACAGAGACTAGCTACACCTAGGTTTAACGTTATATATAAAAAATAAGTAGAAGGATTATTCTACGATGCATAGTGATGCAAGGTATTACCAAAGACGCAGAAAAATGATTAAATGTTGGAATTGTTAAATAATATAGGCTTAAGTTTAAAAAAATATACAATATGGGAAAAATTCTTTGAAAGTATTTTAATTAATAATCCCATCGTTATATCAAATCATCATCTTATTGCTCTTATCACACAAGAGATATACCAACCCAGTATAAAACACGTTTTCCTCTGCCTTTCTATCCCATATCATTCCCATGTTAAAATATCTTCATTAACTCCCCAAGCACACTTTTCATTTTTCACACGCTTTATCCAACCCTTTTTAGAACGCTACTTCCAGTATATTATCGTTTTCAACCATATTCTTGAATATTTTGGCCACGTTACTTTCCTACGTTTGCATTACATGTGACCAAGGTCCTTCTTTGCGGAGGGATGAAAATCATGTGACCAAAAAGTCCATGAATATGGTGATAGGTGGAAATCCGGGAAGGGGGCGTCCGAAAAAGATTTGGATGAACTGTGTGAAAGAGAGATGAAGATATGACGAATGATAGAGTAGAATGGAGGAGAAAAACGTGTTGTGCCGACCCTACCTAGTGTGGGATAAGAACAGGAAGATGATGATGACCAAGATACCCTTCCACTCTTCAAAATTTACTGCTTTCAGTTATCTCATAATATGTAGGTACTTATTTAATTTAGTAAATTGCATCTACCCTAACATTCTCATCTCTGCTGCAGTCACAAGGGTCGACCACAAAATGGACAAGTGTGTGTTGGGAATAGTTGTTGCTATCGTCCAAACTGTATCGTTTCTTTGTCGTCAACAAAAAGTTAATTCATTTTTATCACACAATATAATTTATTGATTTTAAGATAAAACACTATATTGACGAAAATACAACTTTAAACCACGGCTTTAACCGTTGAACATGAAAAAATAAATACTCTTACTTTAAAAGAAGAGTCCAAAATTCAAAGCAAAAACACATTTAATATCCCCAACCTCATGTTGTTTTAGCGTGATGGGACTATATACAAAACATATTAACTTACTCATAAACAAACATAAATTGAAACACAATTGTATTAATCAAGATAAGTGATAAAAATACCTCTATAATTCCACTTTAAATGAACAAGTCTGGACATATATGAATGCTGTAGAAGAAGAAGAAGTATGATACAGTGTGCAAGTGCATGCGTCATTATATTCAGATCTGTGGTCAATAAAAGTATTCGTAACTGCTGCTGTAGTAGCTGTAGTATTGTTAGTTAGTTTTAGTCAATAAAAGCATTCAGAAATTGTCTTTGGGACGTTTGAAATCAAAGGGCCATGTGTGGCGCAGATCACCAAAAAATATTCGAGGTGAAACCACTTACTCCGACTAGTATTAAGAAAATATTAAGTGGGATTAGTCGGAAATTACCTGCAAAGGGGAGTGATTAAGTACGAGTAAAACGTAAATATTATTAAAAATCAGATGGACATCGGCCTGAAACGTTGTCAGTCATCATGACAGTGGATAATAAGGAAAATACAAATGATGCGAAGGGAATTAATATCGAGAATAAAGTAAACTTGGACACGATCCTGGTGGAGGAGATCGGCCAGTTCGGGAAGTTCCAGCTGCGAGTCCTACTGCTGAATATAGTGGTTGTAATATTCACATCGTGGGCTGCATCAGAGTATGTGTTTACTACCGCTAGGATCAGTACGAGGTGAGTGGGATCAGAATACGTAACATTTCAGAAAATAAAATATGTGACAAAATTACCTTAAATCAAACACGCAGATGTCTGATCCCGGAGTGTGACGGAGCCGAGCCGGAATTCAGACCCTCCTGGGTATCAAACGCGATTCCTGAGAGCTCCGGCGCGTTGGACAACTGCCAACGCTACGGGAACACGTCGCAATCCAATCTTGGGGACACCTGTCCCGCCTCACTGTTCGACCAGACCCAGCTGATGCCCTGCCAGGAACTCGTCTATGAGAATACTAACACTGTTGTCTATGACGTAAGTATAAGACAATAATATAATTTTGCTTATTTTAAATATACCTCCGATAAAATCTACACAATATCCTTTGAAATTTCAGTTTGATCTGGGCTGTGACGAATGGCGGCGTACATTCATCGGTTCCATCCGGACGGGAGGCACGTTGCTGGCGCTGCCCATCACCGGGTACATCTCGGATCGCTGGGGACGGCGTGTTGCCCTGACATTCAACGCCGTCAACACCGCCTGGCTCGGCTGCGTCAGATACTTCGCCGACACTTTCATTGGATTCACTTTCGCTGAGGTCATCGAATCTACTTTAGGATCAGGAGTTTTCAGCAGCGCATATATTTTGTGTAAGTTCATTATATCTGTGTACTTATTCAAATAAGTTTTAACCAAGGCTCTATATTCCTTTGTGTTAAGAAAAGAATCAGTTTGGTCAAAAGTCAGGTCATAGGCCGCCAGGTCAGGTCACATTCTAGTACAAGTCTGTGTGGGTCCAATAAGTAACTATTGTTTGACAGGTATATTTGAAGATTTGTATAGTATATTATAGGTCATAGGTCACAGGTCAGGTCACATATTAGTACAAGTGTTTGGGGGGCCTATACCTAACTATTGTTTTTTAGGTATATTTGAGGATTAGTATCGGTCACGTGACTTCACATTGTTTTATTGCAATATTAACCGCTATCAATATACCTAAATAATATCATACAATGCACATATTTTTACATTGATATCAAAGATAAACTAATGTGAATTATTTAAGTAGTAAATATTATTCGTATCTTAGCATATCAGGAGTTGACCGCAGAACACATTTCTTTTTTTACATTATTATCAAATAATAAATAATTGTTGATTATATAAAATTCTGATCCTTTGTAGCCTAGCTCACGCTAGGTAGCATTAGCACATCCTGTGATATCTTACTAAAAAATAAGCAAGACTGGCTGAGTCAAATCTTGTAAAACATAACTTGTCACTTTTCTCGGTGAAGTCGAGGACAATGTATAATTCGATATTAAACTTGGTTTTCCTAATTTTACACATACTATGTCTTTGATGAGACTTTACCTATTACTAACAATTCGAACAACTTTATTTATTCACAGTGATGGAGATCACAGGTGCTAAGTATAGAGTAGCCGCCGCCTCCACCATGCACACCTTCTTCTCCATAGGACAGATGTTGATGGGGCTGATCGCATGGGGAGTGCCCAACTGGAGGCTGTTCACTCTCACACTTTACGTTCCCATGCTGGTGAGCATCGCTTACATCTGGCTCATGACTGAGTCTGTGCGCTGGTACATGAGCAAAGGAAAATACCAGGAATCCGAAGCACTTCTTAAAAAAATTGCTAAAACAAATGGAAAAACGTTATCTCCGAAATCTTTAGAGGCATTGAGGCAAACTAATGAAGAAGAAAAAAGGTTGAAGGAGCTCGAGAAAATGAACAGGAAAAAGACGCCATGGCTGATCGTTCTCGTATTCAGGCATAAGAGCATATTATTGCGATGTGTGGTGTCGCCGGTGTGGTGGATCACAACCACGTTAATATTCTACGGTCTTTCCATCAACGCTGTGAATATGTCAGGAAACCGTTACGTCAACTACATAGCGGTGGCGGCAGCAGACATCCCGGGGTACTGGATGTCAGTATTCCTGATGGGCAGGATCGGGAGGAAGCCTGTCCTCACTGGGGCTTTCTGGTTGTGTGCAGCTTGTCAAGTGGCCAACATATTTTTGCCAGATAGTGAGTAATAATCAAAAGTGAACCTTTAAAAGTAGCTTGATGGCAGAAATGGATGGATTACTTTTTTGTTTTCAGGATACTACGAGCTGTCGCTGGCATTTTACCTGTTTGGCAAGTGCTGCATCGCATGTGTAGCGACAGCGATGTATGTGTACACAGCAGAGTTATACCCGACCAAGTACAGACACAGTTTGTTCTCCTTCTCCGCTATGATGGGCAGGTTCGGATCGATTGCAGCTCCGCTTACACCAGCTTTCGTAAGTAATTTACATTAAAAGTTTGTATGACATAGCTCATCAGTTTTTGTATCTGCGTACGAAGGTCTGTCTTTTTATCCAACATTTTTTATAAGTCGAATAATTTGATTATCGCCTTGATTATGATACTTTCATTATTTTTCATATCGTATTATAACCATTTTGTTTTAGTTTCAGTGTTAAACTAAATATGGACGTTAACTAGGAATCTATCTTTGTTTATTATACCTCTATATTCTTCTGTTTATAGGGTGCGGCAACATTCGACGATTTCCCGTTCGTTCTGTTCGGCTCGTTCGCTTTTCTCTCCGGGATCTTGATGTTCCTCACTCCAGAGACCTTCGGAAGCCCCTTGCCGGACACTATGGAGGAAGCTGAAAATATTGGCAAAAAGAAAAACAACTCGTAGATACTTAGATAAAGAAACCTGATAAATCTTTAATTTATTGACGCTAATAAAATTTTATAGGTATATCACTTTTTCATATTTAGTAACTTTGCAGAATGTAGAGGTGATGATATTATTATGATATTATGTTTTAAAATATAGTAATCCTTTTACGATCGATATAGATACAGATGGAGAATGAATTGAGGTATGATCGATGATGTAGTTAAACGCTTAAATTATAATTGCTTAATTTGAATAAATACTTTAGTTTATTGAAAAATAAACGTTGATGCAATTCAATTATTAATTCTAATCGAATCCTAATCGAATTAACAAATGACTTATTAAGATCCACTATGTATACAGACATTGAACGCAATTTAATGATAAAAATAATTATACATACACTGATTTAAGGCAAGAACCTATAAAATAATAATACATCTTTTATTTTGTCCTTTTATTATAAAGAAATCAAACAAAGACTTTTTAAGAAACAAAGATATGTGGAGCGACAGAAATGATTTACACGGTTTTTCGTAACAACTTGCGTTTATTATACACTCCACAATAGTTCGTACACGGTACACAGAGATGCGAAGGGGGAAGCAGGATAGAAGTTCAGATTTTGTAGCGTAGAATGAAAGTAGATAGTGAGAAATGAGAGGAGCGCGTGAGAGTGAAATAATAATGAGCGTCGTAAGCAGCGAGGAAGCGCAGAGCGGCAGCGTGTGTGCGCGGGAGCGATTCGGAGCACACTGGCGCGGGCGACGGTCGACTGGCGGCGGGTGCCGCCGGCCGCGACCCGCGTCCCGCGTCCCGACCTTCTTGCCGCGGTCGCCTGGACTAGTGATGGACGCGCGATATAGTGCTGCGCCACACCACCCCCCCCGGAGTTAGGAGACACCTGGGAAAGAAAATCGGTAGTCTTATTGTACGTCCAAACCGTGTGGTTTTGGCTGGACGTTTACCGTCAGGGTTTTCTTTTGGTAAATCTGGTTTACTTGTTGTATCTGGTTCCTTCGTTATGTAAGCGGGTTTCACGCGGTCTAAAGACACAGTCACCGGTCCTCTGCTCAATTCGACAGTGATTGTCTTATTTGTCCTGCTGAGTACACGGTGAGGGCCTGTATAAGGTGGTTCAAGTGATCCACGCAATGCATCTTTTCTTAAGAAGATGTGTTTGGCGTTCTGAAGGTCTTCGTGCACAAACACCGATGCTGGAGAATGATGAGATGCAGGTTGTGGTCTGAGCTGGGACATGTTACGTCGGAGTTGTGAGACGAATGTTGGCGGCTCTATTTCTTTATTATTAGAAGAGTGAAAGAACTCACCAGGGATCCGCAGGGGCTCACCGTATACCAGCTCAGCGACCGAGCACTGCAGGTCTTCCTTCCAGGATGCTCTGAGACCAAGCAGCACCACGGGCAGCACGTCAGTCCATCTCTGGTCGCCGTGGGCCATGATTGCGCCTTTCAGGGTGCGGTGCAGCCTCTCTATCATGCCGTTCGCCGCCGGGTGGTACGCGGTCGTGTGGCGCAGCTGGACACCGCAGAGATCTGTAAGAGCTTTGAACAAATTTGAGGTGAATTGGCGCCCTTGGTCCGTGGTAATGGTTTGAGGACAACCAAAGCGTGAAACCCATGTCTCGTAAAATGCTCGTGCTACTGTCTCCGCTGAAATGTCCTGTAGTGGCTGGACTTCAGGCCAACGTGTGTACCTGTCGATGGCAGTCAGACAGTACTTAAAATCTCGCGAAGATGGTAGCGGGCCTATCAGGTCGATGTGTACGTGGCTGAAACGTGACTGCGGCAGCTTGAAATTCTCCAGCGGTGAAGAAGTATGCCGGTAGACTTTAGACTTCTGGCAGGCTTCGCATGCTTGAACCCAGGCACGGCAATCTTTCCGAACTGAGGGCCAAACAAATCTGTCGGTTACCATCTTTGTAGTTGGCTTAACTCCAGGGTGACTCAGCGAATGGACGGAGTTGAAGATTTGCCGACGCAGCTCCTTCGTTACGAAAGGACGAGGCTTCGACAGAGAGACATCACAATATAAAGAAATGTCTGTACCAGGTATAGGTATACGTTCCAGCTTCAACGATGTTGAGCGTTCTGCTATGAGGCTCTGGAGCTCAGCATCATTCTCTTGAGAACGGGCCAGCTGGGTAAAATCTGGGGGAATCGACACGGCTTCTACACGAGACAAGGTATCTGCAGTGATGTTGGATTTGCCGGAAATATGCCTGATATCAGTTGTAAACTGTGATATGAAATCCAGGTGGTTGAATTGCCTCGGAGAACACTTCTGCTTGTTCTGGTGGAAAGCGTAAGTAATTGGCTTGTGGTCGGTATATATAACAAAATGTCTACCTTCGACCATGTGGCGAAAATGCTTGACGCTTTCGTATATTGCGAGCAGTTCGCGGTCATAAGCGCTGTATAGCTGCTGGGACTTGTTCAGCTTCTTGGAAAAGAAAGCGAGTGGTTGCCAGTCTTCATCTACCAGCTGCTGAAGAACCGCGCCCAAGGCTGTGTTGGAAGCATCAGTCACTAGGGCGAGCGGTGCATCCATTGCTGGATGTGCTAGTAGAGTACAGCGTATAATACTTTCCTTGCATTTCTGGAAAGCCCCTCGAAGCTCGTCGGTCCAAGACAGTGGATGGGAACCTTTGATGTTGGGTCCCGCCAACATGGCGTGCAGTGGTGCTTGATCCTCGGCAGCATGTGGGATAAACCGTCTATAAAAATTAAGCATACCGAGAAACCTGCGTAGACCGTTGACCGTAGCGGGAGGTTGGTATTCCTGGATCGCCTTGATTTTGTCGTCGAGTGGGCGTGTGCCGTGCTGAGAAATGTGAAATCCCAGGAAATTGACATCCGTTTGCCCGAAGTCACACTTGCCCTCGTTAATTAGAAGTCCATAGTCCTGCAGACGCTTGAAAATGGTTTCCAGGTGTTCCAGGTGTTCGGCTTTACTGCTGGAAAACACCAGTATGTCGTCAATGTAGGAGTAGGAACAGTAATCCAGGCCTCTCAGCACCTCATCCAGGAACCTCTGGAAAGTCTGGGCGGCGTTCCGTAGTCCAAACGACATAAATGGGAACTCGAAGAGTCCGAATGGTGTCGTGAGTGCCGTTTTGGGTATATCAGCTGGAAATACTGGTATTTGATTGTAAGCACTCACCAGGTCTATCTTGGAGAACATGGTACAACCTGCCAGTCTGTGCGCGTAGTCTTCTATGTGACGAATAGGGTACCTGTCGGGTACCGTCCGCGCATTGAGCGCGCGGTAATCCCCACATGGCCTCCAGCCGTCCTTCTTGGGTGCCAGGTGAAGTGCAGAAGCCCACGGTGAGTCGGAGGGCCGTGCTGTCCCTACTCGAACCATGTCTTCAAACTGAGCCTTGGCGATCTTGAGACGATCTGGAGCTAACCGGCGCGGTCTGCAAAATACAGGTGGACCAGCAGTGGTGTTTATATGGTGAACAGTCGAGTGCTTAACCTCTCTAAAAATTCCAGATGGTTTTGTGAGGTCTGGATATTTAGCAAGCAGCTGGTGGTACTCTGAGCTACCCGAAATAGCCTTGATGCTAATGTGGTCACATTTACGGAGGGTTCCAGGTGTTGTAAGTGTGGTGATGCTGTCGAGTAATCTCCTGTTCTTACAATCAACCAACAAACCATAGTGCGATATAAAGTCAGCCCCGATGATTGGCCTGTCTACATTAGCGACGACAAAATTCCAGATGAAATCGCGTCTTAACCCAAGGTCCAGGTGTAAGGTCAAGGTCCCAAAGGTATCTATAGCAGTACCATTTGCAGCTGTGAGACTGTATGCTGCAGGCTGCAGGTGCAGGCCGGGCTGTCGTAAAAATTGGCGAGGTAGGACACAAAGGTCTGACCCAGTATCAATTAAAAATTGTACCTTTGTTATCCGGTCGGTTACGAAAAGGCGACTCGTAGCATCTTGGCAGTCGTCCGTCGCGTCTACGAACTGCCGTGGAAGTTTCCCGACTTGTACTTGCATGGGCTGGTACACTTCTTGGCTTTGTCACCGTAGTTGTTGTGGTACCAGCATACACCTGGAGTTCTGGAACTGCTGCGGCCTCTGGAACGGCTTCGAGAGTCATTCTGCATGCGGCCACGTCTTCCATGGGAAAGTTGTGCGACCTGTTTCTCGAGCTCACTTTGTACACGTGACGTAATAAGCTCGTCCATTTTGCGGAGAAGTTCGTCGTAGTTGGTAGCACTGGTACTTGCGACTTGTACAGGTGAAGGCGTTACCTCGCATATTTTATCGGCTAGTTCTGCGACATCTTCTAAAGTTCCAGAAGTCTGCGACACGATTATTGCTTGTACGTGAGGTGGCAAACGGCTGGACCACAAACTGCGTAGAAACTCGTCCGTTACACTGTCCGCGGCGAGCGTTTTTAAATGTCTCAAAAACTGCGACGGTTTTCTATCGCCCAGCTCTTCGTGTGAAAGCAATTTCGTAATTTGATGTTGGCGAGAAATCGAGAGGCGTTTTATAAGTTCTTGCTTAAGCTTCTCGAACTTTCCGTTCGCGGGCGGGTTTTTTACGATGTCCTTTACCTCTTTTATGTACCGCTGGTCCAGCTGCGAGATAACATGATAAAATTTAGTTGTGTCTTCTTTGACTCCAGCTACCGCAAATTGCGCGTCCGCCTGCACAAACCAAATTTCCGGATCGTCCGGCCAAAATGGCGGCAGGCGGACTGCCACGCGATGAACGGAAAATTCCACCGCAGAGTCTCCGGTGCGATCCGCCATCTTGTCTGCGTCGTGTTGATCGTTGTTAGCCATCCGTAATCCGTAATCACGTCGGGGTCACCAGATGTGGAGCGACAGAAATGATTTACACGGTTTTTCGTAACAACTTGCGTTTATTATACACTCCACAATAGTTCGTACACGGTACACAGAGATGCGAAGGGGGAAGCAGGATAGAAGTTCAGATTTTGTAGCGTAGAATGAAAGTAGATAGTGAGAAATGAGAGGAGCGCGTGAGAGTGAAATAATAATGAGCGTCGTAAGCAGCGAGGAAGCGCAGAGCGGCAGCGTGTGTGCGCGGGAGCGATTCGGAGCACACTGGCGCGGGCGACGGTCGACTGGCGGCGGGTGCCGCCGGCCGCGACCCGCGTCCCGCGTCCCGATCTTCTTGCCGCGGTCGCCTGGACTAGTGATGGGCGCGCGATATAGTGCTGCGCCACAGATATATTATAGTCTTAGATAAAAAATAAAATATTCTATAGTACCAAAGTGAAAATAAAGAAAGATAAGAAAGGCATCAGCTTATATATTTAAATACTCACACAGAAACAGGCTCAGTACGGACCACAATGTCACCAAGAGAAAATCACGAAGATAAAATGGAAAAGTCAAAGATTGATTTAGATAAATTACTAGTAGAAGAGATCGGACAATGCGGGAAGTTTCAAATGAAGATAATTGCTCAGAGTCTGATTGCGGTAGTGTTTGTTGCGGGTAATATTAATGAATTTGTGTTTACTGCTGCCAGAACTGAAACAAGGTAATTGTTTTGTAAATACTATATAAATATATTAATCTAATTACATGGAAAAATATTTGGGACATGACATCTTTATTTTAAGCCATTTTGTTCAAGCTGCATGTAAACCTAAACAACCTCTACATATACTATGTCTTGTACATATCAGTTAAATTACTGGGAATGACGAGATTCAACAACTTATATCCCAGGGTGAAAGAATTTTGTATTTCAAAACACTTGGTAGCACTGTCTGATAATATGGGCAAACATGATGCTTACCATCGAGTACCTGAGTCCTATGTGCAGTTACGGTAGAAAAGTATGTCTGAGTAAAATAATAAACTTTTTAGAAACTAAGCATCTGGAACCTTAATACGAGGAAGGACCGATCCGAACGACGAACACTATGAATAATTTTCTGTGCAGATGTTTGGTACCAGAATGTGAAAGCACAGCAAATACAGAATTCGCTCCAAGCTGGATCGCTTATGCAATCCCTGTAGATGGTGGTTCCATGGACAACTGCTATCGTTACGAGAACACATCCTTCACGGCAGACAGTGATACCAATGGAACCTGTCCAGCGACACTCTTCGATACCAGTGTCCTCACTGGATGCGACCAATATGTCTACAAGGACACCCATTCTGTGGTGTACGACGTAAGTAAAAGAAGCGAGTACCATGTGATTTAATTACATTTTCAATGTCAAACGGCGTCAGCCGTGTAATCAGTCATTGACATCGTAGATATCTTGCATAATGCAGAACTCGATAAGCATTTGATTCATATCAACACGTGAACTTGACTTATTGTTAGACGGGAATAATCTGAATAAAAATCCGATTTTGTTTTCGTTTAATTAAACATTCTATTTCAAATTTCAGTTTGAATTGGCATGTAAGGAATGGCAGCGTTCTATAATAGGGTCACTGCGTACCCTGGCCATGATGGTTGCACTCCCCCTGACAGGCATGGTGTCAGACCGCTGGGGGCGGCGGCTCGCTCTCGCCATCAACGCCTCCTGTGCGGCTGCGTTCGGGCTCTTGCGGTACTGGGCCCCGAGCTACCCGGTGTACATCCTCCTTATGATTATTGAAAGTATCGTGGGTTTGGGCTCGTTTACCAGCGCTTATATCTTGAGTGAGTTTCACTTGTTTGAACAACTACTCTTCGTAGAAAAATTCAAACGGCTGATTTAATATTATTTCAGCGGTGGAGTTGCTGGGACCAAAATACCGAGTGATGGGTGGAGCGATGGTAAACTCTTCATTTGCCATGGGTCAAATGTTTCTAGCTCTCATTGCCTGGATCGCTCCCACGTGGAGAGAACTCATACTCTTACTGTATATACCGCAGTTCCTCATGATCTGTTACTTCTGGACGTTAACTGAGTCCGTGCGATGGATGATGAGCAAAGGAAGATTTCAGGAATCGGAAGACTTATTGAAAGAAGCCGCTCGTATTAATGGGAAGGTGCTATCGCAGAAATCATTAGATGAACTTCGAACAAACGCCCAACAGGAGCTGAACAAGAGAGAGAAAGAAGAAAGTGTTTCGTTGATTTATCTGGTGGTGAGACACAAGCAACTGATGCTGCGATGTGTGGTGACGTGCACGTGGTGGATGGTGACCATTTTCATCTACTATGGGCTGTCAATCAACGCGCTGTCGCTCATGGACAACCAGTACCTGAGCTACGCGCTGGTGTCGCTGGTGGAACTGCCCGGCTACTGGACTGTGGTGCTGCTCGTCGACCGCGTTGGGAGGAAGCCCACTCTCATTACCGGATACTTCCTCTGCGCTGCGTGTCAAGTGGTTTTTATCTTTATTTCTAATGGTACTTACATTTAACATTATTATTTCAATATATTGAATACTTACAATAATTATTTCAAGTATATTTCTTCATCGTTGTTCATGTTATTATAATTTAATTAATACCATCAATTCCAGGTTTAATATCCCAGGTGGTGTACTTCCTGGGCAAGTGGTGTATATCGGTGGTGGTGACGACAATGAACATGTACACATTGGAGCTATATCCAACGGAGTGTCGTCACCGTTTCTATGCGTTCTCCTCCACCATCGGTCGCTTCGGATCCATCGTCGCGCCGCTCACTCCTGCCCTCGTGAGTATAATATTGCCTATTTTCAGTTTAGCTCAAAATTAAAATATCAGATTTTAAAGTCTAAATTTATTTTTTATACTTTTTCACACAGGGAATTCACAAATATGACAACAAATAATAGGGATAATTTAGCCCTGTATCCTAATTCTAAATCATAATTTCATTATATGTGGAGTGGAGTACAACAAGGGAGGCCTATGTCCAGCAGTGGACGAACATAGGCTGATGATGATGATAATTTTTTTGGTTTCCGGCTGTCAAAAAGTTATTACGTATCGTTTTTTGTTCCCGAAAGTAATTATTGAAAAACAGTGATAAAGTTTCAGTTTTGTGTTTTCGTGGCACTTATTATGGAGAACAACTATAAACCTACATCTGTGAATTAGTGAACAGCGTAAACCTAGCGTATTTCACACAAAATTCTATAAATTAAAACCGGCTAATTATAATTTATAACCTCAAAGCAAAATGTCAAACGTCAATGATCATAACAGACATTTCGATTACTAGTGTTGCCAGTCTGAGAAAAATATCTACCAAGTAATTAGAGTGTAAAAACCGGTAAACCGGATAATTAATGGACTTTATAATTTCAAGATGCAGTTCTACGAATCAGATTCACAGTCTCAGGAATGTACTTCTTTGGGCTCGCTTGTCACAAATGAGCCGGTGACTTTGGAGAGCATAAGTAAACTGTTTGATGCTAAACTCGCACCTGGATCTACCTTTATGTTTAACTTACGCTCTGCGCTCAGGGAAGACATGCAGAAAATGGTTGATGAGAAAGTTAACCGCGCAATGGAAACGGTTATGAATGATCTCTCGAGTACAACAGATTTCATATTTGCGGAACAAAAAGACATTCAAACGAAAATCGCAGAGAAAGAAACTCGCATTGTGGATCTTGAGGCCCAACTGTCCAAATCTCGTGGAACTCTTGCGACTGTCCAAACACGCTTAGCTCAGATGGAGAATATATCAAGAAGTATGAACGTGGAGATCCATGAGATACCGGAGAATAAAAACGAGGACCTTATGTTTTTATTGAAGAAACTGTGCGAGTGCCTTCAGGTTGTTGTCGCCGATGGTGATATCAAGGCTTGCCGCCGGGTTGCAAACCGGAACTCTGATACAAAGAGACCTCGAAACATTTTGATTTCACTGTCTTCGCAGCGCCTGCGTGACACTCTTCTATCTTCAGTCACTCGTTTCAATAAGACACATCGCGGAGACCAGCTAAATTTCTCGCATTTGGTACCCGGTGCTGCTAAATCAAGAATATATTTGTCTGAGCATCTGTCTCCAGAAGCAAAGGAGCTTCATGGTTTAGCAAGAAAATTTTGTAAAGACAAGAACTTTAAATTTGTTTGGGTGCGCTTTGGGGTTATATATGTAAGAAAGGACGAAAAGAGTCCTGCCATCATTATTAAAGATCTTACAACGTTAAATAAACTGATTGGCGAGTGATAACTCTACAAGTTATAAAATTAATCGTCGTTTAACTAGTGTATTATTAACGTTAAATTTCTTAATTTCCTTTTTTTATTTAGATACTTATAACATGGTTACTGTTTATTACCAAAATGTAAATCGGCTTCGTAGCAAGTTGTCTCAGTTTTCTTTAAATTTATTAAATAGTAATTTTGATATTGTGTGTCTCACAGAGACAAATCTTAACAGAAGTGTATTTGACGGTGAAATAGTCGACGATCGTTACAACTTATTTAGACGAGATCGCGTAGATACTTCCTCTGAAAAACAGGAAGGCGGCGGAGTTTTGATTGCCATTCTTAAAAAGTACGAAGTAATTCGTCAGTTTTCATGGGACACCCAGCTAGAAGATCTCTGGCTGAGCATTTTACCTGAAAACCCATCGGTTCCGCGCCTAAATATCTGTGTTTGCTATTTACCCCCCGACATAAATCACCTTAAGAGAGATGAATTTTATACACATTGTCAGAGATTAATGTTGAATGATTTCCCGGACGATGACTACCTAATTGTAGGCGATTTCAATACCCCGGATTATTACTTGATTACTTATCAAAACCATTTATCGAACGCACCATCGCCAAGTGAAGAATGTCATATGCTAAACGAGCTCATAGCCTTATGCAATTTCAAACAGTTTAATAATATCGTTAATATTAATAATCGACTTTTAGACCTTATACTCTCCACATTAGATAATATCTTAGTTAGTGAGGCATTTTCCTTGAGTCGCTTAGACAGTCACCACCCTGCCCTATCAATAGAGATTCCATTGTTTAAGTTTGCAAAAGGTCTTAAACACCGTAACACAAAGCGCCTAAACTTTTCAAAATCAAACTTCGAAAAAATTAATCTAGAACTTAGCTCTACATGTTGGCATGATATTTTAGACTCCCCTGACGTAGACTCCTGTACTGAAACTTTTTATGACACCTTATCAGACATAATTAAAAAACATACACCATTTGAATCCAAGAAACGATCTTCCTATCCAATTTGGTACAGTAAATCGTTGGTTAAATGTAACGCTGAGAAAAATAAGTATCATAAATTATTTAAAATATATGGTAATCCCCGAGATTATGATACATTTTCAATGCTTCGGTCTAGATGCAAAGATCTTGCTGATGAATGTTATTCTAAATACCTCGTGTCTACCGAAGAATCTTTAAAAAATGACATCAAATCCTTTTGGAGTTACATTAATAACAAGAAGGGTCATACTTCAATTCCGCAAACTATGTCATTTGGACATACGACATCGTCTACTGGCAATGGAGTTTGTGACCTTTTTTCCCAGTTTTTTAGCTCTGTGTTTACGAGGGATGAGTTTTTGGATAGCGATTTCACGGGCGGTACCGAAGAGGACATGCTGACTGTTGACGGTAGTCCTTCGATCTCATTATCAAACGTTTCCTTGACTGAAGTTAATATATTAGCAAAAATCAAACAATTAGACATTAATAAGTCACCCGGACCCGATCTCATACCGAACAGATTTGTCAAGCAATGTGGAAAAGAATTATCCGTACCTCTTTGCATCATTTTCAATAAATCACTTTGCAGTGGTGTATTTCCAAAAAGGTGGAAAACAGCGCATATTATACCGATTCATAAAAACGGTGACAAATCAAGATGCGAAAATTATCGCCCGATTAGTTTACTATCATGTTTTGCCAAATTGTTCGAATCCCTTGTATACGATCATCTTTATAGTTATTTCAAACCTTTCATCTCAGTAAATCAGCATGGTTTTGTAAAAAATAGGTCGACCGTCAGCAACTTATTAGAATATAAACATTATATATGTCAAGCTTTTGCAAAACGTGGGCAAGTAGATTCTATTTACACCGACTTTTGCAAAGCCTTTGACAAGGTTAGCCATCGGCGTTTACGTAGAAAGTTGTTATCTTATGGCATTCATGGAAGCCTATATCGCTGGCTTTGCTCATATTTAGATAATCGTACTCAGCTCGTGGCATTAAGGGGCTATGTATCCTCACCGGTTACAGTAACTTCCGGTGTGCCACAAGGGTCTCATTTGGGGCCCCTGCTTTTCGTTGTTTTTATTAACGACCTGATCGCACGTCTATCTTCCAAATCCCTTTTATATGCCGATGATCTAAAGATTTTTAGATTTATCTCATCTGAGGAAGATTGCATGAACCTACAATGTGATTTAATTGTCATATCTGAATGGTGTAGAACCAATTTAATGTATCTAAATATTGATAAATGCTTCATTATTTCGTTCACAAATAAGCGCAACATGATTTTGTATGATTATGGAATCAACGGTCATATTTTAAACCGGACTTACACGGCAAAGGATTTGGGAGTTATATTCGACGACAAGCTGTCTTTCCGTGCTCATTATCAAAATATTGTGAATAAAGCTAACCGTTTACTTGGATTTATATTGAGAACTACGAAAGAATTCAAAAACCCTCGCTCTCTATTATATCTTTTTAACACCCTGGTTAGAAGCGTGCTCGAGTATGCCAGTCCTGTATGGTCTCCTAATTATAAGCTGCATGTGTACAACATTGAAAGAATTCAGAGGAAGTGTCTCAGACTACTGTGTTATCGGCTGCGACCGGGTAGGCTTGCCTTAACTTACGAAGAGAGATTAAATAAATTTGGAATGCAATCTTTGGAAACAAGGCGCCTATATTTTGATTTTATTTATCTATATAAAATAATTCACTCTATTATTGATTCCCCCGAACTTTTATCCGAAATTTCATTTAATATTAGATACCGAGAGCGTAATTCTAACAAACGAAATCTCTTCTCTTTAAATGTTTATAAAAATAACATATCCTACTTTAACCCACTTACAAGAATGGCACGCAAATACAACGAATTTCTGCAAGATCACATTGAAATTGATATATTTCTCCCGAACCTGAGACAATTTGAGACAATTATTAAAAGAATACTTAAATTTGGATAACTCAACTTTAAAACACATTTACTTTTTACGTTGTTATCTTCTTTGTTCGTTCTTTTTGTAGCGATTATATTATATAATATTCTTTGTTTTATATCTCTTAAATTTTAATCTCTTGTCTTCTCTATATATATTTCGTTAAACATTATATATTATAGAAACTTTATTTACTGTTAATTATTGTAGTTCTTACGTCTGCACATATGTTTTATGTTGTAATCAAGCTCTCAATTTAAGTTTTTGTATATTTGTATATTTTTTCTGATTACGATGTGTTTTTGTGCAATAAATAAATTAAAAAAAAAAAAAAAAAAAAAAAAAGATAATTCTGGGATAAATCTGAAACCAGAGCCACTACAGTCACTGTGTGTAGTTAAAACTAGAGCTGCATTACTGGTACCTAACTTCTGTCTTGAAGTTTCAAACCTTTAATCTAGTTATACACACTGTGACAATGTATATATTACGCGTCACGACACACCACATCACAGTGACTGTAGTGGCTCTGGTTTCAAATTTATCCCAGAATTATTATCATAACTCAAAACACTCAAACAACTCAAAAAATCACCCCCAGGGAGCAACTATCTTCCCGGAGCTTCCATTCGTGATGTTTGGAAGCATGGCGCTGGTGGCTGGGCTGCTGACCTTCCTGGTGCCCGAAACCCTCGGCTACAAGTTCCCTGACACCATACAGGAAGCATTTCCGCAGAACTCCGACAAGACTTAGTTGAATTATTGCTAGTAAATGTGTATTTATATTACGGTGTTTTACTTTAGACATCTGGAATTTTCATTTTAACATTTAAGTAAGAAGACGAGCAAGACGCTCTCCAGTGCTACCCAGGATTTTATAACTGGGTGCACTGCGCCAACGCTTCTTACTTGAGAATCATAAGATGTTAAGACTCTTCAGCCGTGCCCTCCTACCGAAGCACGGTAATGTTTGCACATCACTGCTCATAACATAGAACAACTGGCACTGTTAGGGTACCCACCGACTTCCTGCAAAGGACGTCTACCCCCGGTAAAATCTATAATATCTTTGACGTGATAGGAGTCATCGGTGGCAGCTGTTGCAACCGTTTCTAGAATTTCTGGTCTCAGGAGAAAATACAAATATCTAAATTATCTAATACAACGTCAAATGGACCTTAGATTCCCAATCTTTCAACATAGATGCGATGGTGATATTCAAAAATGAAAATCGTGCTGTTGGAATCTGTCAGATAGAAGTAGTTAAAACCTCAAGTAACCATACCTTACAATTTAGAGACCGTTAGTCGAGTTATGTCCTCTGCCAATCGAAGCGTAACTTGAATTGTTTTCCTATATCTTGAATTGTTATACTATTGTATCCAAGATTTTATTGCTGACAAAGCCTACTGGCTGAAATTACAATTGTAATATTATATCAATGTAACTGACGCACATAAGTGCATTTTGTATGCCTATATGGAAATAAAGAACTTGAACTTATATCATTTCATTTAGTTCTAATAGAAAGCAAAGCACTGATCTAACACAATGAAAGTACCTACGATATCTTTATAATATCTCGTCCTTCTATTCAAACAATAAATATGATAGAAACAAAGATACTCGTAATGTTGATAACACTTGATGTGAAAGATAAAAAAAAAATATATATATTATTCTCTAGTAAGCAAAGACCTTAGATAATCTCATTGCTAGTAAGTGATCTTTTGTCTAAATAAAGTTAGATAAGAAAGCCATCGGTTTTAACCTATATATTTAAAAACTCTCGCGAAAACGAACTCAGTACAAACCATAATGTCGCCAAGTGATAATACTGAAGATAAAGTAGAAAAGTCAAAGATTGATTTAGATAAATTACTAGTAGAAGAGATCGGACAATGCGGGAAGTTTCAAATGAAGATAATTGCTCAAAGTCTAATTGCGGTAGTGTTTGTTGCGAGTAATATTAATGAATTTGTGTTTACTGCTGCCAGAATTGAAACAAGGTAAATGTTTTGTAAATATGTACTGCTAAACACAGATACTCATTCTGTGTTTATAAGCTTATATATTAATTTGATTACATGGGAAAATAACTGGGGCATTCTTTTTTTTCTAGCCCACCGAGATATTATTGCAAAAAAAAAAATTATTTGTATTTCAAGTTTCAAACAGGCAGGCAGGTGCCTGATGATAAGCATAATGATTTAACCATTTCAGATACAATGCTACCCAGTGTTCTAAAATTTCTATTTTCACTGCACTGCGCCTGTCGTCACCCTGTGTTAATATTAGTTGGATCTCTCATATCCAGTAATTTTGCTAGTACATCACTGCTTGTCAGACGAATAATAGCTGGCAAAGGTGTGGTACTGCCGCTGCAAAAAGGGCCTAACACTATTTCGTGGGGAAGGAACAAATACCCGATTATTAATTTTCTGTGCAGATGTTTGGTACCGGAATGTGAAAGCACAGCAAATACAGAATTCGCTCCAAGCTGGATCGCTAATGCAATCCCTGTAGAGGGTGGTTCCATTGACAACTGCTATCGTTACGAGAACACATCCTTCACGGCAGACAATGATGCCAATGGAACCTGTCCAGCGACACTCTTCGATACCAGTGTCCTCATTCGATGTGACCAATATGTCTACAAGGACACACAATCTGTGGTGTATGACGTAAGTAAAATAAGAGAGAGCATGTGATCAGATATCATTTTCAATGCCAAACAGCATCTAATGTCTAAATCTAATATCGTATCGTGTGATAAGCATTTGATGTCTACACGTTAAGTAGATTTAGCTTCTTAACTTGTTGATGGAGAGAATAATATATCAAGCTGAATAAAAACCCGACGTTTTATCATCGTTTTAAGGTTTTTAAATCTCAATATTATATGGCCAAATTCTCGCCTGGTCGCTACCGTGCTTCGGAAAGCACGTAAAACTGTGGATCTGTTATTTCCTATAATAACATATAGGAAGCAGTCATTAAGTAGTAATCTTGGTGATCTGAAACGACAATATAAAGGTTGGCTACACAACCTACAATTGTGATTACATTTTTGCAGTGTAATTAGGGTTACCTATCCTGCAGGAATATAAACGCCAATTATATTAATTTATTTTTCATCCCACTATCTCGGAAAGTGTATATATGTAAGTGTATTTACTCTTCAATATCTGACCGGAAAAACCCATTTTATCCTCTAGAAGGTAAAGTAAATTTGAATTTAGAACAACGTGTGCACCTAGTTTGTGAGTCTAAAAAATCATTAAACCTATTTACTTCCACCTCTATGGTGCCGATTATATTATACAACTTTTTTAAATTTGTTAAAATGTCGAAATCGGAACCTTTTTGGTGAACTTTTTTTAAATTTGCTTTGTGCGCACCATCAGCATTGCCAGTAAGTTACTTTTGTAAAATTTTACGTTTCCTTTAAACTATTTACGTTACTTGTTTAAATTTATGTTACATTTCGAGGCAATAGTATTTTTTAATGAATTAAATATGGATGAATTTTCCCTGTAATAGTAAAAATAGTTAAGTTAATTTAGCAGAGTTAATAAAATAAGCCAATTATTTTTATAACTTTATCTAGTTACTAGAAAGATTTTTTCTATTACTTTTTATATTATTTTATATTACTATTACACGGGCTAAGCCCGGGCCTTTTTATAGGCGTACACGGAGACAAAAAGTCCAACGAGCAGAGGCCCTTTTGAGCTTTTAATATAAATGTAATGGGTGACACTTATTGGAGTCTGTCTGTGAGTCCATCTATAGAAAATGGGCTCAAAGGCAGCCTCTACTATATTATCTCTCTCTTATTATTATAAGCCTGTTGGATCCCTCTGCAGGGCAAAGGCCTCCCTACCCTCTACTTAACTTTTTAGTAACTTATTTACAAGTATTTACAATAGTAATTATTACTTTTTAGTAATTTATTTACAAGTATTAACAATAGTAATTATTACTTTTTAGTAACTTTTTTAATATCGATTTCTCACTATAATAAACTGAAAATGAGGAAATAATCACTAAAAAGAATAGGTAAGTAAGCATACCCACGTAAATTTCAATTGAATACTGGTTATTTTTGAAGGCAACACTGCGCGCATCCATGGTGAGAATAAATTTTAAAAAATAATTTATCATTGAGTTATTTCCTCGCTGAGGGGGAATGAAAAATTATGTGTTACACTCGAGTGCAAAGATTTTTTACCTTGTGCTCTTTTGATTCCCTCGCTAAAGCTCAGGATTCTAATTATTAAATCACTCGCTGCGCTCGTGATTCAATATTAAAATTCTTCGCTAGCTGGGTCATCAAAACTGAGCACGAGGTTAAAAAGCAACTTTGCACTCTTGTATAACAAATTGTAAAAGAGGGTCAAGGCCCCCTCCAGAAGCATTGTGGATTTTTGCGCTTCGATATCTGACTGGAAAAGTCCATTTTATCCTCTAGAGGGTAAAGTAAATTTGAATTAAGAAGATCGTGTGCACCGAGTTTGTGAGTCAAAAACATCATTTTAAACCTATTTACTTCCACCTCTATGGTACCGAATTAAGCGTACAACTTTTTTAAAATTGTTAAAAACTCAGACGCGGATCCTCCTTGGTATACTTTTTTTTTTAATTTGCTTTGCGCGCTCTTAATTTTTTTGTTATCTGTGCGCGCGCTTTTTTCTTTTCACGTCAAATTGTGAAAACTATAGAATACGAGTATACCTACAATATTATTCCTTCTTCATTGAAAAAAAGAAACAAGAAACTAAAAACAATATCTAGTTCTAGCGACGAAGAATTATATTTGACTCCAACAGAATTAACGGAAACTGTCAATAATGCGCAAATGAGCTTTCTTCCTCAACAATCACGCGAGAAGTATTTAAAGCAGTACGATATATTTAACGCGTGGCGACTAGCTAAAAGAGCCAAAACTTTCTTAGAAAACGTTTTATTGGCATATTTTATTGAATTATCCAAGACTAAGAAATCAAGCACTCTATGGAGTATTTATTCAATGCTAAAGGCCACAATAGAAAGACGAGAAAAGACGTGAATATCGACATTATAATTTTTTTTTCTCGGCGCTCGCAGCAAGCTGCTCGCGCACTTATTATTTAGGATATTTGAACTTTCTGACTGTTCAGAACGAGCTAAACACACACTTTTCGTAGTACAAATTATAATATTTTTGCCCGTCTGCACCTTGCCCCCCACCCCAGAACAAAATCCTGGATCCGCCAGTGTAAATAACTATTAGCATTGAGTTATTTCCTCGCTGAGGGGGATGAAAAATTATGTGTCACACTCGAGTGCAAAGATTTTTGACCTTGTGCTCTTTTGATTCCCTCGCTAACGCTCAGGATTCTAATTATTGATACACGAGCACAGCGAGTGAATTTAGAATCCTTCGCTAGCTCGGTCTTCAAAACTGAGCACGCGGTTAAAAATCAACTTTGCACTCTTGTATAACAAATAACTATTATTTTAATTACAGTTCGGATTGGCATGTAAGGAATGGCGGCGTTCAATAATAGGGTCACTGCGTACCCTGGCCATGATGGTGGCGTTTCCACTGACGGGGATGGTTTCAGACCGCTGGGGGCGGCGAATTGCACTTGCCATCAACGCCTCCGGTGGTGCTGCGTTCGGGCTTATGCGGTTCTGGGCCCCGAGCTACCCGGTGTACATCCTCCTCATGATCATTGAAAGCATTGTAGGGCTAGGCTCGATAACCAGCGGTTACATCTTGAGTGAGTTTCACTTGTTTGAACAACTACTCTTCGTAGAAAGATTGAAACGGCTGAAATAATTAATTTCAGCGGTGGAGTTGCTGGGACCAAAATACCGAGTGATGGGTGGAGCGATGGTAAACTCTGCATTCGCCATGGGTCAAATGTTTCTAGCGCTCATCGCCTGGATCGCTCCCACGTGGAGGGAACTCATACTCTTGCTGTACATACCGCAGTTCCTCATGATCTGTTACTTCTGGACGTTAACCGAGTCCGTGCGATGGATGATGAGCAAAGGAAGATTTCAGGAATCGGAAGACTTATTGAAAGAAGCCGCTCGTGTTAATGGGAAGGTGCTGTCGCAGAAATCATTGGATGAACTTCGAACAAACGCCCAACAGGAGCTGAACAAGAAAGAGAATGAAAAAAGTGTTTCCCTGATTTATATTATGGTGAGACACAAGCAGCTAATGCTGCGGTGTGTGGTGGCGAGCACGTGGTGGATGGCGACCACGTTTATCTACTACGGGCTGTCGATCAACGCGCTAGCGCTCATGGACAACCAGTACCTGAGCTACGCGCTGGTGTCGATGGTGGAACTGCCCGGCTTCGTGACCGCAGTGTTGCTCGTCGAACGCGTCGGGAGGAAGCCTACACTCATTACCGCTTTCTTTCTCTGCACCATGTGTCAAGTGGCTTTCCTCTTTATTTCTAACGGTTTGTTTAACATTATTCTTAATTTCATTGTTTTCAATATTCTTTCAGTTCATATGAATTTCTTCATCTTCAAATGAGTCACTGATTAAATTGAAATTCCAAAAGGAAATGAAATTTGGGACTACGCTTCAAGACAATAGGACAGATATAGGCTATAGAGAGGGAAAAGTAATTGCACTTATTTACCAAATAATTCAATAAATATCTTCGATTCCAGGCTTGGTATCTCAGGTGGTGTACTTCCTGGGCAAGTGGTGTATATCGATGGTGATGACGACAATGAACCTGTACACGTTCGAGCTGTGTCCGACGGAGTGTCGTCACCGTTTCTATGCGTTCTCCGCGACGGCTGGTCGCATCGGCACCGTCATCGCCTCGCTCACTCCTGCACTCGTGAGTTATAGTCATAGCCCAGTCATATTAGGGCTTTCACCTCGGAATGAAAGATAATAAGCTGCAAATTGGTATGAACCTTTGTTTTGTCATTCTAAATGTTGTCTCAAAAGTCACAATCGTTATCGTGTCCGCGTCTCAAGATATTCAAGGTCAAAGGTCACAAAAATCGGTTTTTCGCGAATATCTGGCTTCCTATCGGTTAAATGAGATTTGCATTTATTATAAAAGTTGTAGGCTATAAAATTCCCTACAACTTTTGTTTAAACTTTTTTTTCATACAACCAACCGTTTTGAAGGTAGAGCGCGAAGAGTGCACATCGTACAGTCATATACGGCCTAATGCAAGGTCAAGCGTGAGTTATGGTTATCAGTACGTTATAAAGTCAATTATTTACTTGGAAATTATAATTATTAAACAATGCCTATTATTTATGTACTAACTATTAATTATTTATATTTAATTAAAGTAAGTAACTTGATTATTTATATATAATTATTCATATTTAACTATTTAAGTATAAAATATTATTAATTCTGGATTATATATTTTAGTTCTATTTTAAGTTAACACATTATATATCTTTTCTTTAAAACGCGTAAATTTCTCAATACTTATATACCTGGAAATACTTGTCCCTACCCTATGCCCTTTTCTATTCATTGCCGGGACAGATGTTCTATATAGTATTCAAGGCCACTCTCAAAGAGCATATAAGAGAAGAGACGGCACTTAGAACAAAAAAAATGGTTCAATGTAAATGTATGAAACGGGCAAGAAGATCCAATACCAACATTACGGGCATGATTATCGATTATGACAGTGACAATTAACAACGCCAATGCCGCCAACATTGCTTACGTGGTAGGGTCCGGTCGTTCCTGCACCGGCTACATATTTTATCGATAATTTGTTCGTATTATAATTTCTCACATTTAGGTTATTACATATTACAGAGTTAAATAATTTAGTCTACGTTTATTAATAGGGTAAATGTCTAGTATTAATATATAATAGACTTTACCCACTTAATAAACGTAGACTAAATTATTTAACTCTGTAATATGTAATAACCTAAATGTGAGAAATTATAATACGAACAAATTATCGATAAAATATGTAGCCGGTGCAGGAACGACCCTACCACGTAAGCAATGTTGGCAGCATTGGCGTTGTTAATTGTCACTGTCATAATCGATAATCATGCCCGTAATGTTGGTATTGGATCTTCTTGCCCGTTTCATACATTTACATTGAACCATTTTTTTTGTTCTAAGTGCCGTCTCTTCTCTTATATGCTCTTTGAGAGTGGCCTTGAATACTATATAGAACATCTGTCCCGGCAATGAATAGAAAAGGGCATAGGGTAGGGACAAGTATTTCCAGGTATATAAGTATTGAGAAATTTACGCGTTTTAAAGAAAAGATATATAATGTGTTAACTTAAAATAAAACTAAAATATATAATCCAGAATTAATAATATTTTATACTTAAATAGTTAAATATGAATAATTATATATAAATAATCAAGTTACTTACTTTAATTAAATATAAATAATTAATAGTTAGTACATAAATAATAGGCATTGTTTAATAATTATAATTTCCAAGTAAATAATTGACTTTATAACGAACTGATAACCATAACTCACGCTTGACCTTGCATTAGGCCGTATATGACTGTACGATGTGCACTTCTCGCGCTCTACCTTCAAAACGGTTGGTTGTATGAAAAAAAAGTTTAAACAAAAGTTGTAGGGAATTTTATAGCCTACAACTTTTATAATAAATGCAAATCTCATTTAACCGATAGGAAGCCAGATATTCGCGAAAAACCGATTTTTGTGACCTTTGACCTTGAATATCTTGAGACGCGGACACGATAACGATTGTGACTTTTGAGACAACATTTAGAATGACAAAACAAAGGTTCATACCAATTTGCAGCTTATTATCTTTCATTCCGAGGTTGACCCCTTTTTTTACCTAATATGACTGGGCTATCATTACATAAATTGAGATAGGTATTGGTTGTTGCGGGGCTGTGTCAATGTTGTATCCAAGGCAAAGAATCCAAGATGTTGAGGCAGACCATCAGCCCGATGGTCAAACGATAATGTTAAATATCTAGGAGGGAGCTGAAAGAGCTCAGAATCGGAAGTTGTGGTGCAACCATGAGGAAGCCGTATACCCAGCAGGAGGTGGATAAGGGCTAACTCGACTGAAGGGCAATATTTACGTGCCTTCTCAATCAATGTAGCATCCAAGCAAGAAATTCACCACACACAGAATTGAAGTGATCCTTTGGATTAGTCGGACGTACGACCTCTGGGCCACAGACTCACAGCCAAGCTTCGATGTAGATTTTCAGGCATTTAGTTCATGCAGAGATTTTTAAGTTTTATATCATTGTACATTGAACATCGGTCCATTTAACTGTGCTCCAGAATTTTGTTTGATGTAAATGACGTAGTACCCAGCCCAATACTTTTATCAGAAGTGTAAAAAAAGATTTAATAACATTCTATTGTGAAATTATCTTCTAACCCAAAATACAAAATTGATGATAGATGAACATTCCCAGGGAGCAACTTTCTTCCCGGAGCTTCCATTCGTGATGTTCGGGAGCATGGCGCTGGTGGCTGGGCTGCTGACCTTCCTGGTGCCCGAGACCCTCGGCTGCAAGTTCCCTGACACCATACAGGAAGCATTCCCTAGCCATGGCGAGAACTCGAAGACTATATATAATAAGTAATAGTAAACATGTATTTCTATGACGTTGTTTCACTTTAGACTTCTCGATTGGAGAATGGAATGGATCAGGGAGGAATTTATACCACATTCTTAGTTTAGTCTGCTACCATCTACGGCCGCATTGTTTATTTATTTTATTTGGAAAATCAACAGCTCTAAGTATAGATTTTAAAGTAAGTATACAAAATGTGCTTAGCTAACAACGATTTCCACTGATATAACCAATTATCGCTTCAAACATCGCGCGAGATCGCGATCAAAGGGTATCCTTTGTTAGGTTGAATTTAATTATATTATGTTGTCAAAGTATAATATTATAATTATTAATTGATGTAGACAAGCAAAATTTTAATATAATTTAATTTAATAATAATTAACAACAAACATTTATAGGAATAATTATAATTTCATGCATGATGTACTTGACTTGCCTAAGATGACGATTGTTATTGCTAAGGTTAATAAAGATCTATTCTATTCTTGGTTCTTTGTTTTTTTTTTCCTATAATCACATCACACTAATATTATAAAGGCGAAAGTTTGTGAATGTGTACTCGTATGTTACTTCTTTACGCCTAAACGGGTGGACCGATTGAGCTGAAATTTGGTATAGAGATAGCTTAGACCTTGGAATAACATAAAGGCTACAGTACAGTGGGTAAAACTGCTGGGCGCTACTGTATACTATATCTTAAACTCGCAGCTTTGCCCGCATGCGGAAAACCTTTCTTAGCTGAGGTCTACGTCATAAAATAATATCGTATAGTATATATGTAGTATAATAATATGTATGTTTATTATTATATCATTACTAGCGGCCCGTCCTCGCTTCGCTTCGGGTGCCATTATGAATAAAAAAATAAAATTAAATAATAAGACTTACGCAATAAATATTTCAATGACAAATCTACAGATTTAGTATAATACCATTGCTAGAAATAGAAAATGATCACGAACATTAAATTCGCATCTTAACATGAATTTAGTCTTTTACAACTTGTGATCCTATTTATGATATTTCTATCTTAAAATATTCTAGTAGGTTCTGGTGCTTCGCCGGCCACTGCCGCGGCCTTTACAATGTTTAGAGATACTACAAAGATTTCAGGGAAATAAAAACTATTCTATGCTCTGTCCCAGGACTCAAATTGTGTTAAAACTTATTTCCCTAATTCGTTGGTTAAAACCAAATGAAAGCTACGTCAGTTCGACGGATACTGATTCCTTATACAAACTCTTAAATGCCTGGTTTCATCTCTGAAAGGGCGGTTTCGGGGATAAAAGCTATTTTGTGTCCTTCCTGGTACTTAAACTAACCTTTGTAGAAGTAAAAAAAAAGCTTAATTGGCCTAACGAATATAGATAACTCATACAAACTTCACCCCTGTTCCCCTTATAAAAGGGGATTTCTAAAATAAAAAACTATCCTATGTCCTATTTTGGTATACAAACTACCTTTATTATACTTACTAAATTTCAGGCCCAGCGGTATTAGAAATTTCAATACATTTGCCTCCACTTTTATAGGAGAAAAATGGCCCTCTTTTCCTCCTCTATAGTCCAGTAAAAGAAGAAATGTGGATCGAAAAGTCGAAAGCAGAAAAACTAACTTAGTAACTTTGTTTGAACTAGTTAGGAGATAAACATACTAAAAGTCCCCACCCCTCCGAGGTGAGCCCGAGGGGGGGGAGGCCGAAGAAGGTCCCATTTTCAGGTTTTTTGCTTATATGTCAAAAACTGTGCGTTGTACTATATTTTGTAGTACTACATTATTAAACCTCATAAAATTTTCTACAACTTCGGCCTTGACACTTTTCATCTATCTCCAATCGTTGTCCAGCTATGAGCTTCCAAACATGGTCTATTTTGAAAACGCTTAAATTAGTTTTCCATACAAAGTCAGTAAAAAAATCTTACAAATAAAATTTGACCAACTTCTGGTTGTCGTATCATAATGAAACTTTGCAAATGTCTAGAAATCTGATGACAATTTAATAATCTGGTATTACTGAGCTGATGTGATGATGGAGCCAGGAGGTGTCAACTGAAACTCATCAATGGCTATTAGTAAAACCGGCGAGTTTAGGCTCATTACATTCGGATTGATGAGACGTAGGCACCTCCTGGTCCATTATCAGACCCTCGACACCAAGTGTAATGAAAAAGTCTCATCGATTCGAATGTAATGTGCCCAAACTCGACGGGTTTACTAACAGTCATTGAAGAGTTTCATTAGACACCTCCTGGCTCCATCATCAGATCAGCTCAGTGGTACCAGATTATTAAACTGTCATCAGATTTCTAGACAATTGCAAAGTTTCATTATGATACAACAACCAGAAGTTGGTCAAATTTTATTTTTAAGATTTTTTTACTGACTTTGTATGGAAAACTAATTTAAGCGTTCTCAAAATAGACTATGTTTGGAAGCTCATAGCTGGACAACGATTAGAGATAGATAAAAAGTGTCAAGGCTGAAGTTGTAGAAAATTTTATGAGGTTTAATAACGTAGTACTACAAAATATAGTACAACGCACAGTTTTTGACATATAAGCAAAAAACTTGAAAATGGGACCTTCTTCGGCCTCCCCCCCTCGGGCTCACCTCGGAGGGGTGGGGACTTTTAGTATGTTTATCTCCTAACTAGTCCAAACAAAGTTACTAAGTTAGTTTTTCTGCTTTCGACATTTCGATCCACATACCCTTTTTGGGCACTCATTGACTGGGCTACTAAGAGGGAATATCTGAGATAAACACTTTTTCACATCCTCTCCTGGTACTTAAATACCTTTATGCCAAATTTCAACTCTATCAGTTCAGCAAAAAGATAATAAAAATATATATGTTTAGGTATTAAAAAGAACCTATAGGATAGGTATTCCAAATTTTATCATTCTAGGTTCAGGAGTTTCGTCTCTACTGTGATAATGATGAGTCAGTCAGATTACCCTACAGAGTTTAGTGTAGTCCCACATATTATGTTAGTTAGGTTGGAAAGTATATTCACAATGCGCAAATCGAGCGCACGAAGCGAGAATGAGGCGATGCGCTTGCGATTGGGAATCAAACAACTTTTTTATACCAAATTTCAGCTTAATATTCCCGTTCCCATAGGAATATTGGGATGAATAAACAATCCATTATAATCGTTTCTTGGTAGTCAAACTACTATTACATCAAATTTCAAACTATTCAGCTCAGCGGTTACATTTTCCATATTAGTCCCGTTCCCGTGGGAATTTTGGATTGAAAACTATCTTTTTTGGTAGCCAAACTACCTTTGCATTAAATTGCAGCTTTATTGGCCACGTGGTAACACATTTCTATATTATACACGTTCCCGTGGGAATATTGGAATGAAAACTATTTGAACCCTTTCCTGATAGTCAAACGACCTTTATACTAAATTTCAGCGGCTTAACGGTTACAGATTTCCATTTTGTTCCCGTTCCCATGGGTATTTTGGAATGAAAATGATCTTGAATCCATTCATGGTACTCAAACTACGTTTATAATGATTTTAGCTTAATAGGCCATTAGGCCTATCATATATATACAAAATGGAAATCTGTAAACATTAGTTTACAGATTTCCATTTTGTTCCCGATCCCGTAAGAATTTTGGAATGAAAACTATCTTGAATCCATTCATGGTAGTCAAACTACCTTTACAACAAATTTCAGATTGATAGACTCAACAGTTACAGATTTTCATTTTATTCCCGTTCCCGTAGGAATTTCACAAAATCCCTTCTTATCGGCCGCCAACGTTAACTAAAAATCACGCTGTACAAATTTCAGGTCAATCGGTCCAGTGGTTTTATCCCTGCGATGATAAGTCAGTTAGATTTCCACTTTAAATTTTGGCATGGACATAGATTGTTCCCATTTCCGTAAGAATTTTGGGTTGAAAACTATCTTGTACTTTCTTGGTAGCCAAACTACCTTTGCATTTAGTTTCAGCTTAATCGGTCAAGCGGTTACAGATTTTCATATTATTCCCGTTCCCGTGAAAAACCGTTGTGAATCCTTTCCTGACAGTCAAACTACCTTCCAAATTTCAGCGCTATAGGCATTACCGCGATTTCCATTTTGTTCCCGTTCCCGTAAGAATTTTAAAATGAAAACGATCTTGAAATCATTCATGGTACCCTAACTACCTTTATACCAAATTTCAGCTTAATAGGCTAGAGGTTACAGATTTCCATTTTGTTCCCGTTCCCGTAAGAATTTTGGAATGAAAACTATCCTGAATCTTTTCATGGTAGTCAAACTACCATTATACCAAATTTCTGCTTAATAGACTCAACGGTGACAGATTTCCATTTTTTCCCGTTTCCGTTGGAATTTCGCAAAATCCGTTCATATCGGTCGCCTACGTTTCCTAAAAAACACGCTGTTTAAATTTCAGCTCAATCAGTCCAGCGGTTTTATCCCTGCGATGATGAATCAGTAGATTTCCACTTTAAATACATATTGGTATAGAGTATAGACATACTCGTAGATTGTTCCCGTTCCCGTGACATTTTGGGTTGAAAACTACCTTGAATCCAGTCATGGTAGTCAAACTACCTTTCAACTAAATTTCTACGTAATAGGCCTAGCGGTTACAGATTTTCAGTTTTGTTCCCGTTCCCGCAGGTATTTTGGAATGAAATCGATCTTGAATCCATTTATGGTAGTCAAACTACCTTTATGCCAAACTTCAGATTTATAGGTTTAGCGGTTACAAATATCCATTTTGTTCCCGTTCCCGCAAGAACTTTGGAATGAAAACTATCTTGAATCCATTCATGGTAGTCAAACTACCTTTATACAAAATTTCAGATTAATAGGCCTAGCAGTTACAAATTTCCATTTTGTTCCCGTTCCCGTAAGAATTTTGAAATAAAAACTATTTTGAATTTTTCCATGGTATTAAAACTACCTTTACACCAAATTTCAGCTTGATAGACTCAACGGTTACAGATTTCCATTTTGTTCCCGTTCCTGTGGGAATTTCGCAAAATCCCTTCTTATTACCTGCCTACGTTACCTAAAGAACACGCTGTCCAAATTTCAGCTCAATCGGTCCAGCGGTTTTGTCCCTGCGATGATGAGTCAGTCAGTTTTCTATTTTATATAATAGTATAGATGTATATGTATTATTTATTCTATTGGTTTTTAATAGTATGTATTGGTATTTTTATATAGCTATGATTAAAATTATGTCTCCATATATATCTTTATAACCACCGTCGCTCTATTTTATGTATTTCCTTTCCCTGCTTGGTTGTCTGGAAGAGATCGCTATTAGCGATAAGACCGCCAATTGTAACACTTCTTTCTGTGTAATCTTAGTTCTAAGTTTATATTGTTGTATTTGTGTGAACAATAAAGAGTTTTCTATTCTATTCATACAATCTATGTGCGTTCCAAATTTGAACAGTTAATCAGTCAGCCAGTTACGCTGTCAAAATATTAAGAAGATAATAATAAAGCCCATTTCACACGTCGCTATATAGCGCTATATAGCTTCACATAGCGCTGCATAGCTTCAGTACAAATCGGCATCCGTCACACACGTAGCTATAAATGACATATAGCGCTATATCGCGCTATAATTTACAGTTGATGCGTAGAATCCGCCATTTTTCATTTTGACTAGGTGATAAAATGACTAAGCCGTTTTGTATTACGGAGACAAAAGAAAACAAACTCATATTACCTACGCGATATATTAAACTAAATAGTAGCAAATGCTTAACCGCTGTGTAACAAATTAGAAAAAAATGTTTTTTATTTTTATTAAATATTTTGTTGTGTTTACAGTTCTTTGTGTTAGTATTTCGAAACAAATTAATTTAATTTGTATTTTAAATTTCACCTCCTATTTACTTGTAATAGATGCTCATATTATGCATAATGATTATTTGTCCGAATAACTGAAAGCTTTGAATACCTTGCAGTAGACTTTCGCTTAACCGGCTAAGTCATGCTACAAAATGGCTACGCATTTTTTTTTATCTAGTTCAAATGGAATTTGCCAAATTGTATGGTTTTACAGCAACATGGCTGTTGACAATGTCAATTTTGAGTCTTATACAGGACGTGTGAAAAAATTCATGATTTTTTTTCACATTTTTAAAAAGTACGTACCAGGAGTTTGCCATGGTTTTTTTTTACAAAAGTGATTGTCAGTTAAAGCTGTAATAATGCAAACACATTGTTTCAAGGGTTTTGGAGGTACCTCTAAAGAAAAAAAAAACAAATCATTATTTTTAGTTTTTTTTTCGACATTTATGCTCGGAAATGGATCGTTTGGAGTTCTTCTCCTTGTCCTTGTCATATTCTCTATTACTGGGAGTCATGACCCCTCCTTTGTAGGATTCGATTTCTGATGATGGAGTGCTATCTGGGTTGGTTGGATGCGATTTTCATGGCCAGGACCCACGAGACAACAGGACAACAGCAACAGCGTCATCTTAGTCGAGCACGGGGCAGGCTGAAAATCAGCGCTGTGCAGGACCTCCCTGCCCAGCATTATGCTGAGCCTATTCCATTTATCAGTGTAGGTACCTATTGTTTATGTTGTTTTATTATCTTCTGTTCGTATCTCATACTAACATGTCACTATATTTATGTGTATAATTTTTCATGTATGTACTTTTTGGAACTGATAATAAATATATTTTTATCTTATCTTATCTTAACAGGAACTTCGAGGGTGGTGCGGATCTGATCTGACCAGCACATCGGACCGCCTTGGGACCGCTTTCCTTTGATTTTGCCCGAAACAATGACCATCTCTAGATTTCCATCCATGCCATTTGGCCAAAGTACTCGAGAATTCTCTGATAAAGTCGGTCAAATCTAACTCAAATCGATCTTATTCGATGAACTCTCATACTTTTAGTAAACGATGATAATTTCGAATAAAGTTTTCTGGATTTCTTGATACGTCAAGAAATCCAGAATTCGTTGAATCGTCATTTTTTTGAAGTGAAACTTCTTTATCGGTTACGCGTCACGGTTACGCGTCACATTTTTCAGTTACGCGCCATCTTTTGTTTCTTGCCCCTACCACGGTTGGTTCAGACGAAGAGTACTTTCACTTCCTCCAATGAACATGAATTTAAAAAATTTATAAATTTAATTTAATTAAAGAAGTTTCACTTCTTACGTGTGTAAACTAGTACACGCACAATTTTTTTTTAAATTATACCAGGAGCAGACTGGAACGAAACCAAAATCAAGGAAAAAAGAAACATCCTTTATGTAAAAAAAATTGTCAAATTCATTTGTTTAAGTAGTGTTGGGGAATCATTGTGGAACTATATGCAATCAAGTGATTGAATCTCCGTTCCTACTTCTGGTACTCCTGGTACCTACTTCCTAAAAAATATTAACTAGCTTTTAACTGATGAAAAGTGGTCTGTTAAGCACAAACGTGCGTGCATATATGAAAGTGCATAAAATAGACCCCGCATAGGAAAAAAAAAACTGTTGTGCCCTTTTTGAAGACTGAACCACGTTAATATTAAGAGAGAAGAGAGATAGAGAGGAGCAGCGGTTACAGATTTCCAATTTAAACGCCGTATTTTTCCCCTTAAGGGCAGATTTCTGGAATAATAATATTTTATACGTAATTTTATACGCAACATGTTGATAACATTTTTTCATACAAGTATGTGGCAAGTCCAACTTGCACTTGTTTGTTTTTATTTTGAAATAATATAAATCTTCTTTATTTTTGTATTAATAAACCTATTCTAAATGCACTCAAAGCATTCATTGACAAGTTATTCCAAATATTTGAGTGCGTTTGTAAAGAGGAAAAAAGTAGTCATTAATATCACTTGATTTGTGAAAAAAGGAATGTTAATGTCACTTGATTTTATTTCAAAGATCGACTCAAGATTCAATCACAAAGAATGAACTATTAAAAAATATAGTTCCGATCAGTAACCCGGCCATCACTAAAAATAATATAGCACGGCATAGCGAGGTATAGCAAGGCCTTGCGATACGATACTATATGGTACCAGGAGTCATATAGCAAGATATAGTATAGCGCCGTGTGTAATAGGCTTAATAATTGTTCTCGTATAAATTATCATTAATCACTCTGACAACGTCATTTTCTCGGAGGTCTGAACTTTTTCATGAAGTCGATTAACTATAAACTCCAAGGTTTGCAAACGTTATCACATTCTCAATGAGTAATAACAGTCAGGGTGAATTTGAATAGTTTTTGTTAACTAATGAGTCAATGTGTGATTCATCTACCAGAAGTGACAAGCGCAGGTGTGTGACCCACCTTCTTTGTATAGTAATAGACAATACATTAGGTACCTGTTAGTGTGGTTTAGGTCATGATAGGTATTCTGGAATTGCCTCGGATTAATGCTTTAACGCGCCCAAAGCCACTTTAGCGTCCTGCAGGTAGGACCAGGTTTTATAGCGGGTATCCATACCACGTCTATTTTTGACCTTAGATAAAACGTGAACGGTACCCGAATTCGCAATAATTCGTCTAACATCTAATTTCGAACGTAGGGAGCAGACTGAAAATCAGCAACCGTTTTAACCTGGTGTTAATTTGGTTACCAGCTGAGTTTGCTCCTATTGCCTACAATGTATTTTTTTTTCTTGTAATAATTGTACTTTTTATCACTATTTGTTTTTTTTTGTAGCAATAAATGATTTTTATTCTTATTCTTTGGCAGGGCAATCATACAAAAAAAAATACAGAAAAAAAATACATAAAAAGTTATTTATAGAAACAAATATCAACAACTTAACTAATATATTTTATGGGTATATAAAATAGGGTAATAAATATCATAATAAAACTAACAGATGCTTAAAATCTTTAAATAAAAAATGCGATCATTATTAAAACTACACCACCAGTTACAGCGCCAGTTATTCTACCGCCTGAGCAGTGATGTGCAAACATTACTGTGCTCCGGTAGGAGGGCACTGTAGCTAGTGAAATTACTGGGCTAAAGAGTCTTAACATCTTATGACTCTTGAGTAAGAAGCGTTAGTGCAGTGCACCTAGAATTGCACATAATTGTGAAATTCTGGGTAGCACTGTACTGATTATGGGCAGCGTTATCTCTTAACATCAGGAGAGCGTCTTGCTCGTCTTTTTACTTCTCCACATAAAAAAACAAAAACTTGGAATGTATAGGTAACATAATGTGTATAATATTATCTTTGAGACATTTGGAACTTGAAACGTTTTTTAAATAGAATTATGTAAATATTGTCACCGGCCAAGATCAAGGTGGATCCATTAACACAGAGAATTTAATACATATTAGAATAGAATAGAAATAAATTTATTTGCAAAGAAGATGATAATAATATTCAAAGCATAAGAGAAACAACGTTGTATAAATATTTATAAAAAAAATCACATCCTCCCGCAAAAAGGTACCAGCTCAGCATGTGTAGATCTTAGTTGACGTACGCTGGGCTTCCGCTTTATTAGATAGATATAAATATACAAGCGGCGGTCTTATCGCTAAAAAGCAATTAATCGACCGAGCGAAGCGAGGTCTTAGAGTCGAGAGCCGCGAAAAGCCTGCGTTTTGACCAGTTTAACGGTTGACCTCTGGTGCCTAACTTTGATCGACATTTACTCAAAAACGGTAAATCCAAATTAAATGAAATTTTGCACACCAGTTAAATAGGTTAATAGAATACTTATAGTAAAAGGAATAAGAATAAGCCGAGATAATATGTACCAATTGTACAGCGATAAAGCCCATAATAATTCAGAGTCCTTTGTAGAATATGTTAGATGTTACTCAAAGACTTTCAAAGCCGTCTGCATCCAAGCTAAAGCCTTGATGATTAGAGATAGAATAAGCAAATCAACCAATAAAGTTAAGGCCGTTTGGAATACTATTAATAGAGAGACGGGTAAAAGTAAAACTAAGGATACAGAATATAAATTATTACAAAATAATCAATTAATATCAAGTTCTGAAGAAATTGCAAATATCTTTGCGGACTTCTTTTCTAACATCGCGTTAAATTCAACTAAGTCACTTGACTCTTCTCCCGACTTAGCAGTAACTTATCTAAAGGAAAATTTTAAACATGATATACCTGACTTTTCCTTTACACATGTATCGGCAAATTATGTTAGAAAAACGTATAAAAGCCTAAATGTAAAAGCCACTGAAGACCTCTGGGGCCTATCGGTTAAATTGGTAGAGTCGCTTATAGACACCCTTGCTCCTTACTTATCGGAATTGTTTAATTTGTGTATAGATAAAGGCACATTTCCGGACCTGATGAAAGTTAGCAAAGTCACCCCAATCTTTAAATCGGGATGCAAAACTGATCCCTCTAACTATAGGCCGATCTCGGTCCTTCCTGTCCTGAGCAAAGTCTTTGAAAAGATGATGCTGCACCAACTGCTGTCTCACTTCAATCAACACAAAATATTACATCAAAGTCAGTATGGTTTCACCAAGAGTAGATCTACGACTGATGCAGGTAGTCACCTTATGACTCTGATCCTTCAGGCTTGGGAGAGTTCAAAGGATGCTATTGGCGTATTCTGTGATCTTTCCAAAGCTTTTGATTGTGTGGATCATAGCACACTGCTGAGGAAGTTGGAGGTATACGGAATTCATGGAAATGCCTCGAACTTGGTGGAATCTTACTTGTCGGACAGACAGCAGAAAGTGGATATTGGCGGTGTCATTTCATCAAGCCATCCTGTTAGAATGGGAGTGCCACAGGGGTCAATACTTGGTCCATTTTTGTTTCTGGCATATATAAATGATCTCCCTTACATGGTTAAAGACCTAGCAGACATCGTTTTATTTGCCGATGATACCTCGCTAATATTCAAAGTGGATAGGAAAGATAGTGAGCTTGTACATGTAAATAACGCTTTAGTAGTAATATCTAAATGGTTTGCAGCTAACAATCTGTTATTGAATGCGAAAAAGACTAAATGCCTGAAATTTTCATTACCTAACGTTAGGTACATAGAATCGAATGTAGTTCTTGATGGTGAAATACTAAAGCTTGACAATGCAACTTTATTCCTTGGCATGAATATAGATTCTAAGTTACAATGGGGTAATCATATTAACGTATTGTCAGGGAAATTAAGCTCTGCAGCATATGCGGTGTATAAAATCAGGCAACTATCAGATGTAGCTACAGCTAGATTAGTTTACTTTGCATATTTCCATAGTCTAATGTCATACGGTATTTTACTGTGGGGGTCGGCAGCAGATATTGAGACTATTTTCATACTGCAAAAACGTGCAATTCGTGCCATTTATGAGATGCGCCCAAGAGACTCTTTAAAAGAGGTCTTTAAAGAGATAAATATACTGACCCTACCATCTTTGTACATTTACGAAAATATTATGTATGTCAGAAAAAATTTAGATAAATTCAAGTTAAATAGTGACACTCATAGCTTTAATACTAGAAATAAGAATAAGTTAGCTGTACCTCGATTCAGATTGTCCAAAACGAGCCATAAATCATTTTTAGGGAATTGTGTACGTTTTTATAATAAAATCCCTGATGAAATAACGGGGCTCACAGAAGGTAAATTCAAAAGCCGTGTTAAAGACATATTACAAAAGAAAGCCTATTATAAAATTAGCCAATACATAGAAGACAAAGATGCCTGGAAACCTCTGCAACCACCTGTAAATAAATTATGTAACCAAGATAATAATTGTAAACACATATTTAAAAAAAGCAATCCCTATGAGTTTCTTGCTCATTCTTCTCATAGAGGTGCCTTGCGAATGAGCGGTAGAATATTAAAATAAAATGTAAAATTGACTTGCAAAAGTGCTCCATTGTAGCCTATTTGAATAAATGAATTTTGAGTTTGAGTTTGAGTTTGAGTTTGAAAAAAAAAAAGCCAAATAGGCTTCAGTATTGCAGAGATATAAGTGACTTAAAGTCTTTAAGATAGGTCTGACGATAATTTCAAAACTGGTACGCCGATAATTTTTTTTCTGAGCTATTAACATTTTTTATAACCTACCTAAATATTTTATCAAAAGTGTATGTTTGTATGTATGTTTGTTACGCGATAACTTGAAAACCGATGGTCCAATCTTGATGAAACTTTGCAAACGCGTAGTACATATCCATAGAATTTTTAAGTTCGAACATGAGCCAAATCGGTTGAAGGGTTCTAGAGTTAAAGAGATTCCTTGATTACCACGTTACCGAAGTTCCAATCTTGACGGAACTTTGCGAACGGGTAGTACAAACGCAAAGAATTCTCATGTTCAGAAATGAGCCAAATCGGCCCAAGAGTTGCAGTTAAATCTTTTATTAATAATGTAACCGGGATATAATTGCGATTCACTGTCTTAGGAGATGGGAACATTTTGGTAGGTAGATAAACGCAGTTTGAAATTAGTTCGAATAGTACGGACCGTTATGTAATTGCGATTCACTGTCGTTGAAGATGGGGCATTTCGGTAGGTTGATAAACGCAATTTCAAATTAGTACAGATATTAGAGTTGACCATTATAGATTTGCGATTCATTTTCTTAGAAGATAAAAACATTATGTAAGGTAGATAATCGCAATTTCAAATTGGTACAGAAATTAGGGTTGACCATTATAGTTTTGCGATTCATTTCCATAAAAACACTTACATTTTGTTAGGTTGATAGACACAATTTCAAAATGGTTCATAATTTAGAGATGATCATTATAGATTTGCGATTCACTCCCATAAAAGACAGTAACATTTTGTTAGGTTGATAGACGCAATTTCAAAATGGTTCATAATTTAGAGATGATCATTATAGATTTGCGATTCACTCCCATAAAAGACAGTAACATTTTGTTAGGTTGAAAGTCGCAATTTTAAAATGGTTCAGTATTTTGAAAAGACCATTATAAGACCATTTAATAAGGCTGCAGCCTTTTTAATTATTAAATACACAATTTCATCTTGGGCATATTAGCTTTTTCGCTGGCAGTAAGATATATTATTATTTGTGTAGCCTATCTGCAAAACTTTTTAAAACTTAGAATAGTTTGTGCCGGCACATTCAACAATAAAGGTGCACGAGCACACCGTAGTGCAGCGCAGACCACTGGTGGCTCTCTCCAAAAAAGTCAGCAAAAAGTTGAGATCACTACGTACGCGCCCATCCAAATACGTACACGCATAACATTGCTTAACTTCGATGATTACGTTCTTTAAATAGCGCTATTTTTAAATGAATTAATTTTATTAAAAACTAGCAATCCCGGCGAACTCTGTTTCGCCACCAGGCTTCGTTTTAAATTTCTGTTGAAATTTTTCCTGAATTTTCTTTGCTATAAACCTCACGGAGCCCGAGACCTTTCCAACGAATGCAAAACCGTGGAAATCGGTTCGTGCGTTCTGGAGTTATAGCGTCAGGAAGGAAAACCCGACTTATTTTTATATAGTAGATTAAAAGTTTTCAGATTTTTTCCCTTATTTAAAATATATGTTAAGGTATGCCAAATTTCATAAACATAGGGTAACGGCAAGTTCTCTATGAATATTGATTTATTCAGAGGGTCAAAACATTTTGTGAAGGATAAACGGGTGTATTTTTTCGACTTAAAGTTAAAGTTCTTGTATTAGGATATTTTAAAAAAAGTCTAAGGTCTAAAGTCTAAGGTTTAACGGAAATTGGGCCGCGAGGTCCCAGTTTGAGGCGAACTACTAGTATTATGTTTACATAGGTATACATTAGATACATTGTGTAATAATGACATTATTTATCTACATAACTGCCTAGCGGTTTTGCCTGAAAAGTTGCCTAAATGTTTCTTTAAGGTCTAACCACGCCATGGTGAAAAGTCCTAGCACGGGATTACACAGTAATTTGACTCCCTAGAAGCGGTTGAACTCAAGGTCGCGCGAGTTTATAACGAGGTTGGTAGGGTTCGGTAGGCAGCGAGGTGCCGAATAGGCGTTATTATTGTGAATTACTCAAAATATCAAAAAGAATTAAATACTTTGTGATATTTTTACTAATTAATTATTCACAACCATTATTCGAAAGCTTACTGCATAAAAACGTCTATTCGGCACCTCGCTGCCTACCGAACCCTACCAACCTCGTTATAAACTCGCGCGACCTTGAGTTCAACCGCTTCTAGGGAGTCAAATTACTGTATAATCTCTTTACCGAGATCCTAGTTACGAAAATGAAGTCAAAAAATTTGGACAGTATGTATGAAGGTGTGTTCAAAAAAATATCATGGTAAATGAAGGTTTACACTGGTATTAATAATGTACCACTAGGATTTAAAACGTTCGACAAAGATAAGCTTATCTTCTGCAAAATATATAATTTATGAAGCTCTAAAAAACTGTCTTAATCAACATAGTTTTGCAATTAACTTAGCTCATATGCGGAGATACTGTTATTTATCCTAGATTATCTAACATGTTTATAAATTTAATGAAAAATGCTTTATTAATAGACGAAAAATATCATTGGACTGAAATATCATTGCTGCTTAAATAAATAAAGAACTCATTCTCATAATAAGCTTTGTTATTTTGTTTGTATTTTGTATGTACGGACACAAACACATCACTGCTCCCACACGACTTCATTTTTATGTTTCATGAGCATGTGAACGCAGCATAAAATTGCGCTTCCGCACCACTTTCGATCTGATCTTTTAAGGACGGTCCGACGCTAACCGAAGCTCATTTTGTATGGTAGGATGCTAACTAAAAATAATAATTGAGGTTTATACTCCAACAGAACAGATTACCCCATTTACACTGTCACAGTCAAATCACGATGTTATAGGTTGTATGGCGAACCTATATGTTGCAGTTTCAGGTCGCCCAAATTACTACAAGGCCTGCAACATGACCTAACGACTACCTCTTACATATCTTATAGGAAACAGTTGGGACCCACAGTTTACGTGCCTTCCGAAACACGGTAGTAGTCCAGGCTAAAATCTTTGTTACACTGACACTACGCGGTACTGGGAAAGCGCGGTGCGTTTAGGGCCGTGCGTACTCAGTCAGTGTTTGTATGCGTGTACCTTGTGTTATATGGCTTACTAAAGAAGCTATATTTTTTTTATTAATTATAGTTTAGCATTCGACCACGATCTCGCATGATGATGCGAAATCAGACTAAACCTGCGCCTGTTAAAAAAGTATGCATGATACATTTCTCCCTGGTTTCACTGAACATCATGACGGAACACGGTTATATAATGACCGCTAGACACGGTTTTGTCCAGCGTGTGGCAACAAGTCACGGCCCAAGGCCGAACAACCAAAATTTATATTTTTTTCTATTAATTAAACTATTTCTGTCTTATTTAGTTATTCTATTAGTCCATAATATTATGTATTGTTTAAAGATAACGTGACAGTTTATTCAAATTGTAGACGAGCGCGACAAAAGTCAAGGATTCTACAAAACTGGATTATTCAAGAAAGTTATAGACTTTATAATCATTGGATAGCATTTTGATACGGTCGAGTTAATAAAACCTAACAAGATGTTAATTTATTACTCCTATTTACATAATTTATTTGAATTGACTTAATACGTAGATAAATGTTTAGCATGCTTTATACAATACAATACAATACAATACAATAATACTTTATTGCAAACCTGGTTACAAGAAATTGTTTCATTAGTAGACAATACACATAGAGCTAAAGGTATACAATCGGCGGTCTTATCGCATAGAGCAATCTCTTACAGACCTGGTTACCTGGTTGGAAGGAATATTGAGAACATGTATAGAGGCGGTGTGCAATACTTCTGGAAATAATGTTATTTATTATTACAATAATTAGATAGTTTACTAATTAATATACTTTATTTTACACACTGTGTTCAAAGAGCATTTTGGGAAGGTTCTCGGTATTTCATAGTCAGACAGATACTGTTTGGATCCTTCTTACAGTGATTGGATTAAAAACGTTTCTAGCCTCATTATTATAGCAAAAAAAAACTTTACATTGGTAAATAAGTACACGAAAGTGTAAGACCATACATTATGATGATAGAAGGCGCAACGAATGTCTGCCTTAGCAGGCATATTAACAATTATTAAATGTCCTCATCCCTCGCAGCTAAATCTTCGCTTTCATAGAGAGGGTGGTATTTCATAATGAAAGGCCAAAACCGTCTTTAGTCTCTGCACAGTTCTAGTTTATCTATGATTTCAGTAGGTGTCTGGACATGACGTCACAGTGCTGCTTCCTAGAGGCTGTTATTTCAGAAAACCCTCATTGTAACAGTCGCCCTAAGTTGGTTACTAATTTAAATAAATAAAAGGAAAGAGTGACTAATTGACTGACTGATCTATAAAACGCATAGCCCAAACCACTGAACGGATTTGGAATACAGATAGGATTAATGACGTAGACCTCCACTAAGAAAAGATTTTGAGCATAAGCTAGTTTAGTATAAAAAAACTAGTCTAAAATTTTTGGCTTGAGAAGATGAATATAATAATATTATATCAAGCAAAATGTCGCCCATGGAACCAGTATAGGTAATAAGTAGGCTTTTAGAAGACAGTTTACATTTCTCACACAAGCGTTATCAGTAGAATAATGGATAATGTGCGGTTACATACATTTATGTTAGTACGGCAAGCGTCTACGGCGCGGCGCGGGCGCAGGCATAGCGCCGACAAAATCGGCGTCTGCGCACAAACCTCGCTTTACTCACCTCCTACACACATATATGAACATTTTTTAATATATTTGTGGATAATTAAAAAAAAAAAACATTACAGTGTGCATCGTGTTAGACTGCGTTACCCGTTTTAAGTTTAATTCATGATTTTAAAATTTTATTTGAAATTATTAAGATTTTTTAAAAACAGTGTTTTAACTACGTCGCCCATTTCCAAAATAATTATCGATTTTTATAAATTAAATTTGAGAATATTAGGATTTTTATGTGTCGTAAATTTGTGATAAGTGCAGTGTTAATTTCAGAATATAATTTATAGCACTACCTGCGGAGCGACTGTTTATTTCAAACGTAAGTTTTCTTTAAATCATTATTTTTAAATTAAACATTACATACAGAAATACAGATAATTTTGATAATATTTACATTAAGATAATGGCGAAAAATGTGTCAAATTTTTAGGTGTTTTACGTGGCATAAAATATATTTTCGCGTAATGGTTGAATGCTCAAATTCAATATTTCTTGTTGCCTCTCTACGTAGCATAGCGACGTAGCACATCCGTAGCAGTTTTATAAACAAAATTAAGATGGACGTGATTTATTTCGCTCAGAAACGATACTTTTGGTTAACATAATTTATACCACCGCAGCTACTCCCTGAAGAATATCCTCGTACAGGATCGAAACGGTCGGCACGAAGCCGAAGTAAATACAAGTGAGTTTATGCCGTTTATCGTTTATTTACAAAGATTAACATAATTTATTATTTAAAATTAAAAAAATAATAAAAAATACAACAAACTAAATGAACACTAAATTAAAAACAATAAAACATCTTAATTATTATAAATAATTATTATTTCAAGTAAACTATGAGAAGGAACAGGTTCTTAATTCTGTATTTTCAGGTAGAAAACTATGTTACTAGTATTTTATAACTGATATTATTTTTGCTCGTATCATATAAAATAAATTTATTAGTTAAGCATTATTAAAAATTATTTTTAAATAAGATTAATAACATTAATTGACACTTGAATATTTAATTTTAGTGCCAAGTTCACAGTGAGTCAAAGTCAAGGCAAAACTTACAACTCGCCTTGCCAACGTGCTTCTTTTAACAAAATGTACATTTTTTTCCGTTTTTTTTACTTTGAGCATGATTTCGTCCGACTTTTAAGTTACGATGTGGTTCTAGGTAGGAGCAGAATAAACCTAGAGAGCGGGATTAATACTTGCCTGGCTAAATTGAAGTACCTATTTTCTACTATAAAATATACCAACGTAACCAGCGGTGCCCGAAATTATAAATTTTAGATTGCTCCTTATTTGACCACCCTTGGAATAAATAGACCACTCTGAAAAAATATGCGACATTCAATAAAAAAAAATGAAATCGCTCAATAATTCAACTAATTGAAAATTGAAAGCGAGCTGAAAGTGAGTTTAATATTATTATAAAATTCACTCGTCTCTTAATAAGAACATTACTGACTTGACCAGTATCTTTTAACAAAGTGATCAGAAATGCAGTGTCGAGGTTATCAAAATATTATTAATTATAATTAATCTAACGCTAACCCTTGCATAATGTTAGTTATATAGTAAACACCACCTGCTGGGTCAACAGATCAACCGATACCCGACGAGTCAGACTTCCATCATAAATAAATAAATAAATATTTCAGGACATCACACACAGCGCCACCTAACCCCAAGCTAAGCAACTTAATACTTGTGTTATGGTGGTTAGCGGATACAATACTTATATACTTACTTTTCTTTCGTAAATACATACTTATAATGGATATTGAACCACCCAGACCAGAAACAAATCAGACCAATAAAAACCAAAAAACCTGTGGATCACACGAACATTTGTCCTATGCGGGAATCGAACCCGCAACCTTCTGCGCTGCAAGCGGGTATTAGCCCACCATAGAGGTCGTCAAAATCATGTATAATCAAATCATGTTACTGGATCGTATTGTATTGACCGACTGATTGCTACCTACGGTTAACTACGACTAGAATTAGATGGTGGCAGATTTGCGGCAGTTGTGATTTGCTTCGTCTTTCATTATGAGAACGGCGAAGCTATGGAACCTCTCGCTACCTCAGTTTTCCCAAATGCAATAACGTGGGTTTGTTCAAATCAAGAGTGAATAGGTTCTTACTGAACAAGCGTGCTACAACTTCGACTGCATCGTCACTTACCAACAGGTGAGATTGCGTTCAAACGCTAGTTTAGTCTGCTATAAAAAAAATGCCCATAATATAGAGGTTCTTCTCATAGATTTCCTTCCCGAAACTTCCGAAGGGACGGTAGAGTAATTAAATTGAACTAAATTATTGTAAAATTAATTTGCAAAGTACTCTATTGCAACCAATTTGTTTGCCTAAATGTTTGAACTCTACGAGACATTTTTTAACAAATACCTACATAGGTAAATAAACTGAATATCCCCTTTCTCGATAAGAGACGAGCACGCATGCCGGCAGTTAGCGGAACAAGTAAACAATAATTGTATTTATCTAACAATTATTGTGATTGCGAAGGTCTCGACCCTCGATTCCTCTCTTATTATACTCCTACGGTTACTAGACCACTGATTAACTTAAATTATACATCTAAAATTATTATACATGCTAAAGTGTTGATGATCTAGGGAAATGAGTTATTTTTATGCTAATTTACCTATATATGTATTTAATAACTAGCTTACGCTCGCGGCTTACCTAATTGTGTTCCAAATTTCAACCCAATCCATCCAGTAGTTTAGGCTGTGCGTTGATAGATCTTAGATCAGTCAGTCAGTCACTCTTTCTTTTTATATATTTAGATAACAGTACAAACTAAAAGTTACAGAAACCAAAACACACATACAGTTATTTAATAATTAAAGTAAGGAGTTACGTATTAAATGTACATTAGATAGGTAAACAATAAAACACATACAGATCACCAAGAGTGCCAGTATGTATGTCGGTATCCTGGACAGCCTGTAAAAAAATGTTGAGTATTGAGATTGCTCTGGGAGTAGGCGCGTTGTTGGCGTAACTCGTACGAGTATATAGCGAGACCGCGTTTGTGAATATTCGGTGATGACGATGACCAGAACGCGTGTATTTCTTTTTGTTTTTCAATTTATTTTGAAGGCCTTTGTCAATTATTCGACCACACCGCCCATTTGGAACACAACATATGTATAAATTACAATCACTAACAAACACAAACACTTAAAGCACAATCAATTAATTTAAAGAACAATATGGCCTCCTCTGACATTAGGTTGGCTAAAATAGTGTTGCAAAAACCTACGTCATATTATAAGCCGTACATGTAAAACCATTGTCGTCGATATTGGTCGTTGCGCACACACTCCATCAACAAATGGACACTTGGCACATAATACTGCATGTTGTTCAGCACCGAGGGATTGTCCACCTTGTTACGTAACAATATGCAGACATATATTTGTAGCGTCCGTGGCCCAGTGGTCATACGTCCGGCTTATAAGCCGGAGGTCCTGGGTTCAAATCTCAGTGTGGCAAAGATTTTCGCCTGGACGCTACCGTGTTTCGGAAGGCACGTAAAACTGTGGGTCCCGGCTGGTTCCTATAAGATATGTAGGAGGCAGTCGTTAGGTCATGTTGCAGGCCCTGTTGTAATCTCGGCGACCTGAAACTGCAACATATGGGTTAGCCACATAACCTATAAATTGTGATTTGACTCTGACAGTGTAATTAGGTAAACCTGTTCTGTTGGAGTATAAAACCCAATTATTATTATAGCAAAAGCTTCCCTAGTTTAAGGGTATCAAGCTCCTCGTTAATCTGAGTAAAATAACAAACGCAACAATGTATATTGAAGTTGTCATCAATCGTAGTGGGTGAGAATGGCCCTCAAGTACCCGATAGTAAGCATCATGATTACTCATTTAATATATCAAACACAGTGCCAGACCCGTCTCCCGAGATATTATAAACAAAGCAAAATGCCAAAAACACTTTTTGTGATTATAAGGTGTATAATTATCTTTGACTAGTGTCAATTATTTATGGGTCTAGAAACTTCTTTTTCGTATTGTCACTCCATTGACCTTAAGATTTGAAATAGGGACAATGACTGCCCCATTATTATCTAAATTAATTAGGTGATTACTAGAAAATTACGAATCATTGTGGTTATCTAATAAATATGTCTTATTGTTTCTCTTAATGGTTATCATTGTCACATATTGATGTACAACATGTCTGTTATTTTGATTAATTAGCTTTTGTTTAGTTATTATGTCACAATAGTACCTTAAGTTAAGTGTGAAAGCTACATAATAAAATGTAATTGGATTGCTATTATAATTGACGACCTCTGTGGCATGGTGCAACGCAGAAGGTTGCGGGTTCGATTCGCGCATGGGACAAATGTTTGTGTGATCCACAAATATTTGTTTTTGGTCTGGGTGGTTCAATATCTATTATAAGTATGTATTTACAAAAGAAAAGTATATAAGTATTATATCCGTTATCCTAACCACCATAACACAAGTATTAAGTTGCTTAGCTTGGTTATTTATTAAATAGGGCCAGATATAAGTGTTAAAGAAAGATTCCGATTCCGATTCGAGACTTCCTTTGCAGGAGGTCGTCTAGGTGGGTACCCCAACAGTGCCAGTTATTCTACCGCCTGAGCAGTGATGTGCAAACATTACTGTGCTCCGGTAGGAGGGCACTGTAGCTAGTAAAATTACTGGGCTAAAGAGTCTTAACATCTTATGACTCTTGAGTAAGAAGCGTTGGTGCAGTGCTCCTAGAATTTCACATAATTGAGAAATCCTAGGTAACACTGTACTGATTATGGGCAGCCGTTATCTCTTAACATCAGGAGAGCGTCTTGCTCGTCTTCTACTTCATCACATAAAAAAAATAAAAAATAAAATTGTTTTACATAACAATATTGTGTAATTAATAATTAATCTTTTGTAGTAATTGTATAATAATTGTAATTTGATCACATTGATAATTGGTGTAATTGGCTAAGGCCGTACTAATTATATATAAATAAATAAATCAATTGTATAAATTTACAAATGAATGATTTTGTATAGATCGGAAAGTCACTACGATAGGTACATATAATAAAGAAAATACTTCCTTAAGATCGCTTATGCCGCAGGACGCTCTCTCGCTCGCACCATTTGACACATTGTGAAATATAAATTCATAGAATTAGTTTTTTGAAAATTCCTCAAGAGAATCCCTGCACAATATTATTTGATATATTAAAAAAAATGGCATGGTTACCAAAATAAAAATAAAATCTCCCCATGAAATTTTAAAAAACTTGAGAGGTATCAAGGGACACCCGGATGGAACGAAGTTCCTTTCGATTAATTAGTGAAGGAATTGTAATAACATTTTATTACTATTTTTTTTTGTATAGGTTACACCGGGGGTAGACTTCCTTTGCAGGAGGTCGTCTAGGTGGGTACCCCAACAGTGCCAGTTATTCTACCGCCTGAGCAGTGATGTGCAAACATTACTGTGCTCCGGTAGGAGGGCACTGTAGCTAGTGAAATTACTGGGCTAAAGAGTCTTAACATCTTATGACTCTTGAGTAAGAAGCGTTGGTGCAGTGCTCCTAGAATTTCACATAATTGTGAAATCCTAGGTGACACTGTACTGATTATGGGCAGCCGTTATCTCTTAACATCAGGAGAGCGTCTTGCTCGTCTTCTACTTCATAACATAAAAAAAAAAAAAAAAAAAAGAACACGCACGGCTTGCTAAATACATACGTTCTGATATTGTAATATTAAAATATGATTTGTTTTTGAATTTATTAAAATTATGACGCGTACACTTGCTAAACACACAATAATGGAGAGATTATAATGCGTATGACTTGGTTAGCACAATAATAAAGAGAGGTTATAATGCGTACTTGCTAAAAATACAAAGCTTCGTTACAATAAAATTTTTGATAATACTATAAAACTTATTGTCGGAGTCAAATCACAATAGTTAGTGTGGCTAACTCATGCACATGTTGCAGTTTCAAGTCGCTAAAAAGTGTGATCCAGTTATGTTATAGAACCTGGAAAGTTTTTCGGAAGCTTTGTTGACCTTTATTTAAATGATCGATATTTTTTGTTTCGACCACCTGCAAGTGTTGACGACGTTACATTAGCAGCTTTTTATTCTATAATTAAACATTTATAATTATTATACCTATCGTATATAAATGAGCATGAGTTTGTTCATGGGTCCACGTTTGGGTCACGCCGTGTCACACGTGCTTAAAATCTGGTCGGACGTTGGCCGAACCCTACATCACAATATAAATTATATCCAAAAATAAAACCAATATTATACCTACCAATAACAAATCTAAAAATACAGTTGTTATCTTTATTAACTAAGTAAATCATAATATATATTTTTTTTTAATAATATGGCAACAGTTGGGTTTTGCCAGTGTCTATATCATACTAGTCGTTGCCATGGAAAGCCATGGCCGAAGCCTACCACGAGTTATAGGTTGTTCAAACTAATACTCAGAATTCATTCATTCAGAAAGGCTACATTACTTTTGTAAGTCAATTATACTTTTTTTTAGTATTAATAACTTAGGACTGTACCGCTCGTTCGCATAGCACCTCTATGAGTAGAATGAGCCTATACTATGAAATAGACCTGTAATTGTGATTTGACTCTGACTGTGTAAGATTGGGTAGTCAGTTCCGATTTCCTTTGAAGTATAAATACCAATTATTATTATTACTAGCTTATGCTCGCGGCTTTGCCCGTATGGCAAAATCCTTTCTTCGCGGAGGCCTCCGTCATAAAACCTGTCTATGTTTCAAATTTCAACCCAATCCGTCCAGCAGATTAGGTTATGCGTTGATAGATCAGTCAGTCAATCAGTCACTCTTTCCTTTTATATATTTAGAGTTTATTTATTACTTTTTTACCATTGCTTCAGAAACTACTAGGTAAGTATGAATACTTATTAATAAATCCGCGACTCATCACTCCGTGAACTCGAGTAAAGTGAAGTTATCACAGCCAGCGCTAGATCAGTAGGTCACTTATCACTCGTCCTAAATACTAGTAGTTCGCCTCAAACTGGGACCTCGCGGCCCAATTTCCGTTAAACCTTAGACTTTAGACCTTAGACTTTTTTTAAAATATCCTAATACAAGAACTTTAACTTAAAGTCGAAAAAATGCACCCGTTTATCCTTCAAAAAATGTTTTGACCCTCTGAATAAATCAATATTCATAGAGAACTTGCCGTTACCCTATGTTTATGAAATTTGGCATACCTTAACATATATTTTAAATAAGGGAAAAAATCTGAAAACTTTTAATCTACTATATAAAAATAAGTCGGGTTTTCCTTCCTGACGCTATAACTCCAGAACGCACGAACCGATTTCCACGGTTTTGCATTCTTTTCTCGGGTCCGTCGTAGTCTCGGGCTCCGTGAGGTTTATAGCAAAGAAAATTCAGGAAAAATTTCAACAGAAATTTAAAACGAAGCCATCTGGTGGCGAAACAGAGTTCGCCGGGATTGCTAGTTTTTAATAAAATTAATTTATTTAAAAATAGCGCTATTTAAAGAACGTAATCATCGAAGTTAAGCAATGTTATGCGTGTACGTATTTGGATGGGCGCGTACGTAGTGATCTCAACTTTTTGCTGACTTTTTTGGAGAGAGCCACCAGTGGTCTGCGCTGCACTACGGTGTGCTCGTGCACCTTTATTGTTGAATGTGCCGGCACAAACTATTCTAAGTTTTAAAAAGTTTTGCAGATAGGCTACACAAATAATAATATATTATCTTACTGCCAGCGAAAAAGCTAATATGCCCAAGATGAAATTGTGTATTTAATAATTAAAAAGGCTGCAGCCTTATTAAATGGTCTTATAATGGTCTTTTCAAAATACTGAACCATTTTAAAATTGCGACTTTCAACCTAACAAAATGTTACTGTCTTTTATGGGAGTGAATCGCAAATCTATAATGATCATCTCTAAATTATGAACCATTTTGAAATTGCGTCTATCAACCTAACAAAATGTTACTGTCTTTTATGGGAGTGAATCGCAAATCTATAATGATCATCTCTAAATTATGAACCATTTTGAAATTGTGTCTATCAACCTAACAAAATGTAAGTGTTTTTATAGAAATGAATCGCAAAACTATAACGGTCAACCCTAATTTCTGTACCAATTTGAAATTGCGATTATCTACCTTACATAATGTTTTTATCTTCTAAGAAAATGAATCGCAAATCTATAATGGTCAACTCTAATATCTGTACTAATTTGAAATTGCGTTTATCAACCTACCGAAATGCCCCATCTTCAACGACAGTGAATCGCAATTACATAACGGTCCGTACTATTCGAACTAATTTCAAACTGCGTTTATCTACCTACCAAAATGTTCCCATCTCCTAAGACAGTGAATCGCAATTATATCCCGGTTACATTATTAATAAAAGATTTAACTGCAACTCTTGGGCCGATTTGGCTCATTTCTGAACATGAGAATTCTTTGCGTTTGTACTACCCGTTCGCAAAGTTCCGTCAAGATTGGAACTTCGGTAACGTGGTAATCAAGGAATCTCTTTAACTCTAGAACCCTTCGACCGATTTGGCTCATGTTCGAACTTAAAAATTCTATGGATATGTACTACGCGTTTGCAAAGTTTCATCAAGATTGGACCATCGGTTTTCAAGTTATCGCGTAACAAACATACATACAAACATACACTTTTGATAAAATATTTAGGTAGGTTATAAAAAATGTTAATAGCTCAGAAAAAAAATTATCGGCGTACCAGTTTTGAAATTATCGTCAGACCTATCTTAAAGACTTTAAGTCACTTATATCTCTGCAATACTGAAGCCTATTTGGCTTTTTTTTTTTACTATAAGTATTCTATTAACCTATTTAACTGGTGTGCAAAATTTCATTTAATTTGGATTTACCGTTTTTGAGTAAATGTCGATCAAAGTTAGGCACCAGAGGTCAACCGTTAAACTGGTCAAAACGCAGGCTTTTCGCGGCTCTCGACTCTAAGACCTCGCTTCGCTCGGTCGATTATCAATATTGGACCATAGCTCATGATCGTGGCCAAATCCGTGTGTCAATTGATATTCTAAGTAAAGCGGGACACCGCTAAGCTAACATGAGCTTAATATGGTTTAATAGCAGTGTTTGTTTTTCGTCTAGTCTGCAGAATTAAAATTTAGGCACTAGGTCAGCGATTTTATCCACTTAAAAATAGCAAATTAACGAAGACAAGGTCCATGGACTTATCCCGCCTTCTAGGTTTGGTCTGCTACCTCTACGGCTGCATCGTTGCTTAACATCACGCGAGACCGTGGTCAATATATTCTCTGTTTTATTAAATAGGCAGGTAAATAAACCCATATTATTTACATACCTAACTCAGCAATAAATTGTCCGCTTATAAAATTCCCGCATTACGAAGTCAAGAGGTGATGAATATCATAATATTCCTCAAGTTATCTCGTAAATACGATACATAAGAGATAAATAGTTAGGTGACAGGTCAGCGAACGGCGGGCATTCCTGATCTTTCACTAAAAGGAAACCACGACATGACAATACTAAATACGAGTACACTGCATACTATATAAGTACTTATAATATGAGGGATTTATCCCCTGCCTTCAAGGCAAACACCATACAACTAAATCGGCTCGTCATCGGCTTCAACTATATTTGAAATGTAACGAGTTATTAATAAATTTTAAATTTGTACGTCCTGTGGGCAAAAACATGCTGAGTTGTGAAATGTATTATAACCTCTGTATTCAAACAAACCATGTTTTAACAATTTTTCTTTAATTTTGTAGGTTTAGGCTATTATTTACGGCTGCATTGTCGTTTAACAGAGCGCCATAGGAACTCCGTAAGTAAACGACGCTACCCCATCGGGTTTGGGCTCATTTGATTCGTATTGACGAGTACTTTGGTGCTGGATTGTAATAATAATAACAGCTTGTTTTTAATTATTTTTCAAATTTCACTTTATAAAATCTTATCTTAAGGTTAGGTAAAACCATTGGACACGGCTATAAATGCCATTCAGAAAATCACATAAATATTTGAACAGTGCAAAGCTATGCAAATAAAAGTAAGACATAAAATAAATTATATTTATAACATTTGATGTAGCATGTTGTTGAAAACGTGACATCCTAATATTAATGGTTAGGTTTTAATGGATGTAGATACATATATTATAATAGTAATAAAAAATACATTCTTTCATACATAATATTAATGAATGTATTTTTTATGTATAAGACCGATTTTTTTAAATACTAAATAGGACTACATTTGACCACATCCCACCTGATGGAAAGTGTAGATGCGGTCGACACGATGACGATGAATCACATACGATGCCTAGAAAGGTCTTCGTAGGAAAGATCTTCTCTCGTACCTCGAAAATTCCCAACTTTTAAAAATTAATATATTTTTATTTAACACTAGCTGCGCCCAGCGGTTTTACCCGCTGCACTTTAGCCTATGTGTTATTCTGGGGTTTAAGCTATTTCTTCACCAAATTTCAGCTCAATCGGTCTACCCGTTTAGACGTGAAGAAGTAACAAACATACACACTCACTCACAAACTTTCACATTTATAATATTTGTGTGATTTACACAAAATATGAATACGAGTACTATTGTATTAGTAAAAATAAAAAATGTTCGCATTTTAAACATATTTCCCTCATCCGTGTTTCCCGTTGAAGCAAAACGCTTGGTGCAATTTGGTATAAATTTAGTGTTTAGAGCTTGGACTGTGTGTTAGAGTCTTAACATCTTATGACTCTTGAGTAAGAACCGTTGGTGCAGTGCTCCTAGAATTTCACATCATTGTGATATCCTAAGCACTGTACTGATTATGGGCAGCGTTATCTCTTAACATCAGGAGAGCGTCTTGCTCGTCTTCTACTTCATCACAAAAAAAAACATAATAGGTACATCTGCCTAGATCCTCCTTCCTCCTTCTGCCCGCATCTTGCCTAGTGCGATAAGACCGCCGATTGTTTACCTAGCATTTAGATATCTAGCTCAGTAAGTTTCTTTGTAATTATATGGTACGCAATAAAGTATTATTCTATTCTATTCTACATCTGATACTTTAATAACATAAAAACTTCAAAATTAAAACATAAAACTTCAAAATTATGAAGTCATTAGGTACTAATTAGGTATATTATTCCGCAGAGAGGTCACTTGGAGATGGCATGAGCGAGACATTTTATCTAATTAAGTATTTTTAGCTATACGATGTAGATATTCTATTTTATGAGTTTGAATGGTATCCGGTTCATGTGTATAGGTATAATTAATTATATATAATTTATTAGATAAATCAGATTTAAAAAGGACAGATCCTTATTCTATTAAGCTTCTAAGCTTTTATTTACTTTCCTGTCCGTTGTCTGGCTGTCTGTAATCAAATCTTGCAATTTTAATTTTGACCCACTTCCCGGTATCCGATTGAGCTGAAATTTTTTATGCATGTATAAATCATATATGTCTAAATCGGATATCAATGCAATATTATTATGACATTGAGTTGATCTGATGATGGAGCTGGAAGGTGGCCATAGAAACTCTGTAACTAAACAACGCAACCCCATCGAGTTTGGGCTTATTTTATTCGTTTTGACGAGTACTTTGGTGCTGAATGGTAAGAATAATAAATGCCCATGTATGCTTAAATCTTTAAAGCTATGCAACGGATTTTGATGCGGCTTCAACAAATAGAGTGATTCAAGAGATAGATTTATATGTATAATACAAACATAATATGGTAAAGGAACACTAATCATTGTCTGTTAGGCGCAACGAAGTGCGCGCGAGTCCACTAGTTAATTTGATAAATCTAAACATGACCAGTAATTTCGCTGGTAACAATCCCCATCAGCTTTCATTACTGCTTCGAAGATTAATATACGGATGTATTTTGTTAGAGCCTAAAATAACAAATACGCTCTTTTCACCGAGTCAAACCGCTGGACTCTGCTAGTTATTACTCATAATATATAGATTTATAGCTACATAGTAAAATGAAATAGAAAAAAGAGTACTCTTTATTGCAACCAAAAAAAGTTACAGTTTTACTTAATTACTGGGCTAAAGAGTCTTAACATCTTATGACTCTTGAGTAAGAAGCGTTGGTGCAGTGCTCCTAGAATTTCACATCATTGTGAAATCCTAGGTAAGACTGTACTGATATTATGGGCAGCCGTTATTTCTTAACATCAGGAGAGCGTCTTGCTCGTCTTCTACTTCATAACATAAAAAAAAAAAATTAGCACTGAATTACAATTTGGTCCACAGTGGGCGGCCTTATCGCTGTGAGCGATCTCTTCCAGGCAACCAACCTAAGTAATAATTACCTAAGTACCCTTGAGTCTTGAGTACCTAAGTATTGATTTAAGAGAATATTACTCACCATTTGCTTATTATTGTACTCTCGTAGTTATTCCTTTCATAATTCCTTACTTATCGGACATCGTTTCGAAATTAATTATTTTTTATTGCTTGCGCTAATGATTTTGCTACATTGTAAAGAACTATGCTTGTATACATAATGATATATTTTATTTTATCATATTTAACTTGTATTTTGAAAGGGTAACAAATAAAGATCCATAACTTCGCAGTTATAGTGTTATGGAAGATTTTATTGCATTATTCAGTCCATAGAAAGTGCTGCTGCCACGCGGTGAAGATAAGAACTAAAATTTCGGTGGATCGTAGCGGGCCTACGGAAAATGCTACGAGTTGATTTATTTTATTATAACTTTTACGACTTAATATGTGTGTAATGTGTGATACACGTTAATTCATAATAATATGATAGATGTTTATAAGATAATATGACGATAATAGATAAAATACTATGTTCATCTAAAGCTCAAAAGACTTTAATTAAAAAAAAAATGACTATGAGAAAATGCAAACGTTTTGAAAAGATTTTTTTTAAAATAGGATTGCGTCCGAGTAGTCTAGTAAACATAAAAAAAACATTCCGACCAATTAAGAAACTTTCTTCCTTCTTTTTAGGGTTCCGTAGTCAACAAGGAACCCTTATAGTTTCGCTTTGTCCGTCCGTCCGTCCGTCTGTCTGTCCGCGGCATTGCGGAGAAACTATAAGTCCTAGAAAAGTGTAATTTTGTATACAGGTAAGTAATAATAAGGGTAAGAGAACGGTGACAAAAAATAATTTTTAATTAATTAATTTAGGCTACCTCCCGTACACGTAAGATGGGGATGATTTTTTTTTCTGGCTGATACCATCGTGTGGGGTATCGTTGAATAGGTATTTTAAAATGAAGGACGGTTTGCTAAGAAACTTTTTCGATTTCATGTTCTGTTTGAAAGATATTCAAGTTTAAAAAAAAAAATTGAGCGTCCCCCCCCCTCTAAAATCTGAACTACTAGCTTTAAAATTCTGAAAAAAATCAGAGGTATGCTTTCAACCATGAATTTTCCAGGAAAACTATAGCGGTTAAGATAAAATTATTAGTTTCGGTAAAATCAGCAAAATAAGAATACCTAAAGCTAACCTAGCCTATAGTTTATTAATGCATAACTAGATGGCGCTAGTAGTAAAATTAGATCGCGCAAGCGAATTGTTCATGGTTGTATTGTTTACGAGTTATAGCTATCACAAATAAATCACCATATTACAGTGTTACTTAGCTCATAATTTCTAACTTAAGTTTTTTTATTATAATTTGATATAGCATGGTCAAGCATGGCAAGGCTACTTGTGTGAATGATCCGGATATATTTTTTTTAATTTGCGGAGAATATTATGCTCAAATAATTCCGTTTGAATGTGACAACGTTCATAATTTAGGCTTACAAAAATTACTTTGGATACTCCCTGGAAATTAACGACAAGCCTTGGATTCCCCAAAAGTTATGCAAAACGTGTGTTGAGTATCTACGTTTGTGGACAAATTAGAAAATAAATAGATTTTGGTACGAAACCGCTATAATGTGGAAAGGACTCGAGAACCATCACGATGACTTATTTTTGCTTAGTGTAAACATAAAACTATTGTTTTGATTTTATTAAAAATTAAGTATGCGGAACATAACTGGCTCATAATGTGTTCATTTAACAAGTGAATTAAATTTAAAATTTAAAAAAACCCCCAACGCAATACGTAATTCACCATTTTTTGATGGCGGCCATCTTGGATTTTAAATTTTAAATAGTGGGCTGTATTCTACTCGTTAAGCCCTTTCATTTGATACCCATATTGAGGGGGTCGTGGAAGAAAAAAGTAATCCGCTATTTTGTAGCGGCGGCCATCTTGGACCGATTTTCACCAAACATGGCTAAGAACACTCTCGACTAACTCTACTTTCAAACAAAAAAAACTAAATCAAAATCCGTTCATCCGTTTGGACGCTACGATGCCACAGACAGACACATACACACACACACACACACACACAGACAGACAGACAGACAGACAGACAGACAGACAGACAGACAGACAGACAGACAGACAGACAGACACGTCAAACTTATAACACCCCGTCGTTTTTGCGTCGGGGGTTAAAAATGGTTTACTTTGTTTTAGGCCAATGGTGGTTATATTTTTTTTTTTGTAAAGTAAGAATTATTTGGACTTTTCTCAACACGTCCAAAAACTAATGCGTCACTTTCAAAGGCTCGAATGTGACATAACCATCAAGTTACACTCTCTCCACGACCACCTACTATATTCATGACAATCTTGGGGTACTAAGTGAAGAATTGGGCAAGCAATTCCACCCGAACTTTTGTTCGATGAAGTAACGCTATCAAGGCTTCTGGAACGCACATATGATGGCTGAATATTGTTAGAGCATTTAGAATAGCCCTTAGAATAAGAATAGCATTTAGAATAGCTCTGCCTTCAGTTTCAGCAAGAAAATCAAATAACATAAAGAGTTTTTCAACTTAAACTTAAATTAATTAGGATCATCTCTACATTGACCACCCACAAGGTGGACAGACGACCTTATAAAGGTCGCCGGAAGACGCTGGATGCAGGTCGCTTCCAACCGGTACATATGGAAGTCCAAAGGGGAGGCCTATGTTCAGCAGTGGACGTCTTACGGCTGAGATGATGATGATGATGATCTCTACATTTATAGCGTTTTATTACGAAAACAACATAATATGTGTCATATCTTTTTAACTAGAGCTGGTACAGAAATTTCAGTCACAAATTTGAAATCGTCGTCAAAAATCATCCAAAATGCTGTTGTGCAGTGTATTCAATCTACTAGAACTACGGAACCCTACATTGTGCGTGGCCCGACTCGCGCTTGGCCTATTTATTTAATTGGTTAAATATGAATCATCATGTAAATAATATTAAATGTAATGACAATGTAAATAAATGAGATAACAAGCCCGCCGCGTCACGTGATTATTGATAACTGCAGGTGTTAAGACGAGCAATCTGTCTTCATCAGAATTGCTTTACATCTTCTGCTAATAAGGGTCAAACGGTCACAATGCTTTGCCAGCAGGTTTTTTTTAGATGATTATGATGGTTTTTTATGAAGAACCGAGTCTTAATGATATTGATTATAATAGACAAAGATTCTATTGTGTTTACTTGTGTTTATTACCTCTTTTATATTAAAACGATAGTTACTATAATTCTACGGTAGTAGAGTACGGTTAGTAAGTTATACGGTGCAGTGGATTGCAGGTAGTTTTATTTATAGAGCTACTATACTACTACTACTAGATTACTAGCTATGTCCGCTAAAAAGTAGTTTCCAGCTCTGGTTTCCAACTGGTGTTTCAATAGCACACCATACCAAATTCACATCACTACTTTAGCATTAAAATATTACTAGCATAAGAGTCAGAATTACATTTTAATCGGTATTTCAGATTGCTTAGAAATCTTAGCAGATAGTTATGCAGCTTTGGATTAAGGCAGTTTACTCAGTTTAGCCCTCCTGCTCCATTTACCTTAAACATCATATTATTCTCGTCACACGTAAGGTTAAGGACAAAACTAAGTAATAGTCATCGATAGTACCTCCTATAGGGAACCTATAAGATACCTAGATTCTATAGGATCTGTTGTGTTAGGGATTTCCATCACGACTGTGCTACTGCTGTACCGAATATCGTGATGTTGCATATTATTTAAAACTATTACGTATTAATTTTGTATTAGATGACGCGATGATGCGCACTTTGAGTTTCTACCTATTATCACAGTTTAACCGACTTCAAAAAAGCAGGAGGTTCTTAATTCGATTGTATGTTTTTATATTTGTTACCTCAAAACTTTCGACTGGGTGAACCGATTTTGGGCCTTACTCCGCGGAATAACGTAGACGGTTATAAAAGCCCTATCTGTGTTCCAAAATTCAACCCAATTAAGTTCAGCGGTTGAAGCTGTGTATTGATAGATCAGTCAGTCAGTCAATCGGTTACTCTTTCCATTTATAATACTTATATTATTTAGATTAGATGACGCTATGATGCGCACTTTAAGCTTCTGCGTATAATTATCATATTTTTTATTAGAAAGAATAATTAGTAAACGAGAAAAGAATTTAGAATGATATTCTACGCCCTTCCCATGTTATATTTTTTGTTTATTATATTAAATTTTAAATTCTAATCAACTATGAGGCTCTTTGCAGGTGTAGTAACAAGTCTTGATTAATATAGGTAGGTACGTTTTTTCACATTGTGTGTGTGTGTGTGTGTGTGTGTGTGTGTGTGTGTTTGTAAGTTACTGCGTTTTTTTTTAGTCACCTACATCAGCTGATGATGAACGGTCCGGCTGATGATGAACGGTTACCGTCTCTATAGATGTCTACAACATCAGTGGTTATGCCGAACCCTATCACCAGTATTGAATAAAATGTGTTCTTTCTACATTTTCTTTCTTTAATGACTCTCTTATATGTATCAATATTTAATTTTGATCCGAATTCAAAGAAATAATCTGCAGACATTTTCTGAGACATTGAAGTTTTTTGGTAAATGGAAATCTTCTTAAAATGTAAATGAAAGGGAAAAACGTCAAATTCTTATATTCAGGTATTTTTAAATTGGCACTTCCAACTAGTGTGTCAGTCAGTCATAAGACTACATAAGTCCATTATTCTTCATTTCTCAGTAAAAAGAATAATATCTGATGATAGGTACAAAAGAAGAATAGGTATAATTGACCGCTATTAAATTGGAGATTGTTCCCATATCATCAGGAACATATTGTTATAATACCAGATGTAGTTTAAAAATGGTCATGGTATGACGCACACCCGGCGAGTTTTCATATTGTAAATATGCGAAACCGGAGCTAATGTGGTCTTTCAACCATTTTTATATTATAATGTCAACGATTGTGCTTCACATATTTTGTTTGCTTCATTGAATGCGCAGCACGAATGTGGAATTACATAAATTTAGTACCTATTAGTAACGTCCCGCGGTGTTACCCGCGATAAAACAGTTTTTATTATGTTGGATAAAAACTATCTTTTGGCCTTTACTTTTCCCGTTAACGATGAGTCTTTGACATGACGATAAATATTTTTACACTCGTCTTTCTATAAAACCCAGTGGTCATTCTTCTTCTTAGTCGTACACTCTTGACAGAGTGGTCGTGGTTGCTCTGATGCTTGGTCTTCTGTTTGGATTTTCCCGATGGATTTAGCGATGTGACGCCATTTTTGTCTGTTAATGGCGTTGCGAGAGCACTGGGTCATAGATGCCTCCGTGGCCTTCTTGATGAGGTCAGTCCAGCGAGTTGAAGAACGACCTCGAGCTCTTTTTCCTTCAATGGGACCCTGCACAACAAGTCTCTCCATAGAGTCTTCTTTCCCAGAGATGTGACCAAAAAACTTCAAAATTCGTATTTGCACAGTCGACGATAGTCTCTCCTTGATTTGAAGTTCTCTGAGGATTGAGTTATTAGTGGTCATTAAGTCCGGCTTTTAATCCGGAGACCCTGGCTTCAAAGCACAGGGTGTGTGTGTCGCCTGGACGTTACCGTGTTTCGGCGCGGCACGTAAAACTGTGTGTCCCGGCTGTTTCCTATAAGATATGTAGGAGGCTGTCATTAGGTCATATTGCAGGCCTTGTAGGAATCTCGGCGACCTGAAACTGCAACATATAGGTTAGCCACACAACCTATAAATTGTGATTTGATTCTGACAGTGTAAGTAGGGTAGCCTGTTCTGATGGAGTATAGTTATAAACCCCAATTATTTATTTGAAGATGTAACAGACAGACAGACATATATTCGGATTTATAATAATAGTAATTATTTGAATAATAGGTATACCTATTTTGATAATTATTATTAGTTTTGCAAATTTTCGATACCTAAGTGATACCTACATTTATTTAAATAGAAAATATCAAAATAACTTTACATACGATGTTACAATAGCTATAAATATATAAGAGACATGTTTCTAGTTTGAATTTTGAAACAGTAAACATTTTTTTTATTATTGCGTTTTTTCGCATAGCTTCCGTTTATTTATTACACCCTTTTCACCCCTATCCAACACTGCCTACCGAGCAACCTTTTTAAGGCTAAATAAAAATACTAAACACTACGTTCTGCGGTCGCAGTGGGCTATTCGTCACATAAAAAGAACCTGAATAATAATACATGAATAAAGGTTGCAATTGTTCCTGCGGTAACCCCACACTACCTTCCTCATGTGAGCCATAACATGTGGTCTGGCAAGATGGTGACGTCACGACACGTCATCATTACTAGCACACACTCCTTGCCCCTGAGACAAAGTCACCTAACCTATCTGACCACGCATTGGTATTGACCCTCTTTGGACTAAGGTCTGATGAAACCCCAATGGAAATTCCCACTTTTTTTGAAAATTAGACGTGTTTATATCAAACTGACCTTGATCATCACTCCCGAGGCTCAAGATACAAGCCTAGAACTTAGTTTGGGTCTCAACGGCATATTCTTTAGCATTTAAATGTCTTTTCTGTTTACAAGCACTATTATAAAACCTGTATAATACTTTTGGCAATAAACAAATCTTATGTCTTATTCCTTATGTTTTTCCGTTTGTCGTTATTTTAATTATTCGGAAAGGATTGGATATAGTGCGAAAGAACTCTGAAGTAAATGCGACACAGCCGCAGGATCGCGCAAGAAAGTGGGACTTAATTTTTAACCCCCGACGCAAAAACGACGGGGTGTTATAAGTTTGACGTGTCTGTCTGTCTGTCTGTGTCTGTCTGTCTGTCTGTCTGTGTGTGTGTGTGTGTGTGTGTGTATGTGTCTGTCTGTGGCATCGTAGCTCCCAAACGGATGAACGGATTTTGATTTTGTTTTTTTTGTTTGAAAGTAGAGTTAGTCGAGAGTGTTCTTAGCCATATTTGGTGGAAATCGATCCAAGATGGCCGCCGCTACAAAATGGCGGATTACTTTTTTCTTCCACGACCCCCTCAATATGGGTATCAAATGAAAGGGCTTAACGAGTAGATTACAGTCCACTATATAAAATTTAAAATCCAAGATGGCCGCCATACAAAAAATGGTGAAATACGTATTGCGTTGGGGGTTTTTTAAATTTTTAATTTAATTCACTTGTGATGAGCGAATTCGTACGCACTCTGTCACATAAAAAGCGGACGCGGTCAGGATCAAAACAAAAATCGGCTGACTATTCCAAGATTTGAACTTGAACACTTATTATAATCAGGCTGGCTTGTTGCACCAGTGTTTGCCTCTAACATAAAAAATACCATCTATATGAAATTTAAGCTAAAAATATGTGAATGAAGTTGGGGAAACTATTGTACATAATAATGTCGTAAACTACTTAAATAGGTACCATATAAAACCAGGAAGGTAACGTTAGGTGTAACATAGAATATTAGATGACTATATTTCTTAGAAGTATCTCATTATCCTTCTTATAAGATAAATGCGAAACTTTGGATGGATGTGTGACGTATTAGGATAAAACTACTGTAATATATTTGTCTTAACAATATGTAAGTATCGGCTAAGAAAGGATTTTTCAAGGCAGGGAAAGCTCCGAACATACAATTTTTGTAAGTTATATAGGTACCTCTACAATAATAGGGATATGGACAAGATCAATAAAGTAATTTTTGATTTTTGTGCAAGTGCCGTTATAAAATAAAATTCTTAAAAAATATTAGATACATATTTTATGGTTTGAAAAATACAATGGCTAAGATATAACACTTATAAGTGTTTGAGTGGGGACGCGCTACGTCATTATCCGGTACAAAATGACGGTGACGTCACGACCGAACAACTTAAGTGTGTTGTACGTTTTATCATATTTACAAAGAAAAAATACGTGTCCAATATTATGTATGTTAATAAACATCCTTATTATAAAAAATACTATAAAAAGAGCAGCACTCGGCCGACTAAGACTCAGAGGTAGAGCAGTTATACCTTAGAGTTGAGAGTAACATTTAAAAAACAGTAAATTCTACGAATTTCTATTGAAAAATCGCGTGACCAGCCGGTTTGCTAAATTTAGATTTATTTATGTACTTTTTCAGTATAGAGTTGCACGCTGCAGCTAGTTCTCGTACCTACATTTTTATTTTGTCTGTAAGCACGTGTTATAGAATTAGTTGTTAAATGTTTTAGTCTAAAAATTAGCATTTCCGCCCGCATCGTCGTGGTAAACGGCAGAGATATATTATTATAATTCGAGATTTTACTATTTTCACGGTTTGGAGGCTGTGAATAGTTAAATAAATAAACTTATTAGCACAATAAAAAAGTAGTATTATAATATCTAAGTATAGTAGGTAGTTATTAAGTCTTGGCAGCGAACCCCCTATCTCCCACCTCATAAAACTTAAGACTCAAACACGAAATTTGAAAAAAAAAAACGTCCATCTACTTGATTTATTTCAAAAACTTACAAGCGTTAAATATAATACTTCTGCCATTTTTTTAAATTTATTCACAAAATAAAGAAAAAACCTACTTAACGATGTATTATTCTTTTATTTCAAAGTGTTTAATGAATTATAAATGTCTCGCTTATAGAGAGCTGGCCAAAGATTTTGTTGCGAACTCTCTATCGTCAAATGACGAATCCCTAGGAGTTTACGAACACCATTTCGAGTACCTTGAAATCATCACCAATTGCAAAAATCATCCGAAGTTCCATCCAATGTTCAAACTACAGCCTACGTACGCATAGGTAAATTACGTATGTCTCATCAAAAACTAGCGTATTCCTTATACTCTATACCTAAAGTATTTTACTGTCTTATAAAACTAAGGGAAGTGTGTTATTTTGTCCAGTTGTTAGACATCCGGTCGTCTTGACACATTTACATTTTTTTCGATTTTTTTAACATTTATTAGTGTAGTGGAAAGAAAAGAAAATCTTATTGATTTAGAGGTGTGTTCCGTTTACTATCATTATTTTTTATTTTTTTTATGCAAGTACAAGAGAGCGAGGCGCTCTCTTGATGTTAAGAGATAACGCTGCCCATAATCAGTGTACAATGCTATGCAGTATTAAACAATGATGTAAAATTTATAGTGCACTGCACTAACGCTTCTTACTCAAGAGTCATACGATGTTAAGACTCTTCAGCTTAGTAATTTCACAAGCTCCAGTGCTCTCCTACCGAAGCACAGTAATGTTTGCACATCACTGCTCAGGCGGTCGACCTCCTGCACGGGAAGTCTACCCCTGGTAGATAGATAGGTTATTTTTAAACTTTAATTACAAGTTGTGAAGGCCTATAATATTTTAACTTTCACCTTGGCGACATTTTAATTTGATTGTTTGACAATAATTTGTTTTTTCGCTTTTTTATTGTTTGTTGTGTTTAATTAAGTGCCACGTTATCTTTAAAACAAAAATATCGGTATAATAGATTCTGCAAGGTCTGAAAATTGCAAATTATAATTCATTTTGCAAGAATTTTTGTTACAATAAGATCTTAAAACGATATTTGTAGAAATGTTCAAATATTAAGGTTACCCTATACTACAGAATTCAATCAAATCACAGAATAGAATACACTTTATTGAGAACAATAGAAAAATTACATTAAACTTATGATTATTAAATAAAACTTACAACTGCCTCCTACATATTTTATAGGAAATATAATAGTCAAGTTTGCTTTTTTAATGAACTCCAAAATGATATTGTTCCAGGAATGATGAGAAAGCCTGAAGGAGGGAGAGCAACAGTGTTCATACTATTCAGCTGAGAATACTCACAACATAGCCAAGATGTCCAAGGAAACCAGCGTCAAGGTGAGAACCAGATCCTGTGGATCTTATGGATATTGGAAATTATCAATATTGTTAACTTCATCTGATTAATTAGAATAGGTGTATACTAGCCTTATTTACGATCAAATGCATGGCAAAAAAAAAATAATAATAAAGCGAGGTGTTGCTAACAATTTTTTTTTTTCAGTTTCGGAAAAGGGCGTACTTTTTATTTTAAATCAATTTTTTTTTATCCTACCAGTAGGAAAAAAAAACGTTTTATTACGGTTTTCCTACGTTGCTTACGTTGCTTTACTACGACTCTTAATAATAAAAAAATAAATACCTAATAAACATCACAATAAAGATACTTACATTAGGAAAACTGGATGAAAATAATATTGAAGCATTAAGTTACTCCTAGCATTGTGCTGAATAAAAAACAAATAAATATTACAATCTATCAATGAATTTATTTCAATTTTAATTTAAAAATAATCATACATATATGAAATCTTTATCCGCAGATGTCAGAAGACTCCAAAGAGAGCAGCAACGAGGGTGCGTTCAACTTGGAAGGCATCCTGACGGAGCTGGGCAGCTTCGGCAAGTACCAGCTGGTGCTGCTGCTGTTGCTGGCCTTCCGGGACTCCTTCCTCGCCATGTGTAACTTCAACTATGTGTTCGCTGCTGCTGAGGTTGGCTTCAGGTGAGCTATACCATCATTTCAATTCCAGCTAATGGTCACCGGCAAAGTAGAGGTAAAGAGACCACGAGGTCGCAGCCCAACACGATGGTCTGACCAAATCCGAGTTCCGAGCCACACTGCACACCTCGGTATACGATGCGATGCAGGTGGCAAGCAATCGGGATCGATGGCGTTACACCATAAGGAAGAAGGTAGTGAGAGGTACACGACCCTGAGAATTGAGGAATACGACGCGAGGAGGAGGATCATCATTACATGGTACGGTACGGTATGGTACGGTACGGCAAGTGCACAAAGTAAACTGAAAACCCTGAAGTACACCTGAGTTTAGCTGATCAATGTTATTTTAGCATGAAGTGTTGGTAAACATAGGTGTAGCCGCCCTTCAAGGTTTAGCCACAGGCCACAACATGAATAATAAACCAATATTAATCAATCCGTTGAATTGATCAATACTGTAATATATCAAAACCACAAAAGAAAACATATTTTCATTTATTTTAAACTAATCCACAATACAACGGTTATACAACATCAGTATAAAACCTGTGTATCCTAAAATAAACAAGATTAAAATCATTTCAAAGGATTTAAATTTTTATAGCCTTCTAAACACATCTTCACAATCAAATTTTATTGCACAAAAATTAAAAGACATTCCTTGCCACTATTGCCATAATTAATGACCTCTAATTCTTTAATTTGTAGGTATTGTAGCGACAGGTGGGGGTAATAAAAAAAACTCGTTTAAATTAGGGATCAGTTCAGAAAATGCAAAACTTTTGCACGCTACTCATTTCTGGCGCTGCTCAGCGGAGATTTCAGCGAACCGAATTAATTAATTTACGAATCACAAAATGCATGAAATTATTTCAAGCAAGCTCGTGCGGTTGTCTTTATAATCTCGCCGATCTGATGCCCGGGCGACACGAGGCTAGTTTTTCAAGCTAGGATAGCAAGCTAGTGTTAGTAAGCTAGCAAGCTAGTACTTCTGGCTTCGTGTAGACAAAACTATCTTCATTTGTAAGCTAGCAAGCTAGTAAGCTAGTTTACAAGCCAGGACAGTTTTTAATAGGATGGAGTTCTATTTTCAGGCTAGTAGCGTTGATTTTACTATCCTGGCTTGTTTACTAGCTTCATGTGACCGGCGAAGCTAGTTTGCAGTTGGCTAGTAAACAGGAACCATGCGTTTGGTTTGTTTTTTGGCTCTACCAGACACAACAGAATATCAAACAAATCAGCAATTCGCAAAATACTCTTCTCTCCCAAATCTTTATTGCGAAATTATATATTAGACAGTGTAAGTAGGGTAACCTGTTCTGTTGGAGTATAAACCCCAATTATTATTAAAATATACGGGACCAAAAAAAGTACCTACTTGAAAACTACTGAACCGATTTTGATGAAACTTCCATTATGATACATATACATATATTAGAATAAATGTAAGCAATTAAAATTAATATAATGTTATAATCCGATCATAAGCTTAGACTTTAGGAAACTTCACAGACAAAATTAAAAGGTACGAATCTGAAATTTGGACCTCAATGGATTGTCCCATGTAAATTTATCTCAGTTCTTATAATTAATTACATACCTCTACATATCAAATACTCTTTTGCAAAAAAAACGGGCACCTAAGGAAACTTACTTTCTAAGGTAGATTTGTGTTAGTTTAAAAATATTTAATTGTTTGACACACTTTGTATACTTATACTCGTACCTAATCGTGTAATAATCATGTGAAATAAGCGTGAATTTTGTATTTAAATTGATGATTTTTTTCAAAACCGACATACACGACCACACAATAACAAGTGGCCGGCAATAAAGACAAGAAGATTTTTTTACTTTTTTATTTAAATAAATTTACAACTGTAAAAACCTAGTAACGAGTGTGACCTCCTCTTGCCAAAATCACAGCTTGAATCCTTCTGGGCATACTCTCTATGATGTTTTTAATTACGTTTTGAGGAATACGTTCCCACTCTTCAGCAATTACTCTTTTTAGCTCCCTGATGTTTTTTGGAGCAGGTTGCACTGATCTTACCCGCCTTTTTAGAACATCCCAGACATGCTCGATTAGATTGAGGTCAGGACTGCGAGCTGACCAATCTAAACGACGGATCCCAACTTCTTGCATGTAAGCTTCCACGTCACCAGAACGGTGCGGGCGGGCATTGTCGTCCATAAAAATGGAATCTTCCCCAAGTGCAGTCAATGCGGGTTGTGCATGTGGAATTAGGACTTCCATTATGTACCGGTGTGCATTTAATGTTCCTCTTTCTAAGAAAACTAACTCCGTACGCTCCGTCGAATTAATTGCTGCCCAAAACATAACGGAGCCTCCGCCATAAGGAGTGATTTGTTCGAAACACACTTCCGCATAGCGTTCCCGTGGTCTCCGCAGCACTCGTTGGCGTCGGTCCTCTCCACACAAAGAGATTCTAGCTTCATCAGAAAACAATACCTTATTCCAGTCCTCCATAGTCCATGAAGCTCAGTTTCGAGCAAACTGAAGTCGAGCAACACGGTGCTCACGGAGTAATTTAGGGCCTCGAGCCGGGCGGTAACTTTTGATTTTGGCAGCCAAAAGCCTCCTTCTAACCGTCCACAAGCTTACTTCTACTCCTCTTACTTCTTCAAGGTTTTTTTTCAGGTCCACACTTGACGCCTTACGATTCCGCAACGCCTGACTCACCAAAAAGCGGTCGTCTCTTGGTTCTGTGCATCGTTTTCTTCCCGAGCCGGGTCTTCTTTTAACCGAACCGGTCTCTTGATATCGTTGCCATGTCCTCTGGACAGTTGAACGGCTCACATTTAGCCGTTGAGCCACGTAAGTTTGCGAACAACCTTCTTCAAGTAGGGCTATAATTTTACCGGCCCTTATCGCTTTATCGCTCATATCAAAAAGTGGTATTTATTGTGGAAAGAAAGAATAAATTGTTTAATTTGCAGAAAATACTCAAAAAGTTTTAAAATTGTAATAAAATTGTTACAGCAATTCGCATCAATTCGCGCCAAAAAGCAAAGCAATTTCACTATATAATCAGTATTTTTCTTTTTTAATTTCAAATTTTAAATTTGGAACATTAATAATCATGCCAGGGTGTTTATAAATGATAAGTCAATGCATCGTCAAATTAATAAAACCTCTTTCTTGTTCTTCTTCATTGAAGCAGAGAAATCATCAAAGTGCCCGTTTTTTTTGCAAAAGAGTTTAGATAACCTGTTTTAAAGTCGGCTTAAAATTAATTTCATCTTTTTATACGGAACACTCAATTCATAAACGTATTAGCATTTTACCAATATTATTTTTATACGAAAATTGTGAACCGGTCCCTCTTCAATTGGTTGACATTACCGAGATAAACTGGAAATGCTTCCGAAATAATATATTGCGATTTACAAACTTTTGATTTTAAATAGATTATTTTTATTTATGTTGTCATCCATTAATGGCATTTAAAGCTCAGCAACAACTTTTTTTTTCATTTTCTAATTTTTATTTATTTTAAAAATACCAAACTGCTTTGCCCGTTGCCCAAGTGTCATCGATGCTAATTTTTACAAGTCTCTACGAAGATTAGAATAAAAAGAATTTGAGATTTATTACGCAGTAAATTATGTAATTATTACTAATTTGGATATGAATAAATAAGTACCTAGATACTAGTAATAATCTCTTTTGTGTAAGTATTTATATACGTGAACGAAGCCGCTAAATATGAGCTATAAAAGTTACTGCACAAAACGTGTCGCCAAGCGGTCATTATGTCCGTGTTCCGGCATGATGTTCAGTGAAGCCAGGGAGGGATTTATCCCATCTTCTAGGTTCAGTCTGATACCATCTACGGCCGCAACATTGCTTTTTAATATCACGCGAGATCGTGTTAAAACGCTAACCTATATATATGTAGGTCATCATCATCATCTCAGCCGTAAGACGTCCACTGCTGAACATAGGCCTCCCCTTTAGACTATATAAAGGACTATATTTATATATAGGTAATTGATTGTAAATAATCTTTTTTTTTTAATTAATATCGTCCAACTGCAGTGCAAAGGCCTCCCTTCTCTCCTTTCATTTTTTTTCTATAGGTAACAGTTAAGAGCCAAACCTTGAAGTAGGAACCAATTTTTTTTTGATACAAAAAGATTCAATTAATAATTATCTTAATAATTATGAATTCTCATATCATTGTTGAAAATCTATCAAAATATTTATGAATAAAATGTAGGTACTTAATGTTTGTATCACACAGCACTTACAGTAGCCCTTTGTCGAGCCCTGAACAATGGAGCAACAGTAATCAAATATCGTTTCCGCTCCACATAATACATTGTAAAAACTTACAAAAAGCAATCATTATATAATTTACTAAGACTTCTCCTACCATTTTATGATAATGAGTAATGAGTAACATTCTTGTTCGCTTATCTAAGCAAATCGAGTGCCCCATGGTATGCATTATGCTTGCTCATACCAACACAGTGCTACCCAGTGTTTTGAATAAAAAAAACTATTAGCAAAACTGGTTCGGTCACCCTGAGATATTATTAGGTAGTTGAACCTGGCTATGTCCAGTAATTTCGACATTCCGGAACACGGTAATGCTTGTACATTACTGCTTGGCGGATGAATAACTAGCAAAAGTGTTACTTCCTCAGGTACTCTACAGTAGAGGCCTCTACAAAGATACTATCTCTAAATATATAAAAGGAAAGAGTGACTGCTGACTGATCTATCAATGCATAGCTCAAACCGCTAAACGGATTCACTTGAAATTTAATAAATGGATAGGTTTTATGATGTAGACCTCCGCTAAGAAAGATTTTTCGACGCGGGCAAAGCCGCGAGGATAAGCTACTATAATATACATCCAGAAAATAAAAAATCTAAGCGAGCGTTTAACTTATTAAAAGTTTTCTCAATAAAATAATTCGTCATGTTATTAGAAACCATTGCTGTATTATTGTACACAAAACTTCTATTTTCCTTAAATTTTGCAGTTTTCAGGAAGTTTTTTACAGTTCCAATAGCCGAATTCCTTATCAACGCGCGATTGATGTAATAAAATGCATCTGCGGGCCTTTGCCTTGAATAAGTAATGTTGAACCAACGCACCAACGTTCGAAGGCTGTAATCTTGTACATAAAACATTTATGTGCCTTATGCAATACAAGTGTTCACGTGCGTAACATAACTCTCAAGATATACTTTACAAATTCATGGGGAAATTATGCGATAATTGAATGGTTAGAACTTGCTTTAGTTTACATGTGTAATGTGGGTGAGAAATGTCGCATTTTAATGTTTAAACTTAATTGTCGCATTTTAATATACCATATATCTCTTCTTAAGAAATTATGTGTAATTTCATATAGCCACTCTTCTCCTCATATTATTATTGTAAATACGACAGTGCGAATATACTGTAGCATCTTTATTAGTATTTAGTATCTTACATTTCATCCATAAAAAATGGATGTTGTATAAAATAGGACGCCTCACCTTACGGGTAAAGACGATCCCCTCCTATTCGATGTGTCAGAGAACTAAATATCTTAACAATTTGTACCTATTATTTAGTTCACCCACTAGTTCTTCTATTTACGGTTCTCTTGATTCACCACGTACCATTTACTTTTCAATACAGACTAGGTATGAGGGGTGGATATAACAATTATTTGACTACAAATTGCAAGTTAATGTACACATTTTGATTTTGAACATCCACTATTTGATTGACTCCACCAGATGTTAAATTATATTTTTTTATTTTTTTTCCAGATGTTACGTGCCAGAATGCGAGACAACATGTCCAAGCTACAATACAACCTGGACCACGTTCGCTCTAGCCAACGACACGGACAAGTGTTTCCGGATGGCCCCCCTCAACACCACCTTACAAGACAACTATAGCGTACCCGACCGGTGCTCACCAGGCCTCTTCTCCACCACCAACACCACTCCGTGCGACCGGCTCGTCTATGAAGACCACAACAGCATCGTAGCCGAGGTAAACTAAATAATATTACTGTTTTACTGGTGGTAGACTTCAACGAGGGTTATTACTATCCACTGGCCAAATCCCATCATGACTGTTTTTTTTTATACAAAGAAGTAAAAGGACGAGCAAGACGCTCTCCTGGTAAGAGCGTTATCTCTTACCTTCCGATGGTAAGAGATAACGCTGCCCATAATCAGAACAGTGAACAAGATTTCACAATGATGTAAAATTCTAGGTGCTCCGCACCAACGCTTTTTACCCAAGAGTCCAAAGTTATCAAGACTCTTCTACCTTGTACCTAACTTCACTAGCTATAGTGCCCTCCTACCGAAGCACAGTATTGTTTGCTGAGGCGGTAGGTTAGGTATAACTAGCACTGTTGGGGATTTAGTCAACCTCCTGCAAAGGAAATTTACCCCCATGTAAAGTGTAAAGTTATGGCCATGGCTAATTATCACCCAATGGACAAAACAACCTCTCTCGACCTTAAACTTTCTATGACTTTGTCCACGGTTCGCATAATAAATGATAACCAGTTTTGTTTATTTAAATCCCAATCATTATTAAACCCCCATTACACACAGATTAGAACCATCTTCTTGTTTAACAAGTGTGATAATGCTCGCGAACAGTACCTACTGTCACTGTCACGGTCGTCGTTTAGTTAATGACTTGTGACGTCACGAATGATGGTCATTGTCGTCGGCTCAAGTTCATGACCACGCCACTGAATACGGCCACGGATGACTGTCCCGTTGATCTGTTTCAGTGGATGTTACATCACATTTATGTGGTCTTGTAGGAAACTCAGCTCTGAATGTGAAGCAGCATTTTTATAGTCAAGCGCAGAAGTTTTTATAGTGTTATAGTCCTTTAGTACCAATGTACTTTTTGTTGTTTACTCGTATTTCTAGTATCTCGACTCGACTTATGTTCGTATATATTCGAATCTCGACTTATCTTTATTCCCAATTATTAATTTATAAAAATGAAGCTAACAGAGGATAAAATAAAGATAAATTACTCTTTATTGACATAACACAGAGAGGAAAACTTTCAACAAGAATTAACACTAAGTACGATTACTTAAACTTTTGATAATACAACATTTTCGGAGCCGTTAATAACTTATATTTCATGTAATTCAAGAAAGAACAAATTAAATATTTCCATCCATAAATAACCCATCCATGCCATAATTTCCGATGACAGTTTTCATGGTGTTTTCAGACTCATGGTTACAAACATGTTTATAAAGCATGACTTGTGCTTTACCCATTACTTATGGTCATGTGGTCATTATTAACATTTAATTTATGTCTGTCCGTGTGTCCTTTAAGTAGGGCAGGTAACACCCATGTAGATTATAAAGTATACAAGTTTTTTATTTAATAATAGTATATGGATGGGTTATTTCATTGTCATCTAAATATATAATAGAAAATAGTGAATGATTAACTGGCTGACTGATCTATTAAGCACATCCCAAACCGTTTAACAGATTGAGTTTAAATTTAGAACAGATTAAATTAAAATTTAGAATACAGATAGGATTTATGATGTTAACCTCCGCTAAGAAAGGATTTTGCTACGCATAGAGATTTCAATTCAAATAATTAAACAATTTGAATTTTGAAGACATATAACAATATTTTAATTTAATTAATTTAATATACCCCAAACAGCACTGAAACTTTCATCAAAAAGCCTGCTTAATTGAAACGTAGAGTTCTATAAGTGACGTATAAAAATGTATCAAAATAATTTACTGGCTGTATAACAGTGTTAAAATCGCTCTTTCGAGTTTTTCAAAAAAGTATTCAATTTACTTTTATCCCGATCTCATGGGACTAACACGAGTGAAACTCATACCTAAGTCTAAGTACATAATGTAATATTCATTAGTGGTGAAAATATAACTAAAACGACAAACTTTCCGCATGATGGATTACTTTTTCATGGCGTTTCCGTGTAGTACCCTAACATTACCTATAATGATATACCAACATATTATGTATTTTAATTGACAACACCGAATGCGGGCCTGATGTGGGAGTGGCAGGATATTGTAAACATCAATGCGACCCAGGTGTACGTAATTGCTAACAAATTCCGCCGAAAAAGTGGCTCATCGAGAAATCACGTGACTTAAATTTTTAAAAAACGAATCTTATCAAAATATGGTCTTGATTGGTTAAAAAATAAATTGTACGGCATTTTCATTGGGAACTGTAGTACGCATGCTCTGAATTTGGACAATTATCCATTTTGACAAGTTTTAAGGGTTAATGACGTTTTTGAACATTTATGTAACAATATTATATTTTCATATTTTTGCGCTTATTTAACAGCAAAAAGTGATCCTTTAACACACTTCAGTTATGTGTGGCTCCTGCACCATATCATAACACATCCTGGCTGATCAATAAGACATAAAACGAAAATATTTTCACATAGATTTGACGTTTTCACTTGAAAGGTAAATAACAGACTGAAGCCCGAAATTATAACATTTTAAGCTACCACCTTCTCCGGCAACATTTCTTATATGTCTTATATGGATCGCAGTTACTCTTCCCGACTTATTATTTATTCGTAGAATGCGACCATAATGCTGGTGTTTATGTAGCCCAACGAATAATTGCTATCCAACTAGAAAATGCTGCCAGCATTCTGGGCAAGCTGCCGTGTACGAGTGGTTTGGAGCATGTGAATTTTCTGTAGATTGGAGTGTGGCCGATCTGTTTTTAACCCCCGACGCAAAAACGACGGGGTGTTATAAGTTTGACGTGTCTGTCTGTCTGTCTGTCTGTCTGTCTGTCTGTGTGTGTGTGTGTGTTTCTGTCTGTGGCATCGTAGCTCCCAAACGGATGAACGGATTTTGATTTAGTTTTTTTTGTTTGAAAGTAGAGTTAGTCGAGAGTGTTCTTAGCCATGTTTGGTGGAAATCGATCCAAGATGGCCGCCGCTATAAAATGGCGGATTATTATTTTCTTCCACCCTCCCCCCCATATGGGTATCAAATGAAAGGGCTTAACGAGTAGAATACAGCCCACTATATAAAATTAAAAAAAAAATTGAATTACGTATTGCGTTGGTGGTTTTTTAAATTTTTAATTTAATTCACTTGTTAATCTAAATGTTTCGGACGAATATAATTAAAACATTCATATTATAATCATTATCATCAGCCCACGTTCGTCCACTGCTAGACAAAGATCTGCTCAATGGTACGCCACTCAACTCGGTCCTCCGTCTTCCTCCAACCACTCTCAACGACCTGATGGATAACGTCACCCCATCTCGCCCATGGACGCCTTACATATTTGCTGGGTAAAATATAGAGCTTAAAGGATTTTAGACTTTTTTTATACACAAAGTTATACGTCCTCTACGAGAGTCGGGAGATTAGAGAATATATGGCCAGTAGGTGCCAGTAAATTAATCTTTGCATAGGAGTCTAATTCCAAAGAGACCTTAGAAATACAAGTGTGCTTTACTGTTCCTTTATTGTGTGTGCAGTATTATTGTTTCCATTTTTTCTCAAAAAGGCATAAAAACAATGTCGAAAACTAAATGTAGGTAATCTTACAGCAGGTTAGTAACAAAGGCCCAATTTACAGACTAAGTACCCGCATTTTATAAGATTGGTACTCGTGACTTAAGTCATAATATAATAATGAATACTAGATTTTGTAGAAATGTAGGTCGTTTTTTGGTTCTGTTTAATATTAAAAGATTTTATTTATTTGTGTTTTTTTTTTTGTTTATTGGTATAAATAATAATTGTGCCGACCCTACCTAGTGTGGGATAAGGGCAGGAAGAAGAAGAAGGTATAAATAATAATTAGAGTTTATACTTCATAAATAACAGGTTACTCTACTTGCATTGTGAGAGTCAAAATAATAAAAGGTTATGGACCAACCTGCCTCTACATGTTGCTGCAGTTTCAGGTCGCCGAGATTACTATAGGGCCTACAATAGAACCCAACGCCTGTCTCCTGTTAATTTTTACTTTACTCCTAAGTATCATATAGGAAACAGCCAAATATCTGCCCAATGTCAAACGTATAATAAACTATGTAACCAAGATAAACATTGTAAACACATATATAAAAAATGCAATCCTTATGCGTTTTTTGCTCGTTCTACTCATAGAGGTGCCTTGCGAACGAGCGGTAGAGTGTTAAAATAGAAAAATGTAAAATTGACTTGCAAAAGTGCTCCAATGTAGCCTATTTGAATAAATGAAGTTTGAGTTTGAATGAATCTCATAGCATAATAATGTTTGTTCCAGTTCGACCTGGGCTGCAGTCCATGGAAGCGCACCATGATAGGAACCGTGCACAACCTGGGGCTGGTGTTTTCTTTCGTGCTCTCCGGGTTTATATCCGACAAGTGAGTAACACACATTGAAAATAATAATAGAAAGAAAGAAATAACTTTATTTGCAACAAGACATACACACAGAAACATTGATAAGTGATAATATAAAAAAGATCTATCTATCCATCTATTCAGCCTGTATCCACCCACTGCTATCTCCTCCTCATGGTCACGCCACACCTTCCGATCCTGTGCGAGTCTCATCCAGTTCCTTCCGACATACTTGACAATATCGTCTGACCATCGGGCTGGTGGTCTGCCTCGAGATTTCTGTCCTTGCCTTGGGTATCATATTGTCGTAGCCTTGGTCCACCTGTAATCTCTCTCTAAAAAAGATAGGAAGAAAAAAAAATAGTCTTGCCGCAAAAAGGTACCAGCTCAGCATGTGTAGATCTGGTTTGATCTACGCTGGTCTTTCGCTAGTACCCTGTTATGGTGACCTCACGACTAAAACTATTATAGTTTTTATTAAATTAAATCTTTAAGTTATTATTTATCATCAGATGACCAGAATGCTAGTTTGTATTTTGCCCAAAAACTTTGCTTTTGTATTCAGCAGCGCATTTTAATTTCTTTATTTTGTATATAAATAAAAACCCGCTCCGACGTCCCGGCTCTTCCATATGACGTCGGCTTGAGTGTCATTCATAGCTCAGGTTACTTTCAGTGTGTACAGCTAGTTTCAATAAATACATGAGTAATGTATGACGAGTAAATTGAAACAATAGGCGGCGCGTGCGCAGCGGTCCACATTGTGCACAAAGTTTACGTAACACGTCATGTTAGGTAACTTATGCCAACTGTATTTTCCGAAAACCTCTAACTAAGTACCTACTATCCATATTTATGGCGAATGTGTGTCTGTTTGTAGTATTAATACCCAGTCAGTCATCAGTAACCATAAATTAATTTAGGAAAATTACTTCAGAACAAGGGATTGAGGTGTTACCCGCTAATACCAAATTTCAGCTCAATCGGTTCAGCCATTTAAGCGTTAACTTGTATTATTACACCCTCACTTCGCACTTTCATATAAATTTGAAAAGTAGGTCTGTGTGTTAAATATGATGTTTTCGAAAAATTCAGTACAAAAGACTAAAGGACAATGTTATTCCAGATACGGACGCAAAGTGGTGATAGTGGTGACGCCAATAGTGGTCGGGGTGGCGGGACTCCTGAAGTCTTTCTCCGTCAACTACTGGATGCTGCTGGTGCTGGAGTTCCTCGAGACCGCGCTCGGCTATGGCAACGCGTCCCTGGTGCTGTGTGAGTATCCTTCATGTACTGCGGCTGGAGGCAGTTCTGGAGTCTTCCTCCGTCAACTGCTGCATGCTGCTGGTGTTGGAGTTCCTCAAGACCGCGCTCGGCTATGGCAACGCTTCCCTGGTGCTGTGTGAGTATCCTTCATGTACTGCGGCTGGAGGCAGTTCCGGAGTCTTCCTCCGTCAACTGCTGGATGCTGCTGGTGTTGGAGTTCCTCAAGACCGCGCTCGGCTATGACAACGCTTCCCTAGTGCTGTGTGAGTATCCTTCATGTACTGCGGCTGGAGGCAGTTCCGAAGTCTTCCTCCGTCAACTGCTGGATGCTGCTGGTGTTGGAGTTCCTCAAGACTGCGCTCGGCTATGGCAACGCTTCCCTGGTGCTGTGTGAGTATCCTTCATGTACTGCGGCTGGAGGCAGTTCTGGAGTCTTTCTCCGTCAACTGCTGGATGCTGCTGATGCTGGAGTTCTTCAAGACTGCGCTCGGATATAAATAAATAAAAAACAAAAGTTATTTCCCGTTCGATCCTGATAATCTAAAATCTAAACTAACCGAAGGAAAAATAACTTCGGACTTAAGTAGTTAGGTGGTAACTAAACAATTAGGTGTTTCAATTAGAAAACCTCAAGGAAAATGTCTAATAAGCCATCTACGTCACCTTTTGTCAATCAATATTTACCATAAAGCAATTCAAACACTTTTCCTGTAATGCCAGAAAAATTACATGGCATGACGAGATAGAAAATAAAGTCAAAACGCTGTGTAGCCATTGATTCTGATGTATGTAATCATGATGCTCAGGCAGATGATTTATTGCTCGTATTGTCACTCATTGTTAATAAAACAAAATACGGAAAACTATAAATTAATGTAATTAGACGTTACTTTGCGGACATCCATAATAATAATTAGTGAAATATTAATGTTATTTAGTTTAATTCGCTCTAATTTGTGAGTCTTACTAAGTTTTTGAAGTGGCGAGAAATTCAAACGATACCAATATGGTCATTAGTATTAATTGCAAAAATGCACTATATGCGTATAAACCGAATGTACTATCTACCCTCCCACATTTACGGAAAACTATCCAATTTCATCATCATCATATCAATGTTATGATTTTCCCAATTCCAGCATTAGAAGCAGTGAGCCACAAGCGTCGCGTGGTCTTCTCCTGTATCTCCGACATCCTGGCAAGCATCGGCAGCGCATCCTTCGGCCTCATCGCGTGGAAGATCCCCTACTGGAGGCACATGATGAGAGCCATCTATGCACCACTGCTTGTCGTGGTCTTCTATATCTTCCTTATGGATGAGGGGGTCAGGTAAGATACCTTCTACTAAGATATTACGTTTTTCGTTTACACTGCAACAGTGAGGACGACAAGGAATGCGCCGCATTCCTTGTCGGTGCAGATTTTTGCATAAAAAATCTTGCCATGAAATTCTATAAATTTTTACATAACTGTCCAAGTTCAAGTATAAGTCTCAAATCTAGAAGATTGTGTATATTTTCAGATGGCTACTAGCTCACAACAAGAAAGACGAAGCTGTGAGAGTACTCAACAAAGTTGCCAAAATCAACAAAATCACATTCTCACACAAAACGAAAGCAATGCTTGACAAGATCAGTGAAGAAAGAAACAAATCTAACGAGGTAAGATACTCATCATAATTTATTCACGTATAACAAAACGACTGCTTAAAGATGTGACAAGTTGATTTCATTCGCAAAAGCCTGCTCAAACTTAGTCGAGTTGTTGTTAGTACAAAACAATGCAGAAGTTGAAAGACATCCAGCGAAGTTTCTGGACATAACGAGACAACAGCTCATAATATATTATATCTAGCTAACATGTCCAATTCAGTTCCGCACAGATTTTTGAATTTTAAGACACTGGGTGGCACTGTGTTTGACGTAGATATCGTTGTGGGCAATCATGATGCTTACCATTACCTGATTTACGTTTCAAAGAAGTTCCATCTGTGACACGAGATTTTATATAGAAATAATAGAAGATTTACTTAACATATGGAATTCATAACATATGGACATGGTTATTGTTAACATAAACTTTTAGAACCTATCATCTTAATCACACATAGATAGCGACATTAGATACAATTTGCAAAGTGCTAAACGTAAAATGTACATATAAAGTAGTACAAACAGTGAATAAGTGACATAATAATGAAATCCGGCCCAGTAACCGACTGACAAAAGTTGAAGGTTGTCGAGTGGGTGATAATGAACTGGCCATATTTGATGTGTTAAATATTTTGTCTACATTGGCTTATGTGATAAAGCTAGTTACTATGATCCACAATCCATAAATTCAAAATTCTATGATGTCAATTTCAATGTGGATCTTTGGTGATTTCTAAAAATTTTATAAAATTTTACTTAGCAAATGAAATTTGAAAAAATAGCTTCTAATAAGCGATGGGTAAACGCACGTCTTAATTATTCATAATTTTAAAACTGCTTAACCGATTTCGGAAAAAAAGTTGTGTAACCGGTGTCGTCTGAATCAAACAAATACTTACCTTTCTAAATTGATTCAGTCGTATTTGTGTTATCCGTAAATTAGTAACGCTATCGTCTTTTTTGTAGTCAGCATAAAGTTATAAACAATACTGAAATATATTTTAGGTAAGGCTCAGCCATGGAGGACATATCCAAGGCTCAGCAAATAAGGTTAAACATTTCTGTAGTAAAAAATATATGAATCCAGCAATTTATTTACAAGTTTTATCAATAAAATATAACTATTATATTTCCAGGCAGGACAAAACCAGCCTCAATCAACAGACACGGTACAGATCCTGTCAGTGCTGCGCTCTAAGAAGATCGTATTCCGCGTGTCCATCATAGCAGCCTGCTTCATCTGCAGCACCTTCGTGTACAATGGCACCATCATCAACTCTGCCAGCATTGCCGGCAACAAGTTCGTCAACTTCTCCGCCTTGCTGCTGCTGGCAGTGCCCACCAGGATCATCACCGCCGTCACCCTGACCAGGTTCGGCAGGAAGACCCCCATCTGTGTCGCCTATTCCTTGTGTGCTGTGTTCTTTATCACGTCCGCTTTTGTACCGAAAAGTGAGTTTGTGTTGTCTCTTTTTTGTTTTTTATGTTTTGTTTTATTTATGTAGGTACTTAATTATGTTATTTATTATGTTCTGTGTACTTTCACTGTTTTCACGAAAGCTTAGGACCCCTATAAGCCCATCAAAAATAATGTCCTTATTTGCATGCACCCTTAGACCAAATGGCTAATTTTTTAGTTTTTTCCTCCTCCTTCTTTCTCCAGCAAACTCGTGAGCTCGATAATCAAGAGTTTGGTGATGTTATACTAAATAAATTTATGGAATAATATTTCTCTGTAAAAAATACCTAAAAAGTGCTCTATTTCTTAAGCCTCTTCTAGGCATCTAATGTTATTCATCTTCGATCTGCAATTTCGATCAGGGGTATGTGGTCAAACGTAGCCCTATTTAGTATAAATAAAGCCTTTTTGAATGAATAAATAAACCTAAGATTATGAGTAGGTTCCTTCAGGAACTTTCACAGTAATAATGTTCATTCTCTCCAGCGATCTCATGGGGTTCTGTGGTGTTCTACCTGGCGGGCAAGATGTGCAGCAGCTACGGCATGTTCAGCTTGTACGTGGTGGCCATGGAGGTGTTCCCCACCACCTCCCGGAACTCCCTCACCAACGTCGCCAACACCGTCGGGAGGATCGGGTCGGTGCTCGCGCCGCAGGCTCCTTTACTTGTAAGTCATATTATTTATGCCATGCTTTATATACTCTTATGTTAGTGACACGGAGACCACAGAGACGGACGTGCAGTCTGATGGTAAGCGGTTACCGTTGACAATGTTGACTTCTGCAACACTGTTGTCGATCATAACAGACGAGTTTGTCTATTTGACTAGATAAATTAGATGAACTAGGTGATACGATAAGCCAGACCATTGCAAAAACTCAGTTTCCTTAGTGAAAATATAATCACAATAACTGTAGCAATATTGGATAAAGTCATTTGCTATTAAAATTTTGCTTTTGTCAACAACTGAATTCAAATACCCAGAAATTAATGATTTTTTTGTGTTCTTTAATGCTTAGAATATACAAACAGATGTACGATTAGAAATTTCTGTTCATATCAAAATACTTACCTTCTGGATGCTGAAAAACTGATCTGATTATTATAACATAATTTATTTTAAAATAAATTTTTTCATACATACCTGATTACTTTAGTATTTCCGACTTGAAATCAGACCTTACTAATACGAGTTTGTACTAACATTGTCCTAGAAATTTATTCTCTAAGTCCGTCTTTTTTTCCAGGCGTGGTACATGCCCGGCCTCCCCAGTGTGTTATTCGGTCTGGTGGCCCTGGGTCCCGCTGGGCTGGCCCTCCTCCTGCCCGACACCAGTCGCTCCACATTACCCGACCACGTCGAGGAGGCGGAGAACATCGACCAGCTCGTCATGCCGGACACGCCTGAGGAGGAGCAGATTCCTCAGCTTGTCGCTGGTGATCAGCAGAAGGATGCTGTATGAATTGCTGTTTAGTTGGGGTGGATAGGAAATAGGAGTGAGTTCGACCAAACTCGATCAGAGATGAAGGATTCAAATGGTTAGGAAGATTTAAAAGTTGTTGAGATGGATTTTAAAGTTTTTGATATTATAATACTTAGCCGGTCTTCATCTATAATGATGAACAAATATATGCTTTGATTTTACTTCTTCTTGATTATGTTAGTAGTCAAAGGCTAAACAATTAATAAGTGAATAAAAAAAGCAAAGTAATAATTATTGTTACAATTTTCTTTGTGTGATTTAAGTAAAAATTATTTGGTATTTTTTTAAACAAAAATACCTTCCTACTTGCTAGTAGATATTGTGTTTTCCTATCTCAATAATAGTAGAAATATAGCAATAAGTGTGTGCCATAATTTGCTTTGCTCAAAATTCTTTGTGTCATCGGAAAAATCTCAAAATAATAAATATCATAGTTTGGTCGAATCTAACCTAAGGAACATGTTAAAAAATGTTAGGATAAGGACAAATAAATGAAATACATACAGTGATATTAGTGAATTAACTATTGTGCAGTGATTTTACTAACAAAATTTTAGTGATTCTGTAGAACTGAATTGGATCTGACTTTGCCATATTATAAGTTATAATATAAGAAGTGATTTTAGGTAAATAAATTTTAATATTGTTAAAAATTTTCATCTTATACGCTTCTGACTTCATACCTCTTTTGAATGCCTGAAATTGTCAGACGTTTATCGCTTACGATCCGGCAATCGTGAGATGCGTTTAATTTGTTTAATTTATCTAATCCAATAAAAGAGCTTTTTTTTAATTTCCGATAAGGAGATGCAACATTTTAATATTACCAGTTGTACTTATTTAACTACTATAGTTTCTTAATTAGTCGCCATATCGCCATAATATTAATTTAGCTGCAGAATATTAGAGTTATTTATTAATTACTATTGATATAAAGAGAAATAATCTCAAAAAAAGTGATATTATTATTATAATTAACGATTATTTTGTTATAAATATAGAGATAAGTAATCAAAATAGGATATTCGTGTTGCTCATTAGCCATTTATTGTAAAAAAGAATTTATTATTGTATATTACATGAGGTTGATTAATATAAGTGTGCATATTTTAATATTTTTACATGTATTATGTACAATGTACAGTTAAGTGCACAATATTTTATCCTAATAACTATAATTAAAAAATAACATAAAATTCACTAAGATTAAAATAAAAGGGAAGCTACGGTACAGGCGTCTCGCAAATGGATCACTCCAATTATGTTTATGCACACAATTTCAATCGGCGCGCCACCGACACTTTCAGACTCCGTGACTCTGTCTCGCTTGCACTGAAGTTAAGCTCTTAGCTCTGTCTCGCTCACTGGAGCAACACTCACGTAATGTAACTATAACACTTTAAACTTTGAACTCATGTTAATTTTTTTTAATCGGGTCTTTTCGCGTAATTTTTTTTATGTTACGTGACCACGGTGCATGTAACTGTACCGAAACGTCGAGGTTGGTTTTATAATGATTTTGTGAAACTAACATAAAAATAATTACACGAAAAGACCCGATTAATAAAAAAGTAATGTAAGTAGGTACTTGATAAAAATGTGCGTGAGAATAACAATATCTATGTGTTGCAGCACACCCCAGTTTGTCTATAGTAACGATAGCGCGTTCCGTGTCTTCCGTTTCTATTTTATTCTAAGAAATTTTATAATAATTTGTATATTTGTGGCATAAATGTTTGCCTCAGTGTAAATATAGTCAAATAAACATTTTAATACCTAAACTTTTACTTAATTTCTTCATCTAACTTATAATTCATAAACTTTATCTATACAGAGTAAAATTGTTAAAAAAACACGCCGTTGATGATAAAATATGCTATAATGTTCGACACGACACTAAATATAATCTTAAATCTATTAAAACGATATGTATATTAATAACAAGATAGAAAAGGGAAGCGAATTTAATCATAACTGTGACCGTTAACTAGTAGTCCTAACTAACCCATCAGAATTTCTATTTTTGACAAAACAAAATTGGTCACACGTTTTTGGAATGTCAGTTTATTATCTACGTATATGATAGAACTATGAAAGAAGATGGGTATGAAATGATATACAAATGCTGGTCTAAAAATGAGGTATAGAGAGCAGGGTAGATCAGCTCCTGTTGACCTTGGACTGCGGTGACCCGATAGCCTCTGCCTCCGCCAGGGTGTCAGGCATCTTGGTGCCGAGGGTCTCTGGCTGTGTCAGCACCAGGACCCCGGAGAGGATGCCCATGGCTCCGAACATTATTGAGGGGAGGCCGTCGAAGTAATCGTTCTAGAATTAGAGAATATTTATAACAATACAATATTACTCTCCGGCACCGAAACGTGGTCCTTCACTATTGGCCTCATCTCGAAGCTCAAAGTCGCACAGCGAGCTATGGAAAGGGCTATGCTCGGGGTTTCTCTACGTGATCGAATCAGAAATGAAGAGATCCGTAGGCGAACTAAAGTCACCGACATAGCCCAGCGGGTTAGCAAGCTGAAGTGGCAATGGGCAGGCCACATAGCGCGGAGAGCGGATGGCCGATGGGGTCGAAAAGTGCTCGAGTGGAGACCACGGACTAGCAAACGCAGCGTAGGACGTCCACCCACAAGGTGGACAGACGACCTTATAAAGGTCGCTGGAAGACGCTGGATGCAGGTCGCTTCCAACCGGTACATATGGAAGTCTAAAGGGGAGGCCTATGTTTAGCAGTGGACGTCTTACGGCTGAGATGATGATGATACTTACTCTTGCTTAAATAAAGGAAACAGCTTAAATCACATATTATAAGTGAAAGTTTGTAAGAATGGATGTCTGGATGTCAGGATGTTTGTTACTCTTTGACGCCTAGACGGGTGGACCGATTGAGCTGAAATTTGTTATAAGATAGCTTAGATCCTGGAATAATACATAGGCTACATAAGTACTGCGGGTAAAACCGCTGGGCGCAGCTAATAAAAGCGAAAGCTATAAAGGCGAAAGTTTGTGAGCGAGTGTGTATGTTTGTTACTTCTTCACGCCTAAACGAGTGGGCCGATTAAGCTGAAATTTGGTATAAAGATAGCCTAGATCCTGGAATAAAACATAGGCTACAGTACAGCGGGTAAAACCGCTGGGTGCAGTTAGTAGTCAATATACACGAAACTAAAGGAAAACACTCGGTGGTCTTTCACATTGAGCAATTTCTAATAGACCTCAGATATAACAATAGTTTTACAAAAATATTTCGAATTTTTTATGTATTTTGTAGCTGAACTGAAGGGGCTAAAAATTCCCTCGACGTATAATGGCAATTCTAAGCCATATTTATAAGTTTTCAATCAGAGTGGCATTTACTCTGTCTTGACCGACACTTCGTCGACAATCAGGCTGGCATGCGTAACTTCGACTCTCGTGAAATTTTGTTAAAATATTGTTTTAGTTATGTTTCACTACCTACCTAAATATTTTTGTTAGTAGGAAAAACTACAATTTGTTTTGATAACTATATACTCAGATATAATATTATATAATATAAAAAAAAAAATTATAGAACTAGCCATAGATATTATAAGATAGTGAACTGCAACATCAGGCTTTATTACTTGTTACCAACTAGATAAATATTATTATATATTATCTAGATTAATACTTTATCAAACCACGTTTGATATGTAAATTAGGGTAGCAATAACGTTTTTAGGAAAAGAAGGTACCTATATTATGATTATAGTACCTAGTACTTGTCAACAAGATTCGGTTATTGTAGTTGTTTGACATAATATTTCATTCCAATTGTTGGAGTTACATTCCAAATTATATAGGTACATAATTTGCATGAAAAAAACAAGACGCATAAAATATTATATCTTTACATAATACCTATATCGAATAGAAAATGATACTATAATTATGAACTACTCGTATGTAAAAATACCGAGTATCCGACATAGATATCTATAGGTATAATAGAAGCTAGACTCGACTCTTTCGAACAATTGCGATGGCCTTTAATATGAAAATAACTCATTTCAGGCAAAGTACACTGACAATAAATGCATGCAATACCTCTATATTATAATATCTTAAAGACTATAAGCACATAATATAAAAAATATAAAAACTAGGCACGCAAGCGGTAAATAGGTAATAACTATCACGATATGTAAAGTACTCACCAGGACCGGAGTAAGGGGGGCGGTGATGGAGCCGATCCTGCCGATCATGGAGGAGAAGGCGAGCAGGCTGTGGCGGTACTGCGTGGGGTACAGCTCCGATGTGAACAGGTACAGGGATGTGAACACCACGGAGATGCCGAACTTGCCCAGCAGGAAGAGGACCAGCCGGAGGATCTCCAGATCTGGAAATATTATTATCAATATAATTAGATTCCTTTGTGGTTTTGGTTATTTGGCATCGGTTAGTCGTTTTGCAATTTAAATTGACTGAGGTTTCTCCTGAGAAATAACCTGTCATTCAATGACCAAATCTTGCAAAGCTACGTATGTATTCGAAATGTCTCAATTCTTTTCTTTGTAGGAAATCTTCCTTGGTTTAGTATAGAAAAGTTCAATTCTTATGCGAAGAAGAATTTTAAGCTTTTAAAATCTATCGAGGTATTTTATTATTATTATCAATATTATTTTATTTTATAATGCCTTCAATTATTTCCTGTGTAATATTATTAAATATAAACAGCTTGCAGGAGTTTTTCTTAGCTTAAACTCGTACCAATCACCAAGTTCCTCTCTTCCCCCAAATAAAAATCCTGGATTCGCTACTGCCTACTCGTCTTTTATAAGGCTGTATTATAGTTATAAATTCATAACAATCTGTATATATTATAATACAGAGTTAATGAATCCTTATCATCAAACCATAAATATTAGTAAAGTGATAATACTAAATTCCAAAGAAATCAGAAACAATGGATTAAGATAATGATAAAAATAAGATAAATATTTAATATAGATGATAACATTATCTCGGGCTTAGATTGACTTGGCAATCATGATCAATTCATTAAATACCTATTTAATATCATCTACAAAACAAATGCGTATCAATATTAAGCTTTTTTAGGGTTCCGTAGTCAACAAGGAACCCTTATAGTTTCGCTTTGTCCGTCCGTCCGTCCGTCCGTCCGTCTGTCTGTCCGCGGCATTGCGGAGAAACTATAAGTCCTAGAAAAGTGTAATTTTGTATACAGGTAAGTAATAATAAGGGTAAGAGAACGGTGACAAAAAATAATTTTTAATTAATTAATTTAGGCTACCTCCCGTACACGTAAGATGGGGATGATTTTTTTTTCTGGCTGATACCTTCGTGTGGTGTATCGTTGAATAGGTATTTTAAAATGAAGGACGGTTTGCTAAGAAACTTTTTCGATTTCATGTTCTGTTTGAAAGATATTCAAGTTATAAAAAAAAAATTGAGCGTCCCCCCCCCTCTAAAATCTGAACGGAAGCTTTAAAATTCTGAAAAAAGTCAGAGGTATGCTTTCAACCATGAACTTTCCAAGAAAACTACAGCGGTTAAGATAAAATTATTAGTTTCGGTAAAATCAGCAAAATAAGAATACCTAAAGCTAACCTAGCCTATAGTTTATTAATGCATAACTAGATGGCGCTAGTAGTAAAATTAGATCGCGCAAGCGAATTGTTCATGGTTGTATTGTTTACGAGTTATAGCTATCACAAATAAATCACCATATTACCACAGTAAATACAGAACAGTAGGCTATCTAAGGCCGCCCGCCGAGTTATTAGCCTATTCTTGCGTTGATCCCCAGGGTTGTCACTTTTACTTTTATTTAATATTTTCGAACAAGCAGCACTTGATCTAAATTTATGTAATAAAAAGCATATTATGATTGAATATTTTACCAATTTATAAATTTAGTAAAAATAAAAAGCCTTTATTCACATAACATTTATTATATTAAGTTATAAATTTGATACCGAGAAAAATTGTCTCCGGTTTCTGCACGTCCGGAACGCTTTATTATCATTTGTTAATGTAAAGTAAATTCTCATTATTATGTATTTTTTTGTAAAAGGCTCTTAGGAAAGCATGGACAGGGCATCTTAAATTCTATATCATTCAGTTGATCGTAAATTGACCGGCCAATTTTAATATTGATGTGTGGATTTTATTAAATTAATATTATAATTAAGATACCATATTTGGATCGAACAACTCATAAGACAATAGAAAAAAAATAATTTCAATAGTAATTTGCAATATTAATAATTGTGAAATTGCCCTTATTACACTATACGTGACAAATACGTTTACCTAATCGATGTTTCGTACTCAATCCTCTGTTTTATAGTAAGACTAGACTTTTTAAAATAAACTTTATCTCTAAACATAGTATTCAGGAAGTAAATTTGGGAATACATCTATATGGAAAAATGCGACTCGGCTACGCTCTTAATAAAGCAAATAAACCGTGAAATAAACAATACAATACCACACTTTCTAATAAGATTTAAGTATAAGTAGGTACTTACATTTCTGGTTCAGTAGGAACTATGAAGAATGATAAGTCCGGGTTTGCGAAATCGTTATTGAGGCACCCGAAAACACTACAATGTTTTATTACCCTTTTTGAAGTCATGATACTCGTAATAATTAATATTATTATAGTAAGTGGCCGGCGAGAGTTGACGAACGCGAGCAGTCATGTAACGTACGCGCGTGCTCACAGTCGCGCTGCACAGCCCGTACTGCCGCCACCTTATTCCCCCATATATTATGCTAGCGTGTGCGTGAAATCGCGTACAGACACGGCGCGCGGCGCGCACGCACACATTCAAACCGAGAGCGGCACGTTTGTATGAAGATGCTTTACTGTTCTGTATTTACTGTGATATTACAGTGTTACTTAGCTCATAATTTCTAACTTAAGTTTTTTTAATTATAATTTGATATAGCATGGTCAAGGCTACTTGTGTGAATGATCCGGATATATTTTTTTTAATTTGCGGAGAATATTATGCTCAAAGAATTCCGTTTGAATGTGACAACGTTCATAATTTAGGCTTACAAAAATTACTTTGGATACTCCCTGGAAATTAACGACAAGCCTTGGATTCCCCAAAAGTTATGCAAAACGTGTGTTGAGTATCTACGTTTGTGGACAAATTAGAAAATAAATAGATTTTGGTACGAAACCGCTATAATGTGGAAAGGACTCGAGAACCATCACGATGACTGTTATTTTTGCTTAGTGTAAACATAAAACTATTGTTTTGATTTTATTAAAAATTAAGTATGCGGAACATAACTGGCTCATACCATTTAAAAATGGTAAACTTTGTTTTAGGCCAATGGTGGTTATATTTTTTTTTTGTAAAGTAAGAATTATTTGGACTTTTCTCAACACGTCCAAAAACTAATGCGTCACTTTCAAAGGCTCGAGTGTGACATGACATAACCATCAAGTTACACTCTCTCCACGACCACCTAGACTATATTCATGACAATCTTGGGGTACTAAGTGAAGAATTGGGCAAGCAATTCCACCCGAACTTTTGTTCGATGAAGTAACGCTTCAATCAAGGCTTCTGGAACGCACATATGATGGCTGAATATTGTTAGAGCATTTAGAATAGCCCTTAGAATAAGAATAGCATTTAGAATAGCTCTGCCTTCAGTTTCAGCAAGAAAATCAAAAAACATAAAGAGTTTTTCAACTTAAACTTAAATTAATTAGGATCATCTCTACATTGACCACCCACAAGGTGGACAGACGACCTTATAAAGGTCGCCGGAAGACGCTGGATGCAGGTCGCTTCCAACCGGTACATATGGAAGTCCAAAGGGGAGGCCTATGTTCAGCAGTGGACGTCTTACGGCTGAGATGATGATGATGATGATCTCTTCATTTATAGCGTTTTATTACGAAAACAACATAATATGTGTCATATCTTTTTAACTAGAGCTGATACAGAAATTTCAGTCACAAATTTGAAATCGTCGTCAAAAATCATCCAAAATGCTGTTGTGCAGTGTATTCAATCTACTAGAACTACGTAACCCTACATTGTGCGTGGCCCGACTCGCGCTTGGCCTATTTTATTTTTAGTACAAGTAAGTATGAAATGTACACCCACAATCATAACAATAAATACACTGAGTAGTTTCCATTAATTAGCAATAGTCCTGTCTCCTGGCGGAGACTGTCTTTGAGCCCATTTTCTATGGATGCACTCACAGACAGACTCCAATAAGTGTCACCCATTACATTTATATTAAAAGCTCAAAAGGGCCTCTGCGCGTTGGACTTTTTTGTCTCCGTGTACGCCTATAAAAAGGCCCAGGCTTAGCCCGTGTTTAAGAGCGACATAATACACTGAATCAAAAAAGGTGTACGCATATTATATGCGTAGGAGGACAATGACCGAAGATATGATAATAGATCAGAATGGAAGAGGAAAACGTGTTGTCACGCCACTACTTAGGATAAATATAGAGACATAAAAAAAACAATTTCTTTTGTATCGTAAAATCCGGTAAAAAAGTTAAGTATAAAAAAGTTCCTAATTTTAGTTTTGTATGTAGAATTTTGATTGTGAAAGTTTAACCAATATAATTAATAAAAAAAATATACCAGAAAATAAAGGTCAACTTACCACTAGAAATGAAAGCGAAGGCAATGTTACACGCGGCACTGAAGAAGAAGCCAATAGACAGAGTGGCTTTCCTCCCGATCCTGTTGAGCACCAGCACAGCCGTGAAGAAGCCAGGAATCTCGATGGCGCAGGTGAGGATGTAGTTCAGGTACATGGTGTCGGAGAGGGACGTGGAGTTGATGGACAGGCCGTAGTACACGAAGGTGGTGGTGATCCACCAGATCGGGGTGGTGCACACGCGGCGGAGGAGCACGCGAGACCGGAAGATTGTGGAGAACACGCTGGGGACTTTCTCCTAGAAGATATAATTGATCAATGACATAAGTGACCAGCAGACACACCTGTTAGTTAGTGATTTTCGCCTATGGACATTGCAATAAAAGGGGTACCTCTCGTACGTTACCTCCTTCCTTCCGTTACCTCATTCCCTTCAAGACTCTATTCACTTGCCTTTTGAAGAGTACCATTTCAAAGCACAACAAAAATTTCACTGGTGGCTCATGTCATAAATTATACAGTGTGAGAATCCTGATTTCCCTGGGTCCTCACATACTAGGAGAGACTAGACTTTTTACTAAATTAATTTTATTTAAGACTCTACCACTCGGAAACTACCTCTTTGAGAAGAACGGGCAAGAAACTCACGAGAAAATAATACGAGACGTAACACTCAGCACCTATAAATTATTAGGTCTATAAATGTTAAATAAATTGTATAGCTATTAATTTTATCAAGTAGTTAATAGAGTCCTACATTCTATTACAAGTGGTCACTTAAACCTTTGAGTACACTTCAATAAAGAGCCATAGCTTACCGTGGATGGAGGAGGAGGGTTCATCAGAGATTCCATGGACTTCTCACTGATCTGTTTCCTGTTAACCTTGGCCACTTTCTCCAACACCTCCTTGGCTTCGGCGTACTTCTGTTTGGAGAGCAGCCATCGGATGCTCTCGGAGAGGAGCCAGTAGTAGGCGATGATGAGGAAGCAGGGGATATGCAGCGTCATGATCATGTATCTCCAGGGCTGGACGATCCAGGCCACGCCGCCCAGGATCACCTGCCCCACCGCGAACATTGAGGAGCTGCATGCACTTGTTACTACTCGGTACTTGGGACCCACTAACTCGGCAGCTGTGAAAGAAATAAAGCTATAGTGTTTTTTCTGTTAATAACTATATTTTTATCTAAATCCTAGACATGACTCTTGAAGATTTTACTCTCATTATCAGATATATTTATCTCCATTATTTGTGACAAGCATTTGCTTTTAGCCTTTAAGGCATGCCTGGTTCAGAATTATATCTGTGCAAAATTTATCCCAAATTCGTTCAGTAAATTAAACCCTATAGCGAACTGTGATAATTTTTTTTTTCTGAAGAGGAAATTACCGAGATTGTATTTGAAATTTTGGACATTATCAGCTACATACAAACTAAAAAACAGTATCCTTTTAATCAAGATTATACATATATAGTTGACATCTCACCAAAGATATAAGCAGAGCTGAAGGTACCAGCTCCGAGCGTGGTCTGCAAGATCTGCAGCGTGAGGTACATGGGGTAGTTGACGGAGAAGGCCCTGATGAGGCCCACCAGCGCTAGGTTGAAGACGGAGACGACCAGCGCGATCCTCCGCCCGAATCTGTCCGAGACGAAACCGATGATGGGCAGCACCAGGAGGGTTCCCACGCTGCTCAGGGTACCGGCTAGGGCTCGGAGCCATTCTTGACAACCCAGGTCGAACTGCACCAAAGAAAAGTCTTTTTTTATGTAATTGGCGACAAATAAGAAGAGGGCACACCTAATGGTGAGTGATAAAGGTCTAAGCTACCTAAGTACACCAAAGATCAGATCGGTTCAGCCTTTAGGCATGAAGAGGTAACAAACACAATACTTCCGTACTATCTAGTATAATATTAGTAGGATTGTTAAATTACGAGATATTTACGTAAAACCACTTTGAAGTCTCTAAACAAGTATACAAAAGGGTGTGCATGTATATTGTATGTGTGTGTTAGTTTCAGAATTTCTTTGAAACGACAAGTCGGATTATAACCTTTTTTTTTATCTACACTTAACCTAACCAACTAAGGGTACACAACAAGTTTCATGAATATCGATTCAGTAGTTTTCATTAATCAAACGTGCATCTTGTCCTTGGTTACTGAAAGCGAGTTTGTAGTCGATTTCTTTTAAATAAACCACTCAACCTATTTTGATGAAACTTGCCCTGTACTCCAAAACTCAGCGTTGCCAGTGCGTTACTTTTGTAACGTTTTGCGTTACTTTTTGACCCTTTGCGTTACTTTTACGTTACTTGTCCTAAAATGTAACTTTTGCGTAACTTTTTGGGTGATTTTTTTAAATGAACTTACAATGGAAGAATATAAAATAATAACTTAGTGAAACGGAACGCAATCGAAACGGAAAACAAAAATTTTAAAAAAAGTATATGATATGTCAATATCATGGCACGTCCATATATGCCGATCAATGACTCTGCGAGTCGTTGGCCCAACATTCGCCCGAGCGCACAGATTTTATATATGCACTTAGGGCATAGATTATATAAATAAAAAAATAAAGAAAATTTAACTAGTTTAAAGTAATTATTCACACAAAATGGCTTCAAATGGTCCATGATTAATTAATATTCAAAATATAATTAAAGTCGTCAGCTATGGAGCCCAAAATGTATACCAGAAATTTACCGGAAAAAACCGTAAATATCCGAAGACATTCGTCTATAGACAAAAACTGTTCATCTATAGACAAAACACACACTCAGCAAATCATTGGCCGGTATATGTGGACGAGCCATAGGACCAACGACTCGCCGAGTCATTGGCCGGTACATGTGGACGAGCCATAAGGCGATATATTATGTTTTTTTTTGTTTGCAAAATTACAAATTCTTATTAAAATACTTATTTCTTCTATTAAAAATACTTATTATATGCTAGTTCAAACATGAGGAAATAATATTATTATTACTTATGAAATCTATGAATAAAAAAGTATAAGTACTTAGATTTAAATTGAGTAAGTATATAAATTGTATTAAAAATCGTGTTTTTTTTTAAATGCGTTACTTTTATTGTAAATGCGTTACTTTTCGAACCTGTCTGCGTTACTTTTGAAGATAGGGCACTGGCAACACTGCCAAAACTATTAAAATATTGCCTACGTGAGAACTTTTGGACTGTGTGCAGCAATATTTTTAATAACAAACTTACTGATAAAAATATATAGATGATATCAAAACATATTACGCACGCAATTAAGGATAAGCCGCTTAATAAAATACCTTGAAAACGTGTTTGGTCGAATGTCCCAATAAACGGGTTCCACTAAAAAAGAACAGAAACTGTATGTCGTGACACTGTAGTATTTTTAGAATTACGTGATTTTTGAAAGAAACAATATTCCTTAAAATTCTATATGAACCTTTAAAGCTCAACTTCCTCTACCGTTCTCTATCAGGTCTACTATCTGCTATCAGATCAGGCATAAGGAACAGTTTATTAACATGACCTAAATATCTAAGTAGATCCCCTAAGTTTTTGGTCTTTGGAAACTACCAAGGTTAAATTGCGAAAGTAGGACAGAGCCTGAAAACGGTACTTTCCCAGCGGAACAAACAGCCTCAAAGTTGGACTTTATTTTCCCAGCGGGACAGGCAGCCTCAAAGTGACTGTCTCGCCTAAACCACGTTAACTAAATAATGCTATTGCTATATTAATATTGTTAATGACATAATTAAGCGCCACTGCACGGGAGAAGCCACTGGTCCCCAAAACAAAACAGTTTAACTAGTTTGGGGACTTATGGGCTTCTATTTGTTTTGATGTAATTTTATGTCAATCTTACTAATAATATAAACGTGAAAGTTTGTAAGAATGTATGGATGTAAGGATGTCAGGAGGTCAGTATGTCTGGATGTATGATTGTTACTCTTTCACGCCTAAACGGGTGGACCGATTGAGCTGAAATTTGGTACAGAGATCGCTTAGACCCTGGAATGACACATAGGCTATACTAAAGCTGGAATAACACATAGGCTAAAAGCAGTACAGCGGGTAAAACCGCTGGGCGCAGCTAGTAAATAATAAAAATTTACTTCACTTATACTATGAATAATAAAATATTATGATCATATACATATTTAGCAGAAAAATACTCACATCATAAACAACGGAGTTATCCCTGGCATAAACGAAACCCTCGCATTCAACAGTTCCAGTGGTGAAGATGTTAGCAGGGCAGTAGTCCAGGGTTCCGTTGGCAGAGCCGGTGGGAGCGAACCGGTTGCAGCTGTCGAACCCTGACCCTGACGCCGGGATGGCATTCAGGACCCACTCCGGCTCGTATGGGTGGTCTTTTGAGGTCTCACCGCATTCCGGGATTTGACATCTGGGAGGAAGAGGATTTTTCTTTATTTTCTATTTGGATTGGTTAATGTTATCTAAGCCCGGGCCTTTTTATTGGCGTACAGGAATGCATAAAAGTCCAACGTGGAATTTGAGCTTTTATTAAATGTAATTGTTGCTACTTATTATCTAAATATATAAAAAGGAAAGAGTGACTGATTGACTGACTGATCTATCAACCTACGGCCCTAACCGCTGAACGGATTGGGTTAATATTTGTAACACAGATAGCTTTTATGACGTAGACCTCCGCTAAGGATTTCATCATGCGGGCAAAACCGCGAGCGTAAGCTAGTAGTATATATGACTATATTATTTATTTATTTTAATGTGATACATTATTATGATTCTGAAATAGATGCAAATCTAACATAAATGTCAGGTCTTTTTAACAAAATCCTCCAAAACTTGACTCCTCCAAAATTAAACTTTTGGGTAAGTCTGGGAATAAGTTGTATATAGTATTTATGAACAGACACAGGCGAAGGTTAGTAAACTAGTCTAATAATATACCTCTAATACTATGAATGTCAATAACATAATTTAAGAAGTATGTCACGCTCAACTCGTTCACTTATTAATTGATTGGACGAAATAATGCGTACAAATAGATCAATTAATTACAATTTAACCGATTACTAAACAACTGGTCTTTAGGTGTCCTATTTTTAGATATTTTACATTGTCACGTGACCATTTTTGCAACAATCTATAAAAGTTTGGGGCCGCTTTAACGGGGTTAATGGCATAAAATACTGTTTTCCTCAACATCTGGTTTTGATTATTTATTTACTACATGTTCCTAGTGGTTTTACTCGCGAATAATTAGACAATGTGTTATTCTAGGGTCTAAGCTACTTGTATATCAAATTTCAACTCAATCGGTTCAGCCGTTTAGACGTGAAGATGTTACAAACACACATCCACACTGTCACTTTTACAATAGGTAGGATAGAGCTTAAGGCATTGCATACAATACAAATACAGAAAAATAACCCAAAAACCTTACCTGTGAGGAATGGCTGCAGCAGAGAAGATATATTCACTCATAAAAGCTGACATGATGATGGGTATCGCCACCAGGAGGATGTTGTACAGCTGAAAGCGGCCGAACTGCCCCAGCTCGTTGACCAGGACATCATCCAGGTCTAAAGCCTTCGGCGGGGCTACACTGCCTCTCCTGTCCTTCTCGCTGGCTCCTGCGATGCTTCCCTTGCGGCTGTCCATGGTGGCAGGAGGCCGTCACTCTCCACGGCCTTACACCGATTGAACCGCACCACGCGCCTTTTGCCAAGACATCCACTCCGTATCTGATAAACTTCATTAATTCCCCCGATAATCATAGCTGTTTCGATTAGGAACTCGTTTTACGTTCGCTCTCTCAACGAATTGGTGAATCTGTGTTTTTAATAATGAATAAACGAAATGTTTGCGCATTAACTTCTGATCGACTGCACCATTTTTTTTAAATGCGTTACGGATACCTGCCCATTCACGTCGGGGGTAGGAAAGATTATGTGGGACTTTCTGTTTTTTGTACATGTTGTTGTTGCGAATCCGCATATTTATAATCAACTAGTTTGGTGGATTATCGGCATTGAAAAATTTCTTCGTATGTCTATAAAAATTGGGGCTTATACTCCAACAGAATTACTCTAATTGCACTGTTAAAGTCAAATCATTAGAAGTTATGCGGCCAACCTATACTTATTATATGTAATAGCTTCGGGTCGTCAAAATCACTACAAGACCTGCACCATAATATCTTAACGACTGTCACCTACAAATCTTAGAGGACACAACAGGGATCCGCAGTTTTAACGTGTCTTCTTAAACTCGAAACTGTATCTGTGCCAAATTTTAACTCAATTTTCTGCGGTTTGAATTCAACGTTGATCATTCAGTCAGTCAGATATTAATGCTATTTGAAAAAAATCAAATACCTAAAATATCGTATCACTTCCTACGTATACACTCATATCAATACTTTCGCGTTTTTTTGTATACTTTACTTTTTTGTAGCGTCCGTGGCCCAGTGGTCATACCTCCGACTTGTAAGCCGGAGGTCCTGGGTTCAAATCTCAGTGTGGCAAAGATTTTCGCCTGAACGCTACCGTGTTTCGGAAGGCACGTAAAACTGTGGGTCCCGGCTGTTTCCTATAAGATATGTAGGAGGCAGTCGTCAGGTCATGTTGCAGGCCTTGTAGGAATCTCGGCGACCTGAAACTGCAACATATAGGTTGGCCACACAACCTATAATTTGTGATTTGACTCTGACAGTGTAAGTAGGGTAACCTGTTCTGTTGGAGTATAAACCCCAAATATATTATTATTTATTCGCATTTTATACGAATTATATTATTCGTATAAATGTGTAATGTTTGTTACCCCTTAACGCCTAAATAGCGGATTCGATTAAACTGAAATTTGGCACATACATAGGTGGCTTAGATCCCGGAATCCCGGATCAGATCCCGGAAAAACATATGCTACTTTTCAGAGGGAAATCACTAAGCACCGCGAAAAGGTACAATTTTATGCATATCATTAAGGAAAACAGGTGTAAATCGCTTCACATCATCGCCCAGACATTCCATAAGTATGTAAGCCTTATATAAAACCAATAAACCTTTAATATCCACTCGTAAGGACGTTCTCACATGAGATAGAGCCTAATCAGAGTAATTAGATCGATACAATTCAATATATCGCAGGTCACGTGACCAGGCTATTACGCACTACACGTAGGCTATGTTTTAGTACCCAATCATTGTGTATTGTTCCTTTTATCGAATTACTTAAATACTAAGCGAAGAATGCATTTTATCTCTGTGGTATCAGGCAAACAAAGAAAAATAAAGACTTTTTTTCTAGAATAGAATAGAAATAAAAAAAATAAAAGGTTATTTTATTGGTTTTTACTCGTATTATACTAAGTACTTATAATTTATTCATTGGTAAAACCAAATGGAATCAATGTCCTAATCCTCTCAAAGGTTTGAGCTGTGCGTTAATAGATCAGTCAGTCAATCAGTGAATGAGTCAATTATATAAAAAAAAATTTGCTGCGCCCAGCGGTTTTACCCATTGTATAGGTAGGTACTATAGCCTATGTGTTATTCCAGGGTCTAAGCTATTTCTATACCAATTTTCAGTTCAATCGGTCCACCCATTTAGACCTGAAGAAGTAACAAACATGCACACTCACATACAAATTTTCGCATTTAATAATATAAATCTATTTTCTGACTCTACTACCTTCGTACACCTACTTGAAGAATGAGAGATGAATGATTTTGGTATATAAAGAATGGGCAAGAAACTCACATACATACTCACAGTTCACTCTTAGTAATGTTTACTATAAAAAAATAGAAATTACAGTCGTGTTATTAACAATAGGGCTTCCATTACTTACTAACTCAAAACAATCCTTTATCTCCGAACAAAGTAATAAAATTATAGTTATTGGTATTACACACATTAGTATGTAGTTATTACTTACATAATTTTAATATTATTGAGTTAAAGATTACCATAACGGTGCTTTAAGGTAAATAAGATTTTCTTTCGAAACATGTTTCTATTTCCAGTATACCTTTATACTGGGATATTGCTTATTTGGTACATTAGTGTATCTTCTTCTTCTTAGTCGTAACCTCATGACTGAGGGACGTGATCTTGGTGTCTCATCAGCTTTGACACCACTTCCTTCCATCTGTTGCCGGTCCTGCGACATTTGGATTGATTTTAAGGTGACTCCCGTAGCATCCTGGGCATTTTTATATTATAAAATTAAATGTAATTGTTTATTTAAAATATCAAATTATGACCTTAGTTGCTCTGCTTTTAAAAAAATAGGGTAAATTTTTCAAGCTATTTTATTTAAAAATAAATATAACGTTTTGTAGCCATTTGTAGACATATTATAAAAATTACACAAAAGGTTACAAATATATTGAGATCACAAGTGACCAAGCTCTAGGCTAAAATTGTCATTGGCCAAAATTCAGTATAGGTCGCTGCGTCACACTAAATAGTACCTAATATCCTCATTAGATATCTACTATCTTCATCAAAATAATATTTTCAGAGATTCATGGCCAAATTTTAACATTGACCGAAATTATAATGCATCTATCATAATCAATATTTTGATAATAACATTTATATCTAATCTGCAGCTTACCACATCATCATTTAGGTGTTATTGGTAGGTACCTAATTTACATAGGTAGTCCACTACGATTATAATACCAGTGGATAAAATTAGAACTACTCTTGACCAATGTTCAAATACAGATGGTAGCGCCCTCATTTGTATTTTATCGGGTAACAGACAGGATTTATAACAACTTTTTATCAAGAGGTTATATCTTGCATATACACTATCTTTGCGAATTAAAGTAGGTAGGAAATAATACCTTTAATATGTCATCCATAATCCATGATGATCTTACCTACTCATGTATTAGCACAAGTACAATTTAAAGTCGGTTTAAATTTAAAAAAAAGTTCGTGAGAGTCTAACAGCTATAACTTTATTAACTGTGCTCTAAGTTGGAATAAATATGCTTAACAAAAAAATCGAATACCGGTCGGGTCGTCGAAATTGGTTTAGCGAGAAATAATAATAAGGTTCTAAATGTTGAACTAGTCACCCTGTATTCAATAGCCATGTCTCATCTCAGTAATCTTTCGAAGGAAAAGCAAAACTTTTCAGCTTATTATAATATTAGTAGGATAAAAGTTTTCCTTTTCGTTTCTCCACAAACCAACTCTATAGTGAGTTTCAGGTCCTCAGGGTGCGTCAACTGTTCATCCTCCATGCCGTAGCACGTACTCACAGAACCATTACCAATCGTGACGACTAAATATGACGCTATTATGACCAGACGAACGTACCGAATTCCTCTCCCTAAAGTAAAGTCTTTATTAGCCAGACGTTGCCCAGCGTACTCCCATCTTAACACATATAATAAAGTAAGCAAATTATGCGACCTCAAAAATCTCTCAACATTCAGATGTAAAATGATTGTAAAAAATTGGCTGCTAAAGCTCAATTATGATGAAACGGAAAAACTTATCTAAACTAGTGTTAGTCCTGCATCCATAAAACTCATAGCATGAAATTATACGCACCTCAGCATAAGGAACATATTACAGATCACTATCCTGCGCACAAACACACACACACACACACACACACACACACGCACGCACACACACTCCCCTTTTGGCACAAATGGCTTTCATTTTTGATATTATTGAATTTATATTTTTTACACTAATTTGTACTTGGTCTAAGCTTAACGATTAAACCAACAGTACTTTTAATATTATTTTAGTAATTAAAATCTGTAACTTTATTTTATATTAACTCACAATACTTAGGAATCATCAACTACAACTATTGTCTTACATTATCATGTTTGTCAATCATAATAATTGGTTCACACCACTTGAAAATCGAACATTAGTATATAATTCTTGTAAACTCGTATCTCTGGGCCCTAAGACACAGGGCTCTCGCCTAGTTTAGTGTACCGCAGCCATAACATTTGACTATTTATGCATGTCTTTTCTTTTTTGTATTTAACATTTTGGTGCATTTTGTTGGTATAACATAGCATAAGTTTTGTGAATAAAAAACTTTTTCATTTTTTTTTTCAAAAGGGTTTTTATAAAAAAAATATAAACCCCAATTATCGATAAATTTTTTAGCTACACGAATGTTTTGAAATAAGGTATATGTGTACGTATTACGTACATACCACATACACATAGTTGTTTAAAAAGGTAATAAATACAGCAACAGGTACTTAAGTAAAAAATAACTTTATTGTCACATTTGTATAAAATATAAATTAGAAAACTATGTAAAACTAATTCATCTCAATTCACAATCAAAAGTACTCCTGCACCTCTTCGGCACATAATTAGATTGTCTATACATATTTTCAAAGCTGTAACTTTGTGAGTTTGTTTTTGCTGAAGATCAGGATAAGTATTTTTACGTCTTTTAATAAAGATTTAATATTATCACTCATCATTACTCAGGTTACAGGTTCCAGTTCCAAATACCATCCTACCTGATTGCATTTAATTCAATTTAATAATATTATGGCATGGTATCTATTTATAAATTAAAACTAACAATTACAACAAGTCACTGACGACTACAATAAATTACATGCTACGTATTTACAAAAAAAAAAACTGCTCAAAGTATATGGACATTATACGCTGATTCACCAATACTATGGGGGTTCACAAATATTTCACAATGAAAAAGCAAACTAAACTTTTTATAAAAATAAATCTACTAATTTTAATTATTGCATAGACATACCTAATTGTACATTATATTTTTTTATATCTGGTACAAAGTATACCTAAGTATTGGCACCCAATATGAATGACGCTGCACTGCCAGCATTCTGGGCAAAGTGTAATCGGACAGAGTTTGGAGCACTTAGTTTTTCTGTAGAACTGTGTACCTGTATTATTTAAAGCTATAGTATTGTCCTTTTTAACAAAATTCTTGTTACTTATTCATCTCAGAATACCATTTGTCTTATAACTCGAACTCATTTTTAGAGATCTAGAGGTTTTAAGCGGTGGTGTCCCGAGGTGGTCGAGGACCAGCTTCTTCATTGACGCTGGTGCGAGACCTCTTGGTAGCAGGCATGGAGGTTATGTTCTCAGCCTGCTCGATGGTGTCAGGAAGGTGTGTCCTCAGCGTCTCCGGCGTCAGCAGCATCAGGAGTCCAGACAGAACCGCCATGAAACCGAAGATCAGGTACGGGAGGGACTCCATGTACGCCATCTGAGAATATCAATTTGTGTTGATTATATTACTGAAGGAATGTTAGAAATAAAGGGAACTTTTTTAATCGAATTATTTTTATTTTCTTTTATCTAGGCTTTACGTTAGCCTCTCATCGCGATTCCGCCTTGTTTTCCATACCGTACTCTTATGGCAGTAGATATATGAAGACTAAACCCAGAAGGCGCCCGTTAAAGCGAAGATAATTTGTTCCTGGTAAAGTGTGTTACGCATCAATCACCCACACCGCCGGAGGGTGCAGGCCGGTATATGGAGCTCCCCTGGAGGTAGGCTTATGTAAAAGACTAAAAGGCTTATATAGAAGTATTGCGGGCGCATTCGTCTTCGAGTATGTGGGGTAAATGCCACACTGAACATCGTACTTTTTTTATACAACAAAGTCAGAAGACGAGCGAGACGCTCTCCTGATTATGGTTAGAGATAACACTGCCTGTAATAGGACAGTGCTACCGGATGCACTGCGTCAACTCTTCTTACTTGAGAGCCATAAGATGTTAAGACTCGTCGGCCCAGTAATTTCACAAACTACAATGCCCTCCTACCGGAGCACTGTAATGTTTGCACATAACTGCTCAGGCGGTAGAACAACTGGCACCGTTGGGGTACCCACCTAGTCGACCTCCTGCAAAGGAAGTCTACCCTCATCAACTTGAACACAAAATAACAGCTTGGCTACAAATTTTATTTCCTGTAGAATTATAATCAAATGGCTTTGAACTCGTTGAGGAAATTTTGCAATAAAGTAGGTACTGCGAGGGGATTATATAATTAGACAGTAGATTATAAACAGACATTAGGTAAACCATTTTGCACCAAAAAACAATGACAATCTGATTAGCAGACACCTACTCGTATAATATGACCGCAGACACCTGTATCCTCTAGCGTTTTATTATTACCTTTAATCTAATCTAGTGTCTGCGATCAGTTATTATTTTAACATAAAAATAATAACAGAACAGTTATTAAGCCCCACTTTACGAGTACACTACAAAATTAGGTGCCAATTTTATTACCTACGCTAAATAAAGCTACACAGATAAAAACTACCAATCATCTAAAACAAAATGTACGAGTACTTTATTTTTCCTACAAAAGAAAACGGCTCAGTCGTTCTTTTACATGACAACGACATCTCATTACTCTTTAAAAATAAAATGATAGAAGTAACGTCGGGTTAGTTTGCCAGTGTGCAGCATATTTTAAGGCACCTTGTTTTGTTTGAGTACCTGGGTCGACTGAATGGGCGTCGTCATCCGGAGGGCAGCCCTAGATATCGCTGCAGTGTCCTGAGCAATCTCCACGTGGAAGAATGGGGGAAGATAGCATGGACAGACAGAGTTGGAGAAACCAGTTATCAAAGGCCATAACCTACTTTGAGTTCTCGCGCCAAACAAATAAGTATTTTTTTGAGGGCTGAAAAAGCCTATTCGAGACATGTAGTAACTACTGCGTGCAAAAGTAAACTACGTGCTAAAGTCGCAAATAGAGGTGGTGGCACATACTCTTATTTCAATCGGACAACTTTGTCCCAAAATCTACGTAATCTACTTCAATAGCGTCATTGAAATCTACAGCCTTCGCGACTAACCGACCAACAGCGGCGTCTGCGGCGCGGCCATGGCTCCGAACCTTCCAAACATGGAGCAGGAGTTCATCAGGGAGTGCCTGGCGTGCGTGGGGAACAGCTCCATGGTGTAAATGTAGATGGACGTGAACACCATGCTGATGGCCAACTTGCCCACCATCGCGGACGTTATGGTCATCCATGCTATACAGATGGTACCAGGGTTTTAATAGACTTCGAAAAAGGAGATTGTCAATTTGCTGTGTACGTAATATCGTTGGAACTGCTGGAATTTTTTATGAAGACGAGCAAGACGCACTCCTGATGGTAAGAGATAACGCTGCCCATGTACAGTGTCACCCAGGATTTCAAGTACACTGCACCAATGCTTCTTACTCAAGAGTCATAGGATGTTAAAACCCTTCAGCCCAGTAATTTCACTAGCTCCAGTGCCCTCCTACCCAAGCATAGTAATGTTTATGTTAGGCGGTATAATAACAGGCCGTTGGGATACCCAGTACCCACCCAGTCGGCATCCTGCCATGATAAGTCTACCCCGGTAAAGCTTATTATTGGAAGTGCGGGAAATTTGTATAAGAGTGCTTTATTTGATGTTTTTCCTGAATGTTTTTAAAAACGCCTTCCATTCATTGCTCTTAACATTTTAAAAGGGAACTTTATCAAAATTAGAGTATATTCACGTCCGATCAGTCAAGAGAATGATTTGTAAATTGTAAAGTATTATGGATGGAGTGAAAAGCAAACTAGTAGTTTGTTTCGATTATTTTTACAATCACTTAAGCTTTGAGAAGGATTAGAACGAACTTTGACGAATGGTGCAGATAACATAGACTCATATCTGCACTACATAACCTACATAACTTATTGGCCAAAAACGTATGTTAAGTGTTTTACATAATATTATAATAAATTTGAAAATGATCTCGCTAAAATTATGAAAAACTGAGCAATCTTCAGTGTACCTACAGAGACTTTACTGTAGGGTGACAAATATCCGTACGGGAGAATAGACTGCTTGTTACGTACCTATCACGTACTAATGACTATCACTTTAAAAGAAAGAAAGAACTTTAAAACCAACATAAATAAAATGTTATTAGAGACTACGTTACCGCAACTTTAAAAAGGCATTTGTCACGTCGTGTAACCCACAACCTATCACAAAATACACCAAGAAATTATTAAAGATACGGCTTTTTAAAATTAGCGTCGTATCACTCAATGACCATTTCATTTTTGTCGGATTATAGTGATCGTTAGCACAAATACGTAAAGATGATACGTAATGACAAATAAGGCTGACTTCTGATAAATAATGGAAAAAGTGAGTCCAGGGTTGCCAGACGTACTACGATTATATTTTCCACGGAAATAGAGCGTTTAGTGACAATCTGCCAGCTATACGATATAAGTTTTATATTTTCTTTAATTTTCGAATGATTTTACTCGTACAATAATTTTCACACAATAATCTGGCAACTCTGAGTGAGTCAATAAATACAGACCAGCAGTGGCGTCTGCGGTGCCACCAGCGAGCCGATCCTTCCGATCATGGAGCAGGCTCCGAGCAGGCTGTGTCTGGCTGCTGTGGGGAACAGCTCCGACGTGTAGATGTAGATGCTGCTGAACGCCATGCTGATCATCAGCTTGCCGACCATGTTCAACGTTATCTGGATCCAGGATAAACCTGCAAGAGATGGTGGAATCTACTGGCTACTGCTAATGAAATACTGCTAAAACTAGCATCAAATACCTCCGCGATAAGTCTAGACTTATAAAATGAACATTACTAGCTAGTGGAACTAAATGATCAGAGCAAAATATCGAGTAAGATCGACTAGGTGCAACATTTTCTAGATGGATCGGACCTCATGAAGAATTTGATAAAAAGAACCAAAATGATTCTAATTAAGTTCTTAATTACATTTAAGGTTATAAGAAAAATCTCTTATACGACTCAAGGAAAAAACTATGGTGGTATAGAGAAGCTAAACAAATCAAAACCTCAAAGAGAAACTCTGGTGAATTTTTTAGCGAATCCATTCAAGAAACTTACTGTGAGGTATAAATGGCAAAGCAGTCAAAGCCAATCCACAGATGAAGAAGGCAGTCATGATGGAGGACTTCCTCCCGAACCTGTCGAGCGTCATGAAGCTCAGCAGGTAGCCGGGGATCTCCACCAGGGACGTCAGGATGTAGTTGAGGTACATGTTGCCAGCGAGGGACACGGAGTTGATGGAGAGACCGTAGTAGATGAAGGTCAGAGTTATCCACCACACGGAGCAGATGATCACTCGTGTCATGAGGGTCCGAGATCGTAGGACCTCGCGGTACACTGAAGGAGCCTTCGGCTTTTCAAACTCCTCCTGAAGAGTTGGTTTAGAATCGTCTGATAAGAGCTTTATTGAAGCAGGAGATAGCTTCTTATTGTTCATAGCAGCTGCTTTGAAGATAATTCTCGCAGCGTCCTTCTTCCTGCCTTTTGTGAGCAGCCACCGCACGCTCTCCTCGATGAAGAAGATATAAAGTAAGAAGAGGAAGGCTGGGGAGTAGATGACCAACGTAAAGGTCCTCCAGTAGGGGAAGCACCAGGCGAGCACGGCGAGGAGGACCTGGCCCAGCGCGAATGTTATGGAGATGATGTTCCCGCCCAGCACACGGTGGTTCAGACCGACCATCTCCAGGGCTGGAATCAGAAAAATAAAGCAATTTACAAGGGTTCAATTTCCTATACCTTTTAACTAGCAGTAAGGTACAAGTACAGGCCTAAGTTTTCGCCATGATATGCAACAAATAATCTGAATGAATACACGGTCATAATGACCGTATATTGGGTGAGACCTCCATAAAAAGATTAATCGACGATGTATAATATACTCTAGTGGCACCTACTGGCGACGGCCAGGGTCCTCCACTCCTCATCCCGTCTCTCGTAGAGGACGTATTATGTATTTGTGTGTAACATAGGATACACAAAATATAATATAATGTGTAGTTTCGAATCCTATAGATACCTAGTTTATAATCATTAGGACACTATTATTCTACAGAACAACAGACGTCATGAACGAGAGTCGCCTGATTGATGCGAATGTCACACAACAATGTTACACAATAGAAGGTGCAGAGTGGTTACCCAGTATGTACCCGCTGCTGTAGACGCCGGCGCCGACGGCTGCCTCCAGGAACTCCATGATGATGTACATGATGTAGCCGACGCTGAACGCCCGGATCACCCCCATCACGCCAGACATCACCGCCGTCATTATGAACGCTGACTTGCGACCGAAGCTGGAAACAATTGACGAGTTCTTTAAGAGCAAGCTACAATTCACACCTCTACAATACAATACCCTTTATTGAGATAAAAGTTAACAAGAAAGACTTAAAAGTATAAAGGTCCACCGGCCTAATGGCTTTGAGCTATCACTTCCGTCTCTCAGTTCTCAGCTTTGCATGGAGTGTTTGAGACTAAATAGTAATTTGCGGCTTGTGGCACTGCACCTGCGCCTGTCAGCTCAAGATTTTGTTGCTGAATCTTGCAGTGCACAGTAATTTCGCTATGTAAATTACACTTTTCAAATTGTGAACTTTAACTTACGTGTCAGAGACGAAGGCAGTGATGGCGAGTGAAGCGAACACGCCCACGTTGTGGATGGTGCCCACTAGCGTACGCTTCCAGTTTTGACATGCCAGGTTAAACTGAAATAGGTACGAAAATACTTTTATTGTTTTATATTATTTACTCGTATCTAGACAGCAGATTTGTGGTTTAAAAATACAAGAAAATTTTGCACTTGTTCCGTTTTCGGTCACCATCAGACGTAGCCTTGTTACGATACCTATGATGTTCAGAGAAGACAGGTAGCAAGGGATATCCCTATCTACTTGATAGATTACCAAGGTATCCCAGTAGGCGTTATCACTCTACATTATTTATGGCGACCTCTGTGGCGCGGTGGGCTAGTAGGTACCCGCCTGCAACGCAGAAGGTTGCGGGTTGGATTTTCGCACAAATGTTTGTGTGATCCACAGATATTTGTTTCTGGTCTGGGTGGCTCTCTGTATCTATTATAAGTATGTATTTACAAAAGAAAAGTATATAAGTATTATATCCGTTATCCTAACCACCATAACACAAGCATTAAGTTGCTTAGCTTGGGGTTAGGTGGCGCTGTGTGCAATGTTCTGAAATATTTATTTATTATTTATTAGGCGCCCGTCGAGCTTGTCTTGTTTATCTTCTTGCATAAAAAAAGAAAATAAAAGTCGTCCACCATTAAAACCGTCTTCCGCTTCATCACATCACATCGCGCGTTTAATCGAGCGTTGACATTGTTTTACTGCCTATTGTTTATGATATCCTTGTGACCATAATTCGTCGTACTTAAGGTCTGCCCTTGTTATTTATTGTTTTCATATTTTAATCGCACTACTTTGTAAATTTTATCTTTTTCTCTAAATTACAGCTCAAATCTTATTCGGTTATTTAGCTACGGATTTTAGGGAAATTCTTTCCCTAGCAAAAATATTATTATAAGATGTTACACAGCCTGTTTAGCTAGTGTAAATCGTTTAAAAAGTTAAAGTCATTATACTTTAGAAGCCACAATCGCAAAAAATATTCGCCGACCTATTTAAACTCGTCGACGAGCTGATACAATTTGTTAGGAAATCAAATATTTTTTGCTACGACGTAAACTTCCTAATTCTTATAATTTTTTTGTAGCTGATGAGGCTGTGTTTATTTTTTCTATTTTTTTCCATTGTAAAGATACCCCAAACTCTACCTTAAGGTCTGTCCAAACCTAAGTGATATTCGCTCGCTACCGCCTGCAGTGCGGTGGCGAAACAAAACTCCATATAAACACAGAATATCGTCTCATGACCCAGAGAGGTAGAATATATCACCATGGTTTAAACAGGTCTTTCCTGATCTTCAACAGGTAGATCCGTGTTTCCCGAGCGATATAAGTTGGGCATCTTCAAGGTACGAGTGAGTGACCTTTCTTACGTGATTCATCGTCCCGCATCTGCATTTTCCATCAGGTGGGATGTGGTCAAACATAGGATAATTACCTATCTTAATCTTACTAATAATATTATAAACGTGAAAGTTTGTAAGAATGGATGTCTGGATCTCAGGATGTTTGTTACTCTTTCACGCCTAAACGGGTGGACCGATTGAACTGAAATTTTGTATAAAGATAGCTTAGACCCTAGAATAACACATAGGCTACATCAGGCGCGGATCCAGACCATAATTTGGGGGGGGGGGGGGGTCATCGGCTAGAATTTTTTCAAACTAAGAATTTTTTTGAAGACTTGTGTCACAGCGTAGTCTTGAAAATCTTACATTTTTCAGTGCGAATGATGCGCGTTTGGCTTGTTCCGACTAGCAAGAAAACTAAATATTCTTACTTATAAAAGCGCGAGCAGCTCGCTGCGAGCGCCGAGAAAATTTTGAATTTTCAGCACGAATGATGTGCGTTTAGCTTGCTCCGAGTGGCATGGAAACTAAATAGTCATATTTATATTAGAGCGCCAGCGCTTCCAGCCTCCCGAACAAGCCGGTTTCCGAAGAGGCTATAGTACCATAGACCACATTCATACGCTGCGGCAAGTTATACAGAAGACCGAAGAGTATAATTTGCCATTATGCTTAGCGTTTGTGGACTATGAAAAAGCCTTTGATTCGGTGGAAACATGGGCGGTGCTCGAGTCACTTCAGCGATGCCATATTGACTATCGGTACATTGAAGTGTTGAAGTGCTTGTATAAGAACGCCACTATGTCAGTCCGAGTACAGGAGCAGAGCACGAAGGCGATTCCATTAAGAAGAGGCGTAAGACAGGGAGACGTTATCTCTCCGAAACTGTTTACTGCCGTAATGGAAGACACCTTCAAGCTCCTGGAATGGCAAGGACTTGGCATCAATATCAACGGCGAATACATCACTCACCTTCGATTTGCCGACGACATAGTAGTCATGGCAAAGTCGATGGAGGAACTCAGCATCATGCTCGATGACCTCAACCGAGCTTCCCAACGGGTGGGCTTAAAAATGAACATGGACAAGACGAAGCTTATGTCAAATGCCAATGTTGTGCCCATCCCAGTATCTGTTGGAGGCTCGGTACTCGAAGTTGTAAACTCATATATCTATCTAGGACAAGTAGTCCAATTAGGTAGGTCCAACTTCGAGAAAGAGGTCTTCGAGAATCCAACTCGGTTGAGCAGCGTTCGGGAAACTACGCAACGTCTTTTCGTCCGACATACCTCAGTGCCTCAAGACGAAAGTCTTTAATCAATGTGTGTTATCGGTGATGACATACGGGACCGAAACGTGGTCCTTCACTATTGGCCTCATCTCGAAGCTCAAAGTCGCACAGCGAGCTATGGAAAGGCGAGCACGAATGATGTGCGTTTAGCTTGCTCTGAGTGGCAAGGAAACTAAATATTCTTATTTATAGAGCGCGAGCAGCTCGCTGCGAGCGCCGAGAAAATTTGGAATTTTTCACCACGTATGACGTGTGTTTAGCTTGCTCCAAGTGGTAAAGAAACTAAATAATCTTTTTTATAGAGCGCGAGCAGCTCGCTGCGAGCGCCGAGAAAATTTGGAATTTTTCAGCACGTATGACGTGCGTTTAGCTTGCTCCAAATGGTAAAGAAACTAAATAATTTTATTTATAGAGCGCGAGCTGCTCGTTGCAAGCGCCGAGAAAATTTGGAATTTTTCAGCACGTATGACGTGCGTTTAGCTTGTTTCGAGGGGCAAGGAAACAAAATATTCTTATTTATAAAAGCGCGAGCAGCTCGCTGCGAGCGCCGAGAAAATTTTGAATTTTTCAGCACGAATGATGTGCGTATACCTTGCTCCGAGTGGCAAGGAAACTAAATATTTTTATTTATAGAGCGCGAGCAGCTCGCTGCGAGCGCCGAGAAAAATTTGAAATTTTCAGCACGAATAATGCGCGAGCAGCTCGAGAAAATTTTGAATCTTTCAGGATGAATGATCCGAGTTTTGCTCGCTCTGAGCAGTATGAAAATTAAATATTAAAATTTATAGAGCGGGAGCAGATCGCTGCGAGCGCAAAGACTTAGCTGCAAAGACGACATTAAGCGCGAACAGCTTGCAGCAGTTAATATAATCCAACTAATCCCAAATATGAAAGACACTGTGCAGTTTGCTACGAGAACCTACGGATAATTCGTAGGCGAGGACCGAAAAAAGTAGCTTGGTAAAAAAAAACTTAAAACAGCGAATCAGTTTTATGAACTTGTACGTAAAGCTTGCAGCTAAGAGAAAATTTCCTAATTCTAACTGTGAAAATAGCGTAAAACCAGTTCATATGAACTGGTTTTCACTGGATCATATGATCGGATTTTTTTTCCGACTAGGATTTTGGGGGGGGTCATGACCCCCTTGACCCCCCCCCCCTGGATCCGCGCCTGGGCTACATAAGTACCTACTGCGGGTAAAACCGCTGGGCGCAGTTAGTCTAGTATAAAAAAGGTAGAAAAATAATGGTATCGTACCTCGCCAACAATAGTATTATTACTCTCGTAGATCCACGAGGCACAGGTTTGTATGTCGCTGGTGAAGCTGGTCGCTTGGCAGGTGGAGTTCAGGGGACGGTACCGCTCGCAGCGGCCGTCGCCGGGGAGGGCCCAGGGACCCCACTCGCTGGTCTCCAGCACTGGAGGAGATGCCTCGCATTCTGGGACCTCGCATCTGAAATGTGGGATATACGTGCTTGAATAGTAGCAGATTGAACACAATTTGGATTGATAGACGGGTATTTTTGAACTTATTAAGGTAGCTTCTGTACTAATGTAGAGAGTCACTTTTTTATGATAATAAATTTGTCAATCGTCGAGCAACAGACGAGCAAATCGGATGCCCAATGCAGCAGATGTAGCATGACCGCCCATATATAGGTACATAAAAGACAGACTGTGTTTTGAAATATAAAATTCTGCGCGGCACTGCTCTACGCCTGCCACACATATTAGTTACTAGCTGACCCGCGCGCACTTCGTTGCGCGTGAGAGTCAATTAATAAAGCGAATTTGGTGCTGCTATGTTCACTATGATAGTATTTCCATCCCCGTGACTTTGTAAGCGTAAAAAAAGGCATGGCTATATATTATTTGCTCCCGCTGTGGGTAGCGAAGAATATCGAGTTGGGTATTTCTATGCAGTTTTGTTCGCTACCGTAGAAACCAATCCTATGTCCTTTCCCAGAGGTCAAATTATCTCAGTTGAGCGGTAGTTTATCGCCTTCATAAATTTTCACGCCTCTTTTCAGGAATTAAAACTATTTGTGGTCCTTTCCCGGTAACTCTTTAACTTATCTCTACTGTAATGTACCTCAGCTAAATTATTATTCGTTACTAATTTCTCACACCATCCTTCCCGCGACTCAAATCAATTCCATGGTTCCTGAATTCCCATTAAATCTCTGATCCTCCTTCCCCCTCCTTTAATACTTAGTCTCCTTAAAGTTAATTTCTGACATAAAAAAACTATTCATTAACAGAACTTAACAAAATATCAGCTCATTTTCGGTTCAGCGGTTACTAATTTCCATGCAAACGTTTTTGTGAAAAAATTCCTGTTCTGGTGAGAATTTCACAAAATCCCTTCTTATCGGTCGCCTACGTTACATAAAGAATACGTTGTCCAAATTTTAGCTAAAACGAAGAAGCGGTTACCTTTCCTACACAAACTGGATCCCTCTTTCTCAAAGGTTGATTTCTGGGATAAAAAGTATCCCATTTCTTTTTTTAAGACTTAATCTACCTTTGTATCAAATTTAAGCGCAATAGGGTCAGCGGTTCTAAATTTCCCATTAATTTCTGTCAAAATAAATATTTAATGTTCCTAAACACAACTCAAACCATGATTTTACAAAATTTCGATTCAATCGGTTTAGTTGTTACGGATTTGCATACAATTGTTTTTTGTAAATAAATCCCGTTCCAGTGGGAATTTAGCAAAAGCCCTTCTCGTGAGTCGCCAAAACCACCTAAAAACACGCTATCCAAATTTCAGCTCAAATAAAGAAGCGGTTAACGATTTCTTACGCAAACTTGCACCCCCCCCCCCCCCCCTTTCCTCCTCTTTAATGTAGATTTCTGGGATAAAAAGTATCCCATTTTTTAGGACTCAATCAACCTCTGCACTAAATTAATTTAAGCTGAATAGGGTCAGCGCAGCGGTTCTAAATTTCCCATACAAACTTTGACCCCCCCTTATAAGTTAATTTCTGATATAAAAACTATTAAAAATTTCCTTAACAAAACTCAAACCATCATTTTACAAAATTTCAGCTTAATTGGTTTAGCGGTTACGGATTTGCACACAAAAGTTTTTTGGGAATAATTCCCGTTCCTGTAAGAATTTCACAAAATCCCTTTTTATCGGTCGTCTTAGTTTATGTAACTAAGAACACGCTGTCCAAATTTCAGCAAAAACAAAGAAGCGGCTAACGATTTTTTACACAAACTTGCACCCCCCTTTTTTCCCTTAAAAGTTGATTTCTGGGAAAAAAGTATTGCATATCATTTTTTAGGATTAGATCTACCGCTGTACCAAATTTAAGCTCAATAGGGTCAGCGGTTCTAAATTTCCCATACAAACTTTGACCCCCCCTTTACCCCCCTTAAAAGTTAATTTCTGACATAAAAACTATTCAATGTTCCTAAACACACTTCAGACAATCGTTTTACAAAATATCAGCTCAATCAGTTCAGCGGTTACAGATTTGGATACAAACGTTTTTTAGAATTAATTCCCGTTCCCGTGGAAATTTTGCAAAATCCCTTTTTATCGGTCATCTACGTTACATAAAAAATACGCTGTTCAAATTTAGCTTTAAAAGATGGCCGGTTACTGATTTTCTACTCAAACTTCTACCCCCCCCCCCTCTTCCCCCTTCAAGGTTGATTTCTGGGATAAAATGTATCCCATATCATTTTTTAGGACTCAATCTCCCACTGTACCAAATTTCAGCTCAATGGGGTCAGCGGTTTTAAATTTTCCATACAAATTTCGACCCCCCTTTACCCCCCCTTAAATGTTAATTTTCGTCAAAAAAAAAAATTAATGTTCCTAAACACAATCTAAACAATCGTTTTACAAAATTTCAGCTTAATCGGTTCAGCGGTTACGGATTTGCATACAAACGTTTTTCGGGAATAATTCCCGTTCCCGGAAGAATTTTGCAAAAATCCCTTTTTATACGTCGCCTTCGTTACCTAAAGAACACGCTGGTTTAAATTTCAGCTTAAACAAAGAAGCGGTTACCGATTTCCTATTCTAACTTTGACCTCCTTTATCCCGCCTTAGAGGTTGATTTTTGGAATAAAAAGTATACCATTCAATTTTTTAGGACTCAATCTATCTCTGTACCAAATTTCAGCTCAATAGGGTCAGCGGTTCTAAATTTTCCATACAAACTTCGACCCCCCTTTACCCCCCTTAAAAGTAAATTTCTGACAAAAAAACTATTTGATGTTTCTAATCACAATCCCAACTATCGTTTTACAAAATTTCGGCTTAATCGGTTCAGCGGTTACGGATTTGCATACATTCGTTTTTCGGGAATAATTCTTGTTCCTGAGGGAATTTTAAAAAATCGCTTCTTATTGCTCGATGAAATCTTCTTACGAATACGCTGTCCAAATTTCAGCTCGATCCGTCCAGCCGTTTGGGCTGTGCGTTGATAGAACAAAAGTGTACGAACGATTTTATATAATAGATAAGTAAATCTTTAGATAGATATAATACTCTTTTATTTAAAAACCGATTTAAATAAAACCAATACTATTTACAAATTAGAGAAATTTGCAACGTTTTAGCGAAAACTGCATACAATTCGGTTGTGCCGTTTTATCACACATAAGTAATAACCTTTTTACAAATTAAGCCTAATAAAACTACTCTGGTAAATTTTCGTTTATGGCCACATCGATAGATGGCGTATTTTTAGTTTGTCGCACTTTTTGCTTTTTGATTTTTTTGAATTGAATTTACTTTATATTCTATTACTTTTACTTCGAAATTTTGATGTAAATTAGGGGCGATGTGTCCGATATAAATGATTATTATTTATTTTATTATTTTATTTTACGTTTCCCTAGGAAAAATTGACAAAATGTTTTACGATCTAGATCGCGCAAGCGACTTTTTCGCGTCGTTTTGTTCATATGCGTATTTTCACAGTTCACCTTAGTAAAGGATCACAATGAATGGGGAGAAATTTCCGTTCTTATTATATGTATGGATGGATATGGATATGGATATGGATTAAATCTCGTCGTGCCTCATGCCTAGTAGCAAAATTTGCTGAAAGGGACAACAGCTTTATCCTAAAACTTTAACAGAAAGCGAATAGCTTTAGTGAGTAAGCTACCATAACAACATGTTCAATGGCGACGCTTGACCATCTTTTTAGGCAATCAGGTTTGGGCCGGAAGTATTGCGATAGTGCTCTAATAGCAGACATTTAGAAATAAAAAAATAAGGACAATGAAAACGCCCTTGACCCACAAACGTAGTAATTCTTTAATCCTGTTATGAGATCCTGAGGACAATAATAACGACCACAAAAGTGCCAGGTTTGGATGAACAGGAAGCTTCTCGTTGACATGATGACACGAGTAATATGCACTTAGGATCAATTTATCGTGTTCTTTATGGCAAATTCGATTATTCTTTTCTGCAGGTCCTTTGCAGTCTTTCAGAAATAAAACGTTTTGATGGAATCGTTTCTTTGTTTTTTTTTTATTATTTTACTATAGGTTAATCTTCGTCTTAAACCATGATGAAGTGATTAAACCTAGAAGTTGACATAGTAAATCTCTATCTAGCCTAAATAAACATCGAACCGCATTGGATAATGAACAATAAATACAGAAGGTACAGCTCAAAATATATATTTATAAAAAAGTAGGTATAGGTATCTACACTTTATAATGAAGGTATTTGTTTAGTTAATTGGCATAGGAATATGTGAAACTTTTCCATGGGTTTTTCCATTTAAATTTAGAAAAACATTATCATTCAAAAACAACATGGTAAGGCAAAAATAGAACACAATAATAATAGTTAAGTTTATTGCCTAATTTAAGGAAACACAATGCGAAAAATAAAACCCAGGGTAAGTACTAAGTACCTACCTAACCACTTATGCAGGTAAAAACTAAGTCTCATATAAAACGTGGCAATAACATATACCTATAAATCTAGGTACTTATAGGTATCTACAAGTACCACATGCAGTAGCGGACTTAGGATTTTCAATTGGGGGTAGTCTGTCCACTGTCCAGCACGATTCTAATAAAGCCCAAGATTTTGAAAAACTATAGATAATAATATTGATTTTGGCTTATATGTATATCTGCGTACAAGGTGCGAGATAGAATTCAAATACAATCTCAATCATTGAGACACATAACCAACACTCATTATAAATTATACTCTTTTTCTCTCGAGATATGAGTTGGATTTTAGGAGGGGGGAGGAGGTAATCCCTCTCCCTTGCGAACGCGCCAAGCGAGCGTGCTGCGGCAGCAGCCGGCGATGCGCCAGGTATTATAGAGCTCACAATTCATAATTTAAAAATACTTAATGCCCCATTACTTAATAAACTTTTTATGACGATTCCCATCCAACAACAATAATAATATTATTAATTAAACAAGTTGGAAACGTTTGTATAATTATACACATAGCTTAGTTATTAGGTATGTGAATAATTACTTTACCCTAGAGCATCTTGTTATTTTTCCATTATGAAATGATACCTATTGTTGACTGACAGAGGTGATGACACGGTTATGGAAAGATCTAGATTTATTTTAACCTACTTCAAAAAAGGAGAGTATTAATTCAATAATATTATTTACTATAATAATATTATCATGTTTGTAATCTTATTGTAACTGCGACATATTCAAATACGATGACTCTTTTAGGTTTTTAAAAAATATGTACAAGATTACAAATACTTTATTGTTTGTTGTATTTACGTAGGATAAGAAGCACCATACTGCGCTCCAAAACACAAATAACACATGCAGTTCAGAAAGCCGCTCGCCTCAAATGGGACTGGGCCGGGCACGTATGCCGCATGTCGGAGGAACTGTGGGCTTGGACTACCACTCAGTGGAGTCCACCCACCCGGACACGACGACGTGGCACGCCCAGAACTCGGTGGAGAGACGAGCTCGACTCCTACCTTAAAAATTGGCCCCAGACCGCTACCCAAAGGAAGGAGTGGAAAGAGAGAAGAGCTCTGCAGTGGGACGATACAGGCTAAATAATAATAAATTTACGTTTGTCCTTGAATTTCCCGAAACTTTTTGTAGGATTAAGATCATTTTTGTTTAACGGCTTTCATTAAGGACCAAATAAGGGCACAATGCAAGTTTTATTAAAATCAAGATATTAATATAACGCCTTGCCCTCCCTTATTAGGATCTTATTAGATCTAACTAAGATGGCGCAGTATTGGCCTCCGATACAAGAAGAAGCCATTCCTGCCTGTCCTGCGCTTCCCAAGAGTCAGTTTGGAACGCTCTCAGGTCCTTCAGCACCTCATCTTTCCAGCGGTATTTTGGACGCCCCACTGACCGATTGCCGGTTAGGAGGGAGGTTGAAGTCGATTATTTTCATTTATTATTTAATTTGTTGTTCCTATGCAATGCTATTCTTTAGCTATTTCAGTAATAGGTGTAAATCAATCGGCGTCCATTAAATTTCTTGTAAAGAATTTTTTCGAATACAATAAACAGGACATCACATCTTTTAGAATAGAATAGAAAACTCTTTATGAAAATACCACGAATATACATGAAACTAACACTCATGACTAAGTGTTATAATTGGCGGTCTTATCGCTAAAAGCGATATCTTCCAGACAACCTTGCAGGGAGATAAATACTGATATTTTGCTTTTAGCCTATATAATATTATAGTTAGTTTGTTATGTTGACGGCTAACGATCAGATTACCTATCTTATTTTTCCATAATTCATAGATTTCGTAAGGTCTGAAGGTACGCCGCGTAGATTGTCTGTAGACAAGCTGAGTGCAATCGTATTTTTCGAGATTACACTTTTTATCGATTATTTTTGTTGTTGTAAACAATCCAGATTAAACTGGATATTGTTGACTGTTGATGTTACTTAAGAATTGCGACGCGAAGCACGGAGACTTCAAACTGGTTTTGTAAAGGAATAATATTATGTAGGTAAGTAAGGTCTGGGAAAACGAATTTTGCAGCGCGGAGTGCACTTTTACGGAGTTGGGTGGATGAGCAAGTTTTTTTGTTCACAAATGATGCAAAATTTGACCAGAGAAAATGCGTTACGCATCGCTACTCGGTACGCCTTCGGCATGATGAGGATAGCGTCAGTAATAAACTCCCGGTGTAACAAAAAAAAATCAAAGATTCAAATCTGTGTTTGGCAATTATTTCCTCGTGTTTCGGAAGGCACGAAAACTGTGAGTCCCCGCTGTTTCCTATAAGATATGAAGGAGGCAGGCAATCGTAAGCTTATGTTGCAGGCCTTGTAGTTTGTAGTAATCTTGGCATCCAAAAATTGCAACTTAAAGGTTACCCACGACCCACACAATCAACAATTGTGACCGTGATTTGACTCTGACAGTGTAAAGAGGTTCTGATGGTGGTTCAGGTAGTGGCCTGTAATGTGCATAATTAGTTCATAAGTATATAATCACATGGAGGATTTTTATTATACAATGCGTTCCATTGCGACCCGCTATAGTTTGTGCTAAGATACCTGTATTTAACATCGCCGGCGTTAAATATGTAATTCCCATTATGTACAGCTGTGAGGGCGATGGCCACGAGTACATAGGAGTACACCCTGGCCTGGTACCAGCCGCAGTGACCCAGCTCGTCCAAGATCAAGTCTAACGACACCACTTTGTGTTTGTGCGACATATATAGTTTCACTTGATTCAGCACCAATATCAAAAGTAAAATTTCTTATAAAATATAGCGGTTAGAAAAGTCTTTTTATGAGAAAAGTAAACACAGTTGTGGCGCCAAGTCAATGATGTCAGTGTCACATATTGTCACTGGGATAGAAAAAGGTGTCATAGATTTGAGAGAAAAGTTTTTAATAAGTCTTTCGAGTTGTTTTCAAGTTATGAAAATTTAAACGTGCGTTCCGCCCGCGTTTATTGAAAATTAGCTGGAAATCGATTTTTTATTCACCTATATATTAAACCTTGCATAATTCTCAATAACTATGCAGGCATATCCACTTAATTTAAATTCCAAAGGATAAAATTATTCTCATTGCAATCGCGATTTTCCATGAATTTTCCTCAATTACAGACAAGATACTGATATTTCAACGATTTGATTTATTTTGATTGATTTTACAGTTGTAAACGAGGTAAACTATTTGCATCCAAGTAATTTCAAAACTTACGATCATTTGTGATGTTGCTAATAATTATAATATAAAATTATTATATTAATCGCAATCAGTTAGGTATGTATACTGTTAACTAGTTGCACCAAGCGGTTTTACCCGCTGTACTGTAGCCTATGTATCTATGTATTATTCCAGGGTCTAAGCTATACCAAATTTCAGCTCAATCGGTCCATCCGTTTAGGCGTGAAGAAGTAACAAACATACATACTCACACACTTACAAACTTTCGCATTTATAATATTAGTGTGATAATTATCTTTAGTCTATATCCGTGAGTTCAATCGGTATTTTACAAGCTTTTATTTACTTTCACCTGTCTATTGTCTGTCTGTCTGTCTGTAATCAATCTTGCAAGTTCAATTTGACCCACTTCCCGGTGTCTGATTAAGCTGAAATTTTTCATGACTGTATAAATCGGATGACAATGCAATATTTTCATGACATCGAGCTGATGATGGAGCTGGAAGGTGGCCGTAGGACCTCCGTAATTAAACGACGCAACCCCATCGAGTTTGGGCTCATTTGATTCGTCTTGACGAGTACTTTATGGTGCTAGATGGTAAAAATAATAAAAGCTTGTTTTTTAAAAGTTTTTTTTACAATTTCACTGTTTACATAGTTACTTTAGTGTAGTGTAGGTACTCTAGGTATCATGCAAGGCTATATTACCTCGCCCACTGCCCACTCGCCACTATCATAGGTATTACTGAGCTGATGAAGTATCTAGGCTTATAGTAACACCTCTCAAGTGTCTAATAACTTTTATCGTTTACTATATTTTGGACGCCAGTCATCAGGTGCGTGAGTCGTGCCCCTGACATAGGGGTGTGGCTAGATTACAATCTAGAATTATAATCCTTAGGACTTTTAAATTTTAGCTTGTATGCGTGATGTATGAATGTTTGGCTATCTTTAAATATTTTTTGTGCATATACAAATAGCATTTTTGAAGTGAAACTTCTTTATCGGCGTTGGAAAAAATTTACCGTCACATTTTTTCGGTTACGCGTCACGGTTACGCGTCACATTTTTCAGTTACGCGCCATCTTTTGTTTCTTGCCCCTACCACGGTTGGTTCAGACGAAGAGTACTTTCACTTTCTCCAATGAACATGAATTTAAAAAATTTATAAACATAAATTTAATTTAATTAAAGAAGTTTCACTTCTTACGTGTGTACACTAGTACACGCACAATTTTTTTTATATTGTTTTAGTTCGCTTTCTATAAGGTGAGATGCGCGCTTTAATTCAGGACTTAGGTAATAAATCGCTCGACCGATTTTGATAAGATTAAAATAAGACCACCTGTGTGATATTATGCTATACCTAACTTTGAAAAAAAATTGGTAATTAAACAAAAAGTTGCAAGATTGTTTCCTCTCAAGAAAGTCAACAACAAAATATACACATACAGAAAAAAAAACAATTAACGTCATTGTTCCAAAGTGTAAACGTAAATAAAGTAGCTAAGTAAATACCTACGTAATTACAGTTTTTTCATAACGCAATGCGTGCACAAATTATGTATAATTAATGTATTAATTAGCAAATTCTGTATATTTACACGTGGTCGCCGTTGATATAGGCGTCTTGATAACTAATGATAAACTGATTAGGCAAATATTACATTTGGAGATGACTTGAAGTACTGCAAGATAAACACTTAGTATATAAGATAGGTAGGTTTGAACCTTTGTACCTAGGTTTTTAATGCAGCTTTAATACGGCCCTAAAATACTGTAGCACCCTTATATCTAACTTAAGTTTACAGTACATCTAAAAAAAAACTTATTACATAAAATCCGGCGCGTAATAATTCGTATTCGAATTCATCTCAAAGAGCCTCATCGTTTACCTGTAAAAATTTTGTTAAATTTACCTAATTGAAAAAACCTTGAAAACACCTACCGTTTCAATACTAAATCAAATGCAACATTTTCATCTTGTAGTAGTCCAAAGTTGCGGTTTTTAAATTAAAATATATGTTTTATGACGAAATTGCGGAATGCACATGCTGTTTTTAATTATCTAAATTTGTACGAGTATACCTAAGTTTGAATCATACATAAATACCAAAGTTCTTAATTTTGTGTTGAGTAGGTAGGTTAGGTTAGGTAGGTAGGTTTGTACGGGGGTAGACTTCCTTTGCAGGAGGTCGTCTAGGTGGGTACCCCAACAGTGCCAGTTATTCTACCGCTTGAGCAGTAATGTGCACACATTACTGTGCTTCGGTAGGAGGGCACTGTAGCTAGTGAAATTACTGGGCTAAAGAGTCTTAACATCTTATGACTCTTGAGTAAGAAGCGTTGGTGCAGTGCACCTAGAATTGCACATAATTGTGAAATTCTAGGTAGCACTGTATTGATTATGGGCAGCGTTATCTCTTAACATCAGGAGAGCGTCTTGCTCGTCTTCTTACTTCTCCACATAAAAAAAAAGGTACCTACCTAATCCTTAACGGATGATGACGTCACTGTAATAATATTATCCTACAGGGAGGTATCCATATTTCTTTCAGTGTTAAACTTACTTTTCAGGTTTGGTACCTTATTAACCATTTGAAATCATTATAAGTTCGTCGAGTGCCTTAGTATTCACGTTGTCTTACAGAATTCACAAGCAGGTAGGTAAAAAGCAGGATTTTTACTATTTATGTGAAGTTTTCCTATTTACTTATTATTCACCCACCATTAACTAAAAATGTTAATTTATTGTATTAAGTACCTATTATTTTAATCTTACTAATATTATAAACGTGAAAGTTTGTAAGAATGGATGTCTGGATGTCTGGATGTCAGGATGTCTGGATGTCTGGATGTGTGTTTGTTACTCTTTCACGCCTAAACGGGTGGACCAATTGAGCTGAAATTTGGTATAGAGATAGCTTAGACTCTGAAATAACACACAGGCTATAGGACAGCGGGTAAAACCGCTGGGCACAGCTAGTAACTTCTATACCTTAAAAACTAGAGGTACCTAGGTATAAAGCAACCGATGGAGCTTCTCCTGTTTCTGAAAAACAACCTGCGACCTATTCTCACGACCTAACAAATCTTAGATAGGTACACAAAAAAATAACATAAAAATCGGTCAAAGAAATTTAATTAACAAACACATTTGATTTTTGACGACCTCTGTGGCGCGGTGGGCTAATACCGCGTAGTTGCGGGTTCGATTCCTGCATGGGACAAATGTTTGTGTGATCCACAGGTATTTGTTTCTGGTCTGGGTGGTTTTTCAATATCTATTATAAGTATGTATTTACAAAAGAAAAGTATATAAGTATTATATCCGTTACCCTAACCACCATATTACAAGCATTAAGTTGCTTAGTTTGGGGTTAGGTGGCGCAGTGTGAAACGTCCTGAAATATTTATTTATTTGGCTACGTCGCAAAATGTCCCTTTCTCAAAATGTCCCTCGTTCGCAAATGGTCCCTTTCGCAAAATGTCCCTTTCGCAAATGGTCCCTTTCGCAAAATGTCCCTTTCGCAAATGGTCCCTTTCGCAAAATGTCCCTTTCGCAAACGGTCCCTTTCGCAAAATGTCCCTTTCGCAAATGGTCCCTTTCTCAAAATGTCCCTTTCGCAAATGGTCCCTTTCGCAAAATGTCCCTTTCGCAAATGGCCCCTTTCTCAAAATGTCTCTTTCGCAAATGGTCCCTTTCGCAAAATGTCCCTTTTGTCTGTTGTGCTCGCTGGATGCAAAAATGACCCTTAAGCAAATTTTCCATTTCAGATAAAAAAATGTTTTATAGAAATACCTATCCCACCAAAAACATTCTGTAAAAAACTAGCCAAGTCTCGATGGAGCTGCTTGTTTATCTCTAAAAAGTAATGAAATCTAGACAAAGTCGTGCCAAGTATAAGGTTCCTTACTGCGATTTCTTTATTATTATAGTTAATGTTGTGTGACTTGGCCGTTGAAGGGTACACAAGGGTACAAAACCAGATGCTCCATGACACTTGGATCGCCTAAACATAAGTATTATTGAAATACGCAGCTTTATCAAGCCTACAATTGACTGGTTATCCAATCAACGTTTTCCAAGTGGAAATTTTCTATCGTGAATGGGTAGCGGACAGATTGGTGCAATAGTGTCATGGAGCACCTGGTATAATACCCTTGTGTACCCTTCAACGGCCAAGTCACACAACATTAACTATAATAATAAAGAAATCGCAGTAAGGAACCTTATACTTGGCACGACTTTGTCTAGATTTCATTACTTTTTAGAGATAAACAAGCAGCTCCATCGAGACTTGGCTAGTTTTTTACAGAATGTTTTTGGTGGGATTTCACTTATTTTTGTAGAAACGCTATATTATAAGGTTATCAGAAATACAAACCGTAAGCGCGTTTTAAAATACGGTCAGCGCCATCTAGATACGTGTGCGTTCACTCTTAGTCCAATGCATCATAATATTATACCGGGAAGTGGGCCTAATTAAACTTGCAAGATTTAATTACAGACAGACAGACCGACAGGTGAAAGTAAATAAAAGCTTGTAGTAAAGGCGGTATGTCGATCTCTTCTTATAGTTTGGTTGGGCTCTTATTACAAGCTTTATATTACTTTCACCTGTCTGTTGTCTGTCTGTCTGTCTGTCTGTCTGTCTGTAATCAAATCTTGCAAGTTAAATTTGACCCACTTCCCGGTTTCCAATTGAGCTGAAAATTTGCATGCGTGTGTAAATCGGATGACAATGCAATATTTTTATGACATCGAGCTGATCTGATGATGGAGCTGGAAGGTGGCCATAGGAACTCCGTCATAAAACAACGCAACCCCATCGAGTTTGGGCTCATTTGATTCGTCTTGACGAGTACTTTATGATACAAGACGATAATAATAATTAAAGCTTGTTTTTAAAAAGTATTTTTAAAATTTCACTTGTTTTAGTTGGCCACGCTAGATATCGCCTGATCATAACTGACGATTTACGACACATATACACACTCACATATATACATATAGTATGCCTTAAATATATTTTGAATTAATAAGTTGGATATTACACAATTTTAACAATTGACTGCAAATGTAACTTTGTAATCCTATACATTTATATTAGATTACAAAGTTATTTATGCAGATGAATTATCTCGAAAACGAGACCGAAATTGCATGTTTTTTTAGTTTTCCTATGGCTTATACAATAAATTCTAAGTATGTACCAAATTTCAGCTTTCTGAGTTTATGGGAAGTACTAGTTCTATTTTGATGATCATGAGTGAGTGAGTGTCGAAAATGCGAAACTTTGCTTTCGCTTAACTTCGGAACTTAATGACCTACAGACTTGAAATTTTGGATTTTAAGTATGTAATTATAGCTTACTGGATGACGAAAATTTCTGTGTTCTGGTCTTATCCAGAGGTTCTCAAATAGGGGCCTGAAAATGCGACGAAATGGTTCCTGTAAAGATGGTACGGCAGTGCTTGCTTCGCGCTCGACTTGGCGGGGGCACTACCGTGCCCCCAGATATAAATTAAAAACCAATAATAATAATTTGAGCGAAATTGTGCTCAAAAATTATAATATAGTAAAACAATATACAAATTACCATTTTAATTACAATATAATACCTTTAACTTATCGATATTTAATCAGTTTCGATGAACCGAGTAACTTTATGGCAATTATGGTAGGTTTTTTTTATAACTAGGTACTAGGCATCCAGAAACTATAAGAGGTCTTTTCATATTATATAAATAAAATTTATTTAATAAATTGTTTCCAAAATTTCGAATTTAGCCTGCATTTAAATTATAATTTAATTTATATAATTTTTGAAATCTTTACCCAATTTTAAATTTGAAAAGACCTCTTAAAATTTCTGAATGCCTAGTACATAGTATCTCATAAGTTATAAATAAAACCTACCTCGATTGCCGTAGAGTAACCTGGTTAATCGAAACTGATTAAATATCGATAAGTTAAAGTATCGTATTGTAATTAAAATGGTAATTTGTATATTGTTTTACTATATTATAATTTTTGAGCACAATTTCGCTCATATTATTATTATTGGTTTTAAATTTATTTAGGTATTTTTATAAAAAAAAAATTTATCTCAAATGGAAAATTTGCATAAGGGTCATTTTTGCATCCAGCGAGCACAACAGACAAAAGGGACATTTTGCGAAAGGGACCATTTGCGAAAGAGACATTTTGAGAAAGGGACCATTTGCGAAAGGGACCATTTGCGAAAGGGACATTTTGCGAAAGGGACCATTTGCGAAAGGGACATTTTGAGAAAGGGACCATTTGCGAAAGGGACATTTTGCGAAAGAGACCGTTTGCGAAAGGGACATTTTGCGAAAGGGACCTTTTGCGAAAGAGACATTTTGCGAAAGGGACCATTTGCGAAAGGGACATTTTGCGAAAGGGACCATTTGCGAACGAGGGACATTTTGAGAAAGGGACATTTTGCGACGTAGCCATTTATTTATTTTATTATTATTTTATACCTCTATCATATCTATTAGATTAAACTGAATTTATAATGCAAATTATATAGAAAGTACCTACTTACGTAATGCATAAGTAGAGGTACCTACAATTAAGGATTTGGTATCTATTTAAGTCCTAGGTAACCGTGACTGTGACTGAAAAGGGCCTATTGCGTTAGGCAATCAGGCAAAGGTCGTGCTAGTTTTGTTAGCTTGAATACTTAAAGAAATCCCTGTCTGCTAAGTTACCTATTTGTAAAACCTAATAGCTAAACCTTGCAAAGAACATCCCAACGTAAATTGAAATTATAACGGATAGCTTGAAGTAAACGGAAAACTAAGAACAGTTTCAAACTACAAAACAATAATCCTAATCGGTTTGAAAATTAACGGAGTTTGGGGGTATCAACTCTTAACTTAAAACAGAGCTTATTATTTAAAAATAATATGTTTAGGAAAGTTCCCCCTTTCTTTATTATCAGAAAAAAAAGTAAAATCTTCAAATTTTCTTTTGTAATTAATTAGAGGATTAATTATTAGAGAGAGAGAGACGAACATTTTAATTCACAACTTGAAAAGTATACACAGGTATAGTTACCTTTTGAAACAATAAAATAATTATCCGTCTTCGAAAAAAAAACATAGATTCTAAGCCTCCTTTTTAAAGTCGGTTAATACATAATATTTTTTACGTTATGTTAGAACAAGAAGACTTTAGATTCTTATTGTTTTTGCTTCTAATTTGAACTGTTAATCCCAGCACTCACCTGTAACTCAAGTTCCCAGCAGCAAAGATGTACTGGCTGGTATACATGGCACTCGTGATGATGGTCAGCAGGATGAGGGAGTACACCTTCACCTGGTACTTGCCCAGGGCTCCCAGCTCGGCCAGGACCATGTCCAGGGTCCAATCTTCTTGTTTCTCCTGTTTGCTCATGATGAAGATGTCACAGAACTTAGATATTATTGAGTTAGGGTTTTATTTGGGCATTTAATACATTAAATTATTATTTATTGTGTGTGTGCAGCACGGTTTTTTTGTACTTGGTTTATTTAAGTAGATGATTCAATATATTTATAATAAACCCGATTTTTATTGTTTTTATCACAGCGCGTAAGACGGCAGGCTTAGTCGGCGGTGCCTCGTCGTCTAGTTATCTTCAGTATCGTCCCTTGTAACCTGTATTGTACAAAGCGGCACGCGCTAACTAAAGACTAGGCGCGTAGGAAAACTAGTGCGGATTGTAGTGGAATTGCTCGGTGCGATACATTTTTCCGAACAACCGTGGCTGGTAAAGATAAGGTGCATGAGTAGCGAATAGATACGCGGAATAATTACGAGTAGGTATGGTTTATGAAGGATTATTTGGATATAATAATGAATAATTAAATAGGTATTTAAATACCTCTATAAAATGTAATTAAATTGTATCTAGGGGGTACTAACCATAAGACATTGCTAGCACACAAGTAGGTAAATAATAAAATGTTGAAAATCGTCTTACGAAAAGATTGTGAAGGTTTGCGATGGAGTCTTGCTAATGCTGCTCTGGGTTCTAATATTTGAATGAATGAATGCGAATGCGTTTTATTGGCATAATTAAGACATACATTAATAACAATAGTGATAATATTATAAACTAGACATAGAAAATTTAAAAATATGGTTTTCAGTCTGCTCCCGTGCTCAATTAGTGCTGGTAGTGGTATTAGGTATCACATTTTTGGGTTTCATTGGAGTAAAAATCGCTATTATTATTTTTATTTTGTTGTTGCTTAAATAAGGCAATAAGTAATAGATTTTCCGTGACACAAGTAGATAGGTAGGTGAAAATTAAAATTACCTTAGTAAAGAATACAGCCTTCAAGCAAAATGCTGTAGCATCGTCGCGTCGTCACCTACAAATTACGATAATAGATACTTGATACATACCTACCTTATTATTTACCTACCTATGTATTAAACTATGCTAAACTCATTCTCCATAAAAAAGTGTACAATGTCACAAAAAGTGTATTTTTCCTGTAAGATTTACCTGTTTGTTTAGAGATTGAGGCAGTCAAGATTCTTACGTCCGCTGACCTCTGTTTTCAATATGCATGACCTTATGAGATAGGGAAAATGTATAAATTATTTAAATATTATCATGGTGTTGACAGCTTCCGGAAAATAGTTATTGTTAGATACTTTTTGTGTTTCCGTGCGCGAAAAAACCTTCTGCTACGTTTAGTAGAAGAGGTGAAAAAACAATGAATGGCAAAATAGTTTTAGCGAATAAATAATACCAATAGTAACGACTAGCTGACCCGCGCGCACTTCGTAGCGCGTGACAGTAAATTATTCATATATTAATGAATTTGATACAGACCATTTAATTCGATTTCCAATTCCACGGAAAAGAGGGATTCAATTTACGGGTTTTCTGCGACTTAATGGGCGTAGAATTAGTAAAGGCTGGCAAACCTTGCCAATATGTAACTACGATCGAATCACCTACTATTCAAAATGTCTATTGGACGTTTCGCCTACGTTCATAATAACTATTGGTTGAAATCAATATTGGACGATTCGCCTACGGTTAACTCAGCTACGGTCGATTGAGCTATGGTTGATTAAACTATTGGACGATTTGCCTATTTTTGACCGAACTAACGGACCGTTCACGTATTTTTAGACCACGTTTCCGGCTGCTAGTCAGGTATGACAGCTAAAAAATACTTGTTTATAGTACAGAATTCAGAAACGTGTTGTTTTTATTATGCCACTTTGCCATGATGAGGTAGATGAAAGAAGATGCCAAAATGCCTGAAGATGCCATGACACAGGATAAATAATTCAGTAATAAGAAAAATATCTGGCGCTTCGCCGGCCGCTGCCGCGGCACGCTCGCTTCGCTCGCTCGGCTCGCGCATTGTGGTCACTGTTCAAACCTAACCTAACCAACAGATTTCGGTTTGCCCTGAATACTGTACTAAAAACACGCGTAGCAAAGAATTTATAAACCGTAGGTGAGTCGTCCATAGTTGAATTAACCAATACATCAAATGAACATTGGCCGAATCGCCCATTAGTTCACATGCCCATAGTTTAATCAACCGCAGGCGAGTTGCACTGTAAGCGAGTCGTCCAATATGTGAAATGAACTTATGCGAATCGACCGTAGTTATATCGACCGTAGTTGAAACGACCGTAGGTATTATGAAGCGTAACCCGTCCATGCGGGCAAAGCCATGAGAATAAGCTAGTGACTGATGTATCTGTATAACGTACAGCCTCAACCGCTAGATGGATTGGGTTGAAATTTGGAACATAGAAAGGTTTCATGACGTAGACCACTGCTAAGAAAGGATTTTGCCGTGCGGGCAAAGCCGCGAGCATAAGCTAGTAAATAATATTATGAAACATTTTTTGTGAATAATACTTAGATTTCAGAGACGTCCTGGGATAAGTCCCAGAACTATCGTTATACCTATACCACAGTACAAATTAGAACGGCAATAAATTACCACTTACACATATAGTACATCAAGATTAAATACAGTAAACAAAAATATATCCAATTATCATTTAAATCAGAAAAACTAATAAAAATACGGAATAATAACAGCTTGATTCCGTACAGTTACTCTTGACTTTTTTCCGCGTCATTTAATGGTGATCTCTTTACCGTGGGTAGACTTCCTCTGCAGGAGATCGGCTAGTACCCCAACAGTGTCAGTTATTCTGCCGCCTGAACAGTGATGTGCAGACATTACTGTGCTTCGGTAGGAGGGCACTGTGGCTAGTGAAATTACTGGGCTGAAGAATCTTAACATTTTATTATGACTCAGCAGTGCACCCAGAATTTAACCTTCGTTAAATCCCAGCGTTATCTCTTACCATCAGGAGAGCATCTTGCTCATCTTCTTACATCGTTGTATAAAAAAAACTAAAATGAAATTTTCTGAAATGAAACTATCATATACCTACGTACTCAAACTATTTATTATAATATATCTATCAAATTTCACCTTTCAGCTCCATCATCAGACTTCAGATCACTTCCATGTCATAAAATTATTGCATTGTCATCCGATTCCCGGTTTGCAAAATTTCTGCTCAATCGGGAACTGTGACTGATAGGTAGAGTGCTTTTCACAAAAGGAGTTCTTTTTGCGGGGCGCCACTATCGCAAATTTTAAAAGTTAGCATATTAAATAACTTTAGAATCTTCGATGTATCCTTCTGCAATCTTGTTACACTTCTAGCCACCATGGCGTTTAAGAACTGTAATATCAGCGCCTGAGTCAGCTAAGAGTGTTGCTGACGTCCGCCTCAGGCAATGCCCAGTGTAAAGATGGGAGTCCGGAAGCTGAAGAAATTTAGCAATCGTTTTTGGCATATCACCGATTTTATTGATGCCTATGGGCTGTTTTTTACTTTTTCCATTATCATAATGTAAGAAAAATCTTGAAGTTTTTGTATTAGCGGGTCGTAATGCCATATACTTGTCCACCACATTCACATATTCTTCACTAATGACGAATGATCTGTCGATTTTAGTCTTTGTATTCAATAATTTTACTAATATTAATTTGTCCGAATGCTTTTCAACGTCGTTTACCTTAAGATTCAACAATTCATTTGAGCGGCACGCACCATTTATGCCAATAATTAATACAACCTGTAAAAAATAACAATAATTTAGTTTACTTATTTTTAGATAGGTACAGTTAGATAGGTTTTCTTTGAAATAAATTAGCTTTTGTATCAATTTACTTACTTTTAAAGCGAGGTATTTACTGTCTGGTGCTTCATTCAGAAATTTTTCTATTTCAAGGTCACGTTTCGTTTTCAAGACAGCTTTTATCATAGAAAAAATGCTCCATAATGTACTGGATTTTCTTGTTTTAGATAGTTCCATGAAATATGATAGTATCACGGTCTCGGAATATGTTTTTGCATTTTTTGAGAGGCGCCAATTATTGAAGGATTCGTACGCCTTTACATATTTCACTTTAGATTTTTCAGGCAAATAGCTGAACTCGGCATTCGAAACTTGTTCTTTCAACTTTTTTGGCGTAAGACAACTACCTTCATCACTGGGGTCACTCATTTCTTTGTAATTAAACAGACTATTAGATCACAAATAGAAATTTGCAAAAGTTTACAACTTAAGTTGAAAATATTTAGTTGAATCTTTACCAAGAGGTTTAGAACCAAATGGAAAATGTGTTGTGAACACCACTGTCGCAAGAAAAATGACAACTATAAGTGCCATCTCACTTACCTCATACAAAAGAGAGAGACAAAGATGGCATTTATCGATGACGTCACAACGCATTTTCCATTTGACTGTAAACTCTAAACTTCTACATCCCGCCATTTTGTATTTTTTTATTTTTATTAAAAGAGTTGCGTTCGAAATTTGTGTGTGTGACATATTTATGAAAAACAAATTGTAATAATATTTAAAAAAAAAAAACTCACTTACGACTTATTATTCTATAATAGTATTTTATTTAAAATATTATTGAAAAAATACAATTTATAAAGTTAAAATTCAATAAATAACATTAAAAATTATGTGCATCTCAGTTAAATAAAAATTGTACACAAATAAGTTTCAGAACACACCAACTTTTTCATAGCCAATAAAATTGTGTTCGAAATTCAAATCACTTTCCCTCTCTACTCTCTAGAGAGCAAAAACGGCTTTTGCTCACTGAAATCGATGACCAAAGACACTATTTTCGTGCGAGAGTGGTGAAAAATTATTTATGGCATGAAGTCCAGAATTTATCGAAAAAACCGGTCAAGTACGAGTAGGACTCGAGCACCGAGGGTTCCGTACAAACCTACGGGTTTCTCCGGAACCCTAAGGAAAAGTGGGTATAATATTATATAGGTATACTGTGGGTTTTGATTCCCTTGCGAGAACTTGCGTGTTTGAAAATATGCGGCTAAAATTGCTGCTTCTTTTGATTGCGTTGACATAGATGTTTGATTTTTTTACAGCTAAAAGTTATTATAGAGCTGAGTATTTGGTATGAATTTCAATTTAATACCTGTACGCGTTCTTGAGGAAAGGGATAGTAAATACAAAATTATTAAAAATCTTTTTTTATATGATGTAACTAAAAATTTACAGTTTTCGCAATTTTTCCTGTGCCTGTGATTTAAGACGTTGCTACGTACCAAATTTCAAGATTCTGAGTTAACGGCAAGTACCCTGTAGGTTTTGATTTCTTTGAGAGTAGTCGCGAGTTAAAAAATACGGCTAAAATTGCTGTTTCTTTTGAATGCGTTGAGATAGAGGTTTGATTTTATTACATTTTAAAGGTATAACAGACCTTAGTATTTGATATGAATTTCAGTTTAATACCTGCACGTGTTCATGAGAAATAAGGTAGTAAGTATGAAATTATTAAAAATATTTTTTTTTATGATATAACTAAAAATGTACAATTTTCGCAATTTTTCCTTTATCTGTGCTCTAAGGAGTTGCTTTGTGCCAAATTTCAAGATTCTAAAATGACGGGAAGTACCCTGTAGGTTTTGATTTTTTGAGAGTAGTTGCGAGTTTAAAATTGCGGCTAAAATTGCTGTTTCTTTTGAATGCGTTGACATAGAGGTTTGATTTTATTACAGTTTAAAGGTATTATAGACTTTAGTATTTGATATGAATTTCAATTTAATACGTTTACGCGTTCATGAGAAAAAGGGTAGTAGGTATAAAATTATTCAAAATATTTTTTTCATATGATGCAAATAAAAATTTATGGTTTTCGCAATTTTTCCTTTATCTGTGCTCTAAGTAGTTACTTCGTGCCAAATTTCAAGATTCTGAGTTTACGGGAAGTGCCCCGTAGGTTTTGATTTATTTGGTAATGTCGAAAAATTGCTGATATTTGCGACATATTCGACTATATCTTTTTATTGCGTTGGTCTAGAAGTTTGAAATTTTCACAGCTCTAAGAAGCAATGGACCTTAGTATTTCCTATAAATTTCAGCTTGTTACCTCCACGCGTTCCTGAGAAAAAGGGTCTTGACAGACAGACAGACAGACAGACAGACAGACAGACGGACGGACAACAAAGTGATCCTATAAGGGTTCCGTTTTTTCCTTTTGAGGTACGGAACCCTAAAAATGTAATTTAGTTCCGCAAAATTCCGCGGGACCTCATTCGTGAGAAGGACTCTACCACTGAGGTGTATACCTAAAATCATAGGCGGATCCAGGATTTGGTTTGGGGGGGGGGGGGGGGGGGGGGGGGGCAAGGTGCAGACGGGCAAAAATATTATAATTTTTATTACGAAAAGTGTATGTTTAGCTCGCTCTGAGCGGTTAGGAAGTTTAAACATCCATTACAATAAGTGCGCGAGCAGCTAGCTGCGAGCGCCGAAAAAAAAAATTTATTTCAGAAATATGTGCGAAATTCGTAACTCTACAATGCTTCTGGGGGTACCTTGGCCCCCTGCCCCCCCCCCCCCTAAAGCTTAAACATCCTTTATAATATGTGCGCGAGCAGCTTGCTTAATGACTCGGGGGGGGGGGGGGGGCGGCTTGGCCCCTTGCCCCCCCTCCCTAAATCCGCCTATGATTATCTATAACACAGATAAAAGGTTCTTTATTAATCATTGCAAAATTTTACTAACATTATAAACGTGACAGTTTGTGTCTGGATGTATGCCTAAATGGGTGTGAACAGATTTTATGTCTGTGTGTCTCCGGATAACCAGTGATTTTTACAAAAGATCCCCCTAGATGGAGCGCCACAATCGCGTGATTTTAAGTTAAAATATCTACAGATTTTTAACAATTCATAATTTCTCATATTTAATTTCTCAATTAAATAGGTACATAATATTTAATTAATCTAACAAATAAAAAATATATAATAAATGAAGTATTCACAGTAATTATAAATCTATTATTTAGTTCCGCTAGGTTACGCGGGACTTCTTTTCTAAAACTGTTTGCAGAATAAACGATATTTCTTTTTCTTAGGACATTAGTTCCATTATTTTCCGTGGCGCTAGCTTGTATGAAAAATAATTTACTTTTACAATGAACTGTAAATGAATTTTTCTATTTATCTTCAGATGATTTTACATGTTTTAGAAATTAAAAATAAGCAGCAAAAAGATATTTATTACTGATATTTACACGCATCATGCGCACATTAGATTATGTTCCGCTGGCGCTGATTCATTTGAGAAATAAGTTACATTTACTAATTTAAATGAATTCTAATTTGTTTGGCTACTATATAGCATCAAAGTACTCGTCAAGACGAATCAAATGAACCCAAACTCGATGGGGTTTTTTCTTTTAATCACGGAGTTCCTATGGCCACCTTCCAGCTCCGTTTCGGACCCTGGTTACTATATAGTATCAAAGTACTCGTCAAGACGAATCAAATGAGCCCAAACTCGATGAGGTTTTGTCTTTTGATTACGCGGTTCCTATGACTACCTTTCTTGTTTATTAGCATTTTATATGCGAATCTTTAGATTGATATAACTCTTTTATTTATGAACCGATTTGACTAAAACCAACACTAAGTTTCAAGTAGAGAAAACTGCAACGTATTAGTGAAAATTTTATTCAAATCGGTGGTGTTGTTTAACCACACCAGTGACACAAACTATTTACAAATTTAGCCCAAATTAAACTAAAGGTCAACCACAAGTTTACAGCCAAATCGATAGATGGCGTCTGTAGCGTTTTTGGCACTATTTTTTTTTGAATTGAATTTACTTTATATTCTATTACTTTTATTTCGAATTTTTGATGTAAATTAGGGGCGATGTGTCTGATATAAATGATTATTATTTATTTTATTATTTTATTTTACGTTTCCCTAGGAAAAATTGACAAAATGTTTTACGAATTAGATCGCGCAAGCGACTTTTTCGCGTCGTTTTGTTCATATGCGTATTTTCACAGTTTACCTTAGTAAAGGATCACAATGAATGGGGAGAAATTTCCATTCTTATTATATGTATGGATGGTGTTAGACCCATACAAATCACACATTACCTATAATTATCTATGCTGATCTGGCATCTTATTGCAGATTTAGCGCTAGAGTAGTTTTTTTATCAAACATGCAGATGAATAAGTATATGCTCGACTTGGCGGGGGCACTGCCGTGCCCCCAGATTATCACTCACCTGATTATAGTGAGTGGTTACCACCGCTTATGGACCTACCTGCAATACCAGGGATGCCGCTGGTATGTTGCTGCCATTCAAAACGCAGTTTTGATCATTAGTTTATTCTAGCTTATTTCTCTATTGTTTTTTTTTTAATTTGCCGTGAAGTTTTTTTCTATTCTATTCTTAAGCACCCGCATATATTTCAACCAAGTTCTAAAAGGTCTTAGTGCTAAAGTCTATTCTAGTAGTCAGGCAATGATGTAAGCAGAATGTACCTAGGTATACCTAAGTACTTATTGTTTATCTTCCTATTTGGACTGTTAAGGACTATTCCCTTATCAGTTATCATCAAAATGAGCAATACAGAACATCTCAACGCTGATAATGTGGACAAGTGTCAAAATTGAGTAACTGTTTGCGATAACATAGGTTTCAACATAATTTATCGTGGACACTCATAAAAGAACCTACCTGCTACGTATAATATATGGAGACTAGAATCTTATTGTAATTTTGCAGCAAAATAAAAATGGTTCCAGTGAAAATTAGTGATTAGTGAGAATTTACCGCCATAATGATCTAACCACAGATCATAAAGCTACTCTAGTATATAAGGATCTAACCGATGCGATGGAATGATGATAGCCACTAGGACTGATTGAAGGAGAAATGCCTAGTGCGATAACACTGCCGACCTAGAGCTACAAATTATTTACCTAGAGCTTATAATAAGATTTAATTCTTTTAGTTAAGATTTTATTTTTTGGCAATAAATTGCTATAGGTATACTATTCTATAGTTTTACCAAATCTTACGCTAGAACAGTGCCTTTAGCCCCACATAGAAGACCTAGATCCTACCCAGCTACTAAGTAGGTTTATCGAAGTGTTGGCCAAACCAGTGTCAACTTGATTCAGAATCCTGGCGACCTCAAGTAAATCCTTGTTCCATATCAGGAGGCTACGTCATCGTGACGAGGAATTGATATCGAGGCAGACTATCGCCAAATAAACCAACATTATCTCTCTTGCAACAATGATAAATAATAATCTAAGGAGGCACTTGAATCAATCTTGGTAATGGATACGTTACGATTTTATGTATAAACAAGTAAATGCTCGAGTAGATTTGGTACATTGTAGATAATATAAAACAAGTGAAATTTAAAAAAAAAACTTTTAAAAACAAGCTTATTTATCATAAGCTTATATTATGTCATACCATCCGCATGCATCCCGACCGCTGGGCAAAGGTCGCTACAGAATGGGTACCAGAAGATGGAAAACGCCGCCGAGGCCGCCCCCGAAAGAGATGGCGTGACGATCTGCACACACACCAGGCAGACTGGCAAAAGGCGGCGCTTGATCACGATATGTGGAGAGACTTGGAGGAGGCCTTTGCCCAGCAGTGGGACAGTATAGGCTAGATATAATAATAATAATAAAAACAAGCTTTAATTATTATTACCATCTAGCATCATAAAGTAGGTACTCGTCAAGACGAATCAAATGAGCACAAACTCTATCATCAGATCAGCTCCATGTCATAACAATATTGCATTGTCATCCGATGTATACATGCAAGCAAAATTTCAGCTCAATCAAAAACCGGGAAGTGGATCAAATTATACTTGCAAGATTTGATTACAGACAGACCGACAGACAACAGGCAGGTGAATAAAGGTAAATGAAGGCTTGTAATAAATAAATGTTCGGTAGCTTTGTAGATAATATAAAAAATAGTACTTTTACCGTTGCAATTTGCAATAGATACCTATAATTTGATGATTTGAAAACCTTTTTTGTACTTTATAAGGTCCTCACGGATATTAAATTAACATAAAGAAATTACAACGTGTACCTACTTATGTAGAAGTTTAGACCCTAATTAAAAAAATAAAATATGTTTAATTTAGGTACCTATTACATCAAATTATTACATTGTCATTTTATGGTACCTAAAGTATTCCTGTTTTCAGGTCATAAACCTATTGTTATGTTTCAAACAAACTAGATTTTAGTTTTTAATAGGTAGGTATACGGTATACCTAAAAATAATAGGAATTACGTACACTTTATTTTTTTTGTTTTTATTAAGATTAATTATTAAGCAAAAGAACTGTGAGAAAAATACACGTTTTTGTATAGTATTTAGCAGTTTTACAGCACCGTAACACATTAAATACTTGAAAACAATGAAAATTGTTACATTTTTAACAAATAACTGGGTATTTTCGGAATAAATTTATTATAATATTTACCATTTTAACAAATTCTCGTTGGTACCTGCGATGTTAACCTATGTTTTGGAAAATTTGAATTTTGACTTTAAAAAAGGAAGGAAAAAACAAGTGAAATTAAAAAAAAAAATAGCACTCCGGGAGTGCCGGCAGAAGTGAAAACTTCAATATTAACGTTGTGTTTAATTATAAGTATAAAAATACTATCATTTATGAGGTAGAATACAATGTTTATTTATTGCGCTATCGTACACAAATATGACAATTTATAGTCGGGCCGGCCTAAAAGGCCACATTTGACAGATGTCAGTCATAGCAAACAAGTGTTGGGACATTGTTTGTTTATTTCGATTACAGGATATGAATCGATACGATCTTCAAACACGTTGGAATCGAATACAGTTTTATGAAAACATTCATAAAGTCTAATTAATTTTAATTCTAATAGGTTTTTTTTTGTAAACATGTAATGGCGTCATGGGCTAGTTTTGCCAGAAACATCTCACGAGTTATAAAAAAACCTGTAATAAAAAAATATGTTTATTCTCTATACATTACACAATTTTATTTTAATTACATTATATTTTACTATAATATAATCACAATATTAACATATTTTATTTTAATCGCAATATAGTTATTTATTTATGATCAAATATTCAATCCAAGTTATAATTGCATTCGATTCTACATTTCAAATTTCGATTTCGCGATTTTATTGGGTAGCATCCTTATTGTTTTAAAAACAAAAACTGATTGACGTGACCTTGTATAGGGTGTCCTATTTATTCATCTAATGTTTTTAACCCCCAACGCAAGAAAGGTGGGGTGTTATAAGTTTGACGTGTTTGTTTGTCTGTCTGTTTGTGTATCTGTCTGTGCCATCGTAGCCGAACGGATTAATGCAGTTTGTTTATTTTTTCGTTTATAAGATTAATAATATTACTCGGCAATGTTCTTAGCTATGTGTATAACATATTCTTTATAGTTTAAAAATAAACACAACAATGACTTGAAACAAAAATTGAGTATTTTTTATTTTTAGTTTTTTTTGGTTAAACATAATGAACCCACAAAAACCGTTGTTTTATATTAGAAATAAAATCTATACCATCGGCTTATCCGAAATTGACACCGTTGAGGACGTTAATTTTTTTTAATAATGTGTGTGTGTGTGTGTGTGTGTGTGTGTGTGTGTGTGTGTGTGTGTGTGTGTGTGTGTGTGTGTGAGTATGTTTGTTCCTTCTTTACGTTTCTTCTGGTAGAAATTTCAATTGTAGTTTTTGGTAGACTTTTTTATGGTAGAAAAATGCGTGAGCTCCTGATGAAGGACATCGTAATTGTCCGAAACTCAGGATCGAGCCTAGCTCCGACCATTATTTCCGTGAGTTTTTAGTCGTTTTGTTTACATAGTAATATGGATAACTCTCACGTTAGTTTTCAAAAATGCACAGTATAAAAATCTACTTAGTAGTTTTTGGTAGAATTTTTAATGATAGAAAAATCTACCAAATGGTAGAAAATTAATAGTAGTTTTTGATAGATTTTTTATGGTAAAAAATCAACTAAATGATAAAAAAATAATGGTAGATTTTGCTAGAAATTTCAATGGTAGTTTTTGGTAGAAAAATTTAATGGTAGTTTTGGCAGAAATTATGATATAAGAATTTGGTAATAAGTTAAATGGTAGGCAAAAATCAACCAAATGGTAGAAATTTTAATGGTAATGCGTAAATTGTTAATTGTAAATTCGAGTATAGTGTTCAGTGTTCAGCTAAGTGTTGTCATATTATTTATTGTTCAGCTAAGTGTTGACATATATTATTTACAGAAAAAATAAGTAAAATTTTTAGATCACCCTGTAAGGGAATTTTGATGATGTGTCAAATGTGGCCTTTTAGGCCGGCCCGACTATATATGTTGTTATTTATAATATTATATCGTTATTTATATATAACATTAAATTTTATCTCTCAGAAAAATCACCTTCCATCCATAATTTCGACGACTTTTTCACCATCGTTATTATCAGAATCATCATCGCAAATTTTTACAACTGATACAATTGGTTTATGATAACTTAAGTAAGAAACAAACAGTTTTGATTCGAACCTATTTAAGTGTAATAAAAAAAATATAAAATATAAAAATATAAAAAAAAAATATCGGGCGCGCGCTTGTCTAAGCCCCCTGTGCCGCCTAAACAGAGCAGCACACTCAGGCACGGTAGAAAGAGTGGGAGATACTAGTTCCTCTCCCTTCCCCTCGATCTTACGCTTTTTCGATCAGCATCACGTGACCCTGACGCGAGTTTGAAAGTTTTTACCCATACAAAAAAGTGCTCAGCGCCGCTAAAGAAGTTTTCACTTCAAAAAAAACTTTTTAAAAACAAGCTTTTATTATCATTATCATAAAGTACTCGTCAAGACGAATCAAATGAGCCCAAACTCGATGGGGTTACGTTGTTTAATAACGGAGTTCCCATAGCTACCTTCCCGCCCATCATCAGATCAGCTCCATGTTATAATATTATTGCATTGTCATCCGATTTATGCATGCAAAATTTCAGCTCGATCAGACACCGGGAAGTGGGTCAAATTTAACTTGCAAGATTTGATTACAGACAGACAGACAGACAACAGACAAGTGAAAGTAAATAAAAGCTTGTAAAAAAAAAAAGGATGGCGTGCTTCGAGATTTGATTAAGGGAAGTGAGGCCTGAGCCTTTTGTAACTTCCCTCTCCCTTTTCCGCCATCGGAAAGACAGACAGTAACAAATAAAACTTCACATATTATGTAACATAATTATTATATTTTCATATCCTTAAAGTTTTATGTACACCAACATAGTCCGAACAACACTACATTAAAGTACGGGAGCACAACATTTCATATTAATATAATATATTTATATATTTGATTATATACTACAATATATTGTGATCCGAGTGTAGTATACGTCTTATAGTTACAATAGTACAGGAGCCAACAAGTGATAGATTCAATATACATCGTCTAAAAGAGCTAACTTGTCAAAAAAACTGACGGATAACTGATTTAGACTTTCTCGCTTTTGTCATTTATTAGGAAGTCAAAACTGGACTAAACCTAACCTAACTGGACCTAATCAATTTATTTTGAAATTTTAATAACAGGCATATTTTTTTTAACCCCCGACGCAAAAACGACGGGGTGTTATAAGTTTGACGTGTCTGTCTGTCTGTCTGTCTGTCTGTCTGTCTGTCTGTCTGTCTGTCTGTCTGTCTGTGTGTGTGTGTATGTGTCTGTCTGTGGCATCGTAGCTCCCAAACGGATGAACGGATTTTGATTTTGTTTTTTTTGTTTGAAAGTAGAGTTAATCGAGAGTGTTCTTAGCCATGTTTGGTGGAAATCAGTCCAAGATGGCCGCCGCTACAAAATGGCGGATTACTTTTTTCTTCCACGACCCCCTCAATATGGGTATCAAATGAAAGGGCTTAACGAGTAGATTACAGTCCCCTATATAAAATTTAAAATCCAAGATGGCCGCCATACAAAAAATGGTGAAATACGAATTGCGTTGGGGGTTTTTTAAATTTTTAATTTATTATTAATATCACAAGGGCTATTCACTTATCTGTCAGGGAACTGGATCCAAGACCGAATTGTCAAAAATGTGTGAAATGACGTATTGAGTCAATACGACTGAATACGTCATTTCACTGATGGATAAGTGAATAGCCCTGCTTTGAAATTTGGGATGCCGCTTAAAACCTAGTTTAAATCTTACCAAATCGTTGTTAATTAATAACATAAATGCATTCAAAGTTTTAAAGAGAAATGCATACCACATAAAACCACTTTTTATCAAACTGATATAAAAAAAATGTTTCGTCATAAAATACCATCCATATCAAATATCAATAAATATTATTTTTATCACTCCAAGATAAGTCAGAAGCAATCAGTTATCAGTCAGTCAGACAACTACATTATTATAAAACGTGACGTTACATTGGTCATAAAAACGTACAAGAGTTAAGCTAACGAACACGTAGTATATTATATATTAATATACTTAGTGGTAACAATTGTGGTGCGCTTCCATTACACCAAGAAAAGATTTTTAAGTTAAGCCTTCACTCAATGTTCCTCAACACACCCTCAAATGTTCCTGGGAAATGTCTAATTCTCAATCAATAAGTGATTTGGATAGTTTTGAATAAATCGTCTCTTTCCGTGCCTTCACTTAGTACGAACTACGAACATTTGCTAGTAGAATGGCTGACCTATAAAACAAAGTCGCTTCTCTTAGACTCTCAGAGCAGATTAGTCTTTTTTTGCACACGGATTGTAATGCTCTGTTAAACTGAGTTATTCAAGAAAAAGTTTTAGGTTATATTTTGTATTTGCGACCCAAAACGATGTGGAGAACGCTATTAATTATAATTTAAGTACGAATATTTTTTCTCAGGTTGCTGCAGTGGAAACGCACCATAAGCCAAATAACCACTGTTTTATGAAATATTTCCCATTTACATAATTGTTGGGTTTAAATTATAGTACGAGAGCTTTCTGATTAACAATTTATGATTTAAATCAGTGAATAAATTACAGTAGTGGATGATTTATTTTATAGTATAATATAAATATTGTTTCATTTCTAAGTGAAGTTATTATCAGTGGGCTCTCGTACTAATTTTCGTAAGAAATATTTATTATCTTGCTTTACCCCTGTGAACACTAGGAAGTGACAATTGGCTAATTTTTATATATTTATTACATTTAATTCATGATTTTAAACGAATAAAATTTTTCAAACATGAAAATTAATACACTGACAACGATCACGATGCACGTGGCCAAAAGTGGAACTAATTTTACTTAGTTCTAAGCAACTGTCAAAATGATTTTTGAACCAAGACGGTGGCGCCTCCATTTACATTTATTAAAATTTTAGATCATAGCCAGATTTTCCTATTTGTTATTAATTACAATATTTACTTGCTATGGACATTTTACATTGCAAGGAACGCGCGCCTGAGTAATATATAGTTTTTACCCAACAATGTAATTCACAGTTTTAATTTTAAATAAATTAAGCTATAAAAAGAACGCGAGCAAAATGCGTTAAACAATTGTAACTTAATAAGGTGGATTAATAATAATTATTATACTAATTGAGAAAATTCAAGATCTTAGTAAAAATTACAAAACAAGAACAAAGGTAGGTACATAATATTATGTAAACATAGACTACAATATATAATGAAAGATTTATTTACAATGTAATGAATAATATATAAGTAAATAGAACATGTACACAACATGTATTTTAATATTAAACAATATAACTTTTGTATTAAAACTGTGTATTTTAGATAAACTTTATGAAATTAGAAATTATTTTATATTTTCTGATTTTATTGTGTTAGAATATTTGGTAGGATTGATAGCGCCACGGCGCCACTGTCTATTTAACAGTGCTTACGAATTTTAGTTCCACTTTCCGCCACCGGTCTAAATAAATTTGTGTAGTTATTTATTTTAAATAATATAAGATTATAACACTTATGTTAATAGGACGCATTGGCACATACCCCAATGACAAATGTACACCAAACACCCTAATATTACAAACATATAACGCAGGCAAATCGTATTTTACATTTTACAATATGACGCCGCCCGTTTACAAAAGTCGGTCATATTATTATCAACTGTTTCATTTATCGTCCCATCATAAAATCAGTTTGGCTTGAGTATTCCGCTAAGTGAATTATGAATTGTAATAAAGATAAGTCGATTCTGGCGCTCCGCCGACCGCTGCCGCGGCTTCGGCAACGCCACGCTAACGTAAACGGGCGACGTTTTTTGTAAAACCATACGATTTGCCTGCGACATAACCTTTCACATTATAATAATAATTTATATTATAGAAATGGATACATACACCTCCACATTTATTATTGCCTGAGATAAAATCACAATTTTTAAATAATTATTATTATTTAAACAATTATTATTTACACGTAAAATTGATTAACATTTAACCGCAATCTGAGGGCGATTGGCTAACATAAAACGTTAAGAAAAGCCGACAAAAATAAAATGTTCATAGAGACATAAAACTATTAATTAAAGCTAATGATCTCCCCAATAAGGACTTTTATAAAAGTAATGTACTAAGTTACCAATAACTCTGTATTATAAACACAAGGTACAAAATTAAGGTTATTGTTTTTCACTTTGTTGTGTATAACATTATGCGACAAAGATGAAAAACGAAAAATCTGTTTTGACATGTTATTAACATAAAACATCATATTGGAACGAAGTTCCTTATCGCGCGTTGTGAAAGGGGACTAGACGGAAAAAATTCTTACGAAAAGTTATCACGACACTTTTTGCTATAGTAAGCTATTGTAAGCTGTGCGGCGTGCGCATGATTCTCTGTCTGTCTCTCTCTCTCTCTCTCTTATAGAAAGCAAGCCAGATATTTTCATTAATCGAACTTCGTTCCATCCGGGTGTCCCTTGACACCTCTCAAGTTTTTTTTTTTGTCAGTTTATATAATTTATATTAGCCAATAGCCCCTCTGGAATGATTGTTCAGATGCACGAAGAAAACTACTGGACTGAGTATGAAAAATAAATGAGGCATCCATAGTAAGCCCACTCACATCCAGTAGTTTCCTTCGCGTAGAATAAACATTTAAATATATATTTTTACAAATGGCAACACATACACATCAGGGGTTCACCTTTTATAGTTCGTTTTTTAAACTTTTGAATTTGTACTAGAAGCATGGAATTATTTATAACTACCCTCAAAATTCAAAATATTCAAATACCTAACTAAGCTATCGCACACTTAGTGAAACACTGGCACAACTCAAAAAATCACTTTTTATAACTAAAACCTGATAAATTTGTGATTGCAAAAACTTGCTTTTTGAGTTATACTAGTGTTTTATTAAGTGTGCGTTATATTTAATAATTTTCACGTATTCCTTTACCTATGATTTAAACATATAATATCCATTGAACTAGCAACCCATGACTACATTTTTTATAATATAATATTAAATTAAAGAAAAAATATTAAACTTAATAACTTTATAATACTTTACAAGTCTCGATCCTTTTTAAAAAAACAGAATGATTAGTTTAAACCAAACTGATTTAAATAATGATATTACTCATAATTATTGGGATACATCAGAAAAGGTACTTACACTGTCAGAGTCAAATCGAAATTATAGGTTGTATGGCCAACCTATTAATGTTGCAGTTTCAAGTCGCGTTGATTACCATGCGCCTGCAACATGACCTAACGATTGTCCCCTACACATCTTATAGGAAACAGCCATTGCTAATAGGTAGTGTCCAGGCGAAATTTTATGCCACACACAGACACTTCTGATCCGCAATTTTGTTTTTTTTTTTTTCAAAATTGCGACTAGCGACTGAACTTGAAAAAAAAATGAAAGTCACGTGATCAAGTTCGACGCTTAATAATTCAGAAATCTGACACTTAACATACCAGTTTGGTGTTAGAATATTTATTGTTTGTATTGATAGCGCAGTCAGCGAAGAAGTCTACGTCAATTAATAGCAATTTAAGTAGAATTCGTCGCTGGCTGCGATGCCACAAATCTTCAAACCCCTTTAAGAGTTTAATTTAAAGCAAAATTAGATAAATATCAATTCCAAGGCATAATAATATACAATTTTGAAATACGGCTATAAAATAAATATGATGTAATAAATAAATAAGTCGTTGTTCACATAATTTGCATGATATCAGATATAATTCGTTGATTATTACGTATTGCATATTTAATCTTTATATCGAGTGTTCGAATTATTGTTAAAAAGATATGAGTTTAAGGATATTGGGACTTACATTTCAGATTTGCTTTTTGAGACAATATTGTATCATTTCAAAATGAGTAATATTTCAGAAAATGAGCTTGATTTATTTACACTTTAACTGCGGAAAACGCGACAGCTGTGTTTGTGAGGTCGAAACGCGAGTGCTGATGCACACAAATGTTGTGTTTTGTGAACAGATGCTATCATAATATCCTCGGAAATGGACTATCACAGCAATTGCGATCAGAGGGCCTATTGGCTATCGCCAAACGACATGTAACACTAGAATCCATAGACAATTTTGGGTACTTTACTTGCTTAAACCTCCTCATTAATATGAGTTAAATAACAAACCCAGCAATGTACATCGAAGTTGTCATCAATCGTAGTGGGTGAGAATTAGCTAATAGGCCCAATAGGCCAGGCCAGGGTAGGATGTAGGTGAAGGAGTCATATTACGGCTCCACGATATATTTTATTGTTACACCAGTAAATAAGATTCAGGTGTCGGCGTGGAAAGGTTCCAGGGTATAAGGTATATATAGTCACAAGTCACAGTAGATAGTATCGCAGTCGAGGTCACATTTAGACAAGAAAGTCATAATATGGTAGATCCTTGGATACATTTTGATAAAATGGAGGTATAAGTAAACGAGAGTACAATGATTACAAGATCAGATATTGGTACAGTACCATGCCAGACAGTGGGTATGATGAGGATTGTCATATTATGGTAAAGTCCTTGGGAACATTTCGATACATGAGTAAATAAGAACACTGCAACGACTGACTAACCAGGTGTATGTGGGTTCTGTTCTAAACGAGGGAGTATAAATCATATGGTACAGTCCTCAGACACAGATGTAGTTGAACAATAACAACCGTGGTCAGGGGCTCCAGGGTTTAGGGTACAAGGTACAGTCACAGCTGTTGCGCGGTAGTCAAGGGAGTTACATTGACGTATTGTTACAATATCAATAAACGGGAGCACGGAAATGACTCATAGACCAGGTAAAGTCATATTATGGTAAGGTCCTCATTTCACAGATATTTCTGATACATCAGTAAATAAGAGCACTGCGACGACTCACAGAGACCAGTAGGAATGAATACAAGGTCCCCAGGGTCTGATGTAGGCGAGGGAGTCATATCGATGTATTGGTACAATATCAGTAAATAAGAACACAGAGATTGACTCACAGAGCAGGTTTAGGTACTGTTCTAAATGTGGGAGCATAAATCATATGGTAAAATCCTCAGTTCTCGGAAATATTTGGATACATCAGTAACTATGAACACTGCAATGACTCACAAGCCAATAGGATCAAGGTCACAGCAGTAGTGCAGCGGCCAGGGTAGGATGCAGAGCCAGTGCAGCAGCTGCAGCATCAGCGGCCGCAGCAGCGTCCCCCCGGGCCCCCAGCACGAGCGCCAGCCGTCTCCAGGTGTCGGCATGAGAAGGCTCCAGAGCGGCTGCCTCGCGGAGGGAACGCTCGGCCAGCCCCAGCCAGCCCAGGTTGTAGTAGGCTGCGCCTGCGCACCAGATCATAATAGTAAACTAGCAGTACTTCCCGGTTTTAGCCGCTTACAGTAGCCTACATGTTTATGATATTTAAGCGTTTGTTCTAACGACAACATTTTGAGAGAAAAAATCTCGAGACGCAGGCAATCGCGTTTGAAGTTACGTTCTACTTTTATTTTTACTTAAAATTTAGATTTTGTAATTTTTAACAACTAATATTACTTAGAATAATTCAACATGATGGACTTGACTTGCCTAAGATAACAATTGTTATTGGCAAAGTTAATAAAGATCTATTCTATTTTATACTCTTGTTAGCACGCGAGTTCACATGAAGAGTGCAACGCGCGTTAGCACTCCTCATGTGACCTCTCACTATATTTGATAGTGAGTTTACATCATTGTGAAATCCTAAGCAACACTGTACTGATTATGGGCAGCGTTATCTCTTAACATCAGGAGAGTGTCTTGCTCGTCTTCTACTTTATCACATTAAAAAAAAAAGGTAGCACTCCGGGAGTGCCGGCAGAAGTGAAAACTTCAATATTAACGTTGTGTTTAATTATAAGTATAAAAGTACTATCATTTATGAGGTAGAATACAATGTTTATTTATTGCGCTATCGTACACAAATATGACAATTTATATGTTGTTATTTATAATATTATATCGTTATTTATATATTACATTAAATTTTATATCTTAGAAAAATCAACTTCCATCCATAATTTCGACGACTTTTACACCATCAACAGAGCAGCACACTCAGGCACGGTAGAAAGAGTGGGAGATACTAGTTCCTCTCCCTTCCCCTCGATCTTACGCTTTTTCGATCAGCATCACGTGACCCTGACGCGAGTTTTAAAGTTTTTACCCATACAAAAAAAAGTGCTCAGCGCCTAAAGAAGTTTTCACTTCAAAAATGTAGCAACAGTCGGCGACGCAATGCGTCCTTGGATGTCAGATAACAAGAGAGGTAAAATAAGGGAGATTGAGATGTACACGTCATAATAGTAATCTTCCTCTCCTCCTCGGATAGAGGCAGGAAGAGACAATAAAAAACCCGCGCTACAACTTGGGTATCTTCAAGGGATGAGTGACATTTCTAGGCATCTTGCGTGATTCAATTAATTTTAATTATATTAAGAACTCGATGTACCCTTTATCTTGCAATAAATTATGAGTTGACTAGCTGTGCCCAGCGGTTTTACCCGTTGTACTGTAGCCTGTGTGTTATTCCAGGGTCTAAGCTATCTATATCTATACCAAATTTCAGCTCAATCTGTCCACCCGTTTAGGCGTGAAAGAGTAACAAACATACATCCAGACATCCATTCTTACAAACTTTCACGTTTATAATATTAGTAAAATTTATCGTCGACCACATCTAGACGCACAATCAGGTGGAATGTGGTCAAACGTAGGCCCATCTTGTATAATAAATAAAGACAAACATACCTAACTGCACGATACTGTCGAGATGCGTGGGATGTATGACGAGTGCGTTATGTACACTCATACATATCTAACTGCACGATACTGTCGAGATGCGTGGGATGTATGGCGAGTGCGTTATGTACACTCATACATACCTAACTGCACGATACTGTCGAGATGCGTGGGATGTATGACGAGTGCGTTATGTACACTCATACATATCTAACTGCACGATACTGTCGAGATGCGTGGGATGTATGACGAGTGCGTTATGTACTCATACATACCTAACTGCACGATACTGTCGAGATGCGTGGGATGTATGACGAGTGCGTTATGTACACTCATACATATCTAACTGCACGATACTGTCGAGATGCGTGGGATGTATGACGAGTGCGTTATGTACACTCATACATATCTAACTGCACGATACTGTCGAGATGCGTGGGATGTATGGCGAGTGCGTTATGTACACTCATACATACCTAACTGCACGATACTGTCGAGATGCGTGGGATGTATGACGAGTGCGTTATGTACACTCATACATATCTAACTGCACGATACTGTCGAGATGCGTGGGATGTATGACGAGTGCGTTATGTACTCATACATACCTAACTGCACGATACTGTCGAGATGCGTGGGATGTATGACGAGTGCGTTATGTACACTCATACATATCTAACTGCACGATACTGTCGAGATGCGTGGGATGTATGACGAGTGCGTTATGTACACTCATACATATCTAACTGCACGATACTGTCGAGATGCGTGGGATGTATGGCGAGTGCGTTATGTACACTCATACATACCTAACTGCACGATACTGTCGAGATGCGTGGGATGTATGACGAGTGCGTTATGTACACTCATACATATCTAACTGCACGATACTGTCGAGATGCGTGGGATGTATGGCGAGTGCGTTATGTACACTCATACATACCTAACTGCACGATACTGTCGAGATGCGTGGGATGTATGACGAGTGCGTTATGTACACTCATACATATCTAACTGCACGATACTGTCGAGATGCGTGGGATGTATGACGAGTGCGTTATGTACTCATACATACCTAACTGCACGATACTGTCGAGATGCGTGGGATGTATGACGAGTGCGTTATGTACACTCATACATATCTAACTGCACGATACTGTCGAGATGCGTGGGATGTATGGCGAGTGCGTTATGTACACTCATACATACCTAACTGCACGATACTGTCGAGATGCGTGGGATGTATGGCGAGTGCGTTATGTACACTCATACATACCTAACTGCACGATACTATCGAGATGCGTGGGATGTATGGCGAGTGCGTTATGTACACTCATACATACCTAACTGCACGATACTGTCGAGATGCGTGGGATGTATGACGAGTGCGTTATGTACACTCATACATACCTAACTGCACGATACTGTCGAGATGCGTGGGATGTATGACGAGTGCGTTATGTACACTCATACATATCTAACTGCACGATACTGTCGAGATGCGTGGGATGTATGACGAGTGCGTTATGTACTCATACATACCTAACTGCACGATACTGTCGAGATGCGTGGGATGTATGACGAGTGCGTTATGTACACTCATACATATCTAACTGCACGATACTGTCGAGATGCGTGGGATGTATGACGAGTGCGTTATGTACACTCATACATATCTAACTGCACGATACTGTCGAGATGCGTGGGATGTATGGCGAGTGCGTTATGTACACTCATACATACCTAACTGCACGATACTGTCGAGATGCGTGGGATGTATGACGAGTGCGTTATGTACACTCATACATATCTAACTGCACGATACTGTCGAGATGCGTGGGATGTATGGCGAGTGCGTTATGTACACTCATACATACCTAACTGCACGATACTGTCGAGATGCGTGGGATGTATGACGAGTGCGTTATGTACACTCATACATATCTAACTGCACGATACTGTCGAGATGCGTGGGATGTATGACGAGTGCGTTATGTACTCATACATACCTAACTGCACGATACTGTCGAGATGCGTGGGATGTATGACGAGTGCGTTATGTACACTCATACATATCTAACTGCACGATACTGTCGAGATGCGTGGGATGTATGGCGAGTGCGTTATGTACACTCATACATACCTAACTGCACGATACTGTCGAGATGCGTGGGATGTATGACGAGTGCGTTATGTACACTCATACATATCTAACTGCACGATACTGTCGAGATGCGTGGGATGTATGGCGAGTGCGTTATGTACACTCATACATACCTAACTGCACGATACTGTCGAGATGCGTGGGATGTATGACGAGTGCGTTATGTACACTCATACATATCTAACTGCACGATACTGTCGAGATGCGTGGGATGTATGGCGAGTGCGTTATGTACACTCATACATACCTAACTGCACGATACTGTCGAGATGCGTGGGATGTATGACGAGTGCGTTATGTACACTCATACATATCTAACTGCACGATACTGTCGAGATGCGTGGGATGTATGACGAGTGCGTTATGTACACTCATACATATCTAACTGCACGATACTGTCGAGATGCGTGGGATGTATGGCGAGTGCGTTATGTACACTCATACATACCTAACTGCACGATACTGTCGAGATGCGTGGGATGTATGGCGAGTGCGTTATGTACACTCATACATACCTAACTGCACGATACTGTCGAGATGCATGGGATGTATGGCGAGTGCGTTATGTACTCATACATACCTAACTGCACGATACTGTCGAGATGCGTGGGATGTATGGCGAGTGCGTTATGTACACTCATACATACCTAACTGCACGATACTGTCGAGATGCATGGGATGTATGGCGAGTGCGTTATGTACTCATACATACCTAACTGCACGATACTGTCGAGATGCGTGGGATGTATGGCGAGTGCGTTATGTACTCATACATACCTAATTGCACGATACTGTCGAGATGCGTGGGATGTATGGCGAGTGCGTTATGTACACTCATACATACCTAACTGCACGATACTGTCGAGATGCGTGGGATGTATGGCGAGTGCGTTATGTACACTCATACATACCTAACTGCACGATACTATCGAGATGCGTGGGATGTATGGCGAGTGCGTTATGTACACTCATACATACCTAACTGCACGATACTGTCGAGATGCGTGGGATGTATGGCGAGTGCGTTATGTACACTCATACATACCTAACTGCACGATACTGTCGAGATGCATGGGATGTATGGCGAGTGCGTTATGTACTCATACATACCTAACTGCACGATACTGTCGAGATGCGTGGGATGTATGGCGAGTGCGTTATGTACTCATACATACCTAACTGCACGATACTGTCGAGATGCGTGGGATGTATGGCGAGTGCGTTATGTACACTCATACATACCTAACTGCACGATACTGTCGAGATGCGTGGGATGTATGGCGAGTGCGTTATGTACACTCATACATACCTAACTGCACGATACTATCGAGATGCGTGGGATGTATGGCGAGTGCGTTATGTACACTCATACATACCTAACTGCACGATACTGTCGAGATGCGTGGGATGTATGGCGAGTGCGTTATGTACACTCATACATACCTAACTGCACGATACTGTCGAGATGCGTGGGATGTATGGCGAGTGCGTTATGTACACTCATACATACCTAACTGCACGATACTATCGAGATGCGTGGGATGTATGGCGAGTGCGTTCTGGTAACATTGTCTCGCCTCCTGCCACTCGCTGCTCGCCGCGTGAACTAACCCGCGCTGCAACATTGCAACATCACATCAGGAAAATACATCTTATGTGCATAAACACGTCTTAAAGGACTCCACTTGCACACACACAATCGAATAGGAATACTAATGTTTTTAATTTATGTTTTTCCCATTTTATTTGTTTACCTTTTTACCAGTTTTTATTTTATATTTTTAATAAAAAATACTTATTAGGAATGTTGTCAAAAAAGATTTTTTTGTCCATTTATTATTATTATTATGAGCCTACTGGATCCCACTTCAGGGCAAAGGCCTCCCTACCCTCCCACCATCAAGTTAATTTATAAAAAAATTTTGGACAAATATTTTACATTCCTTGCAAATTAGAAGAACGCATGAGAAACAACGCACTAAAGTTGTTTGGTTGTGACGTCACGGACCAAACTCAGGTATCATAAGCCACATTTTCGGGTACACCCAAAAACTTACAAGCGTTATCCTAGTCTACTCTAGCTATTGTTTATTTTATTCATAAACCAAAAAATACGTATTTAATGTTTTATTGTTATTTAAATTACGGACTAATTTATTACATTTTTTGTGACTGTCTTCTACGACCCATTCTCAAATTGAATTTGACAATGCGGCTAGACAAATAGTGATTAGCCGCTTACTGACCGCCGAGTCGAGGCAACATGTAACCTTGCCCTGGTATGCTCGCCCAGTAACTAGGCGGCTAGTAACCTACGTCAGCCAACTCACCGTGTACAATACAAGATGGCTGAAGGGCGTTAACGCGGCCGCTTCTGATACGCATCCTGCCGCTGCACTTATTCGGTTTAACCTGCAAATACAACACTATTATTAGTATTTCTGACTTTTACTGTTTGCCCAAATCACTGACCATGTTGGGTTGAAAATTGTAACATGGATAGATTTTATGACGTACGCCACGTAGCCACGAGTATTTAAGAGAACCAAAATAGATAAATGAGAGATTTTCTATATAAAATCAAATTTTTTTTACAACGAACAATTTTTTTGCGTTTCTATGAAACTACGCGCGAAATTTAAAAATGTAAAATTGAATTGATTTTTTTATCGTACTTATCGAAGAAGTAAAAAATTTTTTTTTTGTGGTTTATAATCTTTAGGGATTAATAAATTAAAACACTTTTCAAACATTTGAAGCACAAATTTGGGACTGCGTGTTTTACGGTCGAGTCATCCATGGCTAAAAACGCTATAAAATAGTAGTAGTAAAGCCAGTGTTCACACGTACCTTAAACAAGCGTGCGCGGACAGCAGCCAGGCGTGTGCCTTCTGCGGCGCGAGCGTGGAGCGCGGCGCCCCGGATACAGAGGACGCGCCCGCGGATAACGCACGCTCTATGCCGTACGCGCCCGCACACTCCGCGCGGATCGACGCTGTATGTACAAACACGCATACATTCAATAAAATAATTATTTATTTATTTATTTAATTTGAAAATTCAACAGCTCTAAGTAAAGCTTACGACGTTAATGAGTACACAAAATATGCTTAGCCAACAACGATTTTCACTGATATGAACATTCAGAATGCATATATCTACTTAGCGAGTAAAAACGCTGGGTGTGGCTAGTATCTCTATATATATATATAGGAAAATTACGAAGATTCGGCATTTCTTATTAGTTACCTACCTATTTCTTGTCTGCTACTCCCATAGAGGTAGTACTGGTGAATAATCGTAGATTTTTAACTATTCCAAAATTAATAAACTTTTTTAAAAGTCTGTCAATATACACCTAAATACCTGTAAATTAATAAGAATATAGCGTCATTCACCTGCATCCCTCGTGCTATGCGTATCATCGTGTAATGAATCAGACAGCGCGTCTAACTCCGCGTATCCATTGTGTTCCGCTTCCGCCTCCGCTTCCGCTTCCGCGCTGTTTAGTACTGACAGCAGCTCTTTGCTCGTTGCTAACGCCGCCTGTTTACATTATACTATGTTTTTACACATGTACATGTACATAAATGTATATTTCTCGACATTAGAGCCGTTGGGTCAGATGTATGGATTTTTCGACTTCGGACCTAATAGATCAAACATAAGGTCTGATGTCTATTGTTAAAGGAATCGGGCATCCAACCCAGCGCGGTGAGAGCAGCACGCGGCCACTCACTGGCAGGGTGACGTCACACATACACACACACACACACGTACCTCCCCCTCCCCCCAGTGCACGTGCAGCGCGGTGAGAGCAGCGCGCGGCCACTCGCTGGCAGGGTGACGTCACACACACACACACACACACACACACACACACACACACACACGTACCTCCCCCTCCCCCCAGTGCACGTGCAGCGCGGTGAGAGCAGCACGCGGCCACTCGCTGGCAGGGTGACGTCACACATACACACACACACACACACACACACACGTACCTCCCCCTCCCCCCAGTGCACGTGCAGCGCGGTGAGAGCAGCGCGCGGCCACTCGCTGGCAGGGTGACGTCACACACACACACACACACACACACACACACACACACGTACCTCCCCCTCCCCCCAGTGCACGTGCAGCGCGGTGAGAGCAGCACGCGGCCACTCGCTGGCAGGGTGACGTCACACATACACACACACACACACGTACCTCCCCCTCCCCCCAGTGCACGTGCAGCGCGGTGAGAGCAGCGCGCGGCCACTCGCTGGCAGGGTGACGTCACACACACACACACACACGTACCTCCCCCTCCCCCCAGTGCACGTGCAGCGCGCGGCCACTCGCTGGCAGGGTGACGTCACACACACACACACACACACGTACCTCCCCCTCCCCCCAGTGCACGTGCAGCGCGCGGCCACTCGCTGGCAGGGTGACGTCACACACACACACACACACACACACACGTACCTCCCCCTCCCCCCAGTGCACGTGCAGCGCGCGGCCACTCACTGGCAGGGTGACGTCACACATACACACACACACACACGTACCTCCCCCTCCCCCCAGTGCACGTGCAGCGCGGTGAGAGCAGCGCGCGGCCACTCGCTGGCAGGGTGACGTCACACACACACACACACACACGTACCTCCCCCTCCCCCCAGTGCACGTGCAGCGCGGTTAGAGCAGCACGCGGCCACTCACTGGCAGGGTGACGTCACACATACACACACACACACACACGTACCTCCCCCTCCCCCCAGTGCACGTGCAGCGCGCGGCCACTCGCTGGCAGGGTGACGTCACACACACACACACACACACACACACACGTACCTCCCCCTCCCCCCAGTGCACGTGCAGCGCGCGGCCACTCACTGGCAGGGTGACGTCACACATACACACACACACACACACGTACCTCCCCCTCCCCCCAGTGCACGTGCAGCGCGCGGCCACTCGCTGGCAGGGTGACGTCACACATACACACACACACACACACACACGTACCTCCCCCTCCCCCCAGTGCACGTGCAGCGCGGTGAGAGCAGCACGCGGCCACTCACTGGCAGGGTGACGTCACACATACACACACACACACACACACGTACCTCCCCCTCCCCCCAGTGCACGTGCAGCGCGGTGAGAGCAGCGCGCGGCCACTCGCTGGCAGGGTGACGTCACACACACACACACACACACACACACACACACACACACGTACCTCCCCCTCCCCCCAGTGCACGTGCAGCGCGGTGAGAGCAGCACGCGGCCACTCGCTGGCAGGGTGACGTCACACATACACACACACACACACACACGTACCTCCCCCTCCCCCCAGTGCACGTGCAGCGCGGTGAGAGCAGCGCGCGGCCACTCGCTGGCAGGGTGACGTCACACACACACACACACACACACACACACACACACACACACACACGTACCTCCCCCTCCCCCCAGTGCACGTGCAGCGCGGTGAGAGCAGCACGCGGCCACTCGCTGGCAGGGTGACGTCACACATACACACACACACACACACACGTACCTCCCCCTCCCCCCAGTGCACGTGCAGCGCGGTGAGAGCAGCGCGCGGCCACTCGCTGGCAGGGTGACGTCACACACACACACACACACACACGTACCTCCCCCTCCCCCCAGTGCACGTGCAGCGCGCGGCCACTCGCTGGCAGGGTGACGTCACACACACACACACACACACACACGTACCTCCCCCTCCCCCCAGTGCACGTGCAGCGCGCGGCCACTCGCTGGCAGGGTGACGTCACACACACACACACACACACACACACGTACCTCCCCCTCCCCCCAGTGCACGTGCAGCGCGCGGCCACTCACTGGCAGGGTGACGTCACACATACACACACACACACACGTACCTCCCCCTCCCCCCAGTGCACGTGCAGCGCGGTGAGAGCAGCGCGCGGCCACTCGCTGGCAGGGTGACGTCACACACACACACACACACACACGTACCTCCCCCTCCCCCCAGTGCACGTGCAGCGCGGTTAGAGCAGCACGCGGCCACTCACTGGCAGGGTGACGTCACACATACACACACACACACACACACGTACCTCCCCCTCCCCCCAGTGCACGTGCAGCGCGCGGCCACTCGCTGGCAGGGTGACGTCACACATACACACACACACACACACACGTACCTCCCCCTCCCCCCAGTGCACGTGCAGCGCGGTGAGAGCAGCGCGCGGCCACTCGCTGGCAGGGTGACGTCACACACACACACACACACACACACACACACACACGTACCTCCCCCTCCCCCCAGTGCACGTGCAGCGCGGTGAGAGCAGCACGCGGCCACTCGCTGGCAGGGTGACGTCACACATACACACACACACACACACACGTACCTCCCCCTCCCCCCAGTGCACGTGCAGCGCGGTGAGAGCAGCGCGCGGCCACTCGCTGGCAGGGTGACGTCACACACACACACACACACACACACACACACACACACGTACCTCCCCCTCCCCCCAGTGCACGTGCAGCGCGGTGAGAGCAGCACGCGGCCACTCGCTGGCAGGGTGACGTCACACATACACACACACACACACACACGTACCTCCCCCTCCCCCCAGTGCACGTGCAGCGCGGTGAGAGCAGCGCGCGGCCACTCGCTGGCAGGGTGACGTCACACACACACACACACACACACGTACCTCCCCCTCCCCCCAGTGCACGTGCAGCGCGCGGCCACTCGCTGGCAGGGTGACGTCACACACACACACACACACACACGTACCTCCCCCTCCCCCCAGTGCACGTGCAGCGCGCGGCCACTCGCTGGCAGGGTGACGTCACACACACACACACACACACACACGTACCTCCCCCTCCCCCCAGTGCACGTGCAGCGCGCGGCCACTCACTGGCAGGGTGACGTCACACATACACACACACACACACGTACCTCCCCCTCCCCCCAGTGCACGTGCAGCGCGGTGAGAGCAGCGCGCGGCCACTCGCTGGCAGGGTGACGTCACACACACACACACACACACACGTACCTCCCCCTCCCCCCAGTGCACGTGCAGCGCGGTTAGAGCAGCACGCGGCCACTCACTGGCAGGGTGACGTCACACATACACACACACACACACACACGTACCTCCCCCTCCCCCCAGTGCACGTGCAGCGCGCGGCCACTCGCTGGCAGGGTGACGTCACACACACACACACACACACACACACGTACCTCCCCCTCCCCCCAGTGCACGTGCAGCGCGCGGCCACTCACTGGCAGGGTGACGTCACACATACACACACACACACACACACACACACACACACACACACACACACGTACCTCCCCCTCCCCCCAGTGCACGTGCAGCGCGCGGCCACTCGCTGGCAGGGTGACGTCACACACACACACACACACACACGTACCTCCCCCTCCCCCCAGTGCACGTGCAGCGCGGTGAGAGCAGCACGCGGCCACTCACTGGCAGGGTGACGTCACACATACACACACACACACACACACACGTACCTCCCCCTCCCCCCAGTGCACGTGCAGCGCGCGGCCACTCGCTGGCAGGGTGACGTCACACACACACACACACACACACACACACGTACCTCCCCCTCCCCCCAGTGCACGTGCAGCGCGCGGCCACTCACTGGCAGGGTGACGTCACACATACACACACACACACACACACGTACCTCCCCCTCCCCCCAGTGCACGTGCAGCGCGCGGCCACTCGCTGGCAGGGTGACGTCACACACACACACACACACACACACGTACCTCCCCCTCCCCCCAGTGCACGTGCAGCGCGCGGCCACTCACTGGCAGGGTGACGTCACACATACACACACACACACACACACACGTACCTCCCCCTCCCCCCAGTGCACGTGCAGCGCGCGGCCACTCGCTGGCAGGGTGACGTCACACACACACACACACACGTACCTCCCCCTCCCCCCAGTGCACGTGCAGCGCGGTGAGAGCAGCACGCGGCCACTCACTGGCAGGGTGACGTCACACACACACACACACACACGTACCTCCCCCTCCCCCCAGTGCACGTGCAGCGCGCGGCCACTCGCTGGCAGGGTGACGTCACACACACACACACACACACACACACACACACACACACACACACACACACACACACACACGTACCTCCCCCTCCCCCCAGTGCACGTGCAGCGCGGTGAGAGCAGCGCGCGGCCACTCGCTGGCAGGGTGACGTCACACACACACACACACACACACACACACACATACACACACACACACACACACGTACCTCCCCCTCCCCCCAGTGCACGTGCAGCGCGCGGCCACTCGCTGGCAGGGTGACGTCTCACACACACACACACACACACACACACACACACACACATACACACACACACACACACACGTACCTCCCCCTCCCCCCAGTGCACGTGCAGCGCGGTGAGAGCAGCGCGCGGCCACTCACTGGCAGGGTGACGTCACACACACACACACACACACACACACACACACACGTACCTCCCCCTCCCCCCAGTGCACGTGCAGCGCGGTGAGAGCAGCGCGCGGCCACTCACTGGCAGGGTGACGTCACACACACACACACACACACACACACACACACACACACGTACCTCCCCCTCCCCCCAGTGCACGTGCAGCGCGCGGCCACTCACTGGCAGGGTGACGTCACACACACACACACACACACACACACACACACACACACGTACCTCCCCCTCCCCCCAGTGCACGTGCAGCGCGCGGCCACTCGCTGGCAGGGTGACGTCACACACACACACACACACACACACACACACACACACACACACACACACGTACCTCCCCCTCCCCCCAGTGCACGTGCAGCGCGGTGAGAGCAGCGCGCGGCCACTCGCTGGCAGGGTGACGTCACACACACACACACACACACACACACACACACACACACACACACGTACCTCCCCCTCCCCCCAGTGCACGTGCAGCGCAGTGAGAGCAGCGCGCGGCCACTCGCTGGCAGGGTGACGTCACACACACACACACACACACACACACACACACACACACACACACACGTACCTCCCCCTCCCCCCAGTGCACGTGCAGCGCGGTGAGAGCAGCGCGCGGCCACTCGCTGGCAGGGTGACGTCACACACACACACACACACACACACACACACACACACACACACACGTACCTCCCCCTCCCCCCAGTGCACGTGCAGCGCAGTGAGAGCAGCGCGCGGCCACTCGCTGGCAGGGTGACGTCACACACACACACACACACACACACACACACACACACACACACACACACACACACACACGTACCTCCCCCTCCCCCCAGTGCACGTGCAGCGCGGTGAGAGCAGCGCGCGGCCACTCGCTGGCAGGGTGACGTCACACACACACACACACACACACACACACACACACACACACACGTACCTCCCCCTCCCCCCAGTGCACGTGCAGCGCAGTGAGAGCAGCGCGCGGCCACTCGCTGGCAGGGTAGTGATGCACAGCCAGCCTGGCAGCAGCGAGCGCCCTGCTCCCGCGCCGCCCCGCACAGGCCATGGACCACAGCGTTGTCAGCACGCGCAGCCCGCCGCTGCACTCCGCGCGCGCTGACAGGCACGAGCGCGTCGCGTCCTGGGAACACCACGTGATAAGCGAGTCTGTTGGCTGTCTCCCACACACATAATATAAATATTATAGGCACGAGCGGGTCGCGTCCTGAGAACACAAGACGTGATTAACAAGCCTATTGGGTATATCCTTCCGTCCCACCCACATAATATAATAAATATTATAGGCACGAGCGCGTCGCGTCCTGGCAACACCACGTGATTAGCGAGACTGTTGGCTAATATAACACTAGAGATTATATGAGATGAAAGCGTGAGAACGGTAATAGCGACAAGATAGACAATTGTAACATTTAATTTTACAAAAAAAATAATTGTAAAACTTGTACATTTAATTTCACAAAAAAAAATCCATATGAAAACATGCATACGAAATGGGAGCGACAGGATGGGAGACTGAATGGGTGCGGGTGCAGACGGGTGGGTGCGGATGCAGACTGGATGAGTGCGGGTGCAGACGGGTGGGAGTGGATGGGTGCGGGTGCAGACGAGTAGGAGTTGATGGGTGCTGGTGCAGACGGGTGGGAGTGGATGGGTGCGGGTGCAGACGGGTGGGAGTTGATGGGTGGGGGTGCAGACGAGTAGGAGTGGATGGGTGGGGGTGCAGACGAGTAGGAGTTGATGGGTGCGGGTGCAGACGGGTGGGAGTGGATGGATGCGGGTGCAGACGAGTAGGAGTTGATGGGTGCGGGTGCAGACGGGTGGGAGTGGATGGGTGCGGGTGCAGACGAGTAGGAGTGAATGGGTGCGGGTGCAGACGGGTGGGAGTGGATGGGTGGGGGTGCAGACGAGTAGGAGTTGATGGGTGCGGGTGCAGACGGGTGGGAGTGGATGGGTGGGGGTGCAGACGAGTAGGAGTTGATGGGTGCGGGTGCAGACGGGTGGGAGTGGATGGGTGCGGGTGCAGACGAGTAGGAGTGAATGGGTGCGGGTGCAGACGGGTTGGAGTGGATGGGTGCGGGTGCAGACGAGTATGAGTGGATGGGTGCGGGTGCAAAAGGGTGGGAGTGGATGGGTGCGGGTGCAGAGGGTTGGGAGTGGATGGGTGCGGGTGCAGAGGGTTGGGAGTGGATGGGTGCGGGTGCAGACGGATGGGAGTGGATGGATGCGAGTGCAGACGAGTAGGAGTGGATAGGTGCGGGTGAAGTTCCTTCAGTAAGGACAGACAGACAACAGACACTCACCATGGCCTCGTTCAGCATGCCTAGATGTGTGTACTGTAGAGCTAGATAGTAGAACGCTAGATGATCGTTGGAGTCAAGCTCTGCTGCTTTCAGAAAATGTTTTAACGCTGTCTCTTGGGCCGCTTCTTTGTCTATTCGAGAATTAGTTTTCTGAAAAAAAAATGACTTTAAATTTAGGCTTCCTCAAATTTTATGTAACCGTTTATTATGAACTACTTTTCACGAAAATAAATCCATAAAACGTTCAAATTACCTATTATTGAAAAATCAGTGGCACGGCAGACCTTATATTTTGATGCAAAGATGTCAAAGTAGGATTCTTCTCTAAAAGCACGAATTCCATCCTTGTAAAATCAGTTCTTTAGTAAACCTACACACATCTTACTGTTTTCCATGCCATAATAATAATATGTATTTCGTGTGTGGGGCCCGTTTAGTGAGTCACCTGCCTATATATTTCCTAATGGGACGGAAGTGGCAGGTGCCGTAATCCTAGCGATAGCCTCATTAACCATCCATTTAGAATGCACATCCATAGCCCAGTTCAAGTAGTTTCTATAAATTAGCAATTGTCCTAACACTTGGCGTTTATGAGAGTAATATTATTAGCAGCAAAAAGTTTTTAACTGTCATCGTAAATAGGACCTCTTTTGACATGCGACCATGTTTTATCTGTGGTCATTGTCTATGGATGGAGAGAGAAACTTTGATTTATTTATTTATTTAGTTTATTTGGGACAATAAACAACTACACACTACAGCTTACAAAAAAAAACGACATGATAATATAACTAATATACATGCGTAGCCTACTTCATTATCCACATATATGTTACAAAGTAGGGAACACCTTAGGATTTATAACGACGGGATGTTGTTTTGTAAAATATTTTTGTTGAATAAAATGTTTCACGGTTTTTAATATTAATAAGAAATGAAGTCTTTCATACGAGTACAGTCAACTACAAAGAGATGTATCCATGTTACTCTGTCAAAATGAAGGAACTTTTAATATGCAAAAATTATTTACCCTTACTTCGTGACATTTTCAGTATCCACCAAATCTTATACTATATTCGATTCATTTTAAATGCTATTATTATGTATCACCTAAGGAAAAGTAGTGGGATACATCATTGTTGCATATTAAACGAGTCGATGATAATCGACCGAGCGAAGCGAGGTCTTAGAGTCGAAAGCCGCGAAATGCCTGCGTTTGGACCAGTTTAACGCTTGACCTCTGATGCTCAAGTTTGGTCGATGTTTACTTGAAAACGGTTAATCCAAATTAAATGAAATTTTACACACAAGTTAAGAAGGTTAATTGGATAATTTAAGTGAAAAAATTAGCTAAATAGGTTACAGGGTTGCAGAGATATAGGTGACTTAAAGTCTTTACGATAGGTCTGACGATTATTTCAAAACTGGACCGCTGATAATTTTTTTTCTAACATATACACATTTTTTATAAGCGACACAAATATATTAGCCAAAGTGTATGTTTGTATGTATGTTTGTTACGCGATAACTAGAAAACCAATGATCCAATCTGCATGAAACTTTGCAAACGCGTAATATAAATCCATAGAATTTTTAAGTTCGAACATGAGCCAAATCGGTCGAAGGGTTCAAGAGTTAAAGAGATTGCTTTATTACAATGAAACCGATGATCCAGTCTTGATAAAAATTTTTAAACAGGTAGTACAAACTAAAAGAATTCTCACGTCCAAAAATGAGCCAAATCGGTGCAAGGGTTGTAGAGTTATAGAGAATACAAAATTACAATGTTTATCGATTATAATATTATGAGAACTACAGGGATATTCAGTTTTCCGTCAGGGAACCGAACCAAAGACCAAATTGTCAAAAATCGATACGACGTAATACGTCATTTCATACATTTTTGATAATTCGGTCCTAGGTTCGGTTCCCTAACGGATAAGTAAATAGCTATGTTGACTTACTCAAAATATTATGAATTTAAATGATCGTGCGGGTGAAACTTAAGCCCATTTTTTATTCAAATAGTAGTCCAGTCAATGAGTGCCCAAAAGAGGCATGTGGATCGAAAAGTCGAAAACAGAAAAATCTAACTTAGGAACTTTGTTTGGACTATTCAGGAGATTAACATACTAAAAGTTCCCACCCCTCCGAGGTGATCCCGAGGGGTGGGGGGGCCGAAGAAGGTCCCATTTTTAGGTTTTTTGCCTAAATGTCAAAAACTGGGCGTAGTACGATATTTTGTTGTACTACATTATAAAAGCTTTGAAATTTCCTACTTGGCTTTAACACTTTTTATCTATATCCATCGTCCAGCTATGAGCTTCCAAACATGGTCTATTTTTAAGATGCTGAAATTAGTTTTCCATACAAAGTCGGTAAAAAAATCTTATATAAGTAAGTAATAATTGACCAACTTCTGGTTGTCGTACCATAATGAAACTTTGTAAATGTCTAGAAATATGATGACAGTTCAATAATTTGGTACCACTGAGCTGATCTGATGATGGAGCCAGGAGGTGTTTACTGAACCTCTTCAATGGCTATTAGTAAACCCGTCGAGTTTGGGCACATTACACTCGAATTGGCATAAGCAAAAAACCTAAAAATGGAACCTTCTTCGGCCTCCCCCCCCCCTCCCCTCGGGCTCACCAAGGATGACAATACCCTCCACCTTCCCATGGTCCTGCCTGCCTTGCGGCGTACGGACCGAATCGCGGGGTCCTACGCGGCACTCGCCTCTGGCCCAAAGGGGTTTAGGCTAAACGCACCGCGCGGTCTTCATACCCCTACAAATATTTACATTAAGTCCCGCCTTTTCTCCCATTCTGGGCAGGCACTACTATTAGCTCGCCCCCTAAATAGGGCTCGACACCACTGAACGACACTCGGCGTCCTGGAACTTCTCCTCAGTGTGGCCGCCGGTCTTCTTCCTGGCACCTCTTGTGGTGCCAGGCGTGTGCAAACTCCTGAAGGGCTCTGAAATTTTCAGCACAACAGATTAAGTCTGCGTGGCAGACTGGGCCAATACGGTTTGACGCGATCACCTTTAATAGTTCCGACCTCTCAGCATCATAAAGTGGGCAATCCCACAGAATGTGGTCCCGGGTCTCCTCGTCCAAGGATCGTCGTCACCAAGGATGAGTGGGGACTTTTAGTATGTTTATGTTCTGAATAGTCCAAACAAAGTTCCTAAGTTAGTTTTTCTACTTTCGACTTTCGAGACAGCGCCAAAGATCCGTTTTTTGTAAAGTTGTAGTTTGTAAAGTTCACCCACAAGTCTTTTGTTTAAAAAAAAAAATTAATAATTAGGCCTACGTTTGATCACATTATCCCACCTGATGGAAAGTGCAAATGTGATCGACGAGCTGCACGTATAAAAAGTCTGATAATGCCTTGAACAAGGACACTTTGTCTTGCTCAGTAGCTGTAGATACATCTTGAAAACCTGCGAGCCTAGATGTTACGCGTGACTGTCATAGCTCTGCGTTCTCGCTCCAAGTCTAAGTCATCATCGGCTGCTACGACAAAAATGTTATAGAATTAGCTACAATATCAATATAATAACTGTTGTAAATTTGCTGTATAACACAAGTAAAGCTAGATATTTTTTCCCAATTTCAATTATTCTAATGTCCACTGCATTTGCAACTTCTTCGTAAACAAGTGCTACAAACTATGAAGATTTTTTGAGATTTTTTTTAAAGACTATAGTAATATTTATTATTTTATTCTATTATTTTCTGCAAGTGAATACACACATAACCTTTCATAAAGATAAAGATTTTTTTAATGTATATCCGTTACGTATTTTGAGTTTTAACATTACTTTCAATTTTGGCATTTTCCTTTCCTTTTACGAATATAATAGGTTAAAGTTTCCATACAATTATATTTCGTAGATACTTATAACTTTTTACCCATGTATACCTATTTTGAGGGAAATTGGGTCTGCGAGGTCCCAGTTCGCGGCGAACTACTAGTATAAAGTTTGATTGCTACTAGAAATGTCACGAACCAAGGGTAGTTCATTGTGGCAAATGAAAATTTACTTCATTTTGTAACCCTAACATGGATACATCTCTTTGTAGTTGACTGTACGTGCTATGGAATTTTCACACACAATAAAGTCGATACAAATAAAAAGTGAAGCATATCACCTGTGCCCTCATATGGTACCCCATCCCAGTGTAGAGGTGTGCCCGCGGCAGCATGAAGCTGTTGTCGCGCTGCTCTATGGCTAGAGCTGCCTCCGCCAGTTCGATGCCTTCTTCTATCTGCGGGCAGGACCGCTTGCTGTTATATTACTCTCAAATATTAAGGGAAAAATGAATATGGAATATAAATAATATTGACTACCATTAAAAACTAAAAATAACCAATATAATTTGAGTATTAAACAATTTCCGACAATGTTGGCAACATTGTAAATCCATCCATCTCCCCCAGAAAAATCACATACCCCCCAGTAAATTCACACAGATTCCTCGTAAATCCACCTAGCCCCGAGCTCTCAGTTTGCACTTTGTCCTTTAGTAAATCCATTCAACTTCAATCTTCAGTTCGCAATTTCCCAATACCTTTCCCCCCCAGTAAACTTACCAGCCCCCCCCCCCCCCCAGTAACCCCAGCAGCCCCAGTAACAGCCGGTACAACTCACCCAGGCCATATGGTAGGCAGTGTTAGCGCCGACCAGCCGCAGCGGGCCGTCCTCGGGCACGAGCGGGGCCGCGTGACGTAGCACCTGTCTCGCTCGCACACCCGCCGTCCACGATGATGAACCTATAACATCATCATCACTAACATATTACATTACAATGTATGTATGTTGGCATCAAAATCCGTCGAGTGGTTTAAAAAATCTAAGCATCTATAGAGACAAACAGACACGGGCGGCGACTTTGTGTTTAGCCCCCGACGCAATAACGACGGGGTGTTATAAGCTATGTAGTGATGTAATCTACTATATAAAAATAAGTCGGGTTTTCCTCCCTGACGCTATAACTCCAGAACGCACGAACCGATTTCCACGGTTTTGCATTCGTTGGAAAGGTCTCGGGCTCGGCAAGGTTTATAGCAAAGAAAATTCAGGAAAAATTTCAAAAGAAATGAAAACAAAGTAAAAAAAATAAGTTATTCAATTGGAAACCACGCGCGTATTGGGCAAATGTCAACAGCAGGCATTTGTCTTTAGGGTGGTAATGGCCGTGTCGGCGCGGAGGATATTGATAAGTTTTATTGCAACCTTATTTCGAATTAATACTGGCAACGTAGTAGCCAATGGCTCTCCTTGGATGAATAAAAAAAAAAGGTGTTCTTGGGCAAATTTTTATTAAATTTCAACAGCAGGCATTTGTCTTTAAGGTGGTAAGTTGAACTGTGTAAATTATGTGGATCGTGAATTTGAGGTTAAATAGGGATGTTGACACATGTTACGAATTGATATAAAGTTATGTTTTTCACATAAAAGACAGTATTTAAAAACCTATAATCACATTTTAAGGATCTATTTACAAGCCAAAATTGAATAAAATCAATTTTAATTTCAAAAAAATTTACTTATTATTACGCGAATGCGAACGCCAATCAGAGCGCGTGACGTCACACCATTGGCTGGACCTTACGCTTCCTATGAAATGTTCCTGATTTCGACACATTTTAATTATTCATAACATAAAAACCACTGAACCGATTTTGATGCAACTTATACTGTGGTTCAGTGGTTTTTAAGTTATGAATAATTAAAATTTGTCGAAATCAGGAACATTTCATAGGAAGCGTAAGGACCAGCCAGTGGTATGACGTCACGCGCTGTCAGATGACAGTTCGAAACGTTTTAGGCAGTATTTAAAAAATCATTTTTATTTACGTATTTTTATATTAAAATTTGATATATTTTTGCATAAAAATATGATATACGTTTATGAAATGGGTCTATCTATCATATAAAAGCAATTCCAAAAATTAGTCAACATCCCTATTCATCACTCTGTCCATAGTCCAAAATGCCTAGAGGACGACGTGCGAACATCGGCCGCCGCACAAGACATGCAAGCCAGCAACAAGTGTATTCATTCACAGAACTTAAGCGAAGAAAGACAAAATATAATAAGAGAAAATGACCGATTGAGACAACGCGTGAGCACACGAAGATCATTGGCATCATACAATCGCTTGGCATTCCAATATGATCCCACTGCAAACTACAGTGATGATGAAAATTTAGATATTGGACCAATGACGACTATATGCCGATATTGCAATGCGTTAAAGTTCAAAAGAGAAACGGCTGGATTATGCTGCGCAAGTGGAAAAGTCAAACTGGATCCATTACTTACACCACCACAGCCACTGAAACCATTGTTCGGTGGAAGTGATCCCGATTCCAGCCATTTTCTTCAACACATCCTTGAATACAATAACTGCTTTCGCATGACTTATTTTGGAGCTAATATCATTCGAGAAGGCGGCTTCATGCCGACTTGCAAGGTAAAATATACAACACACATAACCAGTGGTTTACCAAAGAGCACTTCAATGAAACGGATAATTTGCGGACACGTATAACGCTTCGATTCAGTATTTACTTAGGATTCACTTTCATTTACTTAGAGAAGTTCAACTAAATAACACTTCATTTTTGTAATCGAAATGACTTTATTACTGTTGTGAAATGAAATAAAATTTTTCCTTTTCAAATATAAAACAAAAATTTTTTTCATTTTTTAATCACCAAACGAAATGTGTGTGTGCATAAAACGAAGCCATCTGGTGGCGAAACGGAGTTCGCCGGGTTTGCTAGTGCAGTATAAGTACCAGGCTTGCAGATCTGCGCAGGAGCTTGTGCGGGCGCGGCGGCCGCCGTGGCCAGCGCGTGCTGCCGCCATACATGCGCTGAACCGAACGAGAACTTCATCGCACGCTCTAACGACTGGGGAACAAACAATAATAATTCTACAATTTTTTATACAACTGTGTATAACGAGCAAGGCGCTCTCCTGATGGTAAGAGATAACGCTGCCCATAATTATTACTGTGTTACGCAGTACTTTGTGCGCCAACGCTTCTTACTTGAGAGTCATAAGATGTTAAGACTTCAGCCCAGTAATTTCACTAGCTACAGTACCCTCCTACTTGTGCACAGTAATGTTTGCACATCACTGCTCAGGCGGTAGAATGACTGGCACTGTTAGGGTACCCAATCGACCTCCTGCAAAGGAACTCTACCCCAGGTAAAAAAATCTACTAACTATAATGGACCATAGTGTTATATACGCCATCGCTCCGGTCTACCTGAGAGGTTACGGTGTACTTGGGTATCTTCAAGGCACGAGTGAAAAGGTACCTTTCTAGGCGTCATACGTGATCCATCGTCGACCGCATTTTCACTTTCCATCAGGTGGAATGTGGTCAAACGTAGGCCTATTTAGTATAAAAAAAAAAAAACCTGCGCAGCTCAACCAACATTGGTAGAGTGTGTGGGGAACGTTCCGATGTATCGGATCAACCAGAGAAACTATTGATTTTCCATCTTGCTCTAGTCAAACTCAAACTCAAAATTCATTAATTTAAATAGGCTACAATCAAGCACTTTTGCAAGTTAATTTTCCAATTTTTCTACTTTAACACTACCTCCTGTTCACCTGCGCAGGTCCAAAAACGTCTATTTGCGCAGGTATACCTGCATAGTTGCCTACCTTTCCGGTGCACCGTATGGCGGTGCCTCATATAACATGAAAATTCCAGATTTACACAGTATATATCAAACAATAACTCTTTTTCTTATTTCTTCCCCTCTCCCACACTAGATAGGGTCGGCACAACACGTTTTTCTGCTCCATTCCGCTCTATCATCCGTCATATCTGCATCCACTCCCCTAGCAAGCATATCCTCTTCCCTTACAGTTCATACAAAGGTTCTTCGGGCGCCCCCTTCCCGGATTACCACCTATCACCATATTCATGGACTTTTTGGTCATCCCTCCACATCCATGTCCATACCAGGAAAATCTTCCACTCTTTAATTTCTCTGTCACAGTTGCAACTTTCAGGCTTCCCCTCACATACTCATTTAAATATATTACCTCCAGCAGCAAGCAGGGCAGGTTCCGGCGTGTAACGACGAGCGCGAGCAGGTCGGCGAGCCCGACGGCGGCTCGCAGCGAATGCTCGCGCTGCGTTACAAACTCTGCGCTCTGAGAGAGTACCGCGTCACGCACCGCCATCGCCTCCCCCACCAGGAGCACCAGGAGGACCTCCTCGCACATAGTGCGCGGGACAAACTGGAACATTTCATTTAGCCTAAGTTAACTTCTAGGTATCCGTCGCGATTTTGTAAAAATCAAAATGGCGGATCAGTAGGAATGCCACAAATCTTCAAACCCTTTAACTGAATGTCGGTTAATAGAAATTTTAATTTCAAGTCAATGTATCAGCTAGCATTTAAATCTTTTTGAGGTAACCCCTTCTCCTCCTGGACGAAGATATTTTACAGACGGAAGATTGGTTTCGTTTTGTGACGTAAAAAAAGGACTTTACAAACAAGATTCTGAAAAACCTCAAGTGGACTAACGACCTGAAAACCTGGACAAAACCGTGACCGCCAAGCAGTCATTGTGACCGTGTTCCGGCATGTTCAGTGAAGCCAGGGAGGGATTTATCCCGCCTTCTAGGTATAGTCTGCTGCCATCTACGGCCGCATTGTCGCTTAACATCAAGCAAGATCGTGGTCAGAGGCTAACCTATAACGAATAATGTATAATGAAAAATATCACTCCAAAACTGACACAATGACATGGTTTCTTCCAATAGGTGGTAAGGCCTAAGCCTACCACCAGTATAGCGAGTGGAAAAAACCGCACATAACTAATTATAGTCATTGCTCCGGGGCCGGAATTCGAACTCGGTGATTCAGAAGTACATCTACACGACATAACTGAACTAAATGGACGAATGGATGGATGTTACTTGAAATAAATGGATAACCACTTAGCTACCTCCACTTAAAACAACAAAACCCCCATTTTACCTGTAGTAAAGAAGTGATACCTGGTTGATAGCAGCATATTTCTTCGGTTTCCAAGGTCCGTCGGAGTAGTGTTCCTCTCTCCGTCGTGTCAGGGTACCTTGCACCGGGGGCGCCACCACCTTCTCCGGGGGTTTGTATACCTGGGGTACGGACCTTATTACTGGTTATGTAGGATACAGTTTACAATGATATGTAACTTCCGTACACGACTCATCTCACTCTTAATGAGGTTTCGAAAACAACAATAGAGATCGTACATCTGCTTGTAGGCATGATAGCTAGCACTAAAATATGGGTCCCGGCATTATTTTATAGCATTATACTGATGGGGGCTGTCGTCAGTTTACCAGCGCTGTGTGTTTCACTGTACACACGCAGCACAACACTGAGGCAGTTCCCATTCCTAGCCTTAATGGATATTCATGTGCTTTATTGTAATTGTCTTGTTTTTTATGTGTTTATAAGCCGTCGAATAAATGTGATTCCTTCGGAGACAATCGATAGGTCATGTTGCAGATCTTTGTAGCCTGAAACTCCAGCAAATTATAGGTTGGCGTCACTGCTCACCGTGTCTCGGCGTCTGGTCTTTAAAGGCCCTAAATTCTAGCTTATGTAGTCCGCACAATTTTTAGCTTGCTGATTCTAAGATTTCCATCGATTACTTTGATAATTTCTTAAGTCGTCTCAGGGTATAATTCGACGACCTCTGTGGCGCGGTGGGCTAATACCCGCCTGCAACGCAGAAGGTTGCGGGTTCGATTCCCGCATGGGACAAATGTTTGTGTGATCCACAGGTATTTGTTTCTGGTCTGGGTGGTTTTTCAATATCAATTATAAGTATGTATTTACAAAAGAAAAGTATATATAAGTATTATATCCGTTATCCTAACCACCATATTACAAGCATTAAGTTGCTTAGTTTGGGGTTAGGTGGCGCTGTGTGAAACGTCCTGAAATATTTATTAAAAAAAAAATTATAATAATATAACACACACTGATCAAAGATCTCTAGGAATTTGTTTCATGCCCTGGGGGAAAGATTACCTGTCCAGAGACCCCCCGCATGAGCACCTCGGCCAGCTGCCGCGCCAGGGTCAGCCGCAGTGCTACCGTCGAGGGGGACTCCACTGCTGACAGCATCTCCCGGTACCTACGTACAATACATCATATGTTACCGCCCAAACAAGTTTACCCTAAGCTAAACTTGTACGATTTTTAAAACTATCGCGAGTGTTCTCCATAACTATAACAACAAACAAGTGAAATTAAAAAAAAACTTTTTAAAAACAAGCTTTTATTATTATTTCCATCTAGCACCATAAAAATAAAGTACTCGTCAAGACGAATCAAATGAGTCCAAACTCGATGGGGTGGCGTCGTTTAATTACGGAATTCCTATAGCCACCTTCAAGCTCCATCATCAGATCAGCTCCATGTCATAATAATATTGCATTGTCATCCAATTTATACATGCACGCAAAATTTCAGCTTAATCGGAAACCGGGAAGTGGGTCAAATTTAACTTGCAAGATTTGATTACAGACAGACAGACAAGACTTTACCGGGGGTAGACTTCCTTTGCAGGAGGTCGTCTAGGTGGGTACCCCAACAGTGCCAGTTATTCTACCGCCTGAGCAGTGATGTGCAAACATTACTGTGCTTCGGTAGGAGGGCACTGTAGCTAGTGAAATTAGAATAGAATAGAATAGAAATAAATTTATTTGCACACAAGATGATAATAATATACAAAGCATAAGAGAAAAAAAACATAGTATTAAGAAAAATCACATCCTGCCGCAAAAAGGTACCAGCTCAGCATGTGTAGATCTTAGTTGACCTACGCTGGTCTTCCGCTGGTACCTTAATGTGGTGACATCACAATTGAAACTTAAACATTAAAATTCTTAAGAACCATAAATAAAAATAAAACTCCAAACAATTCGTTACTGGGCTAAAGAGTCTTAACGCTGTGTGAGTTGTCCTGAAATATTTATTTATTTATTATTATTCATTTATTTATAACATCTTATGACTCTTTAGTAAGAAGCGTTGGTGCAGTGCACCTAGAATTGCACATCATTGTGAAATTCTGGGTTGCACTGTACTGATTATGGGCAGCGTTATCTCTTAACATCAGGGGAGCGTCTTGCTCGTCTTCTTGCTTATCCACATAAAAAAAATTAAAAGACAGACAACAGACAAGTGAAAGTAAATAAAAGCTTGTAAAAATGATGATGTCCTGATGAAGGACATCGTAATTGTCCGAAACCGTGGTCGAGATATTCTCGGCAATAATAGACGTGAGTTGTGCCGTTTTGTTGTTATGGTTATAAACTTGTTCGTCCTATACGCTATAAAATAAACCAGTGTTAGGGTTTAATGCGTTTATGTGGATTGTGACTCCATGTGGTATTAAATAAAACGTTCGTATAAAAATACTGTAGATTCAATCAATATATAATTATACATGGACGGCTTAGGGCCGTGAGGTTACCGAGACGACTGCCGACGGAGGGGGGCGTCCCGACACTCGCTCTTAAATTTTGCTGACTCTAATAATTTCACAATATATGTCCCTACACTAGTATAGCCTTTTTTTTTTTTTTATTACCCAGGAAAAATGCGTTACGCATCATCACCCCGCGCCGGGGGGCGCGAGGTGGTATGTGGGACTCCCCCGCCAAAGATGGGAGCGGCGGGGATACCCACTAAAAAACCTGGGGGTGTCCTGCGGGACGCCATAATGCCGGGGCAACGGGTACGCCGAAGCATTCATCCGCGGCCCCGACGGCACACTAGTATAGCCTAGGCTAAACTAGTTTATCCTTAGATCGATAGGATAAACCGGTTCAGACTAGACCAAATTAGTTGATCCTGATATAAACGGGCACACTTTAGGATAAACTGGTATGTCCTAGTCTAAACAATATAGTATATCTAGAAAGTCAAAATAGATAGATAAACTGAATGAAATACCTAGTCATCGCACATAATATATAATTATTGACGTATACTATTCATTTTTGATTTAAAATAAAATCCTCTTGACACTCTTCTCCTGGCGCTTCGCCGGCCGCTGCCGCGGCTCTAATATTAACCTGTCAACAGCGGCGTGTAGCCTGCCAGCCTGTATGTGCATGATAGGAACCCTCTGTAACGCGGTCTCCAGGGTTAGCCCAGCCCCGCCCGACACGCCCGACCGCTGGAGGTACAGCAGGGTTAACTCTGATGATAACTCGAAACTGCGCATCTGTATACAAAACGATCAAATTATAAACATTTTAAACAAGTGAAAGTTTAAAAAAATCTTTTATAAAACAAGCTTTTATTATTATTAGTCCAGTCAATTTAGACATTCGAAGTTACATAAAGTCCCAACAAGCTGAATTTCTGTGAAGTTGTTCAAAACATAATTATAAACAATGTCTAGAAGTTCCCCATCATTCCCCTGTAAGGAAAAAATTTAATTCAAGGTCAAAGGTCAAAACAATGAGTTTTTCGCGATTTTCAGCAAAACGGTAAGTTTTATCATAAAAACATCTTAGACAAAATTGTAGATCATAAAATTGTCTACAAAAAATTAGGCTCAAACTATGTCTAAACCAAATTGTAGCTTAATGGGGTCATTAGTTACTGATTTCGTATTCAAACATTGACCTTCTTTATCCCGCCTTAGAGGTTAATTTTTGGAATAAAAAGTATCCCATATCATTTTTTAGGACTTGGTCTACCTTTGTACCAAATTTCAGCTCAATAGGGCCAGCGGTTCTAAATTTACCATACAAACTTTGACCCCCCCTTACCCCCTCTTTAAAGTTAAATTGTGTCATAAAAACTATTCAATGTTCCTCAACACAATCCCAACAATCGTTTTACAAAATTTCAGCTCAATCGGGTAATCGGTTACGGATTTGCATACAAACGTTTTTCGGGAATAATTCCTTTTCCTGAGGGAATTTCAAAAAATAGCTTCTTATTGCACGATGAAATCTTCCAAGGAATACGCTGTCCAAATTTCAGCTCAATCCGTCCGGCCGTTTGGGCTGTGCGTTGATAGCACGAAAGTGTACGAACGATTTTATATAAGAGATTACAACTTTTTGAATCGTTATATCTCAAAAACGGTGGCTCGTAGAAAAAAAAGTATTAAATATTTTTTTGTAGACAATTTTATGATCTACAATTTTGTCTAAGATATTTTTATGATACAACTTACCGTTTTGCTGAAAATCGCGAAAAACTCATTTTTTTACCTTTGACCTTGAATTATTTTTTTTCCTTACAGGGGAATGATGGGGAACTTCTAGACATTGTTTATAATTATGTTTTGAACAACTTTACAAAAATTCAGCTTGTTGGGACTTTATGTAACTTCCTCTCATTTTTTGGTCTAAATTGACCGGACTATATTACCATCTAGCACCATAAAGTCCTCGCCAAGACGAATCAAATGAGCCCAAATTCGATGGGGTTGTGTTGTTTAATTTCTAAATTTCTTATGGCTACTTTCCTGCTCCATCATCAGATCAGCTCCATGTCGTAATAATATTGCATTGTCATCCGGTTTATACATGCATGCGAAATTTCATCTCAATCGGAAACCGGGAAGTGGATCAAATTAAACTTGCAAGATTTGATTACAGACAGACAGACAGACAACAGACAGGTGAAAGGAAATAAAAGTTTGTAAAAATAAAAAGCAATTTATTAACAGTAAAAAAACAGAAAAGATATACACGAAAAAGTGTACAATTTGAACAATTCTATTGTCAAATGAGATAGACTCAGCTTTGTGCGGCACAGGGAGAAACCACTGCGCAGCGCTGGTTTTCAGTTTATCCCATACTCTAGTTAGTCGAGTAGTCACAAAAGTATAATGATTAGTCATAAGATGTTAAGACTTCGGCCCAGTAATTTCACTAGCTACAGTGCCCTCCTACCTACTCGTAAGCACAGCAATGTTTGCACATCACTGCTCAAGTGGTAGAATAACGGGCACTGTTGAGGTATTAGTCGACCTCCTGCAAAGGAACTCTACCCAACAAGTGCAATGTACATATACTGCAATAAATGTTCAATAAATAGAGATTTGACTGAATAGTTTAAATTATAAATTGTTAAATAATAGGGATGTTGACAAGGTCAACATTTTTAAAATACAATTAGTCCGTAATTTGAATAATAAAAGAATTCGTTTTTTTTTCTCACAAAAAATTAATATGTTAAGACTGTAAACGCACTTTATTTAATAAATGATTATCTTATCTTATTTATCTTATCTTAATAATGGCTGAGACGCGTGACGCACACGACTAAACAAAAATGTACTAGATTTAGTGGTGTGACGTCACGATCAAGCAACTTTATTTCGTTGTATATCTCACGTTTTTTATCAGATTTACAAATAAAAAAATACGTGTCCAATATTTTCGATAATCTACATTATGGACAAAAAAATTTTTTTTAGTCAACATCCCTATTAGGGTCCCACGTGGACTAAAGACTAGGCCTACCGTCTCCGCGTCTCTCTCAGCCTGTTTGTACCGGCTGGTGGAGCTGGGCACTGCGTTCTGTTCCAAACAGAAGCCCTTTATCGCGTACGACTCTGCTACTATGCGGAGACTGCGACTGCCAACAATATACAAAAAAATATTGTGTAATGCATACATATTTACATTTAATACATATTATAATAGCTCGAGCGATTGAATCGCTCGAGCTATTTGATCGCTAAAATGTTTTTAACTACACAACGGTTTTGAATCCAGCAGCAATAGATAGAGTAATTCAGGAGGACGAAAAATAGCTAATATCTTATTCCAGATAACCTACGTGCTAAAATTCAACTCAATCGATTCAGCAGCATAGGCAGGACTAACAAACATTCATACTTTCAAATATAATATTATTAGTATCTTACTACTAATTTAACCAGGATAGCAGTATATTGGTAGAGATCAATAACCAGATGACATCAGCCGGTCTGACTCACAGCGGTCGCGGTAAACAGGCACGCGTGCCAACTATCAACATGCATTGTTTACTCATACTTGTACCAGTTAGGACATAATATGTCTGTTTGTAGGCAGTGGAAACGGCCGTTATCTCTGAGATTATCCGCCTAACACACGCTCAAGTGAAGGGCTCGCCTGTATTGTGTCCCATTCGGCGGTTAGTGGATGTTTATGAGCATTATTTTTATTGTAATTGTCTTGTTTTTTTTGTTATATTAGCCGTCGAATGCCAGAAGAAGAGTGTAAACGAAGTTCTTGATTGGTCTACATAGGTATATGTCATGTGGGTGTCGTCGATAGTGAATAGGATATCAAGGCTCTGCCGATTCCGAGTCGTCCATCGCAAAGACGATGCAGGAGTGCCGCCGAGTCGTTTTAGTACCCATTCTCACATATTTCCATTTTTTTTAATCGTCAACTTTAGCTCAAGATTTACTATTTTTACTGTGATCGTAAGAACCAACATATATTTCCTTTTTCAAAACAAAGTAAATACATTTTTTTAGAGTTAGGTAATAAAAATGAAAAAACCAACTAATAAATACGCGATTCATAGTTTAGCGCTGTAATAAGGAAAGTACACAAACAATATCGGTCATCAAACACAGCTTGATAACGATAAACGTCATAATATGTTAACAAACATTCATATAACTCCTAGTTAAGTACGAGTATAAATAATATGTATCCAATAGTTCCTGTATCAAATCTCGCTCTGCTCTTTTAGTCAACCATAATTCCGTACAAAGGTTGGTTACCTGAAAGAGATCGCTCACAGCGATAAGGCCCCCAATTGTGGACCAAAATGTATCGTAGCACTAGTTAGTAATAAGTTTGATGTAATTTTTCTATTGGTCTCAATAAAGTGTATTCTATTCTAACTCCCTTAAGCAAGATCACGGCTCAGAAAATTGATCTTAATCTATGAGTTAAGTTTCCTAGGCCCTGAAATCTGTGGTGCTGTCCAGACAAATCTAACTTCATTATATGCCCTAACTGCCCCACAACTTGCACATTTGAAGACCTTTTGTAGGCTAATGATAAAGCAGTGGAGCTGGCGCGATACTGGGCAACATAACAGCTTTAACATATTTTGAAACACGAATTGATATATATAGAAATATATCCATTTTGACTCAAAAAGAAAAAGAAGGCCCAGGTATAAAACCAGTAAAACATTTTTCAGTGGGTTAAACCCTGGGCACAAGCAAGATGCAACCTAATATAATGCTAATTTTATACTAAAATACAGCTGTACAATTAGCAACAATGTTGCTTGAAATACCAGACTATTTAACATTCTTAGTCTAATGAAACTAAATATTATATACTATTTGCTTGAAGAATGTTATAGTCACGTCCATAGATATAGGTAATATTAAATACAAAAAAAGAGGCTTATTCACAAAGCATGTATTTTAGAGATGATGGCTAATTAAACTAAAGGCTTGTTTTAATCAAAATTCACAGCAAAAATTTGTCTTTAAGGATAGTAGCTAAATCATTAGGTAATCACGTTTTGAATGAGGAACATCAAACCTATTTGCCAATCCATATGTTAAACTTTATAGCCTTGTGGGCAAAAAAGGCTATTAGCTAATGGTGAAATATTAAAATTTTAGTACCTATAAAATCAGGACTCAGGTCGGTACATTTTGTACTAGATAGTTACATAGGGCATCCCCACCTAAAAACTTATAAGTGTAAACATCTTACTAATATTATAAACGTGAAAGTTTGTAAGAATGTATGTTTGTTACTCTTTCACACCTAAACAGGTGGACTGATTGTTTACCTCTAATTTTAAGCTTTTTTTGTAGTTATTACTATTTCTTGTAACTTGGTATACAATAAAGTATTATTCTTTTTATCAATATTATTACTATTACTTTAAAGTAAGTCTTAACTTCTCATTAATGTTATTTTTAATTTTTATTTTAAGTTTTAAATTAAGTTACTTGCAAATTATTATGCATGTTGTCTGTGCCTATAATTAGGGTGACATATAATATCATAAAGTTTTATGTTAAAGTAAGATATCCACGATGTATACCCTGTTGGTACTCTATTTAAATAAATGGTCGAGTAATTGTACCAGCAGTATTTTTAAGTTAACTAAAGTTAAGGGTGTTTAGTCCGAGGGACGCAAGATTGTTTCTCATGCCATTAATAATATATAACAATGAAAACACTTTTAAAATGTGTGCAATAATATTGTGCAGCTACCCTGAGAAATTTTCAAAAAGTTAGTTCTATGAATATTTCAAAATGTGTCAATTAGTGCGAGCAAGAGTGCATCCCGCGGACTAAGATAAAAACACTTACACAGGTAATTCCTTCTCAGTAAGTGTGCTAAGTTCAGCCAGTTTGTAATGTTTGAGTGCCTCATCGTAGGACCCACAAGCGTAGTTCAACTTGCCGAGTAACAGATGTGCGTCTAGCGCCACACCGGCTTTCACCCCGGCTTCGTCTGTGGCTAGTGTTAGGTACCTGTGGAATTAAGTTACTTTAAACCTTAGATTAAAATAAAAGGACTAAGATTAAAACTATTACAATTATAATAAAGACTGCAAAATGGATATGCCTGAAATTGATTAAAAAAGTAGCCATAAAAGAAAGTAAAAGTAGACATATTAAATTTGAAATTGTATGGACTTTTGTTTTCTTCTAAATATATAATATGTAAAAGTGACTGACTGATCTGTCAATGTACAGCTCAAACTGCTGAATGGATTCGCTTGAAATTTGGAATATATGTAGATAGGATTTATGAGTTACAGATATAAAGAAATTTAAAATTGTTTGTATTTAAATACAACACACACACATACTCCAAGCAAAGCTGTTTGCCTGGAAGAGGTCACTCTAAGTGATAAAGCTGCATATTGTAAGCCTTATCTTTTTAATTGTTCAGTTTAGTTTTAGGCCATTTCTGTTAACTTTAGAAAGCTGAAATTAACTAATTAATGTATGAGTTATACCCTCGAGCCTCGGAGAGTTCCCGTTGTGCTCTCTCTATGTTTTCCTTGATAGCCGGCCATTCCTCCAGGTGGGCCTCTAACTTGCCCTCGCCAATTAGGAAGTGGGCGAGACTTTCTGCAATATAAGAAATGCATTAAGTACTTTTGTGTTAATTATTATTTAGTTATACTACCTAATATATTGTGACTTTATATTTTACTTGGGGACCTGCACACACTTCATAGTGCTATATTATGCATGTACTATACATATAAACCTTTCTCTTGAATCACTCTATCTAATAATGAAAACCACATCAAAATCCGTTGTGTAGTTTAAAGATATAACCACACATAGGGACAGACAAACGCTTCACTTGTCATCCACAATAGTAATGTTATGCTATATGTATAGATTTTTTACTGTTATCCTTGAGTTAAGTCATTAATTTCAACAGGTATGTCTGCTGTAACTATAAGGTATCTAATTCCACTAATATTCAATGTAAAAGTTCACATAATTGTGTTTGATACCTTAAGAAGCCAACCAAAGAATATGGTTAAAGTATAATATGATATGGTACCTATAGTGTTCAAAGTTTAGACATCATGTTTCACATTGAGATGAAGTCATTCTACACCTTGAACCTAATCTTAGATCTTATTCATTGTTTCTAAGGTTTGATTTTGTGTAACTCTATGAGAAACCTTGTTCATTTAATGATTGAGCCTATAGCAGATATTTCCTTCACACCAGTACATAATAGGGCATTATCTTCAGCGATTAAAACGTTAATAGTACCTTACAGTTGTCGCAAGGTCACATGTTTACCTCATATGGGTACTAAAGGGCATGTGTTTACATAATTCAATTTATCACTGACCTTTACAAAAAAACTATCTATCGGATTCTTATGTAGAAATGTACATGATAAACGTATAGAAGGCAGTATGTACAGATGCAGGAAAATGTTATTTTGATAATGTTTGATCAATGAATCAGGATTTTTTGCTAAAAACATGACTATGCGTGTCGTCGATTTTTTCAAGTTTATCAGCTAAGTTTTGGATGTAAATAGACAGTATACAGTGTTAGGTGTGTACTAACCGTGTTGTGGTGACCTGGCTTTCAGCTGTTGTGCCAATTCCACCGCTTTCTTCCAGTTAGACTCCTCCCGACTCTTCTCGATCTCAGTTTCATACACTCGCACGGCATTCTTACTCCTCGAGGTCATCTTACTGTACACGGGATCTTCCACTTCTGTGTCACAACATGGATTTTAATTTACAATTCACTCACATTGCAAAATAACTACGAAATTATTGCAAATTGCACGAATCCCTGATTTCAGCTATTGAAGGCCACATCTGACATTTTGTGACACTTTGACACTGACAAACGATAGGAAAATGACAGCCAATTGAATCAATGCTGCCAGGTAATAATTTTAATTTTCCCTCAATGTTGTTTAAAAAACAATATTGTTAGAAATAATATTATGCACAAAACTTTCTTAATTTTTATTGGATAATAAATTTAGTGCTATTTATACGAATATCGGTTAGCCAGTAGACATAGACAGACATAGAGTGCTTTTCTCGAAAGGAGTCCTTTTTGCGGGGCGCCACTATCGCACATTTAAAAAGTTTAAATGTCTGTAACATTTTAACTCCTCATAATTACTCATATATCATTTCTTAATTAAATAGGTATTTATTTTATCTAACAAATAAAAAATATTTAGGATATGAAGTCCAGCAATAATCGATAAAATTAATTTTAGTTCCGCAAAATTCTGCGGGACCTCTTTCGTGAAAAGGACTCTACATGGACTCATGGACATTAAAGGTCGTAAAATTATACAGATATCCCGCATCTCAGATCCATACTGGACCTGAATAGCGATAGGGTAGGTATCCATATACGCTCCAAAGGTTCAAGAACGCCCAGAATGGCGTAAATGTCCATTTAGAAGGGTTGACTCCCAAAAACATATAATAAGACATGTAAGAAGAAGATGGTATTTTAACTACCTTGATGCCATGACACCTCGAGCTTCAGAAGAGCGGAATAGAACGTCATTATTAAAAAAATATATTAATATAAAATATATATCACTACTTATATCAGGAATACTAGACTTATTAAAATTTGCCTTTATAAATCTTGTATCACATATCACATAACCACACATTATACAGATCGGAATCTACTTTACAAATTTTTAAGCAATATTTTTGTCGCTGTATACTGTTATCAAATAAGATAATATTTACGATAAATAACTCTTTATTGATAACACGTAAAACAAATCAATTTCACAACCACAAAACTTAAGCTAACAGTAATAACTGGACTCCGCAACATTTAATTATTATAGAGAAATTATTGATTTGGGGAGGAGGGATTAAACATTATGACGTCACAAGTAGGTATTATAAATTTTTAATTGTTCATAATAACAATAACAAATTAATAAAAAAATGTTTTTAGTTTTTAAAATGAAATATCTCAGCATATTTTTTTTTTCAAAACTCCAAATCACTGAATTTTACAGTAAAAATAAATAAAATGTGGTATTAAAATATGTTTTCATGTCTAACTTTTAGGAATTAAATTGAAATGTAGAGTGCTTTTCACGAAAGGAGTTCTTTTTTAGGGGCGCCACTATCGCACATTTAAAAGTTAAAATATTTATAACTTTTTAACGCCTCATAATTTCTCATATTAAATTTCTTAATTAAATAGGTATTTATTTTATCTAACAAACAAAAATTATTTAGGATATGAAAACCAGTAATAATAATTATCGATAAAATTAAATTTAGTTCCGCTAAATTCCGCGGGACCTCTTTCGTTAAAAGGACTCTAAACGATGTCATTAGGCATTGTATTTATTTAACTTATCGCTAGATGGCGCTACTAGTATTATATCTAGGTGTCCTTTGAACTTTGAATGAAAACCACCGCCCATGAAGTCCTGATTTCAGATATCACTGTTCTGCACTACTGCACTACTATTTCCAACCGCATCACCATCATCCATCAGTCCTCCGTTAGAGATTTCTATCATTATAGGTATTTACTTAATCTTAACGGAGCGTTTTTGGTAAAACTCACGGAGTAGTAGATATTCTTCTGATCTGTGGTAAAACTGAATTTTAACATCCTCAGTCTTAACGCTCCTGTCGACTCGCCTTACCCCCACGCTCGCACGATATCACAATATTGTAGAATTTACTTCTTGAACTTTTATTTTGGTGCGCATTTTGTCATAACGCAGAAATGTAACCTTATCAAAATCCCTATTATTTACCAAATTAATGAGGTTTTGCCCTCCGCCCTCGCTCTACTTAGATACTTTCTCGATATTGATTAAAGATAAGCTTTAAATTAATCTCGTTTATTTTTATTACCGACTGAAAGACGGAAGACATTAAGGCAATTGGTTTTATGTCGTTATGTAGCTCGATTATCGGCATCAGGCGAACTTTACCGACATCATTGACATTTATTACTTAACTGCCTGCGGAAATCTAACATGAAATTTAGGTTACGTACTTAGGTATATAGACTATGCCTAAGATTCAACATAACTGAGCGGGATATATCCCACCTTCTAGGTTTAGTTTGCTACCATCTACGGCCGCATCGTCGCTTAACATCACGCGAGATCGTGGTCAAAGGCTAAACTAACCTTTCATCATCATCTCAGCCGTAGGACGTCCACTGCTGAACATAGGCCTCCTCTTTGGACTTCCATAATATGTACCGGTTGGAAGCGACCTGCATCCAGCGTCTTCCGGCGACCTTTATAAGGTCGTCTTACCTTGTGGCTGGACGTCTTACGCCTCGTTTGCTAGTCCGTGGTCTCCACTTGAGCACTTTTCGACCCCATCGGCCATCCGCTCTACGCGCTATGTAGCTTGCCCATTGGTACTTCAGCTTGTTAATCCGCTGGGCTATGTCGGTTACCTAACTTTTATTATTGAATAAAAAAATAGTTTATCGACTGAGATTGCTTTAAATAGAAATAAAGCACTCAAGCTAAGAACTGATAAAAGAAAACTTTCGCATTGTATGTAAGCGTCTTTGTATAATAATAACAATTATTACGAGTGGGCTTGCTATGTGTGCCTCATTTCTATTTAATGCAACTATTTCTAGTAGGTATACTTTGTTCATATTCTAGATTCTAGATATATCGTATAGCCTATGCCGCATGCCTTACATGGCTTTTGGCCAAAGTCATCCAAACTTGGCTTGAAGACAAAAAATAAAAGCCTCAAGTTGGTTTTTTGTCTGCATTGGCGACTCTTCTATCATGGTAGAAGGCTATTTAGGTCCTACGCAAAATTATATTATTACTTCCTTATATAAATAGATGCTAAGTTTTTAATATTTTTGTTATTTTATGTTTACATTTTGCATGAAAAATAATTAAGATAGCATGTACCTACTACACTACTGCTTCTTTCTACTCACTTACGTCTACCGGCACTATTTAATTAGTTTATAATATAAATACTGTATTTTCGCGATAAGTGAATTGTAAAATTCTTTTCAGAAGTAAAGATCTTCAAGCGTAAGTTTGTGTCTATTAGAGATGGATGCTCTTCATATGCTAATCTTAGTCATATATTAAACGAATTAGCTATCTATATATAGAAACAAGATTATTAAATAAGATTATATTTATTTATTATTATAAAACAGTGTTTTTCTTTGTTGGATAATTCATTTGAGTGGCACCAGCTGGTTTATTATACAGAAGTGTATCAAAATAGAAATCATTTGAACCATGGTGATATAGTTAGGTGGTTATACTCGGCAGGCCGGCGACGTCGCGGTTGATCCGCGGATTATCACCGGCTGACACGACGCCGGGCGTCAGGGGCGTCAGGGGGCGTCAGGCGGCGTCAACGGGCGTCAGGCTGGCAAGGCCGTCCAATGCCGATGCTTACAAGCTAAATGGTTACCCATTTACAGAACTAGCTTTGATATAATATCCCCAGCTCATGCTTGCGGCTTTGCTCGTGTGGATTAATCCCTTCTTAGCAAAGATCTGCTTTATAAAATGTATAAGTGTCCCAAGATTCATTTTTTCTGTTTAGCGTTGATAGAACAGTTAGTCAGTTTGTCAACCAGTGCAGTGACTTTCTGATTCCGAATGGGCGGTAGAGTCTAAATAGTTGTAAAATTGTCTAGCAAAAGTAGGTAGGTTGTTCTTTTTTTTACTGCGCAACTGCTGCTTCTTTTAGATGCAGTACCCTTAAATTAAACAACATTATATAATAATCTAAAAAAAAAGTACCTTGTGTACCCACTCAATCCCAAAGTAGGTAGGTATACTCTATTGTAGCTTGTAGCCTATTTGAATTAAAGCATTTTGAACTTGAATGTCGTTAACAATGATATTTTATACTCGATTGTGAAGTGGTTAGGCGTAATCCAGAGTATCATTGGTCGTTAATATCGCTGACTTGAAACTGCACCATATACCTCTACGCCACTATACGTCTCTCCACAGGTACACTGTACACATCATCAACGGCTTCCATTAGTTCAGCCATTTAGAAGCTATAAATTGGAACAGATTTTAAAAAACGAGCACCGAAAGATTTCGTCAGTTAGCAGCAATGATTGTGTAATTTCCCTCTGGTCCGGTGCACCTACAGGCGCAGGCTGCAGGGGCAGCAGCAGGGGGGGGGGGCATGAATGACGCACCTGTGCGGCGCAGTCCGGGTCAATGTCGGGACAACTCGCCCCCCACCCCCACCCGCCCCCTCGCCCCGACCCGACCGCCGCATACTGACGCAGCTGATGCAATGCAGTGTTTCAATTTACACCCTCTCCTCTACGCAAGCTTTTTCGAGGAAAACGGTATTCTTAGTTCAAATAATATAGAATATACTAAGCTGGAACCCGCTCGAGCTTCTTTGAATCACTCGCTCTATTAAAAAAATCAAATTTCCTTGCGTACTTTAAAAGATTTAAGGATTATATAGAGGTTTAACATGAAAGAGACTTCCCAGTAGTGCTGTGAATTTATGAATGATAACTCTTTCTTGTAACCCCACAAATATGCTGAGGTATTTGGCCCAACACATAAATATTACCATCCAACGTAGCAATGCTGCCAGCATTCTGGGCACGCTACCATCTGACAGTAGTTTGGAGCACTTGAATTTTCTGTAGAGCCGATCTGTTGATAATAAAAGTGTGCTATAGTAGCTGTAGTATTGTTAGTTTGTTTTTCCAAATAAAGGCATTTGCCAACCTTACAGAACTTAAAACTACGACAAACATTTATTGTTAAAAAACAGAAGTGTTAAAAAGGCTATGTATGATGATGAGGTAATAAATACATTTCTTACGACTTGTCCTTCTCCAATTCCCCATCCTACGTCATCACCCCACGGCGCAGGCTCCGCACAAATTGGTTTACCTCTGTAGGTGTGTACCCTACACAAGTACACATAGTACGTAGCTATAGGCACAGCTATATAGGCTCTGTATAGGCAATGTGATAGGATGTAATGTCCCGCTTCAATTTGCCTCCAGCGGTCGAATTTAAACACGATGAGGGTCGCCTTTATTGAATCAGACATGCGAGAACCTTTTGATAACCTGCCCTATCATGGAACTGCTATATATATTTAGCTTTGTATATTTATTTAAGACCTTTGTCTCGACCAGTGAAAGAGTCGTACGAAAGAAGAAACTGCAACTCAAACTTAAAGTTCATTTATTCAGATAGGCACAATGGAGCACTTTTTGCTAGTAAATTTTACAATTATTTTGTTCAATTTTAAGACTCTTCAGCTCGTTCGAAAAGAAAATGAGGAGAACGAGCAAGGAACTCATAGGGATTGTTACTTTAAAGATGTGTTCCCAATGTTTTAACTAGGTTACATAATCTGTTATTCTTTTGAATACCACTAGCTGGTTTATTATGTAGAGGTTGCTAGGCATCTTTCATTTCAACTGAACATAGGTTTAGGTTAGTTCACCATTGAATTTATTCGTTAAATTATAAAACTCAACTTTACGTGGCAATTTTATAAACTATACGATTTTGGAAGCTACCGTGAGTGTTATCCATATTATAAATACGACACGGCTGTACTCACGTTGACTATTCGTTGAGATATGTCTCAACCACGGTTTCGGACAATTACGATGTCCTTCATCAGGAGTTCACGCCTGCAGTAACCGATGCTGACAGTCAGCGTCGGTTACTGGTTGAGACATATCTCAACGACTAGTCAACGTGAGTACAGCCGTGTCGTATTTATAATATTTTATAAACTACTAAATTATTAAGTGTTTCCGTTGCGCTTCAAGATGGGACGCTTAAAAAGGCAAGTGAATAGAGTCTTAAAAGGTAGGCAACGTACCAGCGGTACCCCTCGCTTCCAACCGGTATATATGGAAGTCCAAAGGGAAGGCCTATGTTCAGCAGTGGACGTCCTACGGTGAGAAAATGATGATGATGATGATGAACATAATATTACTTTATCAGTGCAAACTATAAACAATATTAGTTCTGATTGGCTCATTCTAAGTAGTAGTTGATTATATATTTGTTTCAAAGACATTTGACGTGTGTTATGCAGCGTCTTTGCGCATCGTCGGCGAACATACTTCAGGTAATGCGATTTTCAGTCCTCTATGGTAGAGTCTTAACATCCAATCCCCAAAATTTAAGGAGCTATTCAAAATTCCATAATGAAAACAGTCGTATATTACCAACCGTGATCGTCAATAACAACAATAAAGTCAAAGTTGTTTGTTAGTCCGTAACGCCTCTGTGTCACGCTACACCTAAAGCCTACCTACTGCTTCCGTGTTTGTCTAACCTTCACTTCCAACACGAAATATTATTCAAATGCCTATTTATAGGGATTTGGATAAACTTTGTAGAGCTATTTGTTCGTACTATATAGTACTTAGATATATACCTCTAGATAATACTTTACTGTGACGTCATAAACTGGCGGGACAGCGGTCGCGATGCGAGAGGATGTTTTTATAATGGTCGAATTTGTACTTTACCTGTTACATACAATACAAAAAAACAAAAACACAATATAATACAACGCTCAGAAGTTGCCTGGTTGTGACGTCACTGTCCGAACTCGGGTAGATTTTGTGCCGCATAGTGACGTAGCGCGTCCCCACCCAAAAACTTATAAGCGTTATCTTAGCCATTTTTCATTTCATTCATGAATAAAAAAATACGTGTCTAATATTTTTTTAATTTTAATATTTAATTTTATTTGACCCTGTCAACAGTCTTATTCAATAAAAAGTTAATTTATGAAACTTAAGCTCCCGGTTTACCCTGACATCCGGTAGAGGGCAGCATGGGAAATAATCTAAGATTAGAACTAGGTTAAGTGGTACGCAACTTAACTATCGACCAAACCATGGCTCACATTTACACTAGTATAAATCCCTAGTCTGTCTGTCTCCTAGGGGTATTAGGGGCAGCAATTTAGAAACGAGAATGAAAAGATTTTTAATATTTGATGTTGTTTAAAATACTATTTTCAAATGATATTTTCTATAATAATAATATATTGATGTATTAGTGTACGCAATGTGATTGATCTGAATAAATAAATAGAAAAATAAACAACTCAAGAGATGTGTCGGAATCGTACTAAGTAGAGGGAAATATTCTCAGACATTATATGTAAAAAAAAACAGTCCATAAATATCCGAACGTAGGCCTGCTCTGTATAAGAAAAATTAAATTAAAAAGTGTGGCTCATTGTTGTGTTGGAATCATCTTCAGGTTGAAAAAAAATCCTTACTTAACTGATGTCTACGTTGTAAAACCTATCTGTATGCCAAATTGCAAGCCAATCATTTTAACGGTTTGACCTGTTAATAGATATGTCAGTCACGTTTCTCCTTTCAATATTTTGATCTAGTCTAGAGCTTTTTAATTCTTATAAAATATCTGTTGCATTAAAAATATTTTAAAAAATAATTTGAAAATAAATAGGCAATATGTAGACAAATGTGAATGGTAAAGACGCAATTGGTCGACCTAGGCGTACTTTCCTTGACAAAATACATAAATGTCGTTTTAAGAAAAGACCAGGTCAAGAGTACCGTAAGGTTCATCTGAAACCATTCCACGTATTGCAATGATGGGATGTCGTAGCAGTATCTACGCGTCGTAGCAGCAGCTACAGTGCTACGGTGCTAGGCAGTATTGACCGGCCGGGATTCGGGACGCAACCTTGGCCTAGCAGGTTATACGCAGGATGTACTCGTACTGTGCTACTAAACATTCATGCAAGCCTTTCATGCAGATATTATATTAGTAACTAATGAACACAACATAATTTTGGAAAACGTATACCTGTTTTCTTAACTGACTTCAAGGAATAGATTTTTAAGATATTTTTGTAAAAATAATTTAAGATAATTTTTTATAATTTTCTATAATAAGTACACCCTTGCAATCAGCGAGTGAACAATCAATCATCCCCTGTTTTCCTTCCCTTAGTAATGTTTTGTTACCATTTATTTATAATAAATGTAGCCATACGCCTCGACAAGAAGAAGAAAGGTTTTTTTGCAAACTTTCTCCATTTTTATTTTTTGCCGGTTAATAAAAAAATAGATTCTAACGAACTGAGAGCCTTTCCCTTGAAGTTGGTTAAAAAATCCTAAACTAAATAGAAACAGCAGTATCCTCCAGTATAAAGCAATTATTTATAATGTATAGCAAACAACCGAAGTAGGGCGGGAGGTTGTTTGTGTTTCAACAGTCAATATTAGCCATATTTGTTTAGGAATTTGGCTCCATTTTGTACTTAGCTTACAGCTTTTAAGTTAAGATGCTTTTTGGTGTTTAAAGACTTGTAGGTTTCTTTTAGTTTGTGCTATCAAGGAAATATTTATTCAAAAATCGTTATTGCGAATATAGGTAAGAATAAATGCTATAATCCTACTAATAACGTTAATATGAAAGTTTGTATGTATGGATGTGTTTTTGTTACGCCTGCTCGCCTAAATGAGTAGACCGACTGAGCTGTAATTCGGTATATAGATAGCTCAGACTTTAGACCCTGGAATAACATAATATAGGCTACAGTATGCCGGGCAAACCGCTGGGCGCAGCTAGTATTAAATATTTTCTCTTTAAGACATGGGATAGGTATAATTTCTTTACAATTATTGCAAAATTAGCAAAATATGCAAATTATAAAAATCAATGAGGCGTATACCCAATAGAACACTCACAAAAATATGTTTACTTTTTTAAAATTAAGCACTTTTGTTCTTTAAAACATTTCTTAAACAAATTTATAAAACCAAGTCTCAAAAAAACAACAATAAATCTTGAAAATACGCCATATTTTACGACAATAAGAACGATATTTCAGTAATTTGTAAACCAAATACGAGAGTTGTTTAAAAGTGTAAAGTTATAACAAATGCTTTGAGTCGTGAGTAATGTTGCAAACGTGTTGATTGATGTCGCGCGACGTTTTTTGCATCATGGATCGTAGGCTCCGTGGTAGGGAGAAAACATTTTACAAGATGTTCCACACAAATAATGATAAAATAATTAGGGTTTATACTCCAACAGAACAGGTTACCCTACTTACACTGTCAGAGTCAAATCACAACTTTTTAAAGGTTGTGTGGCCAACCTATATGTTACAAATTGTATTTGTAAAATTTACTTTATGTGGATTAATAAAGAGTTTCTTATCTTATCTTATTTACATAATATAAGATGTTTGCGTCTTTTGCTACATTTTGCCTGAAGCATAAAGGTGAAAAAGGGAAGAGTTTCGCAAACATTTATAAATAAAATAACACAATATTTAATCAATCGGTCATTACAATTGTGTTCCAGCACTACGATCAACGGCATTATCCTGCCTTCTAGGTTTAGACTGCTACCATCTTCGACCATATCATCACTTAAGTTCAGGAGAACGTGGTCAAAGGGTAACCTATCACTACATAGAATAGAATAGAAAATACTTAATTGTGACACCACAGTTATATACAAACTTAGAACTAAAACAATTTATAATATAAAAGTGTAACAATTGGCGGTCTTATCGCTAAAAGCGATTTCTCTAAAGCGATCTCTCTTTGTATAGTATAATACAAAGTCACACCGAGCGTCTGTCTGTGCTTATATATCTTTAAAACTAGGTACGCAACGGATTTTGATACGGTTTTCATTAATAGATAGGGTAATTCAAGAGAAAGGTTTATAAAAATAATAGATAACTATAACAACAAAAACGGCACAACTCACGTCTAATATTGCCGAGAATATCTTGACCACGGTTTCGGACAATTACGATGTCCTTCATCAGGAGTTCACGCCTGCAGAAACCGACGCTCAAGACGTTATGGAGAACACTCGCGATAGTTTAAAAAATCTTATATAAATAATACATGCATAATACCTAGTCAGGTCATAAGTATTGTCACACAGTAAAAACTTTTCTTTTAGAATGCTGGCCACAAAAAAGTTTATTGAATTCGAATTTCGAATTGTTCATGAAAATAAAAATGTATACTTTTTAGAATTTTACTCATTTTTAAATATGGAGTGGACGCTTAAAGAAGACCGTGTTGCAGTTATTGCGTTGCATCGTTGCGGTTACGCGCCAATTCAAATTTTTGACATACTGAAAAATTTGAATATAACCAAAAGATTCGTTTATCGTACCATCAAACGATACAATGAAGACTCTAGTGTAGATGACAGGTCAAGAAGTGGTCGCCCTCGGTCTGTTAGGACTCCAGCAGTGATAAAAGCTGTGAAGGCGCGAATTCAAAGAAATCCCAAACGTAAGCAGAAACTGTTGGCCCTTCAGATGGGGTTAAGCAGAACCACGGTGAAAAGGGTGTTAAATGAAGACTTAGGGCTTCGGGCATATCGAAGAAAAACAGGACATCGTTTAAATGCTCGTCTAATGGACCTGAGACTGAAGAGATGCCGCGCTTTGTTGAAGCGGTACGCGAGAAAAAAATATCGAGAAATTCTTTTTTCGCATGAAAAAAATTTTACCGTAGAAGAGAGCTACAACAAACAAAATGATAAGGTGTACGCACACAGTAGTGAAGAAGCGAGCAACCGTATTCCGCGTGTCCAACGAGGTCATTTTCCATCCTCGCTCATGGTATGGTTGGGAGTTTCTTATTGGGGCTTAACCGAAGTACATTTTTGTGAGAAAGGTGTAAAAACGAATGCAGTTGTGTATCAAAATACAGTCCTGACGAACCTTGTGGAACCTGTTTCTCATACCATGTTCAATAACAGGCACTGGGTATTCCAACAAGATTCGGCGCCAGCTCATAGAGCGAAGAGCACACAAGACTGGCTGGCGGCGCGTGAAATCGACTTCATCCGGCACGAAGACTGGCCCTCCTCCAGTCCAGATTTGAGTCCGTTAGATTACAAGATATGGCAACACTTGGAGGAAAAGGCGTGCTCAAAGCCTCATCCCAATTTGGAGTCACTCAAGACATCCTTGATTAAGGCAGCAGCCGATATTGACATGGACCTCGTTCGTGCTGCGATAGACGACTGGCCGCGCAGATTGAAGGCCTGTATTCAAAATCACGGAGGTCATTTTGAATAAACTTTATTGTCATAAGAATCTATGTTTTGTTAAGTTCATTTTGGTATATAAATGGTTACATAATAAATAAACTTGTTTCAATAATTTTATATTAAACATGTGACAGAATTTATTAGGTATATATTAGAAGAACACTGAAAATTTTTTAATAAGCGCGACGAAGTACGCACGGGTCTATTAGTAATTAATTAAGAAAAGGTGTCGTAAATGTAGGGGTTTTATAAGGACAATGGTTTTAAGATGGTCGAATGATTTTTGGTTTAATGCCAAGAACAGATTGTCCTCCATTAATTTCTCGAAATTTCCCATCATTTTATGTTTCCCATAAAATAACCATTTTATGTGCATTGAAGAGGCTTTTAACTAGCGTCACTATGCGAACTATCGTTTTATGCGCCCTTTATAAGGTTTTATGGGGCCCTGCGCCATTTTGTGCCATTTTGCGCCACACTGCGCCGTTGTCAGTGCGTCACGCCCGTGGCCAGTGTAGGCCTTTCTCCAAAGAGCTTACGAACTTACGTTTCATGAAGATGGCGCTACATATTACACACACAGACTTATAAATATTAAATATTACTAGAAGCAATGCTTGAAACCAAAGTGAAGCACCTAAAATAAACTCAATCATAAACATAACACGCGCATACAAGCACCATCATAAAATCCTTCCAAACACTTTGCCATTATGCAATTGCTTTATTGTGATACAACCGATAATTACTTAAATTTTGTGTTTGCTTTTTTTTCGAATAACTGCAGTTGGTATTCCTAAGGGTTACGTATCATAATACCTACGGTCATTTTAACTACGGTCGATATAACTACAGTCGAATGGCCTACTGTTCAAAATGACTATTGGACGTTTCGCCTACGTTCATAATAACTATTGGTCGAAATCCCTAATAGACGATTCGCCTACGGTTAACTCAACTACGGTCAATTGAACTATGGTTGATTAAACTAACGGACGATTTGCCTATCTTTGACTGAACTAACGGACGATTCACTTTTTATTTTTAAATCATGTTTCCGGCTATTAGTCAGGTATGATATCTAAAAATGGCTTGTTTTTAGTACAGAATCATGGACAAACCGAAATCAGTTGGTTAGGTTAGGTTTGTACAGTGACCACAATACGCGAGCCGAGCGAGCGAAGCGAGCGTGTCGCGGCAGCGGCCGGCGAAGCGCCACATACGAGTTGTTTTTGATACATGAATGATTTCTATCTGTAGATTCGCAGACAGCTTATTATGCCGCGATCCCATGATGAAAATGATGAAAAAAGATGCCAAGATACCAGAAGATGCAATTACACAGTACAAATCATTCAGTAATAAGAAAAAAACCCGTATCTGGCGCTTCGCCGGCCGCTGCCGCGGCACGCTCGCTTCGCTCGCTCGGCTCGCGCATTGTGGTCACTGTTCAAACCTAACCTAACCAACTGATTACGGTTTGCCCTGAATAGTGTACTAAAAACACGCGGAACATAGAATTTTTAAACCGTAGGTGAGTCGTCCATAGTTGAATTAACCAATATCTCAAATAAACATTAGCCGAATCGTTCGTTAGTTCACCTGACCATAGTTTAATCAACCGTAGGCGAGTTGAATTGTAGGCGAGTCGTCCAATATCTGTAATGAACATAGGCGAATCGTCCGTAGTTGTATCGACCGTAGTTGAAACGACCGTAGGTATATACGTAACCATTCCTAAGAAAATAAATTTTGTTTCAGTCACCTATCATTTTCATTATGACTTGACTCTGACAGTGTAATTAGGGTAACCTGTTCTGTTGGTGCATAAACACCAATTATTCTAATTAAATATCAATTAGGTATACAACAGACTTATTTATGTCATTCTATTCTTCAAACGAGTGGGCTTACTGTAGGTGCTTCATTGCTCTTTTCAGCAAGTTTATTACAAAAGTTTAATGTTACCAACGGGCTATAAATCTGATACAACGAGTGCGCCTCTGTTTTCTTTATATATTAACGTGTTTTGTAATACAACCAGGGCGTTAGTTTATTACCTCGTGAAACCTAGCCGAGTGTTGCGTGCGCACAGAGGATTCATTTCTTATTATTACATACATTTAGGATCCGCTGGGAGATATACTCGTAATTCGTTATATACATACTCGTAAACAATGTACATATCTAGACGTTAGAGCCATAGGGTTGGATGTCTGATTGCTTAAACAATTAACTTATGTGTGACCTATTAGGTCCGAAGTCGATAGCCGAAAAAATAGGACATCTGACTCCATCCGTGACTCCTTCACTCATTACTCGGTCCATTTGTGGAACGCTCTCCCTGTCCCTATTCGATGTGCAAAAACTCTTGAAAATTTTAAAAGCCAATTACGAGACTACTATCTGTCACAAATTTAACTATGTCCCTTTCTATTTAATATCGGTATATATTGATTAAAATATGTGTATGTATATATATTAGTATCTTTTATATTTAGTGTGTATATATTATATTTATAATATTCTTATACGTATTTATAATATGTATGTTTTTATGTATTAGATAATATATATTTTTATTTTATTATTTTTTTCTTTAAATTATATTTGTTTGATTGTTTAGAATTTAGGTATAAATATGTTTTTACTCTCTGGTACCAAATCTCACTCCACTCATTTAGTGAGCTACATATATTTCCATACAAAGGCTGGTTGCCTGGAAGAGATCGCTCACAGCGATAAGGCCGCCCATTGTGGACCAAACTGTTTTGTAGTACTAATAAGTATAATGTAATGTTTATTTTGGTTTTAACAATAAAGAGTATTCTTATCTTATCTTATCTTATCTGACCCAATGGCTCTAACGTCAAGATATATGTATGTACAAAAAAGAAGTTATAGAAAAACTCGCTTTGCCTAGCGGTTTCACCTACTGTTACGTATTAACCCTAAGTGTTATTCCAAGGTCAATTCTATTTAAACACCAAATTTCAGCTCAATGTTTTCAGTCGTTTAGAATGAAATAGAATAGAAAACTATTGAACACCATAAATACTATAAAATTACAAGCTCCAAAAGGTACACTTCAGAGAAAATAGTGTTATAATTGGCGGTCTTATCGAAAGTCGTGAAGGGGTAACAACCACACGCTTCCACACGTTCGCATCTATAACATTAGTTGATTCACTTTATAAAGAACGAAACGAATATATAAGGACATTTCTTCGAAATTGCGTTCTTCGGCTGATTCCTATGGTCAAAATTTAATTTCACTTTTAGCCCTGTAACACATGTTTATATGAAAATAGGTATCCTAAAAAACATATATGTGAATGAGGGACTCATTTCTATAAAGTAGTTTTCGAGATATGATCGTTCAAATATTTTGTGCCCATATGAATCAGAATTTGTTACAGATGAATCAGAAACAGGAATAAAAATTAAAAACTAAATGTTTTATGTGAATTAATCATTTAATCATCATCATCATCATCATCTCAGCCATTGGACGTCCACTGCTGAACATAGGCCTCCCCTTTGGACTTCCATATGTACCGGTTGGAAGCGACCTGCATCCAGCGTCTTCCGGCGACCTTTATAAGGTCGTCTGTCCACCTTGTGGGTGGACGTCCTACGCTTCGTTTGCTAGTCCGTGGTCTCCACTCGAGCACTTTTCGACCCCATCGGCCATCCGCTCTGCGTGCTATATGGCCTGCCCATTGCCACTTCAGCTTGCTAATCCGTCGGGCTATGTCGGTGACTTTAGTTCGTCTACGGATTTCTTCATTTCTGATTCGATCTCGTAGAGAAACCCCGAGCATAGCCCTTTCCATAGCACGCTGGGCGACTTTGAGCTTCGAGATGAGGCCAATGGTGAAGGACCACGTTTCGGTGCCGTAAGTCATCACTGGTAACACACATTGATCAAAGACTTTCGTCTTGAGGCACTGAGGTATATCGGACGAAAAGACATTGCGTAGTTTCCCGAACGCTGCCCAACCGAGTTAGATTCGGCGGTTGACCTCTTTCTCGAAGTTGGACCTACCTAATTGGACTACTTGTCCTAGATAAATATACGAGTCCACAACTTCGAGTACCGATCCTTCAACAGATATTGGGGTGGGCACAACATTGGCATTTGACATAACCTTCGTCTTGTCCATGTTCATTTTTAAGCCCACCCGTTGTGAAGCTCGGTTGAGGTCATCGAGCATCGTGCTGAGTTCCTTCATCGACTTTGCCATGACTACGATGTCGTTGGCAAACCGAAGGTGAGTGATGTATTCGCCGTTGATATTGATGCCAAGTCCTTGCCATTCCAGGAGCTTGAAGGTGTCTTCCATTACGGCAGTAAACAGTTTCGGAGAGATAACGTCTCCCTGTCTTACGCCTCTTCTTAATGGAATCGCCTTCGTGCTCTGCTCCTGTACTCGGACTGCCATAGTGGCGTTCTTATACAAGCACTTCAACACTTCAATGTACCGATAGTCAATATGGCATCGCTGAAGTGACTCGAGCACCGCCCATGTTTCCACCGAATCAAAGGCTTTTTCATAGTCCACAAACGCTAAGCATAATGGCAAATTATACTCCTCGGTCTTCTGTATAACTTGCCGCAGCGTATGAATGTGGTCTATGGTACTAAAGCCTCTTCGGAAACCGGCTTGTTCGGGAGGCTGGAAGTCATCAAGTCTGTGTTCGAGACGGTTCGTGATGACCCTTGAAAACCGCTTATAAACATGGCTCAGAAGCGTAATGGGCCTATAGTTCTTCAATAGGCTGTTATCACCTTTTTTGAAGAACAGCACCACCTCGCCTCTGCTCCACGTCTCAGGCGTTTTGCCCTCGGACAAGACGGAATTAAAAAGTTTCTGGAGGACTTTAAGTACCGGTGTTCCACCCGCTCTCAGAAGCTCTGAAGTGATTCCGTCTTCGCCCGGCGCCTTGTTGTTCTTAAGCTGCTTCAGGGCCATCCTAATCTCGTAAAGACTGATGTCCGGGATATCTTCGGTATAGTGTCGGGACAGTTTGGCTCTTGGATCTCCTATCAAGCTGTCAACGGGCTTTGCGACCGAAGTGTAAAGCTGTCCATAGAACCTCTCGATGTCCCCTAAAACCTCTGCTTTGGTCGACGCTATGCTGCCATCTTCCCGTTTCAGCTTCGTCAGCTGGCTTTGCCCAATAGACTTGTCCTTCGCGAACACTTTGGAGCCTTGGTTTCGCTCAATTGTCTCTTTGACACGGTTAGTGTTAAAGAGACGCAGATCATGACGCAAGGACTTAGATATACGTCTATTGAGCTGCCTATAAGACTCGGCGTCATCGGGAGATTGCAACTGTAACGAGCGTCGTTCAGCCATGAGGTTTAAGGTTTGATCAGCCAATTTCTGAGGTCTATCTTTACGACGGGGTCTAAAAAACTTGGACCGTGCGTACAGCTTCCACTAGCCCGTCGTTGATCTCGTCCACTGATGCTAAGTTCTCAAGGCAAGCAAAGCGGTTTGTGAGCTCGAGTTGGAAGCTTTCGGGGTTTTGAATATGGGCACTGGTAGGTCGGAGCGTAGACTTCATCAGACTGGACCTTTCTAGCTTAACGTTTATATTTAGTGAGCCTCGTACAAGTCGGTGATCACTGCCGGTTTTAACCCTGTTGATCACAGAGACATCACTAAATATCCGTTTCTTGTCGGTCATGATGAAGTCTATCTCATTTCTCGTGGAACCATCGGGGCTCATCCAGGTCCATTTCCTGTGAGGCGGCTTCTGGAAGAAAGAGTTCATCATGAAGAGTTCCTCTCTCTCCAGGAAATCAGCCAGCCTCTGTCCCCTAGGGTTCCGTTGCCCATACCCAATCATTTAATATCAAACAATAATATGTTTATTTCATAATATGAAGATACGAGAATATTATTATTTAACAAAAAGTGTAACTATTGTGCATATTATAATTTTTCTGAGTACAAAAAAGTTACTAATATTGTTTCATTATGTTGCTTATTTTAATTAATGGTTCCTATTTAATATACTTATTGATAGAGCTATTATTATATAATATAACCTTTCATAATGATTAAAAATCACAGAAGTACAAACTTATTCTAACATAATAATACAAAATATAGGTATGTAAGGAGCTACAAAGTTAGGATAATTGCTACGTAATATTTTACTCTGTTAATTTTTTTAACCGTCTAATCAGTCCTGTTTACTTATTAACTCACATAACTATTAACTATCTTTATTTGAAAATCACAGAAGTAAAAACTTATTCTAATAATGACACTATTGACATCAGTCTCAATTTTAAACAATTTTAATTCTAATTAAAAAAACAATCACATTGCATTAGTGTATTTATAATACACTAATAATAAAGTATGAGAATTGAGATCAACTTTAATTAAATGGCACTTTCAACATTATGCTGCCTTAGTAAAATAAAATTATTAATTATGGCTAAGTTATGAAATCAAGTGCTTTTACGTTCTGCGAGTTTCTTTTTCACCTTTATTTCATCTTTACTGCGTGGCATTTTTGTGAGCTGCAACATTTAATATAAATTAGATATATCATAAAGAATTTTACTTATGAATAAATATTTTTTATGATAGTTACAAGACAAGAAAAAAAAACGACAAGGAAAATATTGCATCAGATGTGCCGAATATTTATTATTATTACGTTTATATATTTATTTTTCTTTATTAATTGACATCTTAGATTACATTTTTTACAATATTTCTATAAAATTATTATTTATTATTATGTACCTATATAATGATTCCTACTTTTTATCTAAAACATATCAAAAGTTACTCGTACATTAAGTTAAATAAAATTTTACTCCAGTTACTTTTGCATACTTATTCAAAAGCATAATATGATGAGGAAAATATATGTCATTAGCAATACTAAACCTGTTAACATGGTCAATAATAGGAAAAATACGCATCAACAGCACTCCTTTCCTGCTGAAGGGGACAAAACGAATTTATTTTTTGATTAATATAGGGGTTTAACCATATAAATCAGGCACAGATGAATCAGTATTTTGCCTAAAATCAATCATAACTCATCATACGTATAGACTTCAGTATTTGTATTTTTCTTCATGAATCTACTATCCAAAAGCATGACTCGAAACTCAGATTAAAGTCCCAAAACAGTTTTTTTTTTTTTTCACACAAGGCATTGTAATCAGTTTTCTAGCTGAACCAAACACAGATGAATCAGATATTTACCTTTGTAACACCGGGATTTTAGGTACCAGGCGCACGTCCGCCTTCTAGCACGTCCGTTGCACGATTGGCTGCCCCCCGCGCGGGGTGCCATACTCCCATTATAATTACTTCACCAAGTACGGTCAAGCGTAGGTCGCGCCACATTAATCAGTACTATACGCCGGACACTTCTTATTTATTTATTTATAAATACGCTAATGTAGTTATAACTAAAACATATTTTTTATAGAAGAGTTCAATTCAATCCCTTTCGTTTAGATTATAATTCATATTGATATGTCAAAGTGAAAATGAAATATCGACCACTTTGTTCCGATAAACGACAAACGGACGCCCTATATTAATCAGGAGAACGAACTTCAAAAAAATATTTCTTGTATCTAGACTGCAATTATTTTAAAAATACTACTTGCACCAGTTAGCGACAACACTAAACTATATATAAAAAAATATAATATGCTGTTTTGTCTATTGGTCTAGGAGATAAACCTTCAGACATCGAAAATTTTGCCTCCGAAGAATCATCCATAAAAATATTTCATACATTATGTTTCTCACATCGTTTATTAAATCACGTAGTAAACTAAACCAAGTCGAGGTAGGCATTTGTCAGTAAATATGTACGTCGTGAGCCTGCGAATATAAGGTCATAAATCTTCCCACACAGCCTCCTCCCACATTCCCTCACAGACGCAGGCTCGTGCGCTAAATGTTACTATTCAGGATATTTCTCGTGTAGGTCTTGAATTTTTATTATACGGTAATATGGTAGGCCTCATGGCAGGCTTCTTGCTGTAGCCGATTTTTAACCCCCGACGCAAAAACGACGGGGTGTTATAAGTTTGACGTGTCTGTCTGTCTGTCTGTCTGTGTGTGTGTCTGTCTGTGGCATCGTAGCTCCCGAACGGATGAACGGATTTTGATTTAGTTTTTTTTTTGTTTGAAAGTAGAAGTAGTCGAGAGTGTTCTTAGCCATGTTTGGTGAAAATCGGTCCAAGATGGCCGCCGCTACAAAATGGAGGATTACTTTTTTTCCACGATCCCCTCAATATGGGTATCAAATGAAAGGGCTTAACGAGTAGAATACAACGCACTATGTATAATAAATTTAAAATCCAAGATGGCCGCCATCACAAAATGGTGAATTACATATTGCGTTGGAGGTTTTTTAAATTTTTAATTTAATTCACTTGTTTATACTAGTGGTAGGCTTCAGCCGTGGCTAGTGGGTAGTTACCACCTGCTGGACACAACCGTTTATTTTTTTTTATTCGTTATAAGTTAGCCTTTGTACAAAAAATTGTACACTTAAACTGTTGTGGTCTATGTTATGATTGGCAATTAATGTTTTTTCTTTCTTTTTCTTTCTTTCTTTCTTTCTTTGACTACGATCTCGCCTGATCTTAAGCGACGATGCGGCCGTAGATGGCAGCAGACTATACCTAGAAGGTGGGATAAATACCAAGTGTGATTCTCGTTACTCCTTTCCCTGGACGGTTGTCTAGAAGAGATCGCTTTTAACGATAAGACCGCCAATTGTGACATCCTTGTATACTATGTAACAATATTTTTAAGTTTTTGTTTCCATGTGGAGTTTCAATAAAGAGTTGTGTATTGTATTGTATTGTATGATGCGCGCATAAATGAAAGTTCTTTAACTTTTCGTACATATTTATTTATTTTTTTATTTCGTACATATTTAGCGCATGTGTTAATGTCGCATCGCAGAGACTGCGGTGTTACCTAATGCGTCAACACTGGAAAGAACATTATATGATGCGGTAACCGCGCTGCGGATATCTCTGATATAAGCTCTGAAGGTTAACACAATATTAAGCTACCGATAGACTTTAGAGCTGAGTTCTTGACAATATGAGCGCAAAACAACAAATAGGTACACAAATTGTGAACAGGAAGGAATTGTACCTTAAACTAGTATTAAATTAGGACTCAACTCGACTTCAAGAGGTCCTATTCTTCGAGTACCTTTTTAAAACTAAATAGGTCTAAGTTTGACCACATCCCACTTGATGAAAAGTGCTGATATAGGTATGTTTAATATGGACATAATATTATTATGTCCATATTATAGACGTATATTGTAAAGCTATGATCAGTGGTCACAGTCGCCTATAGACGTCTGTGACACTTTTTTATACAACGAAGTAAGAAGACGAGCAAGACGCTCTCTTGATGGTAAGTGATAACGATGCCCATAATTAGTACAGTGCTACCCAGTATTTTACGGAGGTAAAATTCTGGGTGCACTGCAGTAACGCTTCTTACTTGAGAGTCATAAGATGTTAAGACTTAAGACCCTTCAGCTCAGTAATTTCACTAGCTACAGTACCCTCCTACCGAAGCACAGTAATGTTTGCACACTACTACTCAGGCGGTAGAATAACTGGCGCTGTTGGGGTACCCACCTAGTCCACCTCCTGCGAAGGAAGTCTGGTAAAAGATACTGGGAGAATTACATTACTACACTACACTATTCACACATGTTTTACACTACATTATAACTACGCGTTGTTGGTCAAATAGGCGGGTAAATCCCGCGGGCGGCTATTAAAGGTCAAAGAATACTAAAATTATCTACTAAACTTGTTATGCCCTTTAGCTACACAAATGCGAAAGTTTTTATCTATGCCTAAGCAGCTGAAGTTATTGGTCTGAATTCAGCATATAGATAAGTTATTTAGAATCTGGAATAACACCACAAAATCATAAGATTTGACTCTAACATTGCAAGTAGGCATGTTCTGTTTGAGTTTAATTAATTATTATTAATTCATTAAGAAGTTACTTTACAGCGAAAACCAAGTGGTAGGCACTATAAAAAATATTTTTTAAATTATGTAATTAGGAAGCCAATTTCCAAGTATAAATAATTTGTAAAAGTAATATAGAAGGCGGTGTGAGCGGCAAACTAAGCAATTAGTTGAGAACCGGGCGGCGACTACAAAGGCGGCGGAAGCCCTTTGTGCGGCCCGAGTCACTTGCGCTAATTGCAGCTTTGTCGTATAATGCGAGCCACTGTGTTCTGTAGCGTTTAGGACTTAGCGGGTTGTGTGATGGCCGACGTGTGGTTGACATATTTGTGACACTGTGGTCAACATAAATGAAAGTACACCTACATTGCGTTGCTTATTATCTAGATGGGGTGGGGCTTACGCTTACGCTTTCAGGGTTGTGACTATCCCCCCGCTTACATGCTTGGCATTCTTCCATTGCTTGGCTGTAGGTGTAGCGTAGGTTTAAGCCTTCCTAAGTGATCCTTCTGATCACCTAGGAGCGGAATGGTCTTAGGGGAGAGTGCAACAGTCATGTAGATCCCTAAGACAAGTCAGAGAGATTATCCTGCTTGTGGTGCCACCTGCTATTGGTCTAATTCCATCAGAAATAGACAGAAATGAAATCTCATGACGTGAAGACCACAGGGCATCAGTAGCTGTGTCCTGTGGCACGACTCACACTAAAAACCTGTGAGGGTCGGTAGGGGGGTAAAATGGGGCAAAATTGGGGGGGAATCGTTATTTAGGGGAGGGGTGGGGGGTTGGTACGGGGAGGCCACCCGCGTATGAAACCTGGTCGGTCCAAGGGGCATATGTGACTGTGCTCTGAGGCGGCGACTCACACTAAAATATGTGAGGGTCGGATCAGGTTAGGGAAGGGGGGACGCGGAGGGAGGGGAGGTCACCCGCGTGTTTGTGCCGTGCGTGGAGACCCGTAAGGAAGGAGGAAGGGATCCTGGTGGCTGAGCAGTGTACAGCGCGGTGGTTGTCGTTGTACTCTGCAACACTCCTCTTTGGCCCTGAATTCTTCTGAAACGGGAGGTCGTGGACTAGCCACCCGCGATCAATCGGCTGAAGCGTCCGGTCAGACGGTCGCTAGGCGAGTGTTCGGGAAAGGAGGGGTCCGCAGGCGGCGGTGCGCGGCTTTCGGTGTCTTGGTTAGATATCGACTGCCTCGTGCCGTGCGGTCTCGTGGGCACTCCTTTCTTGAATGCTATACTGGATTGGTAGCCCTGGTGCCTATATAGGCATCCCCAGTGTTGAGGACTCCGTGGAGGGTGGGGAGCCAATCCGGCGAAAAATTTTATAAAAGTTTTATGGATAATAAAATTAACAAAATAACCATAAAACAGGATGACCGCAAGGGCGTCAAAAAGGACGATATGTCATTAGGCGGGAGGGCAACCGACCGCACTACGAAGGGGCAAGGGCAGGGAGGTCATTCCGGACAGGGGATTAGTGGGGAGTGTGGCAGAAAGTCATGCGTTCCCGCTGGGACGACTGGTACGGGAGACGCCCAGCCAATTGCCAATATTCCGGAGAGCACTCATGTAGGTCGCACCGTGCAGGGGACCGTCGGGCTGCCTAGCATCCAGCCGGGCTTGACCGTCGGGACGAATGCTTCGGGAGGCAAGCATAGAGGAATCTCCAAGAGAATGAGCGGGGCAGCCAGGCGCAAAAAATTGCTTGCTAAGCAGACCCGCACATTCTCAGGGCAGAGTGCACCAGCAGGGGCAACTGCAGGGACGGCAGGTGCAACTATCGCACCTGTGAAAAGAGCCAGGGAGTCCAGCGGGGAGCAGCCGACCAACGCACCCAAGAAACCGAACCTGAACAGAACGTTTAGGGACGCGCTCTCGGGATGCAGGATGGCAGTTATCCCGCAGAACTTCCCGGCTTCACAGATAACAAATGATGACGTAGGACCGATCGTAAGCGCCCTGTGGCAGAGGATGATCGGTCAACAAGATCCGCTGCCCCGATTTAGCGTCGGGACGGTCATCGCGGGGGCACTACATGTGTTCTGCGAGGATCAAGAATCGGCAGACTGGATCGCTGGACTCACTGGGAGGACGATCGGCGGCCTGACACTAAAAGTCGTTAGTGCCAAAGATCTGCCTAAACCGGTGAAGATGGCGTGGAAGTCAAAGAACGTGTGGATCACAGATCTACCCAGCGTTCTGTCGATGATGCAGCGCTTGAATCCTGCGCTAAGGACAAGTGACTGGAAGGTGGTAGACACTGTCATCGAGGCGTCTGGCGTGAGAAGGATTGTCCTTATGGACAAGACTTCTGCAGACTACATAAAGGCTCAGGACTACTGCCTCTACGCTGGCGTCGACAAAAGCTATTTTAAGCTGCTGGAAGACGAAAGTCAGTCGGGGGATAAATGCGCCGCCAGCGCAGGGGCAGTGGCCCCGCCACTTGCTCCACAGGGCTCTGCAAGCGACGGAGGGGCGACGGGCAGCCACCATCAGAACACCATCGGGGACTGCCCAGTTCCTTCACCGGCCACATCACACCTCACCGACGTGCTGGACGATATTGGCGAATTGTTCCTGTCGTCTCCTCCCCCCGACATGGAGGTGACGGAGGAAGATAAGGACGCAGGCGGCAGTCAATAAACGGCTGCCGACATCCCCCTCGAAGATCACCAAATGGCGGGAATAAGGTGTGTACAAATAAATCTACATCACTGTAAAGCGGCGATGGCCTTACTTAGCCGTCAGCTCAAGGAACTTAATTTCGATATTGCCCTGATACAAGACCCATATATTAGTACAAAAGGTGTTGTCTCAGGTCTAGGTAAAGGGGGATCTATTTTCCACTATACTAATGAAAAGGCAAGGACATGTGTGTATGTCAGAAATGGAATCGACCGTCATGCCCTTGCCTGATCTATGTTCCAGGGACCTTACAGCTGTCAAGGTAATTACAGGGCGAGGTAATCGGAAGGCCGTCGTAATGGCTTCGGTTTATCTAGCATACCCTACTGAGGAAAGGCCCTCCTGCATGAGGGCATTGAAGGAACTCGTAGAGTTTTGCGGTCGAGAGAACCTGGAGTTAGTGATGGGGTGCGATGCAAATGCGCACAACATCATCTGGGGGAGCTCGGACACAAATAGTCGAGGAGAAGAACTATATGAATACCTGGTAAGTTCTTCAATTCATTTACTAAACAAAGGCAATGAGCCTACCTTTGTGGACTCAAGGCGTGCTGAAATTATAGATATAACTATGGCCACTAATGGCATATACAAGAGAATCGCTAACTGGCGTGTATCTGACGAAGTTAGTGGTTCTGATCACAGGTATATCTGCTTTAGATATGTTACAGAGGACTCGATCCCTAGTGTACGCAGAAGAAATCCCAGACACACTGACTGGAAGGTGTACACTAAAGAACTTAAACATGAACTTGGATCGGTCAAAGGTAAGTTAAACACTACGGTTGATATAGAGCTTGAAGCTGAAAGGATCAACAGAGCCATCAACACAGCATGGTACGCAAGCTGCCCAGAGAAGGTAGCAAAAGGAGCAAAGGTTCCATGGTGGACGCCAGAACTAAAAAAGAAAAGACAGACTACTCGCCAAGTCTTCAATGAAGCAAAGTCTAAAAAGTGCTTCAAAGAATATTCACGAGCGCTAACTGAGTACAATCTGGCGGTACGCAAGGCATACAGAAAATCGTGGCAATCTCATTGTCAGGACATTAATACAGTCCCTGAAAGCTCGAGATTAGTCAAGGCAATATCTGCAAGCAAGAGCATAACTCTAAATGCTGTTAGGACCAAAGATGGGAAACTAACGGAAACAGGTATAGAAACTCTAAGGATCATGACAGAGACGCATTTCCCAGACTGCAAAATTCATGATACTACGGATACAGATGATCACATGCCTGCATCAGAACAGAATCTGAGAACAGTAAAGGCAGACTGGGACACTGCTAAAAAGGTGGTAGAAGAACGAAAACTTAATTGGGTTGTGCAAAACTTCCAACCGTTCAAAGCACCGGGACCAGATGGCATATACCCAATACTACTACAACGGGGTCTTCCCACATTAGGCCCGCATCTGATGCGGCTCTTTAAGGCCTGCATAGCCTTTGGGTTTATTCCAAAGATATGGAGAGAAGTAAAGGTAACATACATTCCTAAGCCAGGTAAAGAAAGCTATGAAGAGGCTAAGGCGTTTCGTCCAATAAGTCTCTCATCTTTTCTACTAAAAACCCTGGAGAAACTTGTAGATGAATACATAAGGGATGGTCCTCTGGCAAAGAAACCATTTCATAAGCTACAATGTGCGTACCAATCCGGGAAGTCTACTGAAACCGCATTGCACTACGTAGTCACTAGAGCAGAACAAGCTATTGACGGTCAAGAGATTTGCGCGGCGGCATTCCTAGATATTGAGGGAGCATTTGACCGCACAACTTTTGAATCGATTATGAAGGCCGCCAATGAACACGGCATTAACCGTACCCTATGCAAATGGATTGATTTCATGCTGAGGGGAAGGAGAATAGGATCCTCTTTACTAGGGGATGAAATTCATGCGACAACTACTAAAGGCTGTCCTCAGGGAGGGGTATTGTCACCAACACTTTGGTGTCTGGTGGTAAACTCCCTTCTTACGAAATTAAACAGAGGAGCCTGCTATGCTGTAGGATACGCAGATGATATAGTAGTAATGATCAATGGCAAATTTCCGGAAATTGTATCGGAACTTTTGCAAAAGGCTTTAAAGATAGTGGAAGAATGGTGTCATATTAACCATCTTTCCATAAATCCGAGCAAAACTACGGTTCTTCCTTTTACAAGGAAGAGGAAGCTAGGTAATTTGAAAAAGTTACGTTTATTTGGCACAGAGCTAGAATGGGCTACCGAAGTAAAATATCTCGGTATGACCTTAGACAAGGAGCTCACGTGGAATCTGCACGCCAAAAAGGTGACAGAAAAAGCTATGAGAGTTTTCAATATGTGTAGATCAGCATATGGCAAGATCTGGGGACTTAAGCCCAAGGTACTTAACTTCATCTACACTTCAATGGTGCGCCCAATACTAACATACGGCAGCGTGGTATGGTGGCCTAGAACCGAACTTACGATTTGTAAAAGGGAACTAGGCAAAATTCAAAGGATGGCCACTGTGGCTATCACAGGAGCGTTTAAGACTACGCCCAGTAAGGCGCTAGATAGAATCCTAAACCTTAAACCTCTTCATCTAGTCATTCAACAGGAGGCGATCAAAGCCTTATACAGACTCCAAGCTATAGGAGTTCATGACTTCAATAGGCCAACAACAAGGCACACAAAAATGAAGCTCAATGAAGAGCTACAAAGGAAGATGAACATGATCAGCGACGTAATGCCGCACATTAAAATCTTCAAAAGAAATTTCAAAATACATGTTCCCTCAAGGGAAGACTGGAAGCAGCAACTACGCACACAAGACGCAGAATGCTGCATATGGTACACGGATGGTTCAAAAACCGGATCCGGTACAGGGGCAGGTATATACTCGGAAAATATCCAACTCTGGAACAGTCTGGGTCAATACACAACCGTCTTTCAGACAGAGATGTATGCTATTATAGCATGCGCTGAAGAAAACATAAGGAGGAATGTAAATGATAAAATCATCTACATTCTCAGTGACAGTCAAGCGTCACTAAAGGCCCTAAATTCCTGCAGAGTCAGCTCGAAGCTGGTCCTGGATGCTGTGAAGGCCCTTAATAAATTAGGCCGCAGCAACACAGTACGACTAGTTTGGGTACCTGGCCATGTAGGTATAGAAGGGAATGAGAAGGCTGATGAGCTTGCTAGAAGGGGATCAGCAAATGCTATGCATGGACCTGAACCTAGTATGGGCTTGCCTGCATGCACCATCAACATGGCCATAAAGGAATATGCTGATTTAAAACACACGCAAGAGTGGGAAAACAGTCAAGGGCTGAGACATTCGAAGAAATTCCTAGGTAACAGCTATAAAGATGCTTCTAAATTCATTCTGAATAATGGAAGAAACAAAGGAAGAGCAATCATTGGTGCCTTAACTGGGCATTATGAAACCAACGACATGCAGTTCAAAATGAGGCTCACTACAACAAACGATTGTAGAGCCTGTGGCGAGGGTACAGAAACCATGGAGCATATTTTATGCGAATGCGACGTACTGGCTACGAAACGCATGAGCCTCCTTGGGACAGCGTACCCCAAACCGGAGGAGTACAGGTTTCTTTCTCTTAGTGGGATCACCACTTTAATAAACCACTTCTTTGAGGAGTAAGAAACGGTAGGCAAGGGGTGAACACAATAGATCCCAATGGGTCGATGTGTTGCTGACTTTTTCAGCCCCCTATATAAGATAAGATAAGATAAGATCTAGATGGCGTTTGCGTGAAATGTCGTTTGCAGCGTGCAAGCCCCAGTGGTCGTTGGCCCGGCTTATAAGCCGGAGGTCCTGGGTTCAAATCTCAGTGTGACAACACAACCACACACAACCTATAAATTGTGATTTGACTCTGACAGTGTAAGTAGGGTAACCTGTTCTGTTGGAGTATAAACCCCAATTATTAATAATTATTATGTCCTCCAATATGTACATTCATTTATTATATGAAAATGAAATGAAATGAAATATATTTATTTGCATAAAATATGGTACATTTAGTAGGTCTTATTAGGTATACAGATCCTCATATCTTGTCAGTGACACTAACATGCAAATATTATTGAAAAAGTACCTTATATGCAAGAAACATGCTTAGGCATAAATTGTACACAAATTGATTTTAAATTAATGCTCCATTATGATATTAAAGTTGCCAAGCCTAAAAGAGAAAAGTATGACAAAATTTAATATAATCCTAATAATTTTACAAAGGTGAAATTTTGTATCTGAATATGCAATGTGGTTTTTCCCGCAATAACTACTGAACCGATCGCAGGGAAACTCGGTATGTAGATAACGAGGATAGAAGACTTGGAAGAACACATTATAGGCTACTTTTAATCCAATTTTCCGAGGATCGGGACGAATTCCTACGTTGGAGCCTCGCTATGACTTTCTTATACCTCTACAGGCTCTCTCTTTTCTCTGGGTTCTACATAAGTAACTAACTCTATAATAAAGGTAATATACATAAATTATACCTAAGAACTATTTAATAAAAGATAATCTACTTCAATATAACAATATCTGTTTATGAACAGTAAAGTTAATTTGTTCCAGAAAACGTAATATTATATTATCTCAGGTAATAAGGTAAAACGGAGAGATTCTGCAAAAATATAAGCTTAATAAAACGGAATGAAGCATTTTACTTTACGTCCCGCGAGACATTCATAAATGGGGAATTTCCGCCATAACTTTAGAACGCACATTAAAAATTAAACCTGCCCTCGTGAAATAATTTATGCAATTAATATAAAAACCGTAATAACAATTGTTTATTCGTTTGCGAACGGCCGTCGGGACAATGGGACCTTTTGATTGACTTCACAAAAGGTTTACAATTCAGAATGTTTTTTTTTTCGACTTTTTTATGAAATGAATATACAAAAGTTATTAGACCCGATTGCTTGAATACGTCTTTATTTTTTTTTAATATGTATTTTTTTCTGTATGGGTATGCATGGGTATATACTTCACACTTGCAGGTGGTAAGCCTTATATAATTTCTATTGAAATCGGTCAAGTGATTTTCAAGTTATGAATAAAAACGTGCACCTCGCTCTCGTTTCTTCAAAGTGAACAAATTTCAGCTTAATTGGTTCAGTCGTCTAGGCGTGAAAAGTAACAAATACACACATGAAAACCTTACCAGAACCAGAACGTAAGCTAGTAGAGTATAATTAGATATGTAAATTAGGTCAGCGACGATGGTCGAGTCAGTTAGTTTAAAACGAGTCAGCTTATTAAAAGGCAAACTGTTCGCAATTAAGTTAGCATGCAGTCTGCTACTCCATAGTTAGCACACGAGTCACAGCATAAATAAGTAGGAGGAACCGTCACGGTCAGGCTGCGATATGTGGCTCGAGTGAATGAGTGAACAAAACATAGTCTAAACGTATTTATTTAAAACTAGCTGACCCGCGCGCACTTCGTTGCGCGTGAGAGTCAATTAATAAAGCGAATTCGGTGCTGCTATTTTGACTATGATTGTATTTCCATCCCCGCGACTTTGTAAGCGTAAAATAAGGCATGGCTATAATATTTGCTCCCGCTGTGGATAGCGAAGAATATCGGGCTGGATATTTCTATGCAGTTTTGTTCGCTACCGTAGGAACCAATGCTATGTCCTTTCTCAGAGATCACACTATTTAAGTTTAGCGGTTATTGATTTCCATCACAAATTTTCACGCCTCTCCTCAGGAATTAATACTATTTGTGGTCCTTTCCCGGTAACTCTTTAACTTATCTCTATTATATTTTTTCTAAGCTAAATTATAATTATAGGTTACTAATTTCTCACACCATCCTTCCCGCGACTCAAATCAATTCCGTGGTTCCTGAATTTCCATTAAAACTCTGACCCTGAAGGTGGGGGAAGGATCAATACTGAGTCTCCTTAAAAGTTAATTTCTGACATAACAAACTATTCATTAACAGAACCAAAATTCTGAGTACTGGTGAGTTGGCAAAATCTCTTCTTATCGGTCGCCTACGTTACATAAAAAATACGTTGTCCAAATTTTAGCTTAAACGAAGAAGTGGTTACCGATATCCTACACAAACTGCACCCCCTCTTTCCTCCCCTCAAAGGTTGATTTCTGGGATAAAAAGTATCCCATATTTTTTTTAAGTCTCAGTCTACCTTTGTATCAAATTTTAACTCAATAGGGTCCTATTTCCTATACAAACTTTGACCCCCTAACGCTTCAATTCGAAGGTAATTTTTGACATAAACCTTTTTATTATTCCTCAACACATCCCCAATAATCTTATTGTGGATTTGTATACAAAAGTTTTTTAGGAATAATAATTCCCGTTCCCGTAAGAATTTCGCAAAATCCCCTCCCCTCTTACGGGTCGTGAAAGTCACATAAAGAACACGCTGTCTAAATTTTAGCGTAAAATATAACTGGTTACTGATTTCCTACTCAAACTTCTACCCCCCTTACTCCCCCGCACCCCTCCCTCTTAAAGTAAATTTCTGTCTAAAATAATATTCAGTGTTCCTAAACAAAACTCAAACCATGATTCCACAAAATTTCACCTGAATTGGTTTAGCGAATATTATAGAATAATTCTCGTTCCCGGGGGAATTTCGCAAAATACCTTCATATCGGTTGCTTACGTTACCTAAAGAATACGTTGTCCAAATTTCAGCTAAAACAAAGAAGCGGTTAACGATTTCTTACCCAAACTTGCATCCCCCCTTTATCCCGCCTTTGAGGTTGATTTCTGGGATAAAAATTATCCCATATCATTTTGTAGAACTCAGTCTACCTCTCTACCAAATTTCAGCTCAATAGGGCCAGCGGTTCTAAATTTCCCATACAAATTTTGTACCCCCCTTACCCCCTCTTAGAAGTTAAATTTTGTCATAAAAACTATTTAATGTTCCTCAAAACAATCCCAACAATCGTTTTACAAAATTTCAGCTCAATCGGTTCAGCGGTTAAGGATTTGCATACAAAAGTTTTTTAGGAATAATTCCTGTTCCCGCGGAAATTTTGCAAAATCCCTTTATATCGGTCATCTACGTTACATAAAAAATACGCTGTTCAAATTTCAGCTTTAAAAGATGGCCGATTACTGATTTCCTACTCAAACTACTACCCCTCTCTTCCCCCTTCAAGGTTGATTTCTGGGATAAAAAGTATTCCATATCATTTATTTGGATTCTATCTACCACTGTACCAAATTTCAGCTCAATAGGGTCAGCGGTTCTAAATTTTCCATACAAACTTCGACCTCCCTTTACCCCCCCTTAAAAGTTAATTTTCGTCAAAAAAAAAAAACAATATTCCTAAACACAATCCAAGCAATCGTTTTACTAAGTTTCAACTCAATTGGTTCAGCGGTTAAGGATTTGCTTACAAACGTCTTTTAGGAATAATTCCCGTTCCCGTGGAAATTTTGCAAAATCCCTTTTTACCGGTCATCTACGTTACATAAAAAACACGCTGTTCAAATTTCAGCGTTAAAAGATGGCCGGTTACTGATTTCCTACTCAAACTTCTACCCCCCCTCTTCCCCCTTCAAGGTTGATTTCTGGAATAAAAAGTATTTCATATCATTTATTTTGACTCAATCTACCTCTGTACTAAATTTCAGCTCAATAGGGTCAGCGGTTCTAAATTTTCCATTCAAACGTTGACCCCCCTTTACCCTCCCTTAAAAGTAAATTTCTGACATAAAAACTATTCAATGTTCCTAAATACAATCCAAACAATCGTTTTACAAAATTTCAGCTCAATCGGTTCAGCGGTTACGGATTTGCATACAAACGTTTTTCGGGAATAATTCCTGTTCCCGAGGGAATTTAGAAAAATCGCTTCTTATTGCACGATGAAGTTTTCCAAAGAATACGCTGTCCAAATTTCAGCTCGATCCGTCCAGCCGTTTGGGCTGTGCGTTGATAGCACGAAAGTGTACGAACGATTTTATATAATAAGAAGATAAGTAAATCTTTAGATTGATATAACTCTTTTATTTAAAAACCGATTTAAATAAAACCAACACTATTTAAAAATTAGAGAAATTTGCAACGTTTTAGCGAAAACTGCATACAATTCGGTTGTGCCGTTTTATCACACATAAGTAACATCCTTTTTACAAATTAAGCCTAATAAAACTACTCTGGTAAATTTTCGTTTATGGCCACATCGATAGATGGCGTATTTTTAGTTTGTCGCACTTTTTGCTTTTTGATTTTTTTGAATTGAATTTACTTTATATTCTATTACTTTTACTTCAAAATTTTGATGTAAATTAGGGGCGATGTGTCCGATATAAATGATTATTATTTATTTTATTATTTTATTTTACGTTTCCCTAGGAAAAATTGACAAAATGTTTTACGAATTAGATCGCGCAAGCGACTTTTTCGCGTCGTTTTGTTCATATGCGTATTTTCACAGTTCACCTTAGTAAAGGATCACAATGAATGGGGAGAAATTTCCATTCTTATTATATGTATGGATGGATATGGATATGGATAAAAAAATAATAATAATAAATATTTCAGTACGTTTCACACAGCGCCATCTAACCCCAAACTAAGCAACTTAATGCTTGTAATATGGTGGTTAGGATAACGGATATAATACTTATATACTTTTCTTTTGTAAATACATACTTATAATAGATATTGAAAAACCACCCAGACCAGAAACAAATACCTGTGGATCACACAAACATTTGTCCCATGCGGGAATCGAACCCGCAACCATCTGCGTTGCAAGCGGGTATTAGCCCACCGCGCCACAGAGTTCGTCAATTTCGTAAAAGCCGACGTTGTAAAGGCGCCAGGTTGAACGGGAAAGCGACCGCGGTCTGTTTTATTATTCCTGACAGTAACAATTACAAGAAGATGTCATTAAGAAAATATTTTGTTATAAAATATAGTCCGTATCGTCCCACAGCAGATCACCATATGCTTTTATTCTCTCCCTCATCCTATTAGATATAAAAAAATATGTTTGACAAAATGCCATGATGTCGTTTCAGTCGCGCTCTTGTCTGTTAATATTATAAATCTATGTCTATGTATAAACTAGCGTTATTTTGATACTGATATCCAGTGATGGCTAATCCAATCTAATAAAGTAATCTGTGACAAGTAGTAGGTAACCTAGGTACCTACTAGGCACTAGGCAGGAGATGTAGGTAGAGTAACAACCGCGACGCAATCGTATTAACCTACTTGCATAATGAACGAGGTAATATACTCCGCTGCCTCTACTCAGTAATTACATGCTCAGGGAAAAAATGGCATAGGAAAAGGACCTATTCACAATTTCTTAAAACGCTTTTTTCTTAAAAACGTGATAGAGAGCTTTACTTACATACATATAGGTAATCAAGCCTGGTTCCCGTTGGGGTAGGCAGAGACTATTTTTCTCCATTTGGTACGATCCTGACACACCTCTTTCGCTTCCTCATTCTTCATGCACGCTCGCCGGTTTATAGTACTCTTGACCTGGCCTTTCCAGAGAGTTTTAATGTTATAATTATATTGTTTAACTAATTTAAGACGGGAGACCTCAAAGTTTACAGCCGACGCGACATTCCAAACGGCTGTTATATCGCATAAACCTACAACCACCAAAAATATATTAACTTTTTTTTTACCTCACCGTAGAACAGAATTAATTACATATGAAAAATTCATACATTACAGTAGAGCAATTTGAAATTTAAATTGCATAAATTTAATCCTAACTGTAAGAACAAAATTTGTGCCAAGTCAAACTTCAAAAACCTTTTGAAATGTATCTTAGCTCTAGGAATAGTAGTTTAATTTATTTAAAAAAATCTAAAATATATTTATTAAAGTATTTTGAAAGGATAAAGTACCGACATAAAAAGGCCGCTGTATCAAGTAACATAATAAAATACAAAAGCTACAATATAACCTATTACTTTTAGGTATTACTATAACTTTTACAACTTCCGAAAATGTGACAATTCCGCGCGACTTAACGATGAAGTTAATTAATAATATTCCTTCAGGGAGTAAAGAAGTACGTGACAGAACTTGTGTCGTAACACTTCCTAATAAAGTTAATGTTACGTGGGACAAAGTTTTTTTATAACTTTTATTTAGTTTCACCTGTGTTGCTAATAAAATGTTACAAGAATATGTCTCATCTTCAGTTTTCCTAGGCCAAGAGAGTTGTGATTATTTTATTTATTTTGTAATGTTAAACGCCAACATTCAATTGTGAATTAAATTGTGATCACTCTGCAAACATTTTTAAGGGCATTTCCAACAATTCAATTCAATTTCTGACGCGATGCGTGGTGGAGTAAGATTGTACAATCAAATTTCGTGATGACTTTAAAAGCTTTATCTTACTATATTATGCGTGTATGTGTATGTATGTATGTGTGTGTTTGTTACACCTTCACACCTTTAAACAGCTAAACCTAATAAAATGAAGTTTTGTGCAATTGGTAATACCTTGGAATAAGACCCTGGAGTTAAACCACTAGACACAGCTATTAATTTAATTTATTAGACCTATAGTTACGCTTTATAGTTCAGTTAATACCTCTAAAATAAAGGTACAACTTCACTAGAAACCTCCAAAATGTTAGCGAAAACAATAGAAACATTCGAGAACATTCCGCTAATCTCATGAACAAAGTATATAAACATCCGTATTTTTAGTCCGGAGCCAGCTAATCACCAAATAACGAGTACAAAGCGAAAGGAGGTTTAATAACGCCGCTGTTTTACTCATTACTGGAGGACTAATTAGTTTACCCGTCTGCCAACAACCTTACAGTGGGACCACGGTGATAACGTAGATGGATTTTGTGTGTTTTTTCACAACTTCTTTCTTTCACCAGGGATTGATTTATCCCGCCTTCTAGGACTTAGTCTGCTGCCACCTACGACCGCATCGTCGCCTAACAAAAAGGGTTACCCATAATGTTTTAGAAAAACTTAGGATTGGGAGCGGTATTTTTATTTTTACTTATTTTGAAATATGAACATCTACATAAGTCACACCCTTGTATACTATGTAACAATATTTTTAAGTTTTTTTGTTTTGTGGAGTTTCAATAAAGAGTTGTGTATTGTATTGTATTGTATAAGTATAGTTAAAGTACTTAAAATATGACTTTTTTTCTGTAGCCCTTTAAATACTTCCTATATTTTTAAGCAAAGTAAGAAGACGAGCAAGACGCTCTTCTGATCGTAAGAGATAATGCTGCCCACAATCCCCATTTTTTCCGTTTGATGATTTTCCTTTATCCAAGTGCAGAACTAGACCAAGCTGTACCATTACGGCGGTGTAATGGCGACGCGCTCGTCTCGCACCTTTGTTCACGTAGTTCATGATGTTTCATGAATATCTCAACGTTTACTGCCTTGTCACTGAAGCCTAACTTGTTCTAACCGTGGGTGAAGGGAACTACTGGATTTAGCTTGCTTAAAATTGATATTGAGGCACTAAGCAACGAATGGCGAATTTGCTCTTTTAAAGGTATTATATATTCAACTAGCTAAACTGTCCAACGGTTTTACAGTAGCCTATAGTTTATTCCAGGGTCTAATAGTTATCTCTATACCAAATTTCAGCTCAATCAGTCCAGCCGTTTAGGCGTGAAAGAGTAACATACATACATACATCCATTCATAATTACGAACTTTCGCGTTTATAACAATACCTCAAGGATGTTTTCGGCGTTCAAACGTTACGGATCCACGACGGCATTTGCGTTAAGACGGCAGGCTTAGCAAGGGTGCTTCATTTGTATTTCTAGAGAGCGCAGTCCAGTAGTTTCCGCTGTAGGTAGATAGAACTAACATGTAGATGAAACTAGTTTGCTCTCAAAACTCACTGCGACAAGGGACACTACGAGTATGGGTAAAGTTTATAATGTATTTTTTTTTATGACAATGAGTGGTAAGTTAGCTAATCAGATGCATGGTAAGTATCATGATTGCCAATACCAGACACAGTGGCACCCAGTATTTTGAAATACAAAATCCTGTGCCTGTCACCCGGAGACATTAATTGTTGAATATCATCAAGCCCAGTAATAATTATTATGAGCCTGTTGGATCCCACTGCAGGGCAAAGGCCTCCCTACCCTCTCTGCATCTGTCACGATCTAGGGCTATGGATTTCCATCCTTCCGCATGTGAGTCAAGGTCATCCCGCCATCTCTTCCTTGGTCTGCCGCGTGCCAGTTTGGAGGAGCCCACTCAGATGTAATTTTGGCCCAACGTTCTTCTGGCATGCCCGGTAATATCGCTGGCAATATTTCTCTTTAGTCCGAAACAAAGTGAATATTACATGTCTGCACATTGCTTGCTAAGATGAAAAACTGGCAAAAATGTAGTACTAATCCAGGCGGCCTCTATAATAGAGCCTACCACTACAAATAACTACTTATTATAACACAGAGAAAGGGCCCACCCTCATATTTTGCAGACCTGGAGCTCCCACACATCTCGGTTCATTTCTTTTGTACCTCGCACCTGTAAAATATGGAATGACCTTCCATCTTGGGTCTTCCCTCAATCATTTGATCTAAATTCAAAAAGACTATTATAAACTCTACCAGGGCGGGCAACGCTCCATTAACGCCCCTGGTGTTGAAGGGGTCCACAGGCGTCGGTAACCACTTGCCGACCACCTGCTGATGTTAACATCAGCAGGGCTATTCACTTATTTATCAGGGAACCCAACCGAACACCGAGTTGGCAAAAATGTATGAAATGACGTATATGGATTTAATACATCATTTTTGTAGGAATTATTTATTTAGAAGAAAAACATAAATGATACCTTAAAACTAACCTATCATCTAAAACTTAAAAATACTCAGAAATTATGTATTTCTAAAACTAAATAAAAACTAAACCAGTACATCATTTCATTTGTTTTTCATTGTCTTTGGTTCGGTTCCCCGACGGATAAGTAAATAACTACAATAATAAAAACGGCACAACTCACGTCAAATATTGCCGAGAATATCTCGACCACGGTTTTGGACAATTACGATGTCCTTCATCAGGAGTTCACTCCTGCAGCAACCGACGCTCACAGTTGTGCCGTTTTTATTATTGTAGTTATGGAGAACACTCGCGATAGTTTTAAAAATCGATAAGTAAATATCCCTGCAAGTGATATTTACTTATCCGTCATTACAGGTTGTCCTATAACGTTTTTATGGCAACTAGTTTTTACTTTATATGGTCGGATATAGTTACATAATGTGAGTCGTGTCGTGTTATATAACATTATTAGCTGTTAAGCGTTATAATATGAGTTATACGAGCTTTATGGACTCGTTTATGTAACCCTTTAATGATCACACTAAAACCGACTTAGCACTACATGCCAAGATATATCGTAAAACTAGTTGCGGCCATCGGTTTCCTCGCTAAAAGTAGCATAATGTAATATTCCAGGATCTTAAAAGTATCTAAATTCCAATCTTCAGTACACGCCATTACAACTTGAATACTTCTTAACTGATTAAAAAATCTTTTACTTTCAACAAGTATACTGGAAAGCCAGTAAGTTTCATTTGACTGTTATCAAAATCGGTAGAGCGCTTGCTCAGTTATTAATTAAAATACTTAGACCGATAAGTTAAAATACGTCTTGTCCTCCCTCATTGAAAGAGAACTTGAAGTTAAATATAGTTATAGTTTAGTCAGCCCGGTTCAATATTTTATTTTAATTCTCTTACAGAAATCATGAACTACTTTTTCAATATGAGGAACACCTTTATTATAACTACAACTTTTAACTCTATATATAATACAAGCTTATGCTCGTGGCTTTGCCCGCGTGGCAAAATCCTTTCTTAGCGGAAGTCTATGTCAAAAAACCTACCTACATATATTCCAAATTTTAACCGAATCCGTTCAGTGGTTTGGGCTGTGTGTTGATAGTGTCAGTCAGTCAGTCACTCTTTCCTTTTATATATTTAGATTCACTAAGTAAAATAGTAGGTAAATACTATGAGTTTATTCAGCTCTTGTACATTATTTAGACGGTATGTTCGTCGAATGGTAAGCAGCTGTTGACGTATGCAGAACATCGATTTACATAATATTATGTACCATTTACTCGTCTCGTACTGGCAGGGGCGGAATATTGTTCTGTTCAACTAATAAATAGGGAAATGGATCGGCAATGTAAACATTTAAAATTTAAACATGTCAAAAGTGTGAGCAAGAACTACAATTTAATAAGCTGCCATTTCGTGAGCACTGTCTTAAACAATCGCTTTAAGGATTCCTTGTCCCTGTTGTAGATATAGGGCCTTACTAGGTATAGGGTAATTTTTGATAACGATGTCTTAGTTTTGATCCTGATCTTAAGCGAAGATGTGGTCAAACATGATGTAGAGCAGTAAAACCTAGAAAGCAAAATAAATACCACACATTTTTTTTCTTTAAACTATCGTGAACTACCGTTATCTATTTCTAAATAAACAAAATGGATTTATCAGACCAGTGGATGTACTTAACAATACTTACCAGACTTATCAGACGTAAGTTTTGCCAATTTAGCCCACAGTTTATTACAACCACAGCCAAAGCCAACCTCCATATCGGTTCTGATACAAAGTTCCCATGGTAGCCAATCTAATATCTGTAAGTATTCTGTGATATTGTTCCCATGAACGCCACTTCATATGCTTATTTTCACAACTTTCCCTCACTTCCGATGGCATGCAAATGTTCCACGAAATATAAAGGTTTTATTGGACACTTGTCTATTTCTGGATGGATTGACGTTATTTTTCACTGCTCGGTATTGTAGAAATATACAGTGATATTAGTAAATAAGTAACTGGGCATTTAGGACTACCTACGGTTTCATGACTGGAAATTTTGGAAAAATAAAATTTACTCGTTTTGTAATTATAAAATACATTGTTATTCAAATAGGACACAATGGAGCTCTTTGAAAGTCAATGTTAAAATTATTTAGTTCTATTTCATCCCTTTAGAAACCATATCTTTGAAAAGAATCAGAACTCAGAACCCTTAAAACATTTGCTATATAGACTGACTATGAAGAGCCCAGCCCACCCACACAGAGTAGAGTTCTAGTATTGGGGATTTCATCATGTTAAAAAATTAAATATGAAGAATACTAGATAGTTTTTTGTACGTCAATATAATTTAAAAAGTTTCTCTGCGTGGGTACTGGGTACGCCATACATTACACTTCAAATGTTCCAGTCAATTTGTAAGTTCGTTAACATTAAAGCGATACTCTCGACAGTGCAGTCAGACAACAAGTTCTCTATTAGTTGTATATCGGAGGTTATTCTCCACTAAACAAGCAGTCGAGCAATGGCGCACAATCGCGGCACATATTGCGCACATACGACGTCGGTCGACCTACGCCTCGGGCACTACAAACAGTCGGACCTACTTCATCTAAGTTCAACTACGAAAATATAATATTAATATACTTTTTATTTTTTTACTGTAACTTATGACATAAAGTACATCACTACATAGTATAAAATAAAGTCGCTGCCCGCTGTCTGACCCTATGTTTGCTTAGGTCTTTAAAACTACGCAACTGATCACCATTCCACCATTTTTTTTCGAAAGCTAAATCGATAGCTAACATCAATACAAGCAATAAATATTCTGACCTTGTAAAGTGTTTTGGAGTAATTAAGCGTCAAAGTTGATCACGTGATTTTCTATGATTTTGGAAAAAGACATGCAGAGCAATACATATAATGTATACCCACGCTTGATACAACAATTTTAATTGACCTTTCTAGAACTAAGGATGTTAGTCAAACTATAAACCGATTTGTTGGCTAACCGTGTTGGAACGTCGAGATATCCAAACATTCTCTACATACATAATACATATATGTATGTATGTAGAACAGTGTAGGCTCTCGTGGGACTAACAATTTTTTTCCAACAAATTGAATTTTTCGGCAACACCGTGAAAATGGCGGCCATGTAAACCTATACATATGTAAACTGTATGCATATGTAAAAACTGCCTGAACGCAAATTTATTTCAGTCCTGGATAAACAAACCCGATGTTTTTGATATAGATTCGCTTTGTAAGAACGAAATCAAGTTTACTTTAGATTAAACACACAATACGGTAAAATAACTCTTAATTGCATATGATAAAAAACTAGTAGTAAAAAAATATTACATTTTTGGCTAATATCCTACTTTAGCTAAGAAAGATTTTAATTTGATTTGAACTTGTAGGGACTGTAGACTGATTACCTGAGTATAATAATAAAATGATAGTAATTTCAACTCGATAACTGCACGCGTTCCCAAGAAAAAGGGTTATTTACTTTTGATATAAAATCTACCGTACTCGTACAATAAATAATTATTAATTGACCGATTAAAGAAATTTTCTTTTTAACTTTTAAAACCACAAATAAAATCGTGTCACGTATTAATAAGATCTCTAATTCATGTTTAAACGCAAATTCGCGTGAGCTCAACAATATTTAATGAATATTAATAAGTTGTTAATAAATTAAAACTACTCCGTTAGGCATGGGGGCGTTCATACTTCATTTTAATATTATATTACTTCGAGCTTAGCCTTTGTGAATGATAAATGAAAACGATTTAAAACTTTACAATAATTAATAAGGCTTTTGAATTCACTGAGCGTGGATTAAAAGATTAGTTGGGTATTAAATTTCGATAATTTATTCAGAAACCTAATATTTTTTTATAGAAGTAAAGAGATATTTAAAACGAAAAAATATGGCCAATGTCTAACCTAGCCTATAATGTTCACACACCAAAACGGCTGAACAAATTAAGCTGAAATTAAAAAGATACCTAAAGGTAGACGAGTAGGTGGTAGGTAGATACAATTAGCTTCGATCCTGGAATAACACAGCTCGTATGGAATAAAAACAAATAGATAATATTGTAATTATTAGAAAATGAACTACACACAAGCAAATAAGTCAAATGTTATTGTCAAATTCTCAAACAAAACAAAATGAAAAGCAACACTTTTAAGTATGAGAATTAGACTGCACGCGTGAATATTATTCGCGAAGTGGAGCACCGGCTTTAGACAGTTACTTCTGGTAATGTTATGCTTTTGTTACATGTTTTTATAGGTATTTTTTGTGTTTTAGGTGTCTGGTTGGCCGCCTGCCAGCTACGAGTATAAGCTGAGCCCAGCACATCATATTTCGTGTCTATATACGATTACATACATAATTCCATAAAATATTATTATGTCCTACACACCTAAGTCGACACGCCGACATGGTTTTTTCATGAAAGTTCGAGAAAGAGAATCGTGTTTCTTTCACTTTAAGTCACCATACAGACTTGGAAAAGTAGAGGTTACAAAGTAGATATTTATTTTTTTACGCTATGAATTGTTAAATACATTAATAAAATGTTAAATTATACAAAAACGTTGTAAACTGCATCCTCAATTTCGATTCAATTTAAATGGGACTAATTCTTGGTAAGTTTACCCTTTCATACAAAAAATAAAAGCTTGTTAAATAGAATTTCAAGTGAGACCTTAGAACTGGTATGTAAGGCTCCTTACATTTACTATAATATCGAGTTCCAGCCGCGGTCGGTTTATTGGGTAAGTTTTTATTGTGGACCAGGGAGTTCCCGCGCCTTACATAGATAATACTCTATTTGACCTTTCTGTTCTACAACAATATTATAGACAATTCTTCTCATAGTGACTAGAACCTAACCAATAAAATTGAGTTTTTTTTCTAGATGTCCTTTGAATCGGGCGGTACAGTCCTAAAATAGTACAAAAAAATGTAAAATTGACTTGCAAAAGTTCTCCATTGTAACCTATTTGAATAAATCGACTTGGTCCTCTGTCTTCTTCCTCCCACCACTTCCAGCCAGCCGGATATCATCATAAGTCATATCAGCATTGAAAATCAACAAAATTTGTCCCCAAAAGATAATTTACCACTAACTTTTTATACGTAAACTTCCAAGTAACATATCTTAAGCTCCGCCCTCCCGTTCGTACATCCGAGTCATAAGCAGGAGTTATTGCAGACACACTGACACCGACCTTTATTTATATGTCTACGATCGATCGCACACACTCCAGTATCGCAGGGAATATATTACACTCCTCACGAGGATATTTCCCGGGAGAAATGCTCTAAAGCCAAGACGAGAAACTACTGGAATGAGCTTGTTAAGAAATAATTAGGGTTGCGACAGACACGACATAATCATGGTCATGTGAAAGATCTATATAATATGTAGCATTAAGTCGTTTCTGCATTTCATTCGATACTATTGTGATTACTAGACCCATTATAATAGATCCCCGGTTAGGCTAAAAATCGGAGGGCTATAGTACGTGACCTAACAAATAAAATGTTCTACAGTAGGATTACCACCATTACAGCATTAGCTGGACTGTTGTTTTTACGAATTCGGATGTAGTGTGGACACTCTTAGCGCACTTTTGCATACAAACCGTAAATTGCGCAAATCTATTCGTGAGAAAAATAAATACATTTCGACGTTGTTGTTTTCTCAACGAATGCATCAATTGCGCAGCATGCAATCCTCATAAAGCAGAGCAGGATAGTACAAGAGAAAGGATTTACTTTTCTAAGCAGGGAGTTGAGAAAGGCTGTACAATAATTATTAGCATTACATACACATGGAGGAATTTTTATGTGAGTGAGATGAGATTTATAAATACAGACACAAACAACAAATGGGCTTACTATCAGTCCTACTTTCATTCTTCAACAAGCTAATTGGACTTACTATTAGTGCATAATTTTATTTATCAACGAACTCAGTCCATTAGTTTTTTGTTCACGAGTCAAATGATATTAAGTATTTGAAAACGTTTGTGCGACGCCGGCGACGCGACGATCAAATTATATTGGAACGGATATCATCACAAAAATATCGAATTTGGACTTTATATTGCCAATTTGAGAATGTAAAGGCACTCTTTCATTTATATGAATGTCTGCTCTGTTTTTATAAAAGCTCTGTTCACATGTCAGGCGTATTACATCTGCAAAAAATGACGAATGTTTGGTGATTTTTAGGCTGTATATTTTATAAATCCATCATTTTTACAAGCTTTTATTTACTTTCACTTGTCTGTTGTCTGTCTGTCTGTAATCAAATCTTGCAACTTAAATTTGACCCACTTTCCGGTGTCCGATTGAGCTGAAATTTTGCATGCATGCATAAATCGGATGACAATGCAATATTATTATGACATGGAGCTGATCTGATGATGGAGCTGGAAGGTGGTCATAGGAACTCCGTAATAAAACGACGTACCCCATCGAGTTTGGGCTCATTTGATTCGTCTTGACGAGTACTTTGTGGTAATAATAATAAAAGCTTGTTTTTAAAAAGTTTTTTTTTTAATTTCACTTGTTATTATAATATGTACAAGAATGTTTTAATCTACCTCAAACTTAAACTATTGCATCGGTTGAGCTATTTTTAAGAAGTTAAAAGTTCTGGTGGTTGCATCGGTGTAAGAAAGATACCTCCATACAAAAAATGAGTCTACACCTACTCTACTGGCACCTGCTGACCATCTTCATTTTCCTTTTGACTATCGTAGCCGCCAAAACAATGTGTAAACTGCAGTTTTCTTTGGATCCACTTGGCCGGTGTTTTAATTTTATATAATTTGCCTCATCTTTTTATAGAGACCTAGCTAGCTAAATATGCTACTTTTAAAATAAAATCGCGATTTTTATTTGTCGCGTGAATTTTATTAATCTAACGGTTTTCGTGTAAAATATTCAGTTTTTTTATACGAGTCTGCCGCGAGCGGTCAAATTGAGCACATAAAATGAAACCTTTCATTCCACTTTATATTTTTATGTTTTAACTGTAAAGTTTTACTGCCTACTGGATATTGGCTAAAAATGGATTGGAATAAACACAGAATATACTACGAGCTACGGGGAAATAAAGCTGTAGTTCCACTAAATTATATGCTAAGCTGAAAGATGATATTTTCACAACTAAATAAAATAAAATAAATAAATAAAAAGCAATTTATTGACAGTAAAACAGAAAAAACAAAATACACATGAAAAAAGCATACACAGTTTGAACAATTCTATTGTCAAATGGGATAGACTCAGCTTTGTGCGGCACAGGGAGAAACCACTGCGCAGCGCTGGTTTTCAGTCTATCCCATACTCGAGCGCCGGTGTTAGTCGAGTAGTTACAAAAATAGTATCAGCGGGGTTTCTCACATAAAAAAATAATGCTACTTACAGCTAATTAACATCCACAAGATTTACTACAATTACAATATCATGTCCGTATGAGTGTGGTACCTTTAGGCGTGTGTGCGTGTGCGTGTGTGCGTGTGTGTGTGTGTGTGTGTGTGTGTGTGTGTGTGTGTGTGTGTGTGTGTGAGCGCGCGTTTGTGTGTGTGAACTAAAGGGGCTACTTGTCACGAAATTAGGCCAAAGATATTGGACTACAGCAAGTATGTTGATGTGTTCGAAAAGTGCTCATGGTAAATGAAAATTTACCCTTTTTGACAAATCAGTGGCGACTCCATCCTCTCAAGCACAGACGCTGCGTAGACTTGTCTTGTTGTCAAGTCCACTGGCATTCCATACATTCACAAAAGTACAATGTTGGGATGACAGTTACTGTTCTACTCTTGAAGTTTTAACGGGATCCCATATGTCATGCTACGGCCACATGTGGCTCTCTATTTTCCACCATTTTAATGCGAATACGTAAAAGTGCAATTATTTTTAAAAAAGTTTTGATCCGAAATGCAACATCGATTTTGCATACTGTTGCATAAAAGAACGAACAACATCCATGAAAAAGTACACGCAAGACTAATCTACTTTGAGTCCACGAATATGGAGTTATATTCATAGCTTTGAGTACTTTTTATTATTTATTCCAGCCAGTATATTATATTTTCTTCGCCTATGTTAGCTTATAGCTAATATCTACCTCTAGTGTGTTCCATCTTTACCAGTGAGTCGTGAGTTGGCACAGGACGACCGAGGCTTATCAGATTTCAATAAAACTGTAAAATACCCGAGGTCAAATATTGCATGTCGAGCCTTCGAATCTGTTCCAATACGAGTATATCCGCTGAATGGCTCTAGTTAGCATAAACTGAAACAATAGGTATCGTATTGGGTTGATTTAAATTATGTTACTGGTGGTTTTGGAGGTTAAATGGCTTATAAAATTAAATTAAAATAAAAAGGAAAGATACGATACAGACGACTCACAAATGGACCACTCTAATTAAGTTTAAGCACACAATTTTACTTTGACACGAGGCGGGCTTTGACTTTGGTGCGGGAACCGACACTTTCCGACTCAGCAGGCCCTAGTTTGGTTTTAACAACGTGTCTTTCTTTTTGCGGATGTAGGTGGTAGCAGACGCAGACAAGACCTAGAATGCGGGATAAATCCCTCCCTAGCTTCACTTAACATGATGCTAGAACACGGTCGTAATAATCGTTAGATTTAACATGCAGATCGTAACAACCAAATGAAACATAGTGCCAACACTCTTCCAGCGAGAAAATTCATTGTTCTACCAATACAATACCTCTAATACAGCCTGATAGTTCAGCAGCCCTCGTGTGAAGACATCGTTCACCTCGAGGCTCTCCGGCGACCTCGATCGCTCGCATCGATCTACTGACTTGAGAGTTGAGAGCTCTCTGGACCTATGACATAGCTTGAGTGGACTTGGGACTTAAATAGAGGCTTTGAACATAATAATATGCTCATCTAGATCTAAAAGGGCTCAACTAAAAAACATTTTTTTCAGAAAAGGCAAAAAAAAAATTATTCTTGAACACTGTAGAATTCTCTGTGTCATGTTATAAAAATATGCTTTTAAATATATATAGTTTAGCAAACATAAAAAAACCTAATTTAGTGTATTTTATTGGTCGATAGGCATTTGGTTCGGGATTTCGAAATGTGCATAACTCAAACGAGTAGTTCCCACCTGCCCTACGAGCCGCCCCATTGGTGGGGCAGGCGAAACTGTCAAATTTCTTTGCGTCTCACTCGCCCCACTTATTCGTTGTTGATTTTTGAGTTGACTCCCAGATGTCTTATATGTTACTTCCAAAGAGAAACAAAACCGAGTAAGACAAATTTTTTATTCTACGAATTTTTATTTATTTATCAACACATGCAGGTACAATTAGGTCTTAATTAAGTTAAATGAGTCCTCTACATACCCTGTTAGGGCGCTAGTTGTGTGCGAGCATGCAATCTTTACAGTTATTGAACATTATGTTATGATTTTACTTTCTTATATGACAATACAAAGTGATAAGAATATGGAAGTAAGTAGTAGTAATAATTACAATACTATATGTCATGTAATTATATATACAAAATTAATGTTATATTCATAGTGCTAAATTATTATTTCAAAAATTGATATATCGTGCGAGCACGACAGTCACACGCTAGGAATAAGGTGTTACGTTAACAACTGACGACGCGCGGCTTCACACACATCGTAAACACGACACGACATAATTCAGGAGCTAGTTCACGCCGACGTCTTTATGTCGGGATTTACAGGATCTCGCTTCACATCTCATGATGAAACACTGGGGTAACTGGGAGAACGCTGTTATTTAGATTTTTTCTAGAATTATATACTCCAAGTATTCATTTTAGTAAGATTATCTCCACTAAAATTAACGATTTTACACAAAGTTTCGCGAATCCTGTCTAAAAAACATATAGTCTATTTTATGTTACTCGGGGATAATGTAGCATTCTAATGGTGAAAGAATTATTATTTATTATACGCAGTAGTTTTGAGTTTATTTATAACAAACATAATATGTACGGCGTACGGTCGGCTACACCTAGGTGTAACCGGCTAAATCTAGGTGTACCCGCACTTCGGACTTTAGCCAAAACATATACAAAAAAAGAGTGTGTGTACTTATTTTCACGCGTTAGAAGTTATACTTCTTTGGCGTATGGAAAAATAAATAATAAATTATTAGTATCACCGTCGTATATGAAATTGATTTAATAAAAACACCAAAATAATATTTATTTATTCACACTGTTTAATTGTACCCTTACGAAACACGTGTTCTAAATATAAAAATACTAGAATATACAACTTGAACATAGTTATCAATTTTCATGCATGCCACCTAGAACTAACTTCACGATGTAGAATTTAGGTGTCGGTGTGCGCGCGCATCGTAAAAATTCACTCTCTCATCATTTTTCTCTATCGCGCCAAAAGAAGTATAACTTCAAAAACAAATCTTTCCTCGTACATTAGTAATAGATATAGACTTAGAAAGTTTAAGATTGCCAGGGATTTAACAATAATTTATTGTACTTATATGCCTCTGTATAACAAATATAGCACAGTATTTTGTAAGACTTTGTACCTATTAAATGCTTAGATACCACTGCGACTGTAATTGCCATGCTTAAATTAATTAATTAATCACTTGACAGAATTGAAAACCAAACAAAAAATGTTTCCAAAGTCAGTTAACAACGAAATAAATAAACATAACTTTGTAAAAATTAAAAAGCTTTTAAAGCTCCCGGGAAATTAATTAAAACGGAAAATAGGCTTTTGAATAATTCACCAAAAGATTTGATAAAAATGATTTACACTTCAGCTTTTTAATTAAGCGCTGTGTCTGAAATAAACGCTTGAAAACCAATAATGGATGTAGCATATAATATGCGTACATTAACTGACTCTCTTAAAACGCGTGACCAATCCCTATGAGTTTCTTGCTCGTTCTTCTCATAGAAGTGCTTTTCGATTTTTTATTGATTTGGTGTAACGTTTTGATTATGATTGATTTTTTGATTCGAAAAATTAAACATTTATTCATTTTGTATGTAGGGAATTAGTCACGAGAATAAGATAATTTTAATTGAAATATTATAAACGTTGCTGTTATTCAGGGTAAAACCTATGTACTAGTAAATGTAATAATATGTGTATAATGTTATAATAAAACATATATTTAAATGCATACTTTTTTTTATTTGGTTTGTAGATTTAGAATAAAATAACTTATCACTGTAACAAATATTTGGTTAGCGACACATCCTATAAATTGTAATTTGACTCAGACAGTGTAAGTAATGTAACCTGTTCTGTTAGAGTCTGAGCCCCAATTATTATTATTTATTTTAAATTTAATAGCTAATAAACTATTCATGGTAAAAACACTGAATAATTATGTAATAAGTTACATAGCAACAGAACTATAATACATAAGTAGTTATATAGTCGGCCGTCGAACCGCACGCTCTAATCTCATCAGCGCTCATCGTGTATGCAGATGATGGCTTCACCCCCCCCCCCCCTCCTACCCCCACAGGCCCCCGTTTGCCCCTCCCAGGGGGGGTGTGGGTAACGAACCTTGAATGCAAAACATTTGCCGAGCTATCCCCGCGTCATTTCGCTGTTATCTTTGCAGCTTTGATTGTTATCAGTGATTTTAATTACTTTCATCTCATTCGTTATAACTTCCTAGAAATAGCTAATTTATTTGGTTAGTCTCGTAGCACATCTACGCCGCAGCGATACGCTACGAGCTACTGCTACGGATCTTAAGCTAAATCTTTTCACTTTTACCAAATGGAACTGCGGTTACGAACCTTGAATGCAGAACATTTGCCGCTGTTATCTTTGCTGGTTTTATTGTTATCAGTGATTTAAATTACTTTTATCTCATTAGTTAACTCTCTAGAAATGAAATAAAATTATGAAGAGTCTTAACATCTTATAATATAATAGAATAGAAAACACTTTATTCACGGCAAATAAAAAAAACACAAACAACAATTAATACTCTTACAGAATATCTAACCATAACACTATATAAACATAATAAACTAATTACTAAATTACATCATCACATCATCATCAACATCTCATCATCGTCATCTTATGACTCTCAAGCAAGAAGCATTGACGCAGTGCACCCAGAATTTTACCTTTGTAAAATACTGGGTAACACTGTATTAGATTTAGATAACAATTCGTCACACTAAAAAAGTTCTAATTGGTCGCCAAAACCATGGGCAGCGTTATCTCTTACCATCAGGAGAGCGTCTTGCTAGTCTTCTTACTTCAATGTTTAAAAAAAAAGGTATTTTATTTGCTTTGTCTCGTAGCACGTCCACGCCGTAGCGATACTGCTACGAATCATAAGCTAAATCTCATTATTTAGTTTGAGTAAATGGAACTGTGGTAACATGCATGAATGCAGAATATTTGCCGAGCTATCGCCGCATGATTTTATCTTTGCTGGTTTGACTGTAAACTATGATTTAATTTTTAATGACATTTTGCTTAATGTATTTGTTAATAGACACTGGCCAATAAATTTAAATGAAATCTTTCTTTAACGTAGACATCCTTTGCAGAAGGTCGATTAGGTACTCCAACAGTGCCAGTTATTCTACTGCCTGAGCAGTAATGTGCAAACATTACTGTGCTTTGGTAGAAAGGTTATGTAGCTAGTGTCATTACTGGTCTCAAGAGTTTTAACATCTTTTGAGTCTTGACTAAGAAGCGGTAAACCCAAATCATCAATCGGATCATCTAATAAAATGACTGTCTAACCTAAAATCCCACCGCATTATTTCAAATAGTTTAGTTTAAATCCCAATATAGATGAGCGTGGATTTCTAAGCTTGTATAAGTCATGTGAGTCTAAAAGATTTGCTCGGGATTATCGCCATCTGACCACTGACATCCTACTACCCTATCAATATTATAGATGTGAAAGTATACACGTGTTTTATTAAAGAAAGCATACTACACCACCGATGAATATATAAATGACAAGGATGCCTGGAAACCAATGTAATATGTATTTATTCCATAAATAACAATGTATGTATACCTAAATATAAATATTAATATAGTAACAAATATTGACGTGCAAAAGTGCTATTTATATGGCTTATTTGAATAAATGATTTGAATTTTGTTTTTTTAGGGTTCCGTACCTCAAAAGGAAAAAACGGAACCCTTATAGGATCACTTTGTTGTCCGTCTGTCTGTCTGTCTGTCTGTCTGTCTGTCAAGACCCTTTTTCTCAGGAACGCGTGGAGGTAACAAGCTGAAATTTATAGGAAATACTAAGTTTTATTGCTTCTTAGAGCTGTGAAAATTTCAAACACCTAGGCCAACGCAATCAAAAGATATAGTCGAATATGTCGCAAATTTCAGCAAATTTTCGACATTACCAAATAAATCAAAACCTACGAGGCACTTCCCGTGAACTCAGAATCTTGAAATTTGGCACGAAGCAACACCTTAGAACACTAATAAAGGAAAAATTGCGAAATCCATAAATTTTTATTTGCATCATATGAAAAAAATATTTTGAATAATTTTATACCTACTACCCCTTTTCTCATGAACGCGTAAACGTATCAAATTGAAATTCATATCAAATACTCAAGTCTATAATACCTTTAAACTGTAATAAAATCAAATCTCTATGTCAACGCATTCAAAAGAAACAGCAATTTTAGTCGCAATTTTAAACTCGCAACTACTCTCAAAAAATCAAAACTTACAGGGTACTTCCCGTGATCTCAGAATCTTGACATTTGGCACGAAGCAAGTACTTAGAGCACAGATAAAGGAAAAATTGCGATAATTGTACATTTTTAGTTACATCATATAAAAATCTATTTTCAATAATTTCATACTTACTACCTTATTTCTCATGAACGCGTGCAGGTATTAAACTGAAATTCATATCAAATACTAAGGTCTATAATACCTTTAAACTGTAAAAAAATCAAACCTCTATCACAACGCATTCAAAAGAAACAGCAATTTTAGCTGTATTTTTTAACTCGCGACTACTCTCAAGGAAATCAAAACCTACAGGGTACTTCCCGTGATCTCAGAATCTTGACATTTGGCACGAAGCAAGTCCTTAGAGCACAGATAAAGGAAAAATTGCGAAAATTGTACATTTTTAGTTACATAATATAAAAAAATATTTTTAATAATTTCATACTTACTACCTTATTTCTCATGAACGCGTGCAGGTATTAAACTGAAATTCATATCAAATGCTAAGGTCTATAATACCTTTAAACTGTAATAAAATCAAACCTCTATCTCAACGCATTCAAAAGAAACAGAAATTTTAGCCGTATTTTTTAACTCGCGACTACTCTCAAGGGAATCAAAACCTACAGGGTACTTGCCGTTAACTCAGAACCTTGAAATTTGGTACGCAGAAACGTCTTAAATCACAGGCACAGGAAAAATTGCGAAAACTGTAAATTTTTAGTAACATCATATAAAAAAATATTTTTAATAATTTTGTATTTACTACCCTTTTCCTCAAGAACGCGTACAGGTATTAAATTGAAATTCATACCAAAAACTCAACTTTATAATAACTTTAAGCTGTAAAAAAATCAAACATCTATGTCAACGCAATCAAAAGAAACAACAATTTTAGCCGCATATTTTCAAACTCGCAAGTACTCGCAAGGGAATCAAAACCTACAGTATATAAAATTATACCCACTTTTCCTTAGGGTTCCGTAGAAACCCGTAGGTTTGTACGAAACCCTCGGTGCACGAGTCTGACTCGTACTTGACCGGTTTTTTTTTTTTGTATATGTGTGTGTGTGTGTACTGTGATAATGTGTTCTTAGATGGCTAAGAAATATATTTAGTTTTCTTCATTTATTCATATTAGGTGATCGCGTAAATAGCCTTTGACCAGGACCTCGCGTGACATTAAGCAACGATGAGGCTGTCGATGGTTGTAGACTAATCCTAGAAGGCGGGATAAATCCCTCGTTGACTTCACTGGACATCATGCCGGCATACGGACATAATGTTCGCTTGGCGGCATATAGTACGGACTAAATGTATGGAATCAAGATGATTCTTACGCATTACACACCACACTATGGTAGTGTGGCTCTAGATTTACTCAAACAAATATCAAAAACAAAGACAATCCTTATAAAAGCAATCTGTAGATTGTCAGACCGTGCTAAGCTGAGTCTCGTAGCAAATCGTAGCACGTCTACGCCGTAGCGATACGCTACGAGCTACGGCTACGAATCATAAGCTAAATCTCCCTATTTATTTTAAGCAAATTGAACTAACAGGTTTTGTTTTTGATGAAAATAACTAGTTTATTATATTATTCCGTGGAAGTAAAACGAACATTACGTTGGTCCAATTCAATGTAATTTTCTCAATAAGACATAAACAAAACATATTCCATATTCAAATATATAAAACGAGTAAATTAATATAAAAGGTTAGTTTGAACTACAACAGAGGTCTAACACTGGCCCTCAAACTAAACTTACTATATATGAAACATTAACCAACTACATTACTATTTAACCCAAGTTGGTTAACACATTTACGCGTTTTATCCCCGCTAAGGGGTTTAGTTAATACGTCCGCCATCATATCATTCGTACACATATATTGCAGATCAACAAACCCTTGCTTAACAATGTCTTGTACGAAATGATGACGAATGTCAATATGTTTCGTTCGGGAGTGATACATCGAGTTTGTTGCCCTGGCCAACGCAGATTGATTATCATTATAGATACGTACAGTAACGTTAACGCCAAGACATTCATGCATAAAACTCCTTATAAACAAAGCTTCCTTACAAGCATCTGATAGACCTAAGTATTCCGCTTCCATGCTTGAAAGTGCTACTGTTTTCTGTTTCCTACTTTGCCAGCTGATAGCACAGTTACCAATCTTGAAGATGTAACCAGTAAATGACTTCCGGTCCAGCTCATCAGAGCCCCAGTCTGCATCTACATATCCACTGACAGACAAACCACTCTTTTTATAAGTTAAACAATGGTTCAGTGTACCTTTCAGGTAACGTAATACTCGCTTCGCAGCCTTCCAGTGATCCTCTCCGTAGCTTTCGTTAAACTGGCTGAGGACACTCACTGCGTGCGAAATGTCAGGTCTTGTACAAACAGCTATGAACATCAGACAACCCACCAACTCTCGATACTGCAAGTTTTCACATTTGGAGTCATTTTTCAACAGTTTCAAACCACACTCCATTGGGGTAACAGCCGGTTTACACTCGGCCATATTAAACCGTTGTAAAACATTTTTAATGTAACTTGACTGATCCAAGGTGAAACCACCTTCTTCCTTTCTACAAAGTCTCATGCCGAGAAAGTGATGCGCTGGCCCTAAATCTCTCATATCGAATTGAGACATCAGCTGTTTCTTGATTGTAGACTTATCAATCTCATTATTTGAAAATAAGATGATATCGTCAACATACAGACAAATAAAACTCAAACCTCGAGCAGTATTTCTCATGAACACACAAGATTCCGACGAAAACTTCTTAAATTTCAGTTTTCTTACTAATACGTCATTTATTTTGTCATACCAACTTTTGGACGCTTGTTTAAGACCATAAATTGCCTTGTTTAGGCGATATACTTTTGTAGGATTCCTCTTGTCACGAAAGCCTTCTGGTTGCTCCATATAAATGGTTTCAGACAGATCACCATTTAAAAACGCTGTCTTAACATCAAGATGATCCGCCTCCATGTTATGTTCAGCGGCTAGAGCAAGTATTGTCCTTACAGTTGAGTATCTGACTACAGGTGAGTACGTCTCAAAATAATTTTCTCCATACCTTTGTGTATAGCCCTTGGCTACCAAACGAGCTTTAAATCTCAAAACTTCACCATTAAGTCCTCTTTTCTTCTTAAACACCCATTTACTCTTCACAGTCTTTTGTCCTGCCGGTAAATCAGTCAGTGTCCAACATTTGTTGACAATAAATGACTTGTACTCATCGTCCATCGCCTCTCTCCATTTCGCAGATTCCTCGCCTTCCAGCGCCTCCTTCACAGTGAGTGGCTCGTCGTCAGCACGATCTACTTCAGCCACGAAGATGCATTGTGATGCCAGCTGAGCGTTCTCGTTGTATTCCAACGACTCGTACGACGACGATTCATCTGGAATATAATTTTCATCGCGAAAATCATCTGTTTCACTACTGTCAGTAACATCTAGAGACATATCTCTACTTCCATCTGCCTGCCCAACTGATTCATCAGCTCCAGCATTACTTGGAGTTATAGAATCATCATTTGAATCTAAATGTGCAGGGTCTACTACACTAACAGGCTGACAGTTACATTTAGATGGAGAGATGTGGACAAGTACATCACGTTCTTTTAAAGAACCGTTATCCTTCTCAGGACGATAGAAAACATTTTCCAGAAATGTTACATTTCTGGCCTTCGTTATGCATTTCATGCTCGTAGGGTCAATGAACCTATAGCCCTTGGTGTCTTGACAATATCCTACAAAAATGCACGGTTTAGTTTTTGCATCAAACTTCTTTCTGTTTTCTATCCGTATATGAGCCATACATCCAAATACTTTAAGGTGAGTTAGATGTACCTTTTGTTTGGACCATTTTTCTTCGGGCGTAGTTCCTCTAACAGCTTTCGTGGGGGACCTATTTTTCAAATATACGGCGGTGTTTACAGCTTCCGCCCAGAAGCTTTGATCCAGCCCGGCACCAAGAAGCATGCACCTGGCTTTCTCCACGATGGTGCGGTTGGCTCTCTCTGCCACACCATTCTGTTCTGGCGAGTGAGGAACAGTCGTCTCATGGCGAATACCGTGTTTCTTTAAGAAATTCTGAAAACGAGTATTAATAAATTCAGTGCCGTTATCGCTACGAATGCTTTTCAGTGTTTTCCCGGTCTGATTTTCAACTAAAGCCTTAAACTCCATGAATTTAGTAAAAGCTTCATCTTTAGTTTTCAGAAAATAAACAAAAGTCTTTCTCGAAAAATCATCTATAAGTGAAAAGAAATATCTTGAACCACCAATCGATTTTTCCGGCATGGGCCCGCATAAATCCATGTGCACTAGCCCTAATATCTCAGTCGCACGACTGAAAGACTTTTTCGGGAACGGTAATCTAATTTGTTTACCCTGAATGCAAGAAATACAAGACTCGAACGTAGAAGTATCGTAATCTATTCCAGAGTTCATACCTTTTAGGACTTGCATACTACGCACGTTAAGGTGACCTAGTCGTTTGTGCCACTCTACTTGTGACGCCTTTTGGGTTTGTGGTACATCCTCTTGCACCGCTGGCGAAGCTTTTGAGCCTGTTTGACTCTCCATCGACACAGCCTCGTTGCATTCTGTAAAAGCTGAACAATTATTATGCCCTACAACTGATGTATCACTCCGCTCAGACTCTACAGTTTCAAGCCTATACACACCACATTCGCGTTTAGCTGACGCTATCAAGGTATCATTTTTATATATTTTACAATTTTCATCTATAAAAATAACTCTGAATCCTTTTCTTGTCAAAGCACTGACAGATAACAAATTGGTTGCCAAATTTGGCACGTAATAGACATTACTTATTGTCTTTACACTATGCTTTAAGGTTACTATCACATTGCCGCGACCGCGAGTAAAGAGTTTTTCACCATTCGCCACTTTCACTTCAGTTATGAAACCAGGCACAAAATCAGTGATCATGTCCCTGTCGTTACACATGTGGTTGCTGGCACCGGAGTCGACAATCCACACATCCTTACGCACGCACGTCGATAATGCAGTTAACATCGCCTCTCCGTTACTATTCTCTTTCTTGTTACTTGCTCCCCCCTTGCATTGTTTTGATGTGTGTCCTAACTTCTTACACTTGAAACATCTTATTTTCTTATGTGAAACAAGCGCTGTTGTTGAGCCTTCTTCATTTTTGTCACCGCGCCGCTGTACTTCCTGCATCAATTTGGCTTTTACAATTTCACTTGATAGTGAAATATTTGAGTTTTCTAGTGCCATGATTAAGGGATCATATTCGGCAGGCAAACCGCTCAACATAATAACCGCGACAAAATCATCATCAAGAGGTGACTGAATGTCGCTCAATTGTTGACTCACATCACAAATTTTTGCAATATACGCCTCCATGTCTTTGAAGTCACTCAATTTGGTGGCAAACAATATTCTGAGGAGACTCAGTCGTCGTGTAAGGCCTTTATCCTCATAAGCCTTTTTCAAATTGGACCAGGCTTCACGGGCTGTCTCCGCCTTTCGGACATGCATGTATGCAGCTGGCTGTACTGACAAACAAATTTTTGCCAGTGCTTTCAACGACCTTTTCTTAAAATTTGGGTCTTTTTCAGCACTTTCAGCCTCATCCTCGGAGATAACATCCCACAGGTCTTCATGTATGAGCAGCATTTTCAATTGAAACTTCCAGTTTACATAATTTTCATACCCTTTTAATTTTTCAATTACTGGTATAGCTGCTGCTGCAGGATTACCTGCTGTTGAAGCCATGTTCTCGTGAAAGGACCATAACCTGATGAAAATAACTAGTTTATTATATTATTCCGTGGAAGTAAAACGAACATTACGTTGGTCCAATTCAATGTAATTTTCTCAATAAGACATAAACAAAACATATTCCATATTCAAATATATAAAACGAGTAAATTAATATAAAAGGTTAGTTTGAACTACAACAGAGGTCTAACAGTTTTACACTTTGAGGAAGGTATTAAGTAATAACTGACTTCAAAAATAGGAGGTTCTCAAGTCGATAGTTAATTTATGTCTCTGAAACAACGTTTTTTTTATGAAAAGTTTTGTTTAGTTTTTCCTGTTTGATCTCATAGTCAGTTGATTTTATAACCACAAATTTTACGTAATCTTCACGTTATTTATGAAATTTTCTGAATTTAACTAACATAAAGCCTTTTCTCATTAGAGTCATCCTACTAATATTGTAAATGCGAAAGTTTGCAGGAATGTATGATTGTTACTCTTTCACGCCTAAGCGGGTGAACCGATTGAGGTGAAATTTGGTATAGAGATAGCTTAAACCCTGAAATAACATACAGGCGTAAAGCAGGTATAACCATAGTGCACATCTAGCCTTTCTAAAATACTAAGTGTATAATTTAATTCAATACAACAAAGTAAGTAAAATTTAACCGTTGACGGCAAGTTTTATGGTAAACGGTAACCTAACAGTCGCGTGCCTTCAAATTTCCTTTCTTTGTCTTTAATAATACTGAGCTTTCAGCTTTAAATACTTTCACGGAAATTTCATTTTAGCAAAGTACCTAATAAAAGTATAATTTTATGTCATTTTGGAGATTATTAATTTAAACTATTATAATTTTCTACAGATAATAAAGATATTGTTAATTAATTTGGGATTTTAGGGTTTTTTGACGTATTTGTTTTAATGGTGACTTAATAATACTTAAAAATAAAACTTTTAAATAAAATTAACTACAATGTTATCAGATAAATATATATTGAGATAAACGAGAAAATTAATAATAATGTACCTCAATGTGGTATTCCAGGGTCTATACTATCAAATTTTAGGGGTATCCGATGAAAAAAGACTTATAAGTCCGCCAATTGTACCACTTATTTAAAAATATTTCTGTTCTAAATATACATTTTAATTAATAAATAATATCTAATATGTTTCCAAGATCTTCCAAAACTAAAGCCTCCTTACCTCTCATGAGTTTATCTACATCGAGAGACAGACAAACAGCCATGCGTCGGATCGTTACAGCCTTCATTCGCAATCCATTCCACTCCTACAACCAACACGCCAAAAGAAATGAAGCAATTATTGCTCCCACATTCCTCCCCAAACACATTCCCTACACAACATCCATTACTTGCTTAATACGAAGCTATTTTTCTACTAGTTCTTATAAAACCAGCAATGTATGTCAATGTAAGCGAAAAGTTAGAAAATTTTGTCGGATGCGGGGTGCGGGACGCACGTGCAAAACGATCGATACAACGTACAACTGTTGCGCTATCACCCATCTCGCTCACTCTTAGACTTATAAACGTGTACGAGCAAGATGGAAACAAGGATTCCAGTGCCAACTCATAGCGCAAAACTCACGCACCAAATGTTCTATCTCTGTTAGTCTATAGTGGTTTGATGTGGGTGGGAGTGAGAGGGGCGATGCGGCATTGCATGCTCTTAATACGTCACAAAGGAGGTCGCGCGATGAATAACAATGCGCAGTGCGGAATGATGTCCTTTTAGATGTTCTAAACGTGGAGTAGCGTTAACGCTTACTACGCGCCTTTTTCAACTGATAACTTATGCTATATAGACGTAATACTAGAATAGAAAACTCTTAATTAAATACCACAAATATACAGAAAAACTGTTTTTTTTTTTAAAATTAAGTGTAACAATTGGCGGTGTTATCGCTAAATGCGATCACTTCCAGACATTATGGGTAGAGTAATATAAATACAACTTTATTAATAACTATTTACTTTTTATCTCACCTTCTAGGTTAAGTCTCCTACCAACTTTACGAAATCGAGGGTGGCGCTATACTGATTATGGGCAGCGTTATTTCTTACCATCAGGAGAGCCTCTTTGCTCATCTTCTTACTTCTTTGCATAAAAAAAATACTATTATTATCTTCTTATCCTAAATGGCACCAGCTTAGTAGTAAAAGTTCCAAGTTTAGTATCCCAAAGTGAAGCTAACTTAGTCACTTACACTAACTCGACAGTAAAAAGTTATTCGTTCGATACAGAATGGGCGCGCATTTAGCATCAGGTGGCGTCTCGATCGACGAATATAACTTTATTACAAAGTACCATGTGCCAAGTAAACTAATAGAATTAGCTTATTCAAAAATGAGGCTTTATATATCCATTATAATCACTACATAGAAGAAACTCAGACCCAAAACTCATTTATTGAAATAGGCTACAATGGAGCACTTTGTCAAGTCAATTTTACATTTTTTCTATTTTATTACTCTACCGCTAGTTAGCAAAACACCTCTATGAGAAAAGGAGCAAGAAACTCATACCTAGGTATTGTTTTTTAATATGTGTTTGCAATGTTTATATCTTGGTTACATAGTTTATTTTAAAACAAAGAACAATTTCTTTGGTTCAAAAAAACACATACACACGAACCGACTTATGTATCTAAAATTTGGTATGTATAGAAATTGCAATGACTTAAAAATTAAATAACTCATATGTAGCTTATATTATAAAACATATTTTATCTAAATATATAAAAGGAAAAGTGACTGATTGACAGCCAGCTGGTGTACAACCTAAACCGCTGAACGGATTGAGTTGAAATTTGGAACACAAAAGACAAAAAGGTTATATGACGTAGATCTCCGCTAAGAAAGGATTTTGCACGCGGGCAAAGCCGCGAGCGTAAGCTACTTGTGGATAAACCTCTAGACGTCTCTTTCCTCACACACATAAAGGTGTACTTATTACTATTATAGCACGGTACGTATGTGTGTGTGGTCTTACTATAGGAGCTTCACATCTGATTGAATGAAACTACGAGTACTTCTAGTAATTGTTATTGTTTGTAAAGAACTTGGATGTAATAAATGATCCCCTCTGACAATTTTATATTATTTTGAGTTGTAAATGAAAAACAGTTTGATTATCCCAAGCCAGGGTTGAATCCTGGACACAGATGCTCTAAAAACTTTTTTACGCAAACAAAAAATGTATAGGGCTCATTCTCATTTTAGCTTAAATTTGCTGGTCACACGGTTATATTTCCTAAACGGTTAAAGAAAGAGACATGAATTTTGGATAGGTGGATAAAACATGTATTAAGCTACAAAATAAATAAAGATTGTCATTAATAGACGCAAAAAATAATAATAAAATTTAACATGAAAGGTCAAAAACGGGTCCATTTTTCGTATTCTCATGGTGTCACACTTTCCGTTGCAGTGAAACATTTGGGCACTACTCTAACAAATTTCGGTGTATCTGTATATAACATATATCAAAATTTGCGCAAAAAAAATACACTTTACGGTATATAGTCTAAAAAAAGGATTTCATTATTATTTTGAATTTAAAACGACATAAAGCGGCGGTCACACGATTATAGGTGCTTTAAATTTGCATAGTTTAACGGCTGCTGTTAAACACAACATCAACAATCCAATACAGAGATCGATTCATTTCAATGATGGCCATGTTCTGCAATCGTAGAAGTAGGATCTAGGACTTATCGAGCCGTGGAAAAAAATATAATTGCTAAGTTTCAATTTATTCATGGGTGTACCGATCACTTACATGGACAAAATTTTTATGCATTGTATTTTAGTTATTTAAATCAAAGCTAGCTTTTTGAAACGCCAAAATGTGCGAGATAAAGATGTAGTATTTAATTTTATACATTATACTTAAACTTTCCAGAATTTCACCAAAAAGGGATATTTTCGTCACCAACGTGGCATCACCTTCATGGCGTTTTTTACCATGAAGGTGATTTTAAAGCCACGAAAGTGATTTTTTTGTTTAGAAAGGGCCTTTTTACCAACTAAAATGTACTTTATCTGTTATGTTAGGGTTTTAATACATACATACCAAATTTCTGACCAATAAAAAAGTAAAGTGAAAGGTAAAGGAATATCTCAAATTACGCATATTTTCTTCTGAAGTGAGGTTTGTTGTTACGTAGAATGTCGTTTTATTGTACATTTTTGGTAGATTTAGACTTTTAAAAGAGTTTTAATTAAAAAATTTGTGAAAAAATAATGACTGTATCACTTTCGTGGCGTCGAAAATTTCAAAACTGTTTTTCTTCGAAATGAAACGTACAATTTAAATCATTTATATAAAAGTTGATTCGTGTTATCCAGCTCTATACAATATTATACATAAACATTACAAATAAGCAATAAATAAGAATTGCCATGAAGGTGACGATGAGAATCGATTCCATGAGAATGAGCCATAGAGTTGATGGTGTACCTTAAAGTATGTAATATATATTTTTTTTTGTTAGTTGCATCCAGTGGTTATTTCCGCTAAAAAGTAGTGTACAGTCAACTACAAAGAGATGTATCCATGTTAGGCTTACAAAATGAAGTAAATTTTCATTTGCCACAATGAACTACCCTTGGTTCGTGACATTTCTAGTAGCAAACAAACTTTATATTATCATCGACTCGTTTAATATGCAACGATGATGTATCCCACTACTTTTCCTTAGGTGATACATAATAATAGCATTTAAAATGAATTGAATATAGTATAAGATTTGGTGGATACTGAGAATGTCACGAAGTAAGGGTAAATAATTTTTGCATACTAAAAGTTCCTTCATTTTGTAAGACTAACATGGATACATCTCTTTGTAGTTTACTGTACATATTTGTTATTTCAGAGTATATTTAACTTAAGTACCAATTTTTAGCTCAAATGATAAAGCCGTTTGGTTTTCAACAAACACACACATATCCATACTTTCCCATTTATATATTAGTAGGAAGCAAGAATTTATCTTTGCAATTTATCTACCAATCTCTACATTCAATACAATTAACTATCTAAACAGAACTGTGATGATTAACTTCAAACAATGGCACGAAGCCTCCCGGTAGATAAACTAAATGTAAATCCATTCAGTGGTAAACTGCTGGAATTGTTTCACAATAGGCATAGTAGATAGGGATGTGTTTCTACTCGACGACAATCAGATTGCTGGAATTGAGATTTAAAAAATACTTAGTTCTATATATTTTTTTGATATTTTTTACATTGTTGGGATTGAGATATAAAAATACTCTGTTTTTTTACAAGCTTTATATTACTTTCACCTGTCTGGTGTCTGTCTGTCTGTCTGTCTGTCTGTAATCAAATCTTGCAAGTTTAATTTGACCCACTTCCCGGTTTCGAATTGAGCTGAAAATTTGCATGCGTGTGTAAATCGGATGACAATGCAATATTTTTATGACATCGAGCTGATCTGATGATGGAGCTGGAAGGTGGCCAAAGGAACTCTGTCATAAAACAACGCAACCCCATCGAGTTTGGGCTCATTTGATTCGTCTTGACGAGTACTTTATGATGCAAGATGATAACAATAATTAAAGCTTGTTTTTAAAAAGTATTTTTTAAATTTTACTTGTTTATTTAGGAAAAAATGGCTGAGATATAATGCTTATAAGTGGAGGCACGCTAAGGCACACTTTGCTCTAAAATGTTGCACGCGTGACGTCATGCTCCCAAGCGACTTTAGTATGTTAGCCGTTTTAATTAGATCTACAAAACAATTTTTTTTTTATTAATCTAGAGTACATCATATTTATTGTTATACTCTACTTACAATACAATCTAGCCTTAACTTAGGCTTATAAGTATTTTACATTTGACTTAAACTGCTAGATAGACTTAAACTAAGAATGTGTCCATTAACACTTTTCCTTTTGTCTATATTGAGGAAAAGACACTTTGTTCATGTGTTCAAAACAAATAATATATAATACTTGTCAGATTATTTGGAGGCCAATGATAACCCAATAAGTGGCGAGGCGTTGGTCTAAACAATTATAAGATTAACATAATCGACTCGATAATAAAAAGAAGAATATTATATATTTTTAGACACGTTCCTATTCTTTATTAGTTATTCTGCCCTTTCAGTCAATTACTACTTTCATTAGTCAACACTAATTAAAAAAACAATATTGAAACTGTCGCCATTAACACTTGAAATTGACATTCATGTCTTGCCGCAGCTCAACTTAACTTGGTCATAACATAACATTAACATGATCCAGTATTACTTGAACTGTCTTTGAGAGAACTTTGATGTACTCGCGACAGGGAGATGTTATGTTGTCTGAATGTTGGTGAATAAACTAGGTATTCACTTAGCTCGAATGTGGTGACTTCCTATTTTACTTAACGAAATGTTTATGTCATTCCTATCTAGTTGTCAATATTTTTTTACAAAACATCAAACTAAAATAGGTAACATTTTATATTTATAATAGAAAATAACATTTAATAGATTTTTATTAGTAGTTAGGTGTGGACAGCAAGCCTTAAACTTTTTTTGACTTTTAATTGACAGACTTTCTGATAGAAAATAAAGTTGCTTTTTCCATTTCTAGGCCAGCATTTTTCTTTTTGCTCTTTTTGGTTTTCAGACAGACTACAAAATTCCATATAAAATGTTGTATGAAATGTAAGAATAGGGATGTTGACACATGTTACGAATTCATATAAACTTATGTTTTTCACATAAAAGACAGTATTTAAAAACCTATAATCACATTTTTACGATCTATTTACAAGCCAAAATTGAATAAAATCAATTTTAATTTCAATAATTTTTACTTATTGTTACGCGAATGCGAACGCCAATCAGAGCGCGTGACGTCACACCACTGGCACGCACCGCACCGCTGACTTACGCTTCCTATGAAATGTTCCTGATTTCGACACATTTTAACTATTCATAACTTAAAAACCACTGAACCGATTTTGATGCAACTAATACTGTGCCCTAAGTTGGTCCGAATTTAAGCAAAAAAAAGTCAATAACCAAAATGGATCTTATATTTTCAGAGAGACATTTTAGTTATTGACTTTATTTTTGGTTTAAGTATGGACCAACTAAGGGCACAGTATAAGTTGTATCAAAATCGGTTCAGTGGTTTTTAAGTTATGAATAATTAAAATGTGTCGAAATCAGGAACATTGCTTAGGAAACGTAAGTCCAGCCAATGGTGTGACGTCACGCGCTGTCAGATGACAGTTCGGAACGTTTTAGCCGGAATTCAAAAAATCATTTTTATTCACATATTTTTAAATTGAAATGTCATATATTTTTGCATAAAAATATGATATTCGTGTATGAAATGGGTCTATCTATCATATAAAAGCAATTCCAAAAATTAGTCAACATCCCTATTATGGAAGTTGTGAAAGTATTTTAAAGAAAGCAAACTTTTCAAACAAAATAATCTTTATGTCTCATCTTTTGGATATTTTATTGATGGCTTGTGATAACGTAACGAAGCAAATTAGTTAATTAAAGAGTATTTTATTAGGATTATTTATTAGGTCATTAATCAGGGAATCTAGATTTATTGTTATTAGATGAATGAGGTATGCCTAATGACTAAGGTCCTCTGCGTTAATGATGATAGAAAGAACAGTTTTTGGTTAAGATAGAAAGATAACTAACTTACTTTTATTAAAAAACTTTTTTAGTGCGGTGGTGGCCAAGCGATAATGTGGTGCAGATGTAATTCTACCGGGGGTAGACTTCCTTTGCAGGAGGTCGTCTAGGTGGGTACCCCAACAGTGCCAGTTATTCTACCGCCTGAGCTGTGATGTGCAAACATTACTGTGCTCCGGTAGGAGGGCACTGTAGCTAGTGATGTTACTGGGCTAAAGAGTCTTAACATTTTATGACTCTTAAGTAAGAAGCGTTGGTGCAGTGCACCTAGAATTGGGTAGTAATCTGGGTAGCACTGTACTGATTATGGGCAGCGTTATCTCTTAACATCAGGAGAGCGTCTTGCTCGTCTTCTTACTTCTCCACATAAAAAAAAATCACCGTGTTCGAATTCCGGACCCGCACCAATGACTATATTTAGTTATGTGGTGTTTTTTTCCACTAGCTTTACTGGTGGTAGGCTAGGGCTGTGGCTAGTTACCACCCACTGGACAAAACCGTGTCGCTAACCGGTCATTATGTCCGTGTTCCGACATGATGTTCAGTGAAGCCAGGGAGGGATTTATCTCGCCTTCTAGGTTTTGTCTGATACCATCTTCGGCCATACCGTCGCTTAACATCACGCGAGATCGTGGTCAAAGGCTAACCTGTAACGAATAAAAATCAAATTATAATTTAGAATTTATTAAACCGTAAAATAATTTAATAATGTATCGAATTCCGAACAATGGTAGCGGAGGCTTTTATCTAAAGTTAAGATCATTAAAAACACTTTGAAAGTATAACGAATGGAGTTAAGTCGGACGGGCGTGTTCGCTCGCCCACCCGCGTAGCACTTGCTACGGGCTACGCGGCTACGAAACGCTACGAGGCTACGAAACGCTACGAGGCTACGAAACTCTACGAAGCTACGGAACTAGGATAACTTCTTTTTTTTATACTAAATAGGCCTACGTTTGACCACATCCCACCTGATGGAAAGTGAAAATGCGGTCGACGATGGATCACGTAAGATGCCTAGAAAGGTACCTATTCACTCGTGCCTTGAAGATACGCAAGTTGTACCACTTGGAAAACACGGATGACAGGAAAATGTTCCAAATGCGACCAGTTTCATTAAAAATGATGAAGCAAAACTTAACATAAATAATATGAAAAATTGAGGATTGATTAGACGACTTTTTCTATTTTTATTTTTATTCAAGCATTTCATTTTATAGGATAGGTTTTAGGAAGTATAGCTCCGCTAAGAAAGGAATTTTGAAAATTCAACCCCTAGGCTCACCTTCCTAAAAGGAAAGGAGAAAGGGGCTCAAATCAAACTGATGAACAGACTTGGAATACAGATAGGCTTTACGACGTTAGTACACAATTATTAAGAAAGGAATTACAAACATTTAACCCCTAAGAAAAGGGTCCTAATCAAACCGTTGCTCATTTAAAATACAGATAGGTTTTGTGAAGTACATCTCAGTTAAGAAAGGAATTTGTCACGCGGATAAAGCCACGGAAATAAACTAGTAACTAAAATAAAAGCTACTCTTAGGCTACTTTTAGTATGCTGCGGGTTTCCCCACTGATTGCTTCACGTAGATTTAACATAATAAATGAGTTTTTAAAACGGAATGCATATAAAGCAGCTAAAGAAAAAATACATAAAGAGTTTACCATAACGCTTCGCTTTACAAGCGGAATTATGTAGGGGTGGCACATAACACATTTTTAATTTCTGTGTGTGTGTGTGTGTGTGTGTGTGTGTGTGTGTGTGTGGACGTGTGTGTGTTTGCGAATTACACTAATATTATAAATGCGAAAGTTTGTGAGAGAGTGTGTATGTTTGTTACTTCTTTACGCCTAAACGGGTTAACAGGTTGAGCTGAAATTTGATATAGAGATAGCTTAGATCTTTTTTATCCAAGAATAATTTACATCATCAACGCATACTCTGGAATAACATATAGACCACAGTACATCGGGTAAAACCGCTGGGCGCAGCTGATAAAAAAATAGATAGTAAAAAAATGAATAAAATAAAGCCCATCAGGTGTTGAGTACCTATTATTTTGTTCTCAAGTTAGGTTCAGTAACGGGTCAGCCCTATCCGTCAGTAAAAAGTCACCGTGGAGTGTGAGCGTCGAGTGTACGGAGACGCATTGCAGACGCATTTGCATACATCCTTATATTGTACCGCACACTGCTCATTACTAGAGGCACTTGAATATACTAGCTATTCGATTTTTAAAACTATCGCGAGTGTTTTTTTTATAACTAAAACAACAAAAACGGTAAAACTCACGTCTAATATTGTCGAGAATATCTCGACGACGGTTTTAGACAATGCTGTGCTGCGTGAACCCCTGATGAAGCACATCGTAATTGTCCGAAACCGTGGTCGAGATATTCTCGACAAAATCAAAATATTACACGTGAGTTTCGCCGTTTTTGTTGTTTTAATTTATAATAGCTATTGCTAGTTGTGTTCTACTGTTTTACCCACAGAAAAATAACTTTTATGTTTTATTGCAGCATTTTTGATAGGTTAACCTTTGACCACAATCTTGCCTGTTCATGGCTGAAGAAATTTTAACACAATTCGTTTAGCGCAGCGCTTTTAGATTTTGTTGGTTTAGCGTTCAATCAGTAAGTCAGATACTTACATTTTTTGTTAAGATTTATCTATTTTTCAATTTGGGTAAGAACAAAATCATGAATATTAGATAACATTCTATTAAATACAATATAGATTAAACTTAAAATACCTTTGAAATAAAAAAAAAGTGTTACAAATAATTGTAATTTATAGAACTTATTATCCTAAAAAACTCCTACTAAATACTCCTAAAACCGGTTTCGGCTTTACCAACCATTTATTATCAGTTTTCATAATTATTACCAGTTCTTTTAATGGAGGAATCAATTTTATTCCCAAGGAGCAAAGCCGTGGGTGGCTATTTCGGAATAATTAAGCAAATCATATTTCTCGTTTAAAATTCATGGCATTTTCATGGTAATTATCAACTCTGCAGTATAATTTGGATTCCCTTATATCTTGAAGCATAATGGCATATTCCATTAACTAAATGGAGTTAAGAATATGAAATTTTCTTTAATGATCTCGAAACAAAACTTGGAGCGGCCAACAGTTTCACTTATGTATTTTTGACACCAACGGCCCTGATGGTTAGCAGTTACCGTTGCCTTTACACACTTTCAACACGACTCAATAGGCTCATTGGCTCTTTTTGCGAATTAAACTGGTTAGATGGGCATAGCTATTAAGTTCTTATTGATATTATGCCGTTATCCGTGTTTCCCGAGCATTACAATATGAGAATGTTCAAGGCACGACTGAATGAGTAGTAGTGTGGTACCTATGTTTTTCCATAAGTGATTCATCATTGTTCGCATCTTACTTTCCGTCAGATGGGATGTGATCAAACGTGGGCCTTTTTAATATAAAAAATATAAATGCACATATTTATAAACACAAAATGATATTTGTTTTTCGGCCCACTCCGTTGAAGTTGTATATTAATAAGTCAGTCAGTCACATTTTTTAGAAATTTTTTAACGGGTAAAACTGCTGTAGGTTAAAGGCTAGTTTTCTAAGAAGGCTCGATAATGCGGCACGACCGGTCTTAGTAAAGTTATCCAGTGGATCCCTAGGGAGAGCCAAAAAGGACAGAGGGCGACGACTCGGGACCGATACATCCATCATGATATATCTTTTCTATCTATCCGCTACGCTCGTATATCACACAATTTGCGTGATGGATGTAGGCCTACTTACTCGCGACCTACTTTGTGTAATGGTCAACTTTGCTAACTTTGGAATTGGACAGGATATATGTATATATGTTATTTTAATTATAAATAGGATTACGTTTGACCACAGACTTGATGTAAAGTGCAAATTATGCGGTCGAAGTTCGTCCATTAAGATACCTTGTAAGATATCTCTTATAGTTATATCGCGCGGGAAACACGGAATTTGTTCTAAAAACCTACCAAATTTTTAAAAATAGAAGATAGAAATAATTTTTAAATTAAATAATAATGTAATAGAATAGATATGTAGATAAATATTGGGTAGTATGTTTGAAACAACCGAGACCTATTTTTAAGAGTCATCCGAAACATAAATTTGAATTGTTAAACAAGGATTTGGAAACAGGGCCTGTGATTACAAGCTGGATGCAAGCTATAGGCTATCGTTGAAATAAAAAATAAAATGTGGATCGCGTGAAATTGTCTCTAAGATTTATTCCCGTCCCTCAGATGATTATTTTGTCCACACATTGAGATTTGTACCCTGTGCCTTCAAATTACAACAAAAGTATCTCAAAAACATCTTAATCTTGAGATGTATTTAGTAAAGTATTAAGGTAGCCATAGTAGGTGGTTTCCAACAGGGTGGCAGCAGGGAGGAGGGTGTTGCTACCCCAGTTTAGAAGCTCGCCGCTAATATAATAAAGAGGTAAAACTTGCCGAGGCTCTCCCGGCGAAGGCACGTTTTATTTCACTCACATCTGTCTTTATAACGCTGTGAACTGTAATGGCTGAATAAACGACTAGTTGAAGCTTACAGCTGCGTTCGGGTTAAGATTAACCTTTCTTAGTGGCTCTACGTTGTTTTTCATTCATGGTCTGACCACAATCTTGTGTGATGTTAAGTGACAATGCGGCCTTAGATGGTAGTTGATTAAACCTAGAATGCGGGATAAATCCCTCCCTGGCTTCCCTGAACATCATGCCGGAAAACGGTCATAATGACCGCTTGGTTGCGCGGTTGTGTCCTAGTCTTTTTCGAATTCAAAGTTCTTTTTACCTAAATCCGAGTCAATATTCGGAGGTAAGCGACTACATTAGTGATCATTCAGAATTGGACCACGACAAGGCAGCGTGATGAGCTTTTTTATTCCATAATAAGTTAGCCTTTGACCACGATCTCCCATGATGTTAAGCGACAATTTGGCCATAGATGGTGGATGGTGGTATTATACTAAACCTAGAGGAGCGGGGAAAATCCCTCCAAGCCCTAATTAAAGTGTTAATAATAGTATTAGCTGCCAGAAGTTTTCCACCGTGAAATAGGACCTCTTTTGACATGTATTTTTAGTCTGTGGTCATTGTCTATGGGGAGAGAGAATTTTATTTGTATAATGGCGGGTTACATCAGATCCTGATATTTATATAACGCTATCAACATTTATATCTGTAAATAATATTAAAATATGACATTTATTTATTATTAATATTATTGTATATTATATTTAGGTTATCCTTACTATCCTATGCTCTCCTTCTTTCCAACTTCCCTGGTCCTATGTAAATATTTGTAAATGTTTCGATTATTATTGTAAATATTTGTTTCCCAAAGTTATTATAATCCTATAATTGTAAACCTTAAAACCTACCTAAAAATGAAGAAAATTAAGAAACTGGCAACAATCTGAAGACTTGAAGAATGGCACCAATGCAAAACGCACGGGGACCATAAAGAAAGAAAAAAAAAATGGCGGGTTGTCGTTTTGTTAAATATTTTTGTTAAATAAAATTATAAATGTCTCCACGGCTTTTAATAGCATTTAAGGGTGAATCCTGAGAGACAAAATTTTACGTGTCTGGGGGAATAAACTACCCGTAAAATAAAAATTCTACCCAAGGGTATTTTTTTTCTGTTAGTTTAAGGTTTAATATACTTAATGCATGATAGATATAAGGTTAAATTTAGCTGCAAGTATCTGAAAAAAAATGTTAAAGCCCTGAAATTTGATTACCATGGGGTGTCCCTTACACTTTTTTGGAACAAAATATATTTTTTACACCAATTTATAAACGGAATTTTATTAATTGCTGTGATCTAAGCTGTAAAGGGTGAACTGTTGTATGATCAAAAAATACGCGAAGACTGTACACAGTGTAGTTTTAGAAAAAATAACAAATTTAGGTTTGTCCCCGGACAAAAAGTGATTCCCATGGCGCGCGACATAACTACTCACATTTCACAAGCCACAAGACTTAGAAGCTTGTACGCACGCTGTTGGCTAACTTCAATTGCGCTCTAAACATCGTAAAGAAATGTTACTCCTCTCGTGGTTATAAACTGGATTTACGAAGGTGAGAAATTGATTACTGTGATTTTGGTTCACTAGATCATTGATTACCAATTCCATGTTTAAAAATATTTTTTTATCCATTACGGTTTTTTGACTAGGGTGTGCAGTTAGGAAAAGGGTATTGTTTATCATATATAATCTATTATTATTGGTCTATAATTATGGTATTTAAAAATATTGACAAAAAACTATACAATTTTGATTTCCATGGTATTGATTCGCATGGCGTTTTACCACGGTGATCAATTTTCCCTTGAGAACGTATTTTTTTTTTAATCCCATCAATATGGGTATCAAATGAAAGGGCTTGATAAGTAAAATACAGTGCACGATACAAAATCAAAATCCAAGATGGCCGCCGCTACAAAATGGTGGATAACCTCTTTTTTTTTTCATTCCCATCAATATGGGTATCAAATTAAAGGGCTTGACAAGTAGAATACATTGTACTAAAAAGCCTAAAAATAAAACAGGTAAAAAAAGTTTTAAGTTAAACGGTTTTATTGTAAACATGTACTAAAAGCTAAAAAATAAAATCGTGAGGCACGTCAAATATCTAAATCTCTAATGAACATTTTCACTGATAGTTGTAGATATTTGACGTGCCTCACGATTTTATTTTTTAGCTTTTAGTACATGTTTACAATAAAACTGTTTACCTTAAAACTTTTTTTGCCTGTTTTATTTATATTGTACTATAGTAGACTTCAGTCCAGATTAACCTAACTAATGATAAATATACAATCTGATGACAGCTTCTGGAATCCTGTCAGTGACTGTGACTGAAAACTTAATCTCATATTCTAGGACTATTTATTCAATATTTTTACATTGTTTAAGACAGCAATACGTTGATTTTATCTGGGGGCACGGTAGTGCCCCCGCCAAGTCGAGCGCGAAGCAAGCACTGCCGTACCATCCTTTACAGGAACCATTTCGCCGCATTTTCAGGCCCCTATTTGAGAACCTCTGGATAAGACCAGAACACAGAAATTTTCGTCATCCAGTAAGCTATAATTACATACTTAAAATCCAAAATTTCAAGTCTGTAGGTCATTAAGTTCCGAAGTTAAGCGAAAGCAAAGTTTCGCATTTACGACACTCACTCACTCACTCACTCACTCATGATCATCAAAATAGAACTAGTACTTCCCATAAACTCAGAGAGCTGAAATTTGGTACATACTTAGAATTTATTGTATAAACCATAGGAAAACTAAAAAAACATGCAATTTCGGTCTCGTTTTCAAGATAATTAATCTGCATAAATAACTTTGTAATCTCATATAAATGTTTAGGATTACAAAGTTACATTTGCAGTCAATGGTTAAAATTGTGTAATATCCAACTTATTAATTCAAAATATATTTAAAGCATAGTATATGTATATATGTGTGTGTGTGTATGTGTGAGTGTGTATATGTGTCGTAAATCGTCAGTTATGATCAGGCGATATCTAGCGTGGCCAACTAAAATAAGAGCCCAACCAAACTATTAAAAGAGATCGACATACCGCCTTTACTACAAGCTTTTATTTACTTTCATCTGTCGGTCTGTCTGTCTGTAATTAAATCTTGCAAGTTTAATTAGGCCCACTTCCCGGTATAATATTATGATGCATTTGACTAAGAGTGAACGCACACGTATCTAGATGGCGCTGACTGTATTTTAAAACACGCTTACGGTTTGTATTTCTGATAACCTTATAATATAGCGTTTCTACAAAAATAAGTGAAATCCCATCAAAAACATTATGTAAAAAACTAGCCAAGTCTCGATGGAGCTGCTTGTTTATCTCTAAAAAGTAATGAAATCTAGACAAAGTCGTGCCAAGTATAAGGTTCCTTACTGCGATTTCTTTATTATTATAGTTAATGTTGTGTGACTTGGCCGTTGAAGGGTACACAAGGGTATTATACCAGGTGTTCCATGACACTATTGCACCAATCTGTCCGCTACCCATTGACGATAGAAAATTTCCACTTGGAAAACGTTGATTGAATAACCAGTCAATTGTAGGCTTGATAAAGCTGCGTATTTCAATAATACTTATGTTTAGGCGATTCAAGTGTCATGGAGCATCTGGTTTTGTGCCCTTGTGTACCCTTCAACGGCCAAGTCACACAACATTAACTATAATAATAAAGAAATCGCAGTAAGGAACCTTATACTTGGCACGACTTTGTCTAGATTTCATTACTTTTTAGAGATAAACAAGCAGCTCCATCGAGACTTGGCTAGTTTTTTACATAATGTTTTTGATGGGATTTAGTTTACATGATTATTATATTAGAAAGCCAATATAGACCTTTTTAATACTTTATGTTTGGTGTATATTTGTTTGGATCACCGTTTTTAATCATTCCTATTTTATATGATTAGTATGTAGAGGTCAATATTTAAATAATAACATAGAATTCAAACAAAATAGTTTTAATTTTGATTCCCATGCCACACTTTATTGATTCCCGTGGCACCAAAAATTTAAATTTAAATATCTTCTGAACAAAACAAGTTATAATGATGCCTATTTGATGGATGTGCTTATAATTATGGTAAATTTGATGTTTTACATGTAAAATTCAATAATACTTTGATTTAAAATCTGCCACGGGAATCACTTAAATACGCCCGATCTCAGGATTTACCCTTAAACTGGTGCTACTCATTTACACAAATCGTCAACATGGACTAATTTAATACATTAGCAGTGGTGTTTTTGTTTATAAAAATACCTCCTTTACCTAGCTTTACCCGAATCTTTTCGTAACGAAGTAAAGACTAAGTTATTGTTCAAACTCAAGAAAATAAGTTAAAGTCAGAACAATCGGCGTATATTTCTGTAAGTTGGAACGAAATAATAAGCAATCGCTTGGAAGTTACAACAACTGAGAACACAATCATTGTTCACGAAGTTCTTTAACTAAATTGATAGAAGGGGAATGAAATACAACTTGTTTGAACAAAGTTTAAATGAAAAAATATTATTGTATTTATAACACTTTAAACTTTCACGATTTAAACTCGGTCCTCCAAAAAATGCTCTTATTGGTCACACATTTACTTGGTTGTATGGAAAAGATTAGATTTTTTTTAACTATTAGCGTTAAGATCGCCAATACTTAGTTTTTTCTATTGTGTTAGTAAATAAGTTCTTTTTGTACATTTTCTTTTGTGTTTCAATAAAGTGTTGTCTTTATTAGGTAAGTCACGTTCTATTTAAGTAGTTATTGGTCACACTGTAAAACCGATCCTGAGAAACCGACTTCTGTAATTCTAGAAGCCTACAACTACAACACCTATGGATACTGAATACATAGACTGAAATCAATTATTTAATAATAGAATAGAATGAATCCTTATTGCATACCAAAATACAAAAAAATATGATATAACATAATATAACAGTCGGCGGTCTTATCGCATAAAGCAATCTCTTCCAGACACAAAAACAACAAACTCTTTTTTATTTCTAATTCAAAATCTCTTTACATAAATTAAACCAAAATCGTGCTCCAATCTATGAACACAAACTATAAGACAAAACCTATACAAACCAATCATTATCGACGAGAAGGAAAAGAGAAGGAAGAAAGGGAAAGGAAAATTTATATGCAAAAGGTAGGAGACAAAAATGACAGAAAGAGTCACGCGGCTGTAGTGGATAAGTAGTAAGTATGTATGTAACTATGTATGATGTAAGCCTTAATATAATCTATTGAATAACAATATAGCAGTCAGTGTTAAAACAGCATTCACTAGTTTCATTTCCCTCCACGCCGATCCCTATATGGCGACCCTGCCTAAAAAGGATCGCGCGCGCGCGCCGCGACGCAGCGTTCGCGTTCATCTTATATTACAATAGATAAAGTTGGACTTTAAAATAAATTAATTAAATTGAAATAAAATCTAACAAAAATGTGAAACTCGCGTGTGCTTAAAGAGGACGTTTTCATAAACCAAAATGCCGCAGGAGGCAGCAATTCGGCATCCACTCAACAGTTACAAATTCATTTGTCGACAATCAGCATAATTCTCATCGTAATGTGCACAATAATGTTTCTGGGAGTGTGCTATATCATCTACAAGCAGTACAAGAAATGCCACCAATCGTGGATTCGACAACAAATCGCTGGTAACATTCTGCGACGTTCAGTAATCCGGAACAGAGCCCGAGATGATGTCTACGAGATTAACTACCGAGCTAACGGTTCTGGTGCTGGTGCTGGCGGTGATGACCATCCCAAATGAGGCTGGTCCTGATCTTCTGTCCTGAGTGTTGGCGACAAAGCGTGACTTAAAAGTGATAGTGTTGTGCGGTAACTAAAGTGCGTAAACTAATAAAAAATTGCGAACTATTGCGGATTTAATACGGTATTTAAATATTGAACTATGAGCTGAACTAAAAGTATTCAGAGTAAATATATTATAAATTTAGAATTAATTGTATGTGCCTAACGTAGTGTTTTGTAATATGATATGAGTGTAGAGGATTTATGCCAATTATGTAATGAACTTTTGATCATACGAGCATATCTGATAAAAATAGGCCCTAGTAGAAGAAAAGGTGATGTCATAATTAGAAAAATTAAAGAGGCTGATACGATAGTAGCTAAGTTTAATAGAATTTTTGAAGAAATAAGTAAATTGTCTGATAAAATAGAGATTGAGGAAAGTTTAAGATTAGACAGAAAGAGGCAAGAATTTATTAATTTGTACGATAGTATTTTAGATTTGTGTAGTAGTAACCCTCCCCAAGGAGACGACAAAATGGCGAAATTTGATATAAAGATTGCGATGAATTTATTACCAGTTTCATCTGATGATGAGGTAAGCATTAAACAATTAATTGACGGTATTGATTACTATCGGTTAGAGCTAGACGGAGAATCCCAAAAGAAATTGATAAATTTTGTGCTTAAAAACAGACTTTCACAGAACTCGAAATTAAAATTAGAGACGAAATATGATAGTGTTGATGACTTGATCGCGGCTATGAAATTGCATTTATTGCCAAAGAAATCTTCCCCCGCAATTCAGGCTAAGCTAAATAATTTTAGGCAAAACAGTCTTTCATTAGAGGACTACGGAAGACAAATTACTAACATGTTTGTCGACCTGACGATATCCCAGTCCGAAGGAAACGAGTCAAACTATAAAGTTTTAAAACAAATAAATGAAAAACAGGCGATTAAAGTTTTTGCGGACGGACTGAGAAATCGTCGCCTCGGCACAATTATAACAGCCAGAAACTATTCGTCCTTGAACGACGCAGTGCAGGCGGCCCTAGATGAAGACTCTCCGCCGCCTCACGCTAGTAACATCATGACTATGCGTTATAATAACAACTATAATAACCGATATAACAATTACAGAGGTCGTTATAATTGGCAGCCAAGAGGTAACCGCGGATCAGATTGGCGAGGAGGACAACAACATCATAACACGAACAACCAAGGTCGTGCGACGGTAAGAGGCGCGAGACGTGGTAATTCTCAAGGATCTTCCAGACAACGCGGATATCGAGGTAGGTCATACTATAATAATAATTACAGCTATGGACATCAGCAAGAAACGGGTCAACAGCAGCAGCAGCCGTCAATGCATGTTTTGACCAACTTAGAGAACCCTGAAACATCCAACAACGCAGCAGAGTTTTTTCGAGGCTAAAGAGATAATTATGTCTTGTAATAATACTTGCCATATAACTATAGGTACCTTAGATAATAGACAACATGACATGTTAGTTGACACGGGCGCATCAATATCTGCCATAAAGTACCAACACGTGAGCGACCAGAACATTCCTATCCATAACGAGAATCTTGTAGTCAGCGGTTTAGGAGGTAAAATCAATGCAATCGGATATGTTTATCTTGATCTCGTCATAGAGAATCAGATAGTGAGCCATAAGTTCTATGTTTTTAATTCTTTGCCTTGTAAAGCTAGTGGCATACTGGGACATGACTTTTTAAGTAAACATGATGCAGTTTTGAACTTTGATCGTTACACGTTAACTTTGCGGAATGGAGATTCGGAAATAAATATACCCTTAATAATGAGCAACAATTTAATAAATATACCTGCTCGATCCGAATCTATTCATTTTATACAAACATCTGTAACAGAAGAGTGTGTTATAAATCCATCAGAAATTCAGGAAGGAGTTTTTGTTGCAAGTTCTTTAGCAAAACCCACACAGGGGCGAATACCAATACGTATCTTAAATACAGCAGAACAAGACTTACAATTAAATTTGAGTGAATTTAAACCGGTTATACTCTTAGCTAGTGAATTTGATATTTTGTCTTTCGATAATCCCAATAAGAAATCTGATAGAGTCAAAACATTGTTAAACACACTAAAGTTAGATCACTTAAATAAAGAAGAAAAGGACACAATTTTATCTGTATGTGCTAAGTACAATGACATTTTTTATATTGAGGGAGATAAATTAACCACCACTCCATTGTACAAACATTCAATAACTTTGAAACCCAATGTTCCCCCAGTGTACTCAAAGCCTTATCGACTTCCACATTCTCAAAAGGGCGAAATTAAGAAACAAATTGATAATATGCTAGAACAAGGAATAATTGAACCATGTAACAGTGAATGGAGTAGTCCAGTTCTTCTGGTACCTAAACGATCAGACAAAGAGAAGAAGTGGAGACTAGTTATTGACTACCGAAAATTGAATAATTCTATTGCGGATGATAAATTCCCCCTGCCTAATATTAATGAAATTTTGGACTCATTATCCGGGTGCATATATTTCACACATTTAGATCTTAACCAGGGATTTTATAACATTGAGCTAGAAGAGTCAAGTAGGAAGTATACGGCATTCTCTTCCGGTCAGTATCAAATGACACGAATGCCTATGGGTCTTAAAACTAGCCCTAGTTCTTTTTCGCGGATGATGACTATGGCAATGGCTGGTTTAACATATGATAAATGTCTTTGTTATCTTGACGACTTGATTGTTATGGGGAGAAACCTTGCAGATCATAATAAAAATTTAATAGAGGTTTTTGAAAGAATCCGTAGTACTAACTTAAAGTTAAATCCATCAAAATGCGATTTTCTGAAAAAAGAATTGCTCTATTTAGGACACGTGGTGTCTAGTGAAGGTGTCTTACCGGATCCAGAAAAGACTAGTGTTATTAGCAATTATCCGACCCCGCAAAATAGTGACGAAACTAGGAGATTTGTAGCTCTGGCAAATTACTATAGAAAATTTATTCCAAATTTTGCAGACATTGCTTATCCTTTAAATTCTTTATGTCGTAAAAATGTGAAATTTAATTGGAACCAAAACTGTCAAAATTCTTTTGAAAAGTTGAAAAAATGCATTATGACTCCACCGATATTGCAATACCCTGATTTATCAGATAAAAACCAATTTGTAGTGCAGACCGATGCCTCTGGCTATGCAATCGGCGCAATTTTGTCTAATTCAGATGGTCGTCCAGTTTCTTTTGCCAGTAGGAGTCTAAATAAAGCGGAACGAAACTACCCAACGATAGAGAAAGAATTGTTAGCAGTAGTATGGGCAGTCAAATATTTTCGTCCTTATTTATATGGTCGAAACTTTAAAATTGTAACCGATCATAAACCCTTAATATACTTATTTAACATGAAGGACCCATCAAGCAGATTGCTCAAATTTCGACTTATACTAGAAGAATATGACTATGTGATAGAATATGTGAAAGGTAAAGAGAATGCAGCTGCAGATGCATTATCTCGAGTGATAGTGACTTCGAAAGATTTAAAAGAGATGAATGAATGTGTACTAGTGATGACGCGTGCTCAAAGAAGAAGAATGAATGATAATGACTTACAGAGTGATACGAGTCATAACGACGACATTAGGCCTGATCAACCGAATGTAGTCGAAATACAAACTAAACCCAAGAAAGGAGTAGAATTGAGATTTACGGATAGACAGACATTAGATTTATTACGGAGTAAAAATGAAATAAAATGTGAAAATAATAATTTCTCGTATGATAGTGTTCACTCTAATTTGTTTATAAACCCAGCTTCTCAATCACAAATGACGCGAGCCGAATTTGCGAGAGAGCTGAGTAAATTTTGTAAAGAAATATCGATCGATGAAGTGTTCATATTAAAAAATAAAGATACAAAAGTATTTGTAGAGAAATTAGTGAACGAGATAAAAAATAATAATAATTGGGAGGGCCCTCGGTTATGTATTTTAAAAGATGTAGAGCGAATAGATAATATTGACGACAGAAAGTTTATATTGAACGACTTTCATCTGTTGCCCACTAGTGGCCACGCGGGAAGCAGACGAATGTTAAATAACATCAAAAAGTATTATTTTTGGCCTAATCTAGCGAATGATGTCAATAATTTTGTTAGTAAATGTCCTAAATGTCAAAAGCAGAAGTATACTATTATAGTTAAGGAGCCAATGGAAATTACGTCAACGGCAAATACAGCTTTTGAAAAAATATATTTAGATTTAGTAGGTCCACTTGATAGAGACAACAACAATTACACATATGCCCTTACGTTGCAATGCGAACTCACCAAATATGTATGTGCGATACCCCTTACTACAAAATCATCAAGTGAAGTAGCGCGAGCCTTTGTCACAGACTTCATATTGCGATATGGTATTCCAAAACAGGTAGCAACAGACAGAGGTGCAGAGTTCATGGCAGACACATTTAAAGAGGTATGTAAACTTTTAAATATTACTAAATTAAATTCCACAGCATACCACCATGAAAGCATCGGAGCGTTAGAAAACTCACACAAAAACCTAAATTCTTTCTTGAGGATTCATGTAAGTGAAAGACCTGAAACGTGGAGTGATTGGCTACCCTTCTGGAGTTTTGCGTACAATACATCTGTACACACATCAACGAAGTTCACACCTTACGAACTAGTCTTCGGTAAGAAATGTAGTTTACCCAGTAATCTCACTAAACCAGTAGAACCATTATACAATCACGATAGTTATCCCCTTGAACTCAAATATAGACTACAAGTATCGCAAGCAGAGGCGCGTGACAACCTTATAGCGAGTAAGCATAAACGTAAAGATAAATACGATACCTATACAAAGTCAGTCAAATATAAACCTAATGACAAAATTCTCATTAAAAATGAGTCTGGTAATAAATTAAACAATCTCTATACTGGTCCTTATACTGTGATTAGGGACTTATCGCCAAATGTAGAGGTAGATATTAATGGAAAGGTAGATTTAATTCATAAGAATAGAACTAAGCTTTATTATGAATAACAAACTAATTAAGATATAGATATAAATTGTATAACAGTTTAGATTGTAACAACACTTAATGTGTTCTTTGTTATGATTTGAGCGAAACTTGAGAACATGTTATGCATTGTTTAATTATAATGTCATACGTAATGTAGCTATTATTAAGATATTAAGATTTATATTTTATAAACACGTAGTTATTGTTTTGTTTAATTATTACTTTATAACTATTGTAATCGAAAAATAATTAAACAAAATGTGTAATTGAAATTGTAATCAATTTGCTTTATGTACAATATATTTAGAAAATTGTTTTTGTTTGTTTATTGGATATTATGAAAAAAAAAAAAATGTACTTTGTAATTTTTTTTTTCTTTCTCTCGGTAGGAGATGTAGTGGATAAGTAGTAAGTATGTATGTAACTATGTATGATGTAAGCCTTAATATAATCTATTGAATAACAATATAGCAGTCAGTGTTAAAACAGCATTCACTAGTTTCATTTCCCTCCACGCCGATCCCTATACGGCAATCTCACTTGCTCTAAAAGTCGTAAGGAAAAGCAGTAAAGTTAAAATTGCAGATTGCAAATTTATCAAAGAGCTAGCAAATTGGGACTGGTTTTTTGGGAAACCGGCACAAATTTGGAGAAAAGGAAAAATAAGCTGGGAATTTTTTAGAAAGCAAGTGAGATTTTCACGGAAGAAACGATTGCCTAGAGGAAATATAAGGTGTGGATTTAATATATCAGGAAAAGAAAAAGAATACTGGGATATAAGACTAAAATGGAAAAGAACTGTCTCAATGCGGAAACTAAGCGAAAGAATTAAATGAGACCAAAAATTCTTGCCAAAATACTATAGCTATTCTGGAAAAAGGCACGCATTGATATTCTTAGATTTGTCAAAGGCGTTTGACACCATCTCAATTCCCAAGCTACTCTTGAAGATGGAAAAGATGGGTGTAAGAGGTCCTGCACTAGATATTTTTCGTGATTACCTCACTGACCGCTATCAGTGTGTAAGGATCGGTGGTTATATTAGTGAGGACAAACCCCTAATGTTTGGCGTCCCACAGGGGAGCATTTTGGGCCCCTGTCTGTTTACGTTATACATAAATGACCTCCTCACCCAGGATGACCTCCCAGACTGCCAGATATATGCGTACGCAGATGACACTGCCCTCATCATTAACGCAAATACGTGGACTGAAGCAAAGTCTAGGGCCGAATTTGCTCTAAATAAGGTCAATTTGTGGTTAACTAACAATTTACTTACCCTGAATGTTGATAAGACTAAATATGTAACCTTCTCAGTTAACACAAACTCTCAGCCCTTACAAAACTCCTTTTCCATCGTTGCTCATAAGTGTCAGACAAGAGAAAATTGTAATTGCTCCACTTTAACCAGGGTGCATGAAATTAAATATCTAGGAATACACATAGATAGCTGTCTTAGTTGGAAAATACACATTAATAATTTAACATCACGATCCAGACGCCTAATGTACATATTTAAAAACATTAGATCCTCAGCAGATCTTGACACAATGTCAATAGTGTATTATTCACTTATTCAATCAATACTATCATATTGTGATATAGTGTGGGGAGGTGTTAGTATTACCAACCTACTTCCATTAGAACGAGCCCAGAGGGCCATCTTAAAGGTTATGTTAAAGAAACCTATGATATATCCTACATTCACATTATATCAAGAGATAAAAATGCTTTCAGTAAGACAACTATATATATTGCACACTATCCTACACAAGCATCGAAACTTTAAATACACACAAGGCACTCACACAACACTCACACGCCGACTCCCTCATAGAGTATGCCCTATCGTAAGACATCGTACATCACTTGCTGCCAGGCATTATGAAGTTCAAAGCCAACGGCTGTACAATAAAATTAACAAAACCCTGAACATTTTCCCCCAAACCCACAATAAAGTAAAAAAACATGTAAGCGACTGGTTGAAGAACCTAAACTATACAGAAACTGAAGAACTTGTAAAACCAGCTGCAATATAATGAAACCATGCAACATACTTAAACAAACTCGGAGTTTGCCGCATTGCACACCACACACACACAGACATATATATATATATATAGTTTATACAAGCACACACTAGCACGCACGCAAGTACGCACGCAGGTTATTCACATGTACGCACATACACATAGACACACACACACACACACACACACACACACACACACACACACACACACAAACACACAAACACACACACACACACACACACACACACACACACACACACACACACACACACACACACACACACACACACACACACACACACACACACACACACACACACACACACACACACACACACACACACACACACACACACACACACACACACACACACACACACACACACAACTTTAGTAACATTAATGCTACAGGAAGTGAGAGAACTAGGTATGTAATCGATTGTTAATCACGGTATCTTTCAATTAATTAATTTGTTTAGTCTTATATCAGTCTGTTATTTGAGGTATTTTAAGTAATAGAAATTGTTATAAGACCTTTTATTTTATATACCTACTGTTACTAATATTTTACAAATGTTATCTTACCAGTAAGTCATCATTCCAAACGGAAGGACTGTGGCGGCCGTAGCACAGTTTTATTACTACAACGGTTACCATTACTCCTTTCTAGTACAATTAATTATGAACATTATAATGTACCTACTGAGTGTAACTTCATTAAACTATAACAAGTATGTCAACATTAAATAAAATTGTTAATAGCCACTACTTACCTATATAAAAATTATATTTTATTATACCTAGGTTATATGTAAGCCAAAATTGTACTTATACTACTTTTTTATGCAATAAATAAATTTCAATTTCAATTCAATTGGGATAGACAAATAGAAAATGCATGAAGTTATACGAAAATTAACCAAAAGGATCACAGAAAAGGAATAGGATATTGTAAAAGAAAACTTAAATAGAAAAAGAGAAACAGAAAAATGATAATAAATTTAGCTAATGAAACATAAGATAGCGCACATTAGCGCACATATTAAATAATATAACATAAGATAAGAAAGGAAAGAGAGCAATGCAACGACTCATCCCACCCTCAATGAGGTTTCGGAGAAAAACAATTAAAAAAAAAAAAAAAAAAAAAAAACCAATCATTATACAGAGCCTGTAGCCACAAGTAAAGCCGTAGGTTCTAGTCGGGCTATCAGATTGTGTAAGTTGCTCGGGTGGGGTAAGTAGGGGAAGCGCCTTATTTTATTATCGCCTTCCTGCCTCGCCCCGTCGCCCCTGCCTCCCCTACCCTCACGGCTGCGCAGATATTATGAACTAGGCTTCTATTGCATGCAAAGAAAAGTTTACTTTATGTATTTTCTTGCTTTAACCCTCTTTAAATTCATTTTAAAATAGTTTTTGACCACGATCTGACGTAATGTTAAGCGACGATGCGGCCGATAATGGTAGTAGACTTAACCTAGAAGGCGGGATAAATCCCTACCTGGCTTCACGTCCTGTAGCGTCCGTGGCCCAGTGGTCATACATCCGACTTGTAAGCTGGAGGTCCTGGGTTCAAATCTCAGTGTGGCAAAAAATTTCGCCTGGACGCTACCGTGTTTCGGAAGGCACGTAAAACTGTGGGTCCCGGCTGTTTCCTATAAGATATAATAAGGTTTATATTTATTTGACATAGCATGTACATAATCTTTATTGAATCCAGAGGCTCCTAAACTAGTTAAACAGTGTGTGTCAGGAGCCAAAGAGATATGTAGGAGGCAGTCGTTAGGTCATGTTGCAGGCCTTGTAAGAATCTCGGTGACCTGAAACTGCAACATATAGGTTCGCCACACAACCTATAATTTGTGATTTGACTCTGACAGTGTAAGTAGGGCAACCTGTTCTGTTGGAGAATAAACCCCAATTATTATTATTCACTGAACATTATGCCGGAACACGGTCACAATGACCGCTTGGCGACACGGTTTTGTCCAGTGGTTGGTAACTAGCCACGGCCGAAGCCTACCACCAGTACACTGAAAAAAAAAAGTGATTGGTTTAAACAATATGTTGTTTCCATATGAGCCTACAAAAATCATTATTGCTGCAACTAAGAATAACGTTTATCATGTTAGTTATAAAAGAGATGGCTTAGTTGCAATAGCAAGCTAAATATGGTTGAAAAACAACCTATATTAATTGATAATCTAATAATGCATCATAATAAAAACGACTATAACTATATGCACTGAACAAGACAGTAATCAAACTAAATAACTACTCTTTATAACGGTGGTACAGTACTTAACTAACAAAACTAAGAGAAAATCAACAATTTTGTCTTATGTAGTTGCAGCAATAATGATTTTTGTAGGCTCATATGGAAACAACATCTTGTTTAAACCTATCACTTATTTTTTCAGTGTAGGTAAACCTTTTCTTAATACATTTCAGTTAGCCTTTGACCTCTAGTAATGTTAAGCGACGTTGCTGCTCAAGATGGCAGGAGACTAAACCTAGAAGGTGGGATGAATCTCTCCTACTACTTAGCTTTGTACTTTTGAAACTATAAAAACAAAGTAATCGACCGAGCGAAGCGAGGTCTTAGAGTCGAAAGCCGCGAAAAGCCTGCGTTTTGACCAGTTTAACGGTTGACCTCTGGTGATTGAGTTGGATCGACATTTATTCAAAAACGGTTAATCCAAATTTAATGAAACTTTACACACAAGTTAAGTAGGTTAATTGGATAATTTTAGTAAAAAAAATAGGCAAATAGGCTCCAGGGTTGCAGAGTATAGGTGACTTAAAGTCTTTACGGTAGGTCTGACGATAATTGAAAAACTGGTGCGCTGATATTTTTTTTTCTAATATATAGACATTTTTTATAACCGACATAAATATATTATCAAAAGTGTATGTTTGTATGTATGTTTGTTACGCGATAACTTGAAAAGGGATAGTCCAATATTTATGAAACTTAGCAAACACGTAGTATGAAACAATAGAATTTTTAAGTTCGAACATGAGCCAAATCGATCGAAGGGTTCTAGAGTTATAGAGATTGCTTGATTACAACGTTACCGTTTATCCAATCTTGATAGAACTTTGCAAACAAGTAGTACAAACTAAAATAATCCTCAAGTCCAAATATGAGCCAAATCGCTGCAAGGGTTGTAGAGCTATAGAGATTATTAAATTACGAAGTTTATCGATTACATGAGAACTGACATACTCACAATATGAATTTAAATGACCGCAGGGTGCAGGATAGGTTCATAGATATTATTTATTTAAAACGTTAAGTTTGATATTACATGTAATAGACCCTACCGGTGGAAGTATGCACTTAATTTACCTATTTTCATGTTCATAATATAATATAGCTATAGTAATATCCAAGCATCCGAGAGTTTAATATTATTTGTCTTTAATTTTGTGTTTATTTTGGTATGCTTTGTAGTATTTTCCATATATAATATTTACCCTAATGATAAGTAATAATAGACTTCATTAAATCTCAATCAAATTGTTTTATTCAAGGTTACATTGCTCCACTTTTATAAGTAAATTTTACAATTATTTAGATCTATTTTAAGACGCTACCGCTCGTTTTTTTGCTTGTATGCTCCAAAAACATAAATTGCGACCCTCCGAATAAAGCAAAATTCATAGGATAGTTGCCGTTTATAAAGTTTGGCAGATTTTGAATACATATACTTATTTTAGGTTCAGATTCAGGACAAAATCTGAAGACTAATCGTATGTAATTAATTCTTGTTTATGTTTAAAAAGTGGCTTTTAATTAAAGTACGTAATTATCGAAGTGAAGCAATGTTATGCGCGTACGTATTTGGATGGGTGACCCAGTGACCTCAACTTTTTGCTAACTTTTTTGAACGAGAAAAGGCGGCACATAATTAAATTAAATTGTTGTTCGTTTGAATGGCATATCATTATAAATCACAGATTAGATCAAAGTTACTACGCTAAGCTACGACAAAAATGTTGGAATTTGCTACAATATATCAATAAGAGGTAGGTATAGTCGTAAAGTCGCGTTATTGGTTTGTTGTAAAACATCAGTAAAACTAGATATTTTTTTCAGGGTGATGTGATGTTACGAGTAGTTATTATTAGTGATATCAATCTTATGGTTATATTTTCCTCATTAAAAACGTTTAAAAAATCTGCTAGAAGCCATTTCGATTCTTCTAATGCAGTGTTGGCAACTTTTTCCTATACAAGAGCTACAATCTTTGAGGATGTTGGTGCGGACCTCAGCCACATTTCAGTCGTCTGTCTGCACTAGGTACTAACTTACGACTATTAAAGTTAAAGTTTCTATTACTTACATAAAAATATGCGCAAGATACCTAGCCATCATTTTAATGTTCCTTTTTACGAGTTTACATCTTTCTACATAATATTATGGATATAAATAATAAGTCTGGTTATATTATTAATACCCTTGCCAAAGGACTATTTTATTTTTTTATTAATGTATCCAAGCATATATTATATACAAATTCAACTTGCTATGTTTAATTCCTTTAAATAGTATTCTTTTATCTGTACTTTAAGTAACTTACTTGTAACTATTATTATCATATTACATAACCCGACTTATTACTTACTCACTGGAATTGCCTAGAATCCAATATCCTGACCTGCTCTAGTTGTAATTTTTGATGAGATTATCTCAACCTATAATAAATAGCTTATAATACCTAGTGTATAGTTAAATTTTTTTATTTTTAGTTACTCTTAGTAGATATAATGAGTTGAGTAGGCACACTGTATTATATAATATTTTTTTTCTTGTAATATTAGGTATATATTGTTTGTTTTTCTAGATTCCAACTCTTTAATCTATTTTATGGAGGTTGTTTACACGTTCTTATTTTTTGTTTTTTATGTAACTCGTTTTGCTTTGTGTGTAACCTATCACCTATCTAAATTACTAAACACCAGGGAAGGGAAACTAGCCGCCACAACACAGGGTATCCTAGTGTGGGGCTAGTGGACACCTTTGGTATTCAGTTAAGCAATCTTTGTTTTATATATTATTTTAATGTTACCATGTACTACTTATTTGAATAAATATATTTTTATTATTTTTTATTATTAATGTATTAATACACTTAGTAGGTACATTATATTTTTACCTTTAGGTATAGGTGTAACCTAAAAATCTAAGATTTTAACATTTTCAATGAAATTGGGTCTGCGAGGTCCCAGTTCGAGGCGAACTACTAGTACTTATACTAGCTGCACCCAGCGGTTTTACTCGCTATAAAGTAGCCTGTGTAAGTTCCGGGGTCTAAACTATCTACGTACTACATTTTATCTCAATTTGTTTAGCCGTTTAGACATGAAGAGGTAACAAACACACATCCATACATCCTTGCCTTCACGCTTATATAGGAAAAAAACATTAAATATTTTACCGTTTATTATAAAAGCTTTTTGAACCTCTTACTAAATTTATGAGGTGCAACATTTCCCTAATTCGTTGGATGCAACCAAATAAATTCTTGTAAAGAAATTCTTATCACCATTCCTCCAAAACTCCCCGCCATATTTTTTCCATGAATGTCCAATTTAAGAAATATACAGGCTGTACCTTAAAGGAAACATGAAAGCTTTCGGCACTCTCTCCTAAATGTAAGGGTTACTCGCCCTTTTGGAACATCCCTTATAATAATAACCCTAAAACTGACAGGGCCGCCGGCGAAAACTAATTAAAAGTAAATTAAAGAATAATACGTGCCGCTATTTTAAATGGTCGCTATTTTATATACTTATCTTTAACTTTACAAAACATACTTAGATTCTATGTATAACAGCCAAATTGGTCATATATTTAAGAAGTTTTTTTATTTTATTTGTAAGAAGACGAGTAAGACGCTCCCCTGATGGTAAGAGATAACCCTGCCCATAATTAGTAGGTACAGTGCTGCCCAGGATTTTGCAAAGGTAAAATTCTGGGTGCGCTGCGCCAACGCTTCTTACTTGAGGACTTGAGAGTCATAAGATGTTAAGACGCTTCAAGTCCAGTAATTTCACTAGCTACAGTGCCCTCCTACTGAAGCACAGTAATGTTCTTGTTGATTAATATTATTCATAGCCTGTGAACTACTGTACCGATTGCGATAAATTTTGAGCCCACCTATGAAGTATAGGTACCTTACTCTTTGAAACAAAAATAGAATTTTCTATATTGGTACAATAATATCTTTGAAAATTGCGTGGTGAAAACTTTTCCATACTCTAAAATTTCAACGCAGGACCTCCGGATTTATGTAGGATTTACAGATATTGATATATAGATACACATACTACACATATGTAATACACACACTAGACACACACACACACATACTATACATATGTAATCATACCTACCACTACATCTATGTATCTAACAACGTTTGATACAAATAAAATTACTTTCGCTATTTTCACGTTACTATTTATTAGAGATTTTTTATTAGAGATATATAAATGAGAAACTAAATGAGAAATAAGTAATCGTCTTCTTATTTATTTACTTTTTTTTAACAAAACTCGATCCTTTCTCCCAACAAGTGACTGGATTAAAGTGAGCGATACAAAGCTTTGTCTCGCGTCTTTAACATTGTGAAACCTGCCACTAAAGGCTGTAGAGGTGAAGGTAGAATGAAGCAATCGCTTGATTCAACTAGTGGTCAACAAAGGTAAATAGACCCTAAATGCCAGCTAGAATGTTTTCATCAGCGCTAGTATGGCGAACGCAGGTTATTTTATTAGAGTAGATTGGTTATCAATTGATTTTTATCGCAATAGCTGTGGCGACGCATTATTGGTCAAAACAGTTGTAGGAATCACATTATAATAATAATAATTGGGGTTTATACTTTCAACAGGTTACCCTACTTGCACTGTCAGAGCCAAATCACAATTTATAGATTGTGTTGCTAACCTATATGTTGCAGTTTCAGGTGGCCGAGATTACTACAGGGCCTACAACATGACATGACTGCCATGCTACATATCTTATAGAAAACAACTGGGACCCACAGTTTTACGGGGCGAAAATCCAGGCGAAAATCTTTGCCACACTGAGATTTGAACCCAGGACCTTCACGGGAACAACGCCGCGATAAATATCTGTAAAAAACATAATCAAGGCCGTTCTGTTGATTTATGAATCCGTTGGTAGCGACCTGGTGGCGACGGTCGCGTGCCGATCGCCGAATTAATTACTAAGTACTAAGGGTAATTACCAGAGTGTGGGGCGCGGCCCTTCGCCTGATGGGTTCCATCGATTATTCACCTACACCATACACTAATGTAAGTACCATGGGGAAATAACTACTCAAAGCTTTTACGGGGAAATTTCGCGTAATTTACATTACAAATGGTTTTCCTGGGTAATTCGTATTTTATTTGTTCGTAATTTTTGTCCTACATACATACTGGTCATGTTTGGTGTTGAGATTAATTTATTGGTAAAAGGTATAATATAAAAATATACTGCTTGAATTATTGACTGAATAATATCTTTCAACGCACATTTTAAACCGCTGAAAGGATCAAGTTGAAATTATGAACATATCTATGTTCAACGTTTCTACATTGATTTTATAACGTAGATCTCCATTATGAAAGGATTTCTCCACTCGGGCAAAGCTGCGGACACAATTCAACATTAATTAACAATAGAAGTATCGCTTCTTACAATCAGTTATTTTATAAAGAGAACATCAATTAAAACTTACTTACTATTTTATAATACAATCTAAGAGTTCCTTAAGTCTGACACTGAGCGGCGAAACTGTGCGTGTCTTAAACCATTCTATCAAGTTGTTATTAAGATTTCTGGGTTAACCCTTTCTTGAAGTCGCCTTTTGTTATCGACCGAGCGAAGCGAGGTCTTAGAGTCGAGAGCCGCGAAAAGCCTGCGTTTTGACCAGTTTAACGGTTGACCTCTGGTGCCTAACTTTGATCGACATTTACTCAAAAACGGTAAATCCAAATTAAATGAAATTTTGCACACCAGTTAAATAGGTTAATAGAATACTTATAATAAAAAAAAAAAGCCAAATAGGCTTCAGTATTGCAGAGATATAAGTGACTTAAAGTCTTTAAGATAGGTCTGACGATAATTTCAAAACTGGTACGCCGATAATTTTTTTTCTGAGCTATTAACATTTTTTATAACCTACCTAAATATTTTATCAAAAGTGTATGTTTGTATGTATGTTTGTTACGCGATAACTTGAAAACCGATGGTCCAATCTTGATGAAACTTTGCAAACGCGTAGTACATATCCATAGAATTTTTAAGTTCGAACATGAGCCAAATCGGTCGAAGGGTTCTAGAGTTAAAGAGATTCCTTGATTACCACGTTACCGAAGTTCCAATCTTGACGGAACTTTGCGAACGGGTAGTACAAACGCAAAGAATTCTCATGTTCAGAAATGAGCCAAATCGGCCCAAGAGTTGCAGTTAAATCTTTTATTAATAATGTAACCGGGATATAATTGCGATTCACTGTCTTAGGAGATGGGAACATTTTGGTAGGTAGATAAACGCAGTTTGAAATTAGTTCGAATAGTACGGACCGTTATGTAATTGCGATTCACTGTCGTTGAAGATGGGGCATTTCGGTAGGTTGATAAACGCAATTTCAAATTAGTACAGATATTAGAGTTGACCATTATAGATTTGCGATTCATTTTCTTAGAAGATAAAAACATTATGTAAGGTAGATAATCGCAATTTCAAATTGGTACAGAAATTAGGGTTGACCGTTATAGTTTTGCGATTCATTTCTATAAAAACACTTACATTTTGTTAGGTTGATAGACACAATTTCAAAATGGTTCATAATTTAGAGATGATCATTATAGATTTGCGATTCACTCCCATAAAAGACAGTAACATTTTGTTAGGTTGATAGACGCAATTTCAAAATGGTTCATAATTTAGAGATGATCATTATAGATTTGCGATTCACTCCCATAAAAGACAGTAACATTTTGTTAGGATGAAAGTCGCAATTTTAAAATGGTTCAGTATTTTGAAAAGACCATTATAAGACCATTTAATAAGGCTGCAGCCTTTTTAATTATCGACCGAGCGAAGCGAGGTCTTAGAGTCGAGAGCCGCGAAAAGCCTGCGTTTTGACCAGTTTAACGGTTGACCTCTGGTGCTTAAGTTTGATCGACATTTACTCGAAAACGGTTAGTCCAAATTAAATGAAATTTTGCACACCAGTTAAATAGGTTAATAGAATACTTATAGTAAAAAAAAAAGCCAAATAGGCTTCAGTATTGCAGAGATATAAGTGACTTAAAGTCTTTAAGATAGGTCTGACGATAATTTCAAAACTGGTACGCCGATAATTTTTTTTCTGAGCTATTAACATTTTTTATAACCTACCTAAATATTTTATCAAAAGTGTATGTTTGTATGTATGTTTGTTACGCGATAACTTGAAAACCGATGGTCCAATCTTGATGAAACTTTGCAAACGCGTAGTACATATCCATAGAATTTTTAAGTTCGAACATGAGCCAAATCGGTCGAAGGGTTCTAGAGTTAAAGAGATTCCTTGATTACCACGTTACCGAAGTTCCAATCTTGACGGAACTTTGCGAACGGGTAGTACAAACGCAAAGAATTCTCATGTTCAGAAATGAGCCAAATCGGCCCAAGAGTTGCAGTTAAATCTTTTATTAATAATGTAACCGGGATATAATTGCGATTCACTGTCTTAGGAGATGGGAACATTTTGGTAGGTAGATAAACGCAGTTTGAAATTAGTTCGAATAGTACGGACCGTTATGTAATTGCGATTCACTGTCGTTGAAGATGGGGCATTTCGGTAGGTTGATAAACGCAATTTCAAATTAGTACAGATATTAGAGTTGACCATTATAGATTTGCGATTCATTTTCTTAGAAGATAAAAACATTATGTAAGGTAGATAATCGCAATTTCAAATTGGTACAGAAATTAGGGTTGACCGTTATAGTTTTGCGATTCATTTCTATAAAAACACTTACATTTTGTTAGGTTGATAGACACAATTTCAAAATGGTTCATAATTTAGAGATGATCATTATAGATTTGCGATTCACTCCCATAAAAGACAGTAACATTTTGTTAGGTTGATAGACGCAATTTCAAAATGGTTCATAATTTAGAGATGATCATTATAGATTTGCGATTCACTCCCATAAAAGACAGTAACATTTTGTTAGGTTGAAAGTCGCAATTTTAAAATGGTTCAGTATTTTGAAAAGACCATTATAAGACCATTTAATAAGGCTGCAGCCTTTTTAATTATTAAATACACAATTTCATCTTGGCCATATTAGCTTTTTCGCTGGCAGTAAGATATATTATTATTTGTGTAGCCTATCTGCAAAACTTTTTAAAACTTAGAATAGTTTGTGCCGGCACATTCAACAATAAAGGTGCACGAGCACACCGTAGTGCAGCGCAGACCACTGGTGGCTCTCTCCAAAAAAGTCAGCAAAAAGTTGAGATCACTACGTACGCGCCCATCCAAATACGTACACGCATAACATTGCTTAACTTCGATGATTACGTTCTTTAAATAGCGCTATTTTTAAATGAATTAATTTTATTAAAAACTAGCAATCCCGGCGAACTCTGTTTCGCCACCAGATGGCTTCGTTTTAAATTTCTGTTGAAATTTTTCCTGAATTTTCTTTGCTATAAACCTCACGGAGCCCGAGACCTTTCCAACGAATGCAAAACCGTGGAAATCGGTTCGTGCGTTCTGGAGTTATAGCGTCAGGAAGGAAAACCCGACTTATTTTTATATAGTAGACTAGCAAACCCGGCGAACTCCGTTTCGCCACCAGATGGTTTCCTGAAAAATTCCTGAATTTTCTTTGCTATAAACCTCACGAAGCCCGAGACCTTTCCAACGAATGCAAAATCGTGGAAATCGGTTCGTGCGTTCTGGAGTTATAGCGTCAGGGAGGAAAACCCGACTTATTTTTATATAGTAGATTAAAAGTTTTCAGATTTTTTCCCTTATTTAAAATATATGTTAAGGTATGCCAAATTTCATAAACATAGGGTAACGGCAAGTTCTCTATGAATATTGATTTATTCAGAGGGTCAAAACATTTTTTGAAGGATAAACGGGTGTATTTTTTCGACTTAAAGTTAAAGTTCTTGTATTAGGATATTTTTAAAAAAGTCTAAGGTCTAAAGTCTAAGGTTTAACGGAAATTGGGCCGCGAGGTCCCAGTTTGAGGCGAACTACTAGTTATAATCCTAGTTGCGATAACAAAGGAGGTTGTTCGCTGTAACAGCCTGAATAACAAAGACTGGAGGAAGCTTCTTACAAAGGGACTGATAAAGGGTTGAAAGTCTTTATTTTACACGTAAAAGAAAGTTATAATATAACGAAAGCAAAGTAATTAAATATATTAGATAAATCTTTGTTTCTTTAACAATAAAGGATCATCTAACCCTTCTCGCACGATATGACTACTTTGATTAAATAATTCGTAGTTATGTTCGATGTACTAAAACACTTTGTGGTTTTATAAGATAGAAAACTGGAAATACTTTTAAAAAGAAAAATAAATAAAATCTAAAAAAATATCAATTTACAAAAGAAAAGTAACAAAAATTCTGTCATCCGAAAATGAAGATCTACAAACTAACTGAAACAATTAACACTTTTCATTGTATGAAAATGACCTGCAATATTTCTCATTTCCTTAGTTCCAATAAATAGAAAGTCGTGTAATAAACAGCACAAGTAATCTTGAAGATAAAATTAAATTACATTCAGATCAGAAATAGCCGCTGGCAGATAATCTTGTTTACGCTCACACTTCATGAAATGTGCAAAAGTGACTGTTTATGAAAGGTTTCCGTAGTACCTTGGGCACCTTCAACTTCATCATTGCCATTGTCAAGTTGGGTCAGCCTTATATCAAAATCCATTTTCAAAAAAGCTGAAGAGCTTCTACTTTTCGCATGACTCTCTCGCTCCCATGATATGACGAATTTTGAAATAATAAATTCGTAGAAATAACTTTATGAAAATTTTAAATTGATTTTAAAAGCATTTTAAGTTTAGTACTTTGAACAATAGCAAACAGATTCAATATACAAAATGTGCTATTCGTTTTATAAATAACGTAGCAGTTATGTAGGATAGCAAGCTGGATAAATACTTAACAAGTATAATTTCTAGACCATTACCGAGACGTTTTCAAAAAATAAATTCTAAAAGTTTGTTTCATATTGAGAGTGTTTCATAATGAGTTTCGAGTGAGAACATCGCACGGCGAAACTCTCAAAGATGCATTGATTTCCCCAGAAATCCATCCTTCTAACTATACGATCAAACCAGCCTTTTAACTTCTAGAGCCTATTTAGAGTAAAACACATAATCTGGCATGCAGCCGACGCGCTGTGCCAACCAATCCGTCTCTTAATTACAAGCCTTTGTCCCCATGTTAAATAACTTGGCAACGCACACTTGGTTCCCTGCCTAAAAACCTACATCAGCCTTTTAGATATAACCACCAACCTTAGATTTAAATAGAAAAGGAAGATACGGTACAGGCATCTTGCGAATAGACCGCTCCAATTAGGTTCATGCACACAGTTCACGTTGGCCCAAGCCAGCGTGGCAGTTGTCACTTTTTTTTATACAACGAAGTAAGAAGACGAGCAAGACGCACTCCTGATGGTAAAATATAACGCTGCCCATAATTATTACAGTGCTACCCAGGATTTTACAAAGTTAAAATTTGGGTGCACTGCAGCAACGCTTCTTACTAGAGAGTCATAAGATGTTAAGAATCTTCAGCTCAGTAATTTCACTAGCTATAATGCCTCCTACCTGTGCACAGTAATGTTTGTACATCATGCACAGGCGGTAGAATAACTGGTACTGGAGTACCCGACCTATCAGACCTCCTGCAAAGGAAGTCTACCCCCGGTGACTTTCCGACCCAGCAGGCCTAAGTTTGGCTATAACAACAATAGCGCGCGGCGCGTACTGTATCTATATTTTTATCTAAGCACATACTCTTTGACATTAACATAAAAAGATCTTGAGATATTACTCATTGTTAAGATTATCATGAGACAAGAATTCCTAATTCCCTTTCTATTAGGAAGTGGATCTATATTAGTAAAAAGATGGAGCTGCAAGATAAAAACTCGCAGTAGATCGTATCACAAAGGAGTAATCATGTTTACTCGTTTGTGATGAGGACTCTTTTTGGAATCCTGAACGTAGTGGCGGATTCTAGGATAGCCAAGAAGTAGGGAACACAAAAAAATTGATTTTTTTTTTGAAATTTCCATTGTGAGAGAAAAAACTTAAAAATATTTTCCAAGAAAACCGTGTCGCCAAACGGGCATTATGAGTGTTCCAGCTCCAGCATGATGTTCATTGAAGCCAGGGAGGAATTTATCCCGCCTAGTTTTTGTATGTTACCATCTACGCGGCGTCGCTGAAGCTTAGGCAAGATCGTAGTTAAAGACTAATCAATATAGAATAAAAAAATATATATTTCAAAAGTTTTTGCTACCATAAAGTCTAAAAGTCACCAATTACCAGAACTGGTCGCATTTGGAACACTTTGCCGTCATTCGTGTTTCCCGAGCGGTACAACTTGGGTATATTCAAGGCACGAGTGAATAGGTACTTTTCTATTTTTACTTTCCATCAGGTGGGATGTGGTCAAACGTAGGCCTATTTAGTATATAAAAAAAACTTTTACTATTCTGTACGCCTCGCCCCGCCAATCTTATACATGTATGTTTCCATTTACTAGTAACCAATGTTATACCTACAGCGATAATGATTACGTGTGTTCGAATCAGCTCTCAGATGAAATAGCCAAAGAACTCATTGAATCATCTAGTTCATCAATGAACTGAAGTTAAGCCTCTTTGCTGATAAACTCAGAACATACACTACAAGACACATACTACTGAAACCGGGGGTAGACTTCGTTTGCAGGAGAGCGACTAGGTTTCTACGTATATTTTTTATTGCTAAATTAATAAATTTTAATGTTACCATGTACCATCACATCTATCTTAAATAAATATATTTCATTTCATTTCAAATATTTATTTCTATTTTTTTTTTAATTGTTGACTTAAAAACACCCCTATTGTGGCACAATAAAAACTGTGCATTGTGCATGTTGTTTTAGGAAAAGCAACATCATAACCGGACCTCATTATAGATATACTCGTCAATTTAGAATTAATTACTAACCTACTATTATTTATAGCGCTAAAAGACTACCACAGCTGGTCTTCAATAGCCAACATATACGAGTAACCCATAGTAGGTTGCGACAAGTGTTTTCCTCAGTTGAACTAATACATCATCGAGAGCCGGCGACAGCAGTAATTACATTATTTCCATACTTCCCTTACCCCATATCGAATCCATGCTGTAGGGGTGACATAACGATCAAGAACCTAACTAGTTAATCACTTAGATCAAATTGGTGATGTCTTTCAGGCTTAGTGTATTTTTAAAAAGAGAAGTTTGACAACTTGTCGGACTTTTTTTATTTATATCACAGATTATTGAAATACCTTCGCTTAAAATTATTTGAAAGATGCGCTATGAGTTTAAAAGAGTAAGAGGTAATTTTATCGAAATTGGTCAAGCCGTTTAGTAAGTATAGAATTTGAGAAACTTTTTTACGAAAAAAAAAACAATATGATGTCACATCTATAAATAATTATCTATCCGATACGTAGTAAACGTGTTCCGTACCGATTCCGTACCGACACCGTACCGATGCCGAGCAAGATAGGGCTGACCTTTTCAATACGTCAATTATATTGGAAATCTAATTTATCATTCTGCGAGGCCACGACTTGATTACAAAAGTTAATAATAAATATTTTGAGGAACTGGTACTTATTTGAATTTCCACAAAATATAATATTATAATCTTTATTAATATACTTACATCTTCAAATCATCATCATCATCAGCCTATGTTCGTCCACTGCTGGACATAGGTCTCCCCCATGGCACGCCACTCAACTCGATCCTCCGTCTTTCTTCTCCACCCACTCCCAGCGACCCTCCGTATAACATCGCCCCATCTCGCCCATGGGCGCCCTACGTCTACATCTTCATATACTCTCATAATGTAATCTTCATATACTAGCTGGGCCCAGCAGTTTAACCCAAATAAGTAGCCAATGTACTCGTATTATCCCAGGATCTAGGCCAACTACACGCCAAATTCCAGCTCAATCGGTCCAGCCATTTAGTCGTGAAGAAGTGACTAATAAGGACCGATGTCATCCGAAATCCGTGTACCTACACGTACACGCGTGACATATAAGTCCTTATTTTTGGTGCTTTTTAGGGACATCTAAAGGAAAAAACCAAACCCTTAAAGGATCACTCGGATCTTCTGTCTGTCTAAGACCCATTTACTCCAGAACCCGTAGAGCTATCGAGTTGAATTTTTTAACAAACACGGTAGGTCTATGGCCCTTTGATACCTGTGAAAATATAAAATCCCACCAAAAACATTCTGTGAAAAACTAGCCAAGTCTCGATGGAGCTGCTTGTTTATCTCTAAAAAGTAATGAAATCTAGACAAAGTCGTGCCAAGTATAAGGTTCCTTACTGCGATTTCTTTATTATTATAGTTAATGTTGTGTGACTTGGCCGTTGAAGGGTACACAAGGGTACAAAACCAGATGCTCCATGACACTTGGATCGCCTAAACATAAGTATTATTGAAATACGCAGCTTTATCAAGCCTACAATTGACTGGTTATCCAATCAACGTTTTCCAAGTGGAAATTTTCTATCGTGAATGGGTAGCGAACAGATTGGTGCAATAGTGTCATGGAGCACCTGGTATAATACCCTTGTGTACCCTTCAACGGCCAAGTCACACAACATTAACTATAATAATAAAGAAATCGCAGTAAGGAACCTTATACTTGGCACGACTTTGTCTAGATTTCATTACTTTTTAGAGATAAACAAGCAGCTCCATCGAGACTTGGCTAGTTTTTCACAGAATGTTTTTGGTGGGATTTCACTTATTTTTGTAGAAACGTTATATTATAAGGTTATCAGAAATACAAACCGTAAGCGCGTTTTAAAATACAGTCAGCGCCATCTAGATACGTGTGCGTTCACTCTTAGTCCAATGCATCATAATATTATACCGGGAAGTGGGCCTAATTAAACTTGCAAGATTTAATTACAGACAAACAGACCGACAGGTGAAAGTAAATAAAAGCTTGTAGTAAAGGCGGTATGTCGATCGCTTCTAATAGTTTGGTTGGGCTCTTATTTTAGTTGGCCACGCTAGATATCGCCTGATCATAACTGACGATTTACGACACATATACACACTCACATATACATATACTATGCCTTAAATATATTTTGAATTAATAAGTTGGATATTACACAATTTTAACCATTGACTGCAAATGTAACTTTGTAATCCTATACATTTATATGAGATTACAAAGTTATTTATGCAGATGAATTATCTCGAAAACAAGACCGAAATTGCATTTTTTTTTAGTTTTCCTATGGCTTATACAATAAATTCTAAGTATGTACCAAATTTCAGCTCTCTGAGTTTATGGGAAGTACTAGTTCTATTTTGATGATCATGAGTGAGTGAGTGTCGAAAATGCGAAACTTTGCTTTCGCTTAACTTCGGAACTTAATGACCTACAGACTTGAAATTTTGGATTTTAAGTATGTAATTATAGCTTACTGGATGACGAAAATTTCTGTGTTCTGGTCTTATCCAGAGGTTCTCAAATAGGGGCCTAAAAATGCGACGAAATGGTTCCTGTAAAGATGGTACGGCAGTGCTTGCTTCGCGCTCGACTTGGCGGGGGCACTACCGTGCCCCCAGATTTCTTAGTTAACGTAGAAAGATAATACAGCCGTTTATACTCCAAAAACTTTCCATCAAGTTTATTTTAGCCTTACCATCTAAATGATCGTATCTATTAATACACACTCATACGCTCTCAAACTTGATAATATAACCTAACCAAGCCTTTTAACGTCTGCTTAAATATTCAAACGCGTTTTATGTCAGCGGCTTAGACTAATCTGCTTGATTGAATAGCATTGTTCACTTAGTTTGAATTTTATGTTTAACTAGAAAAGCTATCTTTATTATGACCTAGGAAAAATGCGTTACGCATCTTCACCCTGCGTCGTGGGGCGGCATGCGGGAGCCCCGTCAAAAAAGGATCTATTAAAACTTGAAAATGCACAATTTCAAATTAAAAATAAAAGTTTCGTTAGTAAGTTAGTGGGCTTTATGTTGCAGTTTCAGGTCGCCAAGAATAAAAAGATAGCGGGAGCTTCTAGATGACGTATGTTTCATCTAGAAGTACAGAATTCTGCAGTGGAACGGAAGAGTGGAGTGTGGCATCGTCTCTAGTATTTTAAAGTCAATGTGCACTTGACGCGGCTCAGCCTTCATATGAAGCGTGGGGGTTAGATTGTGCAGGTTAAAGCAAGGGGGCTTGGGCGGTGATCGATTCAATTAACACTCTCTAAGGGTTATGAATAATTTTCTGTAAACGGTGGTTTATACGCACTGGTTGCGACGCGATTCGATGATGGATTACCATGTGGTATTTAGTCTAGATTCGTTCTAATTGAAAGAATAGATTGGCCAAGATATTAGAATAATTATATAATTTTACCGGGGGTAGACATCCTTTGCAGGAGGTCGTCCAGGTGGGTACTCCAACAGTGCCAGTTATTCTACCGCCTGAGCAGTGATGTGCAAACATTACTGTGCTTCGATAGGAGGGCACTGTAGCTAGTGAAATTACTGGGCTAAAGAGTCTTAACATCTTATGACTCTTGAGTGAAAAGCGTTGGTGAAGTGCTCCTAGAATTTCACATCATTGTGAAATCCTAAGTAGCACTGTACTGATTATGGGCAGCGTTATCTCTTACCATCAGGAGAGCGTCTTGCTGGTCTTCTACTTCATCACATAAAAAAAAAACTTACAGTTTTACGTGCCTTCCGAAACACGGTAGCGTCTAGGCGAAAATCTTTGCCACTGAGATTTGAACCCAGGACCTTCAGCTTACAAGCCGGACCATCGACCACTGGGCCACGGACGCTACAAAACGGAATAGTAATGATGATGATGATATGAAAAAGGGCAGAACATAATTATTCATAAAACAAAATCACACACTGTAGAACTGTAATCCTATCAAAAACATAAATGTGAAATTAGAGCCAAGTTCAATATTACGATATATGTATTATGTAGGTACCTATGCGTTAGTTGTTTGTTGACTTCAAAGACAAAAGAAGGGAGATCTAAATTGGTGCCAAGTTCAATGGTTAGTCCTGAAATATATTTATAACATAAAATATTCTATTACAACTTAAAATATTATTTCTTCTTATAACTTAAGATAAATATATTATTGCTTGAGATCTAATTTGGCTTGTTCTCATATACGACATATTATTAAGTAGATACCTGCATACAAAAACAGTCACGAAAGAGCCCTATGTTCCACGGCGGCTAGTTTTATAGACAGTTTTAGTAGGCAAGTTAATTATAATATTTCGCATAATACAATATGAGAACAAGCCAAGTCAGATCTCAAGCAATAATATATTTATCTTAAGTTATAAGAAGAAATAATATTTTAAGTTGTAATAGAATATTTTATGTTATAAATATATTTCAGGACTAACCATTGAACTTGGCACCAATTTAGATCTCCCTTCTTTTGTCTTTGAAGTCAACAAACAACTAACGCATAGGTACCTACATAATACATATATCGTAATATTGAACTTGGCTCTAATTTCACATTTATGTTTTTGATAGGATATCATTACTTTTTGTACAGAATTTAATAGCAGGTAGGTACTTATCCATAATTTAATGATGTATACCTAATGCGCTGGCGTGGTCCGAAATACCTATCATTTAATTGTATGTAAGTATACTAAAACTGATAAGAGTAAGGTTAAATAAAATAAAGGTGGTAGGTATAATACCTACTCCATTCGTTATAATATTATTCTCACGTGAAGCTCTTAAAATCCACATGTAATAAATAACTGAGCCACCAGACGCATATCAGAAATGAATGAGTCATAGTAAGCCCTATCATATAGATTAATTATCAAGCCCTTTGGGCTTACTAGAACTTAATTTATATTTATTTGATTTTAATTATTTCCGGTGCACCGGCCATGGGACTGTCGCTCTACTCTCCGCCGACGAGAGAGGATCGAGGTGGAATAGAATAGGTATTAGGTATCTACTCCTTATCGTGACTCATAAACAATATAACAAATGTATCTACTTAAAATTACCATACCATTATTATCAGTCATAGAGGTAGTTTGTACTTATAGTAGGTAACATGGATGTTTTTAACAGGCATTTATTATTACTGTCTAGCACCAAGGTACTCGTCAAGACTAATCAAACGAGCTCAAACTCGATGGGGTTGCGTCGCTTAATTATGGAGTTCCTATGGCCACCTTCCAGCTCCATCATCAGACCCTGATTACTATATAGTATCAAAGTACTCGTCAAGACAAATCAAATAAGCCCAAACTCGATGGGGTTGCGTCATATAATTACGGAGTCCCTATGGCCACCTTCCAGCTCCATCATCAGATCACCTCCATTTTACAATAATATTGCATTGTCATCCAATTTATACATGCATGCCAAATTTCAGCTTAATCGGAAACCGGAAGGTGGATCATATTTAATTTGCAAGTTAATTACCACACTTTAAAATTAACAATTTTTATTAAATTTAAAAATATTATTAAATCATTAAAATTTACTAGTTTCTGATTTTTTCCTTTGTTACTATAACTTTGCCTATCTGGATGCCAAATTTGAACTTTCTAGGTCATCTGGAAGTGGGATATTACTTTTGATCTATCCCTCAGTATGTATTAACTTCACCGATTACTGGATGTTTATATCTAAATAACCGTTTGAGCTGTGTTATTGTAATTTGGAACAGAGATATAGTTCGTATATTTAAGTATATGTGCCAAATTTGACTTGTCTATGTGTAATAGTTTTTGTATAACGAGGGTGTAAAAAGTCGTCAAAACGCGCTTTGGATGGTTCGTGTAATATAATAACACACGGCGCGGTCGCCAGTTCCTTTGCTTGAACTTGGCTTGACTCGCTGCCGCGTGTCTAGATAGAGTATGAGTACTTTCATAAACTTTTGTGTGAAGTAGTTTTATTACTGTAATGACAAAAAGCTTTTTCTGTGAAAGGGTTAAATGCCATTATAATTCGAAAGGCTTTGTTCAGACATAGTTTACAAGGCTCCGCATAACGTGCGCATGTTATTTTACACCAGCATCGTGTCGCAGGAAAACTATTTGAAATATTATTCGCCATTTCACAACCATTGTGCCTGTTAAGTGGAACCCTTGTATGTTGTATACTTGTCAGGACACGCGAGCGGTGACAGTTTTATATGAATCGTATAGGCACCTACCTATTTTTTTCTGCAAGTAGAAAAGAATTAAATGGGATCTCTGGTACTCTGCGAGGCACGTATGAATAATCCTTTCTTTGCCTTCTAGTTTCTCTAGGCATCTTACGCGATCATTAATCGGACGCAAGTAGTTCCGCAATAAGACTTTCCTCGAATCGGGTAAGAGGTGGTCAAACGTCCAAAATGGTCGAAAAAAACTGCTTAAAATTAGGCCAGGTGTTATATTTGTAGAATCTAAGCTAACAACATACCTAGCAAATTACAGCTCACTCGGTTTATCCCTTTAGACGTAAAATAGTACCTAATAAACGTACATTCATACAAACTCATTTATACTACCTATTCGTAGGATTTAGAGTTTTTAGAAATTTTAATATTTTAGCAAGCTATGTTGATTTTTTTGTCCAAACGATTACATAGAATCTTACTAATATTGTAAAAGTGAGAGTGTGTATGAATGTGTCGATGTCTGGATGTATGTTCTTTACTCTTTCACGCCTTAACGGGTGGACCGATTGAGCTGGGATTGGTATAGAGATGGCTTAGACCCTGGAATAACACATTGGCTACAGGTAAAACCGCTGGGCGCCGCTAGTTCATTATATATTTCCGTACAATATACTGATAATAAGTATTCCGTGAAGCCTATTGAATCGTCACGCGATATTCGTGCCTCGTGACTGGAACCCCCGCGGCCGTAGCTCGAGGCTTGTGTAGTTTTCAGTTAATTCATTCCACTCATCGAATTAACATAATACTCGCCCGTCTAATGGATGAGGATCATTTATTATTTTTTCGTTAGTCGGATTTGATTGTTGGTTGATTGATAAAATCATCGATTATTTTTATTGGCTTACATATTTTGACATCATTTTATCCAACTGAGCTGTCGCAAGTCGCAAACTATAGCGGGCCGCACCGCAACTCATACCAAAATACATCACAGGCGGATAATGCGGCGCGGTGCGTTAGGCTGCGTTTTCACCAGAGATGTACGATGGAAATGTGTCGTGTGGCGTGCGACATCCCTCGCACACATCCCTCGCTTGTTTTGTATGCGCAAAAATCTTCCGCTGAGCCGTTTCCACCAGAGCTATGCTGACCGAGGCGAGGTAAATAAAGCGATTATATTGGTTCATTACAATCACATCCCTCGCTACGCATCCTTTTTTTTTTTTACCCAGTAAAAATGCGTTACGCATCATCACCCCACGCCGGGGGGCGCGGGGCGGTATGTGGGACTCCCCCGCCAGAGATGGGAGCGGCGGGGATACCCACTAAAAAACCTGGGGTGTTCCTGCGGGACGCCATAATGCCGGGGCAACGGGTACGCCGAAGCACTCATCCGCGGCCCCGACGGCTCGCTGCACGCACATCTCTGGTACGCAGCCTTACACGGTAAGATCGTAGTACGCGTTAGTTTATTACGTCACGCGGTGCGGTGCGGCCCGCCCTAGTTTGGGCTAGCCTTTAAGTCATAGTTTAAGTTTTCTAGGTTTAGTTTACTGTGACAAACCGATTAGCAATCATAAAACTTGGTTGGGGTTAGAACATAGTGATTATGAATTGGAAAATAACTTTCAGGTTTATTAAAACGAGTGCATACCTATTTCATGAACTAAAGTAAATAAAAGTTCAGTCCACGTTTGCCTACAGAATCCCCGCTTAACTTGAATATCATTAACCAACTCAAATAAAGCCTATCCGAGTTTACCTTCTTTTGCAATTTTACGATAATAAGCAAAGGAAACTCCCTGGAAACTGTAGGCGAAGTAAAAGTAAAAGCCGCTTTCTAATCCTCATACAAAATTCAGTAAAGGAACCGCGTTCTGAAGGAACCGACTGTATTAGGAAAAGCTGGGTTTTTCTTTGAAAGAAATTTACTGAAAATGTTACTTAGCAATATTTTTTTCATATCCGAAGACATGTATTATGCAAGGTGTTAATTTTGCCTTAAAATGGAGTTCACGTAACGACTTGGAAGGTTTTTTTTATTATTCTTATTAGAGTTTACACTACATACGTAGATAATAATATTATTATAATTCAATACAACTGGTTCAGTACCTACTACCTACACTACCTTCAGTACCTGTACTATAAGGTATAATAGGTATAATTATAATAATTATTAACCTTTATTATAAAACTTTATTACACTTTTAGGGCCTCTTTCACCATCTCTAAGTAAAGTCCGAATTAAGCTACGTGCCGGTTAATGTGGCAAGTACCGCGCGAACGGATTTCTGCATCTCCGAGTAGCGCTAACTACCCCGTATACTAGCCCGTAACTTAATTGCCACACTGACTGGCAAGTATCCGTAGTTAATCGACGAGTAAGCAGCCATTGTTATTGTCAGTCTCTTGATTAGACACATTCTGTTGTTTTTGTTTATCATAAATACAAAAAAATTAATTTATTTGAATTTATTGAAGACCAATTCGAAAACTTAGAAAGTGCTCGAAGAATTCCAAGAAATCGTGTTTTTAAGACACGTGTTAATTATTTTGCCGACCTGGATGATTGTGACTTTTTCGCTAGATTTCGATTATCGAAAAATGCTGCAAATTGTGTTCATAATTTAATAAAAAACAAAATAAGGACTAAAACGCCAAGGTTAGTGTTAATAATTTAATTATAAAAAACTGTTTGTTTAATAATTATGTGTATGTATGTACGCAAAATGTTATTTTTGTCTCAGAATATGGAATTAAGTTTTTAGTTCATAAATTAATGGCTATTTTTCATTACAGGAATCGCGCGGTACCTACAGAAATCAGGTTATTATTAACGCTGAGATATTTAGCTACCGGATCCTATCTAAGAACTGCAGCTGATTTCTCTGGTGTTAGTCCACCAACAGCAAGTCGTATCATAAAAATAACTACTGAAGCTATTGCACTTTTGAGTCCAGAAATAATAAAATTTCCTGAAAACTTGAGTATGTTACAAGAGGGTTTTTATAACATTGCAAGATTTCCCCGAGTGGTAGCTGCCATTGACTGTACACATGTCACAATTAAGTCACCAGGAGGCGACACAGCTGAAACATTCAGAAACAGGAAATCTAATTTTTCAATTAATGTCAAAGTTGCTTGCGACAGCCAACTGAAATGTTTGAATATTGTTGCAAGATGGCCAGGATCAGTTCATGACCAAACAATATTCAATAATTCTGCGTTGAAGCAAAAATTTGAAAGTGTACACATGGGTAATGGCCTGCTTCTTGGTGATAGCGGATATGAGTCCAAGAAGTACTTATTAACGCCAATTTTAAATCCAACAACCCCAGCAGAGAATCTTTACAATGAAGCACAGATAAGAACAAGAAACACTATAGAGAGATGTTTTGGTGTTTGTAAAAATAGATTTCCTGTGCTGAGGCGGCAAATCACACTGAGTTTGAAGCGTACTCAAGCCATAATAGTGGCGTGTTTTGTGTTGCATAACATTGCTATTGACAGCAACGATGCAAATTTTGGAGATCACCATGACTCTGATATCCTACCACATGAAGATGCCGTCGCACAAACTTTACGCTTGGACGGTGATGATGCCAGGAACAGATTGATACAACAATACTTTTTGCCTCTGCTAAATTGTACTATGTAATACTTGCATTGTTGAAAATATAAATAAAAACCAATTGAATTGCATAACATAATATTTAATTGTTATTAAGAAATGTGAAAATGTTTTTTTTATATTGAAGCTATTATTGATTTAAATCATTTCTTAATTTTTGTATTTTTAGTTTTTGTTCTTCTTCAAGCCACTCCCGTTGCTTTTCACGAAATGCTGCCTCCTTTCTTTTTTCCAGGAGGTCTGCTTCAGCTAACTTTATTTGAAGTTCTGTTAGCTCCAATTTTAATTCGGTTAATTTGTCTATATTGCTCTTTACTGAAGTACCTGTAAAATATGAGTAAACAAATTGTTGCTTATTACTTCTGTGTCTGATAAGCATCTACAATCTAGATAATAACTAGGAATATTACCTTGTAGGGCAGGATGCTTCCTGGTCTTCAAATTTCTTACTAAATACATTTAGGCATATATCTGTACATCTCACCTTGACTATCTTGTGTTTGAGGCAAAACATCAGAGTCATAATGACTTATCATTCCTGAAGCGCTCAATTGGATAAGGCTTTTGATTTTTTCTTCCGTTAAGTCCAACGGAACAGACAAGTTCTTTCCACCGCCTGTACGGTAGAGTTCGGATCTTTGAGCTGCACATTTTTTTCGAACAGTCCTTTTCAGGCCTTCATACTTGATTCTTAAGGTTTTGCTAGTCCTTGGGTGCCCCCCGGACCTAGCATTAAATTCTTTTTCGATGCTGGCCCACGCCGATTCCTTTTTTTTCCACGTCGAGACATCGCTCTGCTTGTTTTCGATGACATCTTTATATTTCATTACGAGACATGTTAAAATGTCTCGTTCTTCCACGCTAAAGTTCGCACTTCTTTCTCTCTTTACAGAGGCGATTATGCTCTCTTGATTAATCATATTCTTGGCCATTTTACTCACTTTTAAAACTTGTTTTTAAAAATTAACACGCAGGTTCTAATATTGTAAACAAACAATAAGAAAAACGCGCGTTATGTCAAAGATTCATTGACGTCTGACATTTGTGACAGTAATGACAGTGACGTTGAACGAAAACTCATTCATTTCGTACACTCGTTCAGCTTAATTGACAAGTAGCTATAGGGCGCTTCGAGAACACTGGTGAAACTCGAAAAAAATACTCGGAACTTTTACTTACTGAGTAGCGCTAAGTGGCAAGTAGCTATTCAATACTTTACTTAGAGACGGTGAAAGAGGCCCTTAGAGTCACATTCACAAGTAGGTATTAGGTATTATGTGGTCAACCTCTATGTCAGTATCAAGTGGCAAAGATTACTACAGGGCCAGCACCATGACCTAACGACTATTTTCTACATAATACATAAGTATATCTTATAGGAAACAGCTAGGACCCACAGTTTTATATTAGTCAAACACTGAGACTTGAACCCAAGGCCTCTGGATTATCTATGTACTAGCGACTGTGCAATCACTGGCTCACGAACGCTACAAAGAGCAAATCTTTATTAAACTAGACGTATCAAGTTAAGAATAACAGGTTTTTTTCTACCATTCATATTGAATTATAAAAGAAGCAAAACGAAAAAAGGCCTACATTTTCCGCGAATTAAAGCCTAAGATTCTCGAATATTCGTTATATAAATGCTCAATTGTGCGCCATCATAAATATTCATAGAGACGCAATCGTCCCGGCCCCGTCTAATTTAGCCCCAACTGCCTCCAACGTTGGACTCTTATAACTCCGACTGCGCCCAACATTGGGGCCTTATCGTGCTATCTTTTGCGAAATTACGTTTACGTTTGATATAATTTTATTTAGGTTTAGGGATTATTATTTTAGGATGGTATTTTTTTTATTCATGATAGGTTAGCCCTTGACCACGATCTCGCGTGGTGTTAAGCGATGATGCGGTAGATGATAGCAGACTATACCTAGAAGGCGGGATACCTAAATCCCTCAAATCTATTCAAAATCGAGGGAAATACTTATTTTAAATATTTATTCTCTAATTTTACTTGTTTTAGGTCAAACGTTGTATGCTCAACAACATACACAAATAGAAAACCACTGAACCTGAGTATAAGTACCTACGTAGTAATAGTTTCTATTTGGTATAAGTATGACACTGCGCGCGTACCTACATGAGCACGAAGTGGAGAATGGAGCAGGCCCTTTAAACGTAAAGTTAAGTCTTAATGCCAAGAACCTACTGTGTAAGCACAAGTAAATGAGCCCCAAGTCTCTTTACATAATAATAATTAGCAAAAATATGAAAATATAATGCTTAATTTTCTCCAAATATTTAGCATAATGCCGCGATTACCGCGTTTCCTGGCCAAAGTTAAAAGCCTTTCTTACAAAATCTTTTAAATGACCCCTTTTCTACCGCATTTTCCTGATTTTTTGGTAAATTACACAGTTTACTTTAAAGAGTAGATCGGGCGTGATCGCGGATACCGTCATCTATAGAGATTTGTTACCAGTCACCAGTGCTTTGTATTTACTTTAAATTGCTTTATTTATTTTTAATTCATTACTAGCTACACCCAGCAGTTTTACCCGCTGTACTGAAGCCTTAATGTTCAGCTATCTCTATACCAAATAGCAGCTCAATCGGTCCACCTCCTTAGGCGTGAAGAAGTAACAAACATACACACAAACTTTAGCATTCATAATATTAGTGTGATATGGTGTGAATCATTGATGTAGAATATTTGTCTACTTGGCCATGCCCCCCCCCCCCCCCCCACTAAATCCGCCTATGGTGGTATGAATAGTGTGATGTGAAAAATAAAGCCTTTGACCGCGATCTCGCGTGATATTAAGCGACGATACGGCCGTAGATAGTAGTATACTAAACCTAAAAGGTGGGAAAAAAGCTTGCTGAAGTGTTGTCAGTGGCGATTGTCCAAAATACCTCTTCTTCTTACTGTTACCTAATAAATGGGTAAGTAGTATATTTTACTTTTTTCGCGGGCGTTCCCAAATTCTTATTTAATGCACGGTTTAATGTAGGGATAATTTATTAGGTATCACGGTGATTCCGGGTTACGGGTATAGGTATTCCCGCGGGAATTTATTACGTTGAGGTATTTCAAACCGCGCTTAGGTTGAAAGCGTTGGGAGTCGGGAATATTAACAAGGTAGTTTCTGATTTTATCAAATAATGAATTATGGATTCTAAACTTCATAGAAAACTAACATTGCATTTTTTTCTTTGATTTAATTGCGGTTTCTGAGTAGGAACGAATAAAACAGAAACTTAAATCAAAAGTTGCGTTGGTTTTTAAATCATCGTAAGTCTAAATTTGTAACGCCTGACAATAAATTCATAGCAAAAGCATGAGAGAAAATTCTATCCAGTCATTGAATCTTAAAGTCATGTTTGAGGCGTCTTTTATAAAAAATACAAAGTAGGCATTATTGGAATTCGACGCGACGCACAAAGGCCCGTTTGTGAAAGGAATTCTAATATGCGAGCGGGAATTCCTTCTATGCAGTGAAGTTTCACGAGCAGCTTATAAACAACCTTGGACCTTGGTGATATATTTAATACACTTACGTACCTACAGCCTACATTTATAAGTAGATTTTAATTTTTAGAAGTATCCTTAATGTAAATTAAAATAATGACGTGGGTATATATATATAAAGAAAATACCCAATTAAAATAAATATAAAGTTATAATTCTTATAAAAACTTATGTTTTTACAACGCCATCTATTTGCGAGAAAGTAATTTTTTGCGCTATTGCATGAACGAAAAAAAATACAATAGTCTATGCATTAAGGTACGACCAAATTGATAAGATCCCGTCCCGTCCGATCCCGCGTGTCGTGTCGCGAGGTGATCACACTTGTCCCGCGTCTTGAAGAGCGTTCTGTCGCGAAATTCTTTCAGTCGCCTTTCAACCACCGTAGGGGTAGGCTTCACATCGAAATAATATTACAATATATGTACTTTGATCCACTTCCCGGTTTCCGATTGAGCTGAAATTTTGTATGCATGTATAAATCGGATGATAATACAATATAATTATGACATAGAGATAATCTGATGATGCACCTGGAAGGTGGCTATAGGAATCCCATAATGAAACGACGCAACCGCATCGAGTTTGGGCTAATTTGATTTGTCTTGACGAGCATTTTAAAAATATATAGTAATCAAGGTCTGATGATGGAGCTAGAAGGTGACCATAGGAATTCCGTAATTAAACGATACAACCCCGTTGAGTTTGAGCTCGTTTCATTCGTCGTGACGAGTAATAAAGTGCTAGATGGAAATAAACTAAAAACTTGTTTAAAAAAGTTTTTTATTTATTTCACTTGTTTTTAAAAATAATTCCAGTTTGCTATCATAAAAAAAAATCACAAACATTTTGAAACCACGCATAGTTCAGAAACGCGACAGATGACGTCATCACGCGCTTTAACGCGACACGACACGCGGGATCTTATCAGTGTGGAAGCACCATTATGCATTGACATCAAATCCACAGACTAAAAATAATAAAGCCAATGATGTACGTAATGGAAAAATCGATAATCGAATCGATTCATTACAAGTGATGTCTGTCTGTATGTACGAGTATGTAGCAAATTCAAAGTCATCTTGGGGTTTAACTTTTAACTAGAAAATTCGTTAGGTTTTGGAGCAACAAGTACTACTAGAAAAATGTTCAAGAATGACAACAATACTTAATTCAATAACTAATATTTTATTTCTACCTACCTTCATTTTACTAGAATATACCTACCTAAACGAATGTGGTAAAGTTAGCGCTTGCGGTTATCTACACACTACACTCCATACGTACCTAGTACCTATAGACTTATCTGTTATCGATTGCAGTTACGTGATGAGTAATCATGAATTACATATACTGTAGTTGTACGAGTATAGCGCCATAATCATTTGTGATCGTTGGATGCATTTAAAAGTGAGAGGGTTTGCAGGGTAGGTGAGGTGTAGGTGTAGGGAGGCACGGCACGGCGCGCCGGGAAGCCACTCGGTTCGGCCGGCGTCGTGTGTTGTCGGCGCGTTATCTCGTTAGCGCGGCGTCTGCGGGCGCGGGCACTGCGGCGCGCCCTCGGCCGCCGAAGTAGGGCACCGGGAGCCGGCGAGCCGAGCTGCCGCTGCCGCCGCGCCGCCGCCAGCGCTCTCTCGCAGCCGCCGCTAGCGCCCGCAGTGACGCATTGCAGGTGCGCGACGGCCAATCGGCGCGCGCCGACCCACAGTTCACGCCGCCGCACCCGTCCGTTATAAAACCGACTATCCTTTGCGAATCAAATTTAATCCTGTGCCGTGCGTGCCGAGACATGGACTTGGACGTTCGAAAAATTCGCGTGTGAACCTACGACTTCCAGTTTCAGTTCGGTGCTAAAAACTTTTACGAGAATCGAAAGACGGATATTATGATATCGCGAGTAATCGAATAGCCGATTCGGAACGATTCGTGCCGAGCACGGAGCGAATCGCGGTCGAGAGTTTCTCGGCGCGACCGCTCGCGCGAGTGGGGGCGGCAGTATCGTGTCAACCGTCGTTCCGTGCGGTCGCTTTTGCGGCATAGACTGTGATTTTTTAGTGTAGCTCCAGATAATCCAAGTTAATCTACAATGGTGAGTGTTATTTCTGTTGAACGGTGTCGGAAGTGCATTCGGGGGATCGTTCTCTGTCCGTTCCCGGGTATATTTTTGGGATCCGGTGCATCGGTGTTTATGGTGATGACGGCCTCCATTTATATTATTGTGATGGCCGTTTTTTACCGCAATGCGGATCCTCGACGTAGCCCCGGTCTCGAAAACCGTCGAATATGGAAGAATACGAAGACAAAGATGTGATCTTGGTTCGAGAACCGACACTCCTGTGAAACATCAAAATCGGTCGAGAAACGTCCGTCGCCATAGTATCGTAGGTGGTGCCGGTGAAGTGACGTTAGTTTGTACGAAGCCGGTCGGTCGATGACGCCGTAAAATGGCGTTCGAAATTGAGCGCAGTGAAAACAAGCTACAGCGAGGCCCGGGCGAGAGCCGTGAGAAGCAGAGTCGCGCCCCGCCGACGGATCGATCGACCGGTTCAACTGTCAAACCGCCGTTTGATTCATCGCATCGTTAACTTTCATACGCAATTTGCCAAAAATCGAGTTCCCGGTGAAGTGGCGAGACAATAGTTCGCCGGCGGATGTCCCGCTGTGTTTGTGTGCGCCTCGGTGACGGTCTGCCAATACCGGCGTGCACCTGGCACAGCTGACTCCGATCCGTGTTCCCCTCGCGATCCGATCTTGTAATAATAATCGGTCGTGTACTCGCAATGTAACGTACAAGGCGGACCGGTCGAGCCGGTCGAACCTAATTCCTATTTGGTTATTCATTGAGAAGAATGCGCGAGTGATGTATGGGCTCCGTCGCCGCGTACGGTGACTCGGTGTCATTAGATATGGTCAGAGCTGACAGCTCACTGCTCCAACATCGTGTACTGGCCGTGTAAAGGTGTAGAACAACTGACCTTGCTGTAAACTAGATCAAAGCTAAACAGATACCTATTAGCAGTCAGTTTATGAGATATTGGCTTTATCCTACACTTTTAGAACTTATAGAAATCTTACAAGTTTGAAACTGAAGCAAATATCAGCTCACTGAAGACTGAGATGTAAATGACAATACATAATGTTATTTTGAGATAATTTTCCCATGCAACTGGCAGGCTATTGTGTGGTAAATAATGAGAGATGTGAAACCATTTATTATGGCCACACAATAGAATAAGAGGTGAACTTCCATGGTCAGTAATTATAAAGACTTGTTATTATCATGTGACAGTACAATGTATCAAGAATTAAAAGAAATTTCTTCAATTTATGGATGGAAGTTTAACCAGCTTCTAATGACCAAAAGAGTAACTGCTACTAAATGTATAAGTAAATAAAAAAATATTAAAAGATGCAGTTCCATTAAATTTGATTAAATTTATTACCATGAAATGAATAGTCTTAAAATCAAAAATATTAACAACTAGCTGCCCAGCAGTTTTACCCGCAGTACTTACGTAGTCTATGTGTTATTCGAGGGTCTAAGCTATATCTATACAAAATTTCAGCTCAATCAGTCCACCCGTTTAGGTGTGAAAGAGTACCAAACATCCAGACATCCATGCTTACAAACTTTCACATTTATAATATAAGTAAGATTTACAGTCAATAAATAATAACCCTACCACCACATACTGGACACACTTAGAGAAAGGATCCCTGCAGTGGGACAATAATGACTGAAAAATACCATGTATTTACACCTTAGCTATTTGATTGAAACGCTGGATCAATTGTTTTGAAGTGTGGTGGATTGAATTAGCTTCTAACCCTTTAATTAAAGCTATAATTCGAAAGGGGTGGTTGCGGCCCTATCAAGCTACTTGGGGAGTTTAAGGGTTAAGAAAAATTTAAACGTAAGACTTGACATTGACCATTGTAATTGTAATTAGTAGTCCATTATTAATTACATCAATTAATTACATTATTGAAATAATTCATAATCAATGGAATAATAAGAAATGATAACAAGTTCAAGTGTCCTAATTTTGATGAAAGGGTCCTTCGAATGCACTTTAACTTTAGTTTTAAAGACATGTAATTTTTTAAGTTATTTTTATATAGCAAATTTTGAATATTCTCAATGAGATTCTAATTAGATTTTAAATAGGCACCTTAATTATTAATCCTAGTGAAGTATTGTTGATGTTCGGTGAAGTCAGAGAGGGATTTGTCCCGCCTTCTATGTTTAGTCTGATGTTAGTCCAAGGCTGATGTTATTTATAGCCTTGTTGCTTAACATCATGCAAAAAAGTGGTTAAGGCTAACTAAAATGAATAAAATAAAATAGTGCTTGATAAACTAAAATTTTTGTGATCAGATTCTCCTAGTTTTAGACAAATATACCTATACCTATTATATAGCTAGATATTATAATATAATAGAGGCTCTTGATTCAGAACTTGAAGGATTAAGGAAAATATTGTATCCTGAGTCATACAATATAATTTTATATATATAATGTAGTATGGGGAATATGAAATATTTCAGGTTTTCCTGTGTAACTATTGTTGAAATGAAATGAAAATAATTTATTGGCTCTATCTTACAGCTTAAGCTTACATAGTGAGTTAAAGTTTTAATGTAGGTACTCGCCAATGGGAACAGGCTCAGCGTTTTGTCAGATTAACCCTAGGGCTAACCTGACTACTAATTTTCAGCCTGCTCCGTGCTCGATGCAGGTGTTATAGCCGAGAAATAGTCTCGGCGGGGTGTCTATATAATATATGCTTATTTCTATGTCTAATGTTATTACTAACTACAATGTTTAATATATATCTCTACATATTCTTTTTTTTTTAATATCTCTTGTTTACTTTAAACATTATTCAACCTTTTATAATTTTAGCTGCTGCCAGTGGTTTTACCCGCAATACTGTAGTCCATGTGTTATTCCAGGGTCTAAGCTATTTCAAACAAATTTCAGCTTAATCTGTCCACCTGTTTACACGTGAAAGAGTAACAGACATTAACCAGACATCCATACATTCATACAAACTTTCACTTCTATAATATTAGTTAGATTTCAAGTTTGCCTGTATGATAATAACCATTTGTTTTAATTATTATGTTACCATCTACTGTAAGTTATAGTAAAAGGTGAAATAATTTAAAAGTGAATGCTTCCCGAGCAATACAACTTTTATAGCAAGGCATCTTCAAGGTCCAACTGAATCTGGTACCTTTCTGGGCATCTTACATGATTCATCATTGACTGCCTCTGCACTTTACATCAGGTGGGAAGTGGTCAAACGTTGGCTTATTTAGTAAAACTATAACAATGCTTCTGCAACACTACATCTGATCCAAATCTTTCAAATGATCCAAAATACCTGTTGACCATTTTGTATGATATCTAATCCACCTGTAGCCTATACCTATTATAGTCTAGATATATTGGACTGTCTTAAGAATGAGTGAATGCATGATAAAGATTAAAGTGGTCATAGAAGTATTTGTACAAAAACTATTATCTAAATGCTACTGTTAAATTGTAGGCTCCTTCAGCACAGGCTCAGCCTAGTGATCCTAGTAATAACATAGTTTTAAAAAATCTTCCTGCATGTTTATCTTTTTGTCAAAAAAATATTTTTCATTTCATATTAGTGATGCAACGGAACTGGCATAACGGAAGCAGAAACGGAAACAGATGTCAAAAGTAAATCTTAACGGAAGCGTTAACTAATACTTTGAAAAAGCACAATTTTACATTTAATAATTTTTTTAATTAAATTTGTACTTTAGTCTTCTCCCTGCCCTTATCCCACACTAGGTAGGGTCGGCACAACACGTTTTTCTCCTCCATTCTGATCTATCATACGTCATATCTTCATCCACTCCCCTAGCACGCATATCCTCTTTCACACAGTTCATCCAAACCTTTTTCGGGCGTCCCCTTCCCGGATTACCACTTATTACAATATTCATGGACTTTTTGGTCACATGATTTTCATCCCTCCGCATAATATGTCCATACCAGGACAATCTTCCACTCTTTAATTTCTCTGTCACTGGTGCAACTTTCAGGCTTCCTCTCACAGACTCATTTCTGATTTTATCCATTCTTGTTACTCCACACATCCATCTCAACATTCTCATCTCCGCTGCATGCACTCTCCTTTCATCCGATCTATGGATCGGAATGCTGGGCTACGAAAGTTGCGGCTACTACTAAAGTACAAATTTTGTCGTATTGTATGCAATACGACAAAATTTGTACTTTAGTAGTAGTCAAAATTAAACAGCGGCAAGTTATATTTAATAAAGAGTAACTTGGCCGCTTTTTCACCTTTCAGCCTATTTCGATGTTCTTCATATATTAAACCAGCTCCGCTAAATAATTGCTCGCTGGCTACACTGCTGGGGGGAGCTGATAAGTATTGGCGAACTATTGGCAAAATATGGGGGTATTTGTGCGCATTTCCATTTCACCACAAAGAAGAGGTAGTCTTTTTTCTTTCTTGTACTCCCGAAGGTGTGACTGTATCTTTAAAAGTAAATTGTCACCATCGTCAGCTGTAGAAGAATCCTCCTCCTGGTCTTCATTTACACTTAACATCGATTCCAATATTTGCAATGATGCTGATGATTTGGAAGCATTTCAATTGACATCGGCAGCACGCGCGCCTGGTCGCTCGACGCTCGTGTACATGCGTCCACGCGCGGCCCCCGCAACCGCCCGCGCCGTGCCGTCGTCGCGTCTGCTGCACCGCTCCTCATCGCTCTCTTCCCGCTTCCGTTAAGAGTTCTGTTATAAAGTTTGCGGAACCAGAAGCAGAAACAGAAGTGAAAACACATGCGGAACTTCTGCAGTTGCGGAACCGGAAGCAGAGTTCTGTTGCAACACTAATACATAGTGCACAAAAAAATCGCAGTTTTTAAATTCTTCTCATAAACATACCTATTTCGTATTTTTTTATGCAATTTTATTTTTAAAACAAATTGTATAAGATCTTCTAATTGCAAGTAGATTATCTCGCCTTCAAGGTTTAGTAAGCTATCATCTTGATCAGATGTGATTGTAGTTAGTAGCTAACTTTTAATTAATAAAAAATTTATACTGCCTGAGTCCTGACTGTCACCTTTAGCCTAAGCTTTAATTATGTGTTGATGCACTATTTTTTTTTACTTTTGTGTCGAAACATTTTTTTAAACTAAATAAGGTTACGTTTGACCACATCCCACCGGATGGAAAGTGAAGATGTTGTTGATGATGAATCAAGTAAGATGCCTAAAAAGATATTATATACCTTGTTCACTTGTGCCTTGAAGATACCTAAGTTGTACAGTATCTTCAATTGCCCAGTAATAATATACACAAAATTTAAATCCCTGTTTTTTCCATTTTCCCTTACGGAATTTATTTAAATAGGCACTATTTATAAAATTTGGAATTAGAAATTACCTCTAAAGTAATAACCCACCACTAGAATTACCTTTTTAACCCCCGACGCAAAAACGACGGGGTGTTATAAGTTTGACGTGTCTGTCTGTCTGTCTGTCTGTCTGTGTGTGTGTGTGTGTGTGTGTGTGTGTGTGTGTGTGTGTATGTGTCTGTCTGTGGCATCGTAGCTCCCAAACGGATGAACGGATTTTAATTTAGTTTTTTTTGTTTGAAAGTAGAGTTAGTCGAGAGTGTTCTTAGCCATGTTTGGTGAAAATCGGTCCAAGATGGCCGCCGCTACAAAATGGCGGATTATTTTTTTCTTCCACGATCCCCTCAATATGGGTATCAAAGGAAAGGGCTTGACGAGTAGAATATAGCCCACTATTTAAAATTTAAAATCCAAGATGGCCGCCATCAAAAAAATGGTGAATTACGTATTGCGTTGGGGGTTTTTTAAATTTTTAATTTAATTCACTTGTATTATACAGTTCAATAGGCTTTATTATTAGTCAGGAGTATTATGTGAAGTGTTACTTAATCTACAAGTAAATAAATGTAAGATATCAGTATGAATTCCGCTTACAACCGTCGATGATTATTATTGATAAGAGATAAGTGTACTGCAGTATTTATATCAGCGCGTAAAGACCGCAGTGTGACGTGACATTACAACTAAATAGGGGCAGAAGAACGGCTTTATGGAACGAGAAAACAAATTCTCATAGATGCATAATTTAAATGCTATCCCAAATGTGGTATTTTCCGATTGGGTGAATAGGAGGAAGTCTTATAATAAATTTGTAAATATCTACTTGTGCTCTATAAGTGTCCTGTTTGAATTAATTATTTTTGATTTGATAAACATTATACATATTTAAGATTAAGGACCGATTCTAATATAATTTTGAGACAAAACGCAGGACGATATCGAAAAGGGAAAGTAAAAAGCATTGTGGCACTTTAGTTACATTGATACCCTGACAATTTTATATCAGTTGCCTTTTTTGTTAAGTACCTATTGTTGTAATTATTTTGATTATTTTTTTTACTGGTGGCATGGTATTAAGAGCGATTCGGCGGCCATAGATGGTAGCAGACTGCAGACTAAACCTAGCGGTTAAATCCTTCCCTGGTTCACTGAACATCGTTCACTAAACATCATTCACTGAAGTTAATTCTCTAATTGTGTGAGAAATACGCGCGACGCGGAGTCTGTCTTATTCAGTCATGTCAGCCTTCTGTAATTTCTTTATTGGGTGGCGAGGCGACGCAGTGGAAGGCCATACATATGCTATACATACTAATTACGCGTAATCTACGTATCTTATCATCAAGTGATACGGCGAGCCGCTCCGCTCGCTTTCGGTCGTCAGAACTCTACTACAATGGTCGTCAGCGGAGTACGTACTAATTAATATCTGATTGACTTAGAAATACAGCTTACTTCCATTATAACCCGACTTAAATGTTCTTGGAGACGTTGGATTGCAAAGTTGAAAGCTACTTAATTTTGTCGCATAATATACGAAAAACTTGAGAAACGCCTTACAACTTTGCCTTTCTATTAGTCAAAAGGAGTTTCTTAATTTTGTCGCATAATATTATCCGATAAAGTTGAGAAACGCTTTTAACTTTACATTTTAGCGGGTTTTGGAATTAGCCAAAACGGCCTCTGATCTCCATGGAGCTATAAAAACTTTATTGCCAGTGCTCGTTTTGGCAATTACTCTGACGACAATGGATCTTGAAACTTATGTGCTTTTACATAGAGTTAAAAATGTGCTGAAAGTGTTTAATGGTGTTTTTCATTTGTATTTTGACTCTTATTATCTTCAGTCTACAGGTGAAAATGTCCTGTAAATTAACTTAATGGTGTTTTTTTTTGTTGTTTAGGCGGATCAGCTAACAGAGGAACAGATCGCCGAGTTCAAGGAGGCGTTCTCACTGTTCGACAAAGACGGCGATGGCACCATCACGACCAAAGAACTGGGCACCGTCATGCGATCCTTAGGACAGAACCCCACAGAAGCTGAGCTTCAAGACATGATCAACGAAGTTGATGCAGACGGTGAGTACATCACCTTGAAGGCCACAGTGACAGGGGTCGAAGAAAGGAGAGGATTTTTTGTATTGCGTATTTGTATAATTTATTTATTTAACCAAAACATATAATATAATTTAACTTGACCCATTGAAAGCAGGCGCGATCCCCGCATTTCCTCGGCGCCGGTTTCTGTGTGTGTCAACCGTTGTATCGTCACGAATTCATTGCACTGTGTAACGCAGTGTCATATTCTAAACAAGACGAAATAGGCACAGTTTGAAGAAAAATTTACAGTTATCGTGGCGTAGTTTGGCACAGGCTTTACTGAATACATGAGGATCAACACTCCGTCCCATAACTCACTAAATAACCCTAACCCGACACAATTAAAACTCAATATAAAGATGGCGGTTAACGTGTTGCTTGACTTTGTCGTATAATATTATGCGACAAATTTAAAGTGACGAACGTTTCGCCTGAAACTTATCTAATAACATCTTTATCGCATTATAGCGATGTTAACTTTTCCAGTAGCTAACAAGTTATAGAACCTTGATTTGTCAGTCCTTCAGGCTATAAATGTCAGTGTCAAAGGTGACTCGCTTAATCCCCACGCTCAATGTAATCCGAGCGGCTTAACCTCTTCCAGTGACTGAACGTTCTTAGATCGTGTCAAATGGAGAGGAAAATCCTTGAGTCGTCGCGAGGAAGCCTCTGGTCTCCTAGTGACTTGTGACTAGAAACCTTAGGAATTACCTGTCGAGACATCGACTTGAACAGCTAGATAATATTAGGTGATGTTAAATTTAATTAGAATCTTATTTATTTGTCGATTAGTGGCTAGGGGCCCAACATTAGTAACAAATTACCTGAGTATAGTATTTCGAAACGTTAATAACGACAAAAATAAAAACTTTGATTTGTGATGAAACAAAATTAGTTTTTTTTTTTAATTTTGTCGCATAATATTATACGACTAAGTTAAGATACTCCTTTTTACTATACCGAATAATGTCTTTAGGACATTTTATTTTGGTCTGCTTATAAATCGTAACATTTTGAGATATTTAGGTAGGTAGGCTCCGATAGTAGTGACCAGTGACAATTGAACATTCTGCGGTTTTTAGGATACTAGATACTAATGTTCTTCTTTATTTCAACTTACCACAAAAATGTTGAAACGAAACATTAAGTACAGGTGATTAGGTGAATTCTTACAAAAAATACTAATCGGTCTACGAGTTAATTGCCTTGATAATAATACCGTTTACGTCGAATGCATGATAAAGCTATCAGTTACAATCTTTGAGACGAAATGTGGAATTTAGATAAAATCAGGTAAAAAAAGCTTCAAATTCGCTCTCGAAACTCACGTTTAAATGGTATATTATAATCAATATATTCCTAATTTGAAATTGCAAGTCATATGAATAATTGTTCTCCTCAGAAACGTGTGGAAATACTTATTGTTCAGAATGTTATAGTATCCGGTAACGAAGTGTAAATTAAAGCAGCGTGCTGATAACGATTGTGTCGATATCGGCTGATAACATTCCTATTCCGCGACCGTACTTGTTTCAAGGGCCACGTGTAACATTTCCTTTGGAAATACATATTGCATAAATAATTCTGCCATTTATAGCCGACTGGCTTTTTTACCCGTTGTACTGTAGCCTGTAGCTCTATGTGTTATTCCAGGATCTAAGCTATCTCTATACCGAATTCAGCTCAAACAGTCCACCCGTTTAGCCGTGAAAGAGCAACATACATATACATTCAGACATCCATACATTCTCACAAACTTTCACGTTTATTATATTTAGTAAGATATCACACTATGCCAAATTTCAGAAACCTACATATGTTCAAAACATGTTTGTCCTTCCATTTCTCCAATACTTTTTATCGGATTTTGGCCATTCTTTTTTGTTGGCTTACATTCAGTTCTAATTACGGCATAATTAAAGTTTCATCAGAATCGGTTTAGTATTTTGTAAGATTTGAATCTCTCTCGTTTCTCGTCTCGTTTCTGCATATTATATTAGGAACCGTGGGAGTTGGTTTCTGTTCTTGTATGTTATGTTGATCGGACTATACCTTATTCAGTTACTAAGATTTATGACATTAATGTCCCCTTGGTAATTAAAGACATATTCGGGAATAATCATCCCCTTGGTAATTAAAGACATATTCGGGACATGGTTACCGCATGATTGCTATCTATGCGAAGAATTCTATCCGTGCTCACCGCATAGGAATGTTAAAAGGCAAAAACGTGTGCAATTTACTTACATGACGTAAAAACTATTGGATAGTGCTTGTTGATAAATGAGGCAACTGCAGTCAGCCTAGTACCCAGTACATTCCAGCACCTCGATTAAAAGCCTGTCTATTAATGCGCAGCCAGTTAAAACTGACTTTTAGCATCTCCGGAACCGAGTTTTTAAGAATTACAATTAGTGATTTTTTTACCTTACCGCTTCACCGGCTCGCTCTGGGATCCGGCATCAAAGGACAAGTTCTCCATTGATGCGGAGTCTATAGGTGCCTCATTTCTGTTTAAGCGAAACTAATTCTACTTATTCTTGCATATTTTGATAATACGTAACAAAATGCAGCATAATAATAAGAATGACTGCGCTCGTAAACGTTTTATGCGTTTTTTTGCCGATTTGCAGTTCGCCAAAATAAACATACAACCGATTATACTCCTTTCGTGTTTTATTAAACCCTGATATTTTCATACGGGTTTAAAAACATAAAGATTTATTAAAAGAAACTTATCTTCCAGCCGCCAATCCTCGGCTTTGCTCTGATTTATACCTCAATTTGTTAAATCAAAAAACGCTCCTCGATTAACAATTTGACGAAATCTTGTTTGATGGATGTTCACCGATTACTCGAAGACGCCTGAACCTAATCGGAACATTCTTTGTTTTAAAAGATCCACTTTATGGTCCCGTAAATTTTATCCATATCAGTCGAGCGGATTTCAAGATATGAATGCGCAAACGTGCATCTCGTCCTCGTTTATTGAAGGCTAACTTAAGGTCTCATCAGCCCACGTTTATTTACTACTAGACATAGACCTCCTCAACGTCTCTACTCTCAACTAGGTCTTCCTCTTCCAACCACTATACCACCCAGCGATGTCGTCGCCCAATCTCGCTCAAGGACGACCCTACACGTGCTATTTTTAATTTCTCTTGTATATTATATTTGTATAATAGTATATTAAAGTAGTTTCAACATTAGCACATTATAAACATCAGCGAGTTGATAACGAATGGTGTACGGCTCTCTACGCGTGTTATCCCTGATAATAGCTTTATAGAGCTGGGTGCCGCTCTGCTAACCGTGCGGTGCAATTTTTCAATCTGAACATCTAAACAAACAATTAGTGTCAGACATTCGCGGGGCGTTCCATTACCATTGTTTGGGTTTAAATTGTCGATGGATCTCGAACAGGAGCTTAACGGTCATAAATATCAGTAACTGAGTTAGATACTCACTGAGATTAAGTTATGTCTTACCCACTTAGCCTTTTCTTTTTCATAACTCCTTCGTCATAACTATTTTGTCTATAAATCGAAAGTGATAGGCAAAAAGGCTACAAAATCAAATTTCCGGAAAAATGTTATGATGCACCTCTAGTACGTCTAACTTGCGTGTTTGTAGTTTGGACAACTCATACGATTACTCCGAAATTTCGAATACTCATAGGTAGATGAGTGGCAGATCTGTAATGTTTGTGCTTCTTTGATTTGTGAACCACAGTGAAATTAACGCTTTCTTCGCGAAATCTAACGTTATAAAAATTTATAATTTTATTTTTTAACCCCCGACGCAAAAACGACGGGGTGTTATAAGTTTGACGTGTCTGTCTGTCTGTCTGTCTGTCTGTCTGTCTGTCTGTGTGTGTGTGTGTGTGTGTATGTGTCTGTCTGTGGCATCGTAGCGCCCAAACGGATGAACGGATTTTGATTTAGTTTTTTTTGTTTGAAAGTAGAGTTAGTCGAGAGTGTTCTTAGCTATGTTTGGTGAAAATCGGTCCAAGATGGCCGCCGCTACAAAATGGCGGATTACTTTTTTCTTCGACGACCCCCTCAATATGGGTATCAAATGAAAGGGCTTAACGAGTAGATTACAGCCCACTATATAAAATTTAAAATCCAAGATGGCCGCCATCAAAAAATGGTGAATTACGTATTGCGTTGGGGGTTTTTTTTAATTTTTAATTTAATTCACTTGTTTACTTGGTCTTTGGCTGTGGCAGTAACATGCATCACTATGACCTTATTCACACTGACGTAATAGACTCCTTTTCAGATGTAATCATAATGTGCCATGAAGTCTGTCCGTGATTCCGTGACTATATTTACAAAGTATCTACGTGAATGACGTCATTAGTTCTTGCTTGATAGTTGATAGCAAATGAGGACCACGTAGTACTGCTATTAAAATCTTTATTTTTTATCTTCCACTGTAAATTATATTAAAGGAAAGCGTGTCTGTTCGCTACGATTGAGTTGAACTTAGGCATATTACATGAATAAATATCCTGACATAATTATATTTTGGTAGAAATTAGCTAAAGGTATTTTATTTATATTAAATGGATCTTCTTATATTCATTTTAAATGAATCTTCTCACACATTCTGCAATTCATTGTCCAGAGGAGTAGTTTATATTTAAAAGAACCGTAAAATTGCTTCTATCCGCTTCTCATTAGTTGGATGTATTGCCAGGAGTGGGCGGTACTCGCCGAATAAATAGAACAATGGAACGGCCATAACCTTCCGAATGGGCTTGATACTAACAACCAATAAAATATCAAATTTAAAATATGACAAAGTAAACCCCCTATGGCTAAAAACATTTTGTTTAGTTGCCTTATTGATATTAACTTTTCAAGTTAACTAATTAATTCTTCATAATTGAAGGGTATAGAATTGAAGGGACGGCAACGTACTGGCAATACCCCTGGGGTTGGACTTAACAGGGGTTGGCAGTAACATGGTCACATCTGCTTGTTTGTCACCGATGACATAAAAAAAAATCATCAGTCCTGGCTTTTATTTTAGTCTGCCTTCCTACTCCATTCCCTCTACTTAAACTTCCGTGCAACCTAGAAAGTGTTCATTGAGTTGTATGTAATGTTGCTAAGTAGTCTGTGACAGAGTGGTCGATGAGCACCAGCCTTTTAATATAACGATGTTTACACATAATATTACTCTAACAGTCTGGAAGCGGGACGACCCTGGCATTTATTTATTTATTTATAATTAAGGGCCGCCGACAAAAAAACACCTTAAACTCTAGTGACAATAACATTGTTTGTACAAAACACCCAGGTGTTTTCTCAATTAGGGGAGGCCTCAGCATTTGCGATTGGAACACATGTCGACCTTAAAATTAAATTTAAAAAAAAAGAGAATGAATGTTATGGGAAACAAAACTATGGATAAGAATAATGTAAAAAAAGAGAGAATAACAAAATAAAAATTGTTAGATATTATCAGACCCTTTTTCTTCAGAAGGGGATTCCTTTTTTAAGGCCGCTGATAAAGAAATACTTATTTTTCATAATATGGTTCCTATTTATACTACATTCTTAGGGTAGGTAAGGTATAACATAAGTAGTAATTAATAGGAAATCGTTTAGTCATAGCGGATGACTTATCTCATCTAAGTAATGTATATGTATTATTAATATTCGTTTATATAATACACTGACTTAAATTATTATAAATTGTCTTGTTATGCAGGGGAAACAATTGTTAGAGTAAACTATTCTTATTATTATTTCTTGCTTAGGCTGGCCATACACGGGCAGTTTCAGCAGTAGCTTAGTCACGTTGCAGTGTATATTTAGGATATTAGGAATCTTGGCGGCCTGAAACTCGAGCATATTGATTGCACGACTTATAATTTGTGATTTGACTCTGACAGTCATTAGGGTAACCTGTTCCGAGTATAAATCCCAATTATCATGCAAAAAAAAACATTTTCGTCGTCGTTATAATACTTATCGTCGTCGTATTGTCGCATTATCGTGTGTAAGCTCGTGTGCGACCTGCCTAAGCACGATCACACCTTAACAATGTAATGTAAAATATAAATTGTAAAAATAATATGAAATGTCAACGGTTGGCGTGTATAATAAGTTTAATGCGGTGTAACGGTAAGAATGCGCGCCAGGAATGTTCTCATGCATAGGTATTATTGGCGGAAATTATTTAATTGAACTGACCTATTATAGGAAATTGTTAGTTTTCAATTGAGGCTTTGCAGTGGAAAATTAAAAGCCAGTACCAAAACTTGCCTCTCGGTCTAGGATGTCGATTATTATAGGTAACTATGTGCGAAATTTTATCTTATTCGGATCCAAAAACCTTTTCTGGTGGAAACAATTGGGTTCCGTAATTAAATGAATGTTGACTGTGACAATAAATCGCCTATCGTCTAGTTCTCGCATCGCTTTGTTGTCAATTATGTCCCTGAATCCATCCTTAATCCTTTTCCACTCCCATACATCGGCATTTATAATTTAGTAGGTAGGCAAAAATTAATATAAAATTCCTAACATAACCTCAGACATTATATTATAGCTAGTGCAGTCATCCTGTTACTAGTTATTTACTACTCGCACGTCCAGGCACGCGTTTCATTGCAGACAGCCGCGTGTCGTTCGCCAATTAGCACGCCGATTATACCGCTCGTAACACAATACCTCCACTCGTTCCACTTTCAATTGCCCATCTCCTGCTCATGCATTATCTCCTGGTACCTGGTACTGCGGAAAACTTAAACAACAGGTTTTTGGCATTAAAACAAAAGTTAACGAGGATTATTCCGATTAATATTATAAATGCGAAAATATGGGTATATTGTGTGTATGTTTGTTACCTCTTTAATTCACAACTAAACGGCTGAACCATTTAAGTCAATTTTGTCTTCAGTATGCGGTACCACTACATCATTCGTTACAAAACGTTTACAAAACAACCATTGAAATACACAATATTTTTCAAACACCCACAATCCGTCAATGTTTGTTTAACAGTTCTATTTTGCAACACAAATCGTTCGATTCATTTCTCACGCTTGAAAAAAGTTTTTGCAAAAATTACTAATTTCCAAAGACCGAGACATCAACCTGATTAAATAAAATTCCGATAAGATAATAGCGATAAAATGAAGACGTGAATTACTTATTACCGATAATAATTAATAAATGATATTATAATAATAGTTGAGGCACTAAACTAATTCTTAGAACGGATAATCGTTCAAGGCGATAAGGGTAATGCTTTCTTATCTAATTTATTCAGATTTGATCTAAATTGTTATTATCTAATACGTGTAAGGTGTTATGAGTCAACATTAGTTTCCTTTAACTTTCAGCCCTTGTAAAATAACTCCAACAGAATGTTACCTACCTCAATTACACTGTCTCACTCAAGACAATCATAGGTTGTCTGTCCAACTCATGTTGCATTTTCAGGTCATCAAGATTACTACAAAGCCTGCAACATGACCTTACGCTAAGATAAGCCAAAACGCAAAAAATCGCTGGGTGCAGTCAGTTCAGATATTTGTCATCTTCTACTAAGCATTTTCTCGGCAGTGTCTGTTCCGGCTGTACCTTCGACTTTCCTCTTTTGAGCATCTTCTTCAGTTAAATTATTCTCTTAAGTTATCGCTCAGGGATTTGTTGTCTAAAAGGGACAATACAAAACTCCCATTCGACAGTCATTAGACTTGTAATCACGAAGCGAAGCCATCATGGAGTCTGACGACTATCCGCCTCCACTCCATATAAAGTCGACAATACGATATTGGTACATCCTGTCCCTCCATAATGGCCGCTGTAAATTAATTCGCTACCCGACTCGAACGGAAAGCGACACGATAAGTAGATTGTCTGTTTTCCTGTAAATAATACCCAACATGTTTATTGTTTACGGCTTACATTTATGTACATTAATTCATGTATGAGTTTCCATAATAAATTGTATCGGCCGGGGTTCAAGGTAAAATAATATAATATTACGAATATATCCTATGTTTTCCCACTGCTAGGCAAAGTTCTACCTCAAGACCTTTCATATTTATTGATCTTGCTCTGCCTCTTGCCTGCCAGCCTGGTATGTGTAAGCAATCCTTACAATATAAAAGCGAAATTGATTTGTGTTACCGATTTACACCTAAATGCCTAAACTGATTGAGTTGAAATTTGGTAGCTTTTAGACCCTGAAATAACACAAAGGCTACATTTTAGCGGGTAAAACCGGGTACTCCCAGTATTATATAAATTGTAAATGGGTTGTATTTTATGAGGCAAGACAGAAAAGTTGTTGAAATGCTAATAACTTGACCTATCAAATTGTGAGCTAACATTGAACAAGCCCTCGAGATCAGTTCCAGACCACAGTATAAAGAGACGAGGCCTATCAAGCGGTTAGACCGCCCATAAACCAGCGCTCGTAAATCCAAATTAAGCAATCTCGTTCAAGGAGGTATGTCTCAGTGTTCAGAATGGCACCAGTTTGGGTTCGGTGGAACTGGATCAATTCCGGCCTGGTTGCGGTAAACTGACGCTTTTTATGGCTGATCTGAAATTCTAGTAGACTTGAGAAAAGTTTCAATGGCCGAGCTCCGCAATTTCTATGCTTCGGTTCCAAGTCCAATTGTGATTTCTCCTGCTGTTATCGCAAATGAAAGCTCGCAAAGTCTGTCTCCATTTATATCGCTGCTGCTTTCGTATTAAGCGTTTTCTAAGTACCGATCGCATGTGATCTCGTATAATAAATATTATTTTGGGCAAGTTTCCATCCATAATGAACGTCGTCTGTTCGCTGTGTAATAATTATTTCAATGCTCGCCTTCACTGGCGCTTGTTTACATAGAGTCTTATACATTAACTAATAGTTCTCCCGATATTAGCAACACGGGAACATACGTTTGAATTATGTCACGTGTCTCGACCTTTCGGCAGATTACCTCGCTCTTGACCGTTTTTATGATAATGACAGCAAAACGTAGGAGGATTACATCGCATAAAATAGATTTATCAAGCGTGAAGATTGAAGATCAATGTCAAATAATTTCCAGCTCTCGCTACATTGTGTACTCGAGCGCTCGTCTTCTACAAAACATTAAAAAAACGACGCTCGACATCGTCGCGTCATACTATGTATTTATTTTAGTATCTCATATCGAGTTGGCGTAAGTGCGGCATAAACTCGGGCTCTACGCTTTTTCCGAGCCATAGAAACGATAGGAGTGGGTGGCGGCGAACACTAGTGACCGAATTCGCGGAGCCAAGCTTGGTGCCACGGTTTCATTGACCCCAGTCGGGAAGCGCTCCGATGTGACGGCATTTTCCGCGCTGCCGAGCGCAAACCTGGAAATCTTGCAAATAGAATTATAATGGTGGGCTGCATGCGTTGCACGCCTCTGCGAATATCAGATGGCGCCCCAGTATTCGGCCCGTGCTGTTTACAGTGGATGCTCGTGCGAGATACGTGATTATTTATAGTGGTCGGAGACGCTAAATCAATGTTACAGTTCTCTAGTTGGCATCGGTTTTGCCAGTGATGTCACGGACGCCGAGATAAGGAGTCGTTCACTCGCCGGAGGGAGATAGTCGCCGCGGGACGCTTCTGCCGCCGAAACTATTTGTGGAACAATGCTGCCGAACATTAAACTGTATCAGGCTGACGGCACATCGACAGCTGACCGTCGCGCCGCCAACTGCTGCACCACGTGGCCGCGCATTCAATGGACACTGCACATCACACAACATATCATTTACTCGGAATTTATAGTAGATTGTGTTGTAAAAATATAGTCGTAAACATGACGTACGAATCGATCTGACCGCATATACATCGTTCCTAACGAGATTAGTGTTGGAAGTCAATAACATTTAATGAGGTGATAGCGAGCCGGCGCGGCTGGCTGGCCTTCTAACCATTTCACACAGGGGAGGCATAAATGGAGGCTCCACGGGTCGTAATGCCGCGGCTTGTAAGCCGACGCCCGAGGCTGCGGTCGATACGACACGAGTCGCGGCGGCGAGGGTGACTCCCGCCGCCCGCCTCTCGGTCAGGCTTTATTGACCCTCTACAGTTAATCCGAGCGGCTTGCGAACGTGCATGTTTGCTCTGAGTCCGATAAGTAATCCTACTTCTGATCCTGCTTGCAGAGTAAAGCCTTGATACAAACAAGTCTGTCTTATCGATAGTTTAAAAATACTACGTATTGCAAAGTGTTTCGAAAGGCTTGTAAATCTGAGGATCCCGGCTGTTTTCTATAAGATACTTTGGCAAACAATAAGTAGGCAGTAGTTAGATCATGTTGCATGCCGCATAGTAATCTTGGCGACCTAACTAACATATCATTGTGATGATGATAATTTGACTCTGACGGTGTCGGAGGACCTGTTATATCTGAGTATAAACCCCAATATATTATAAACATTCAATTATACTACTCATAGGTGTGTTTAGTAGACGTTATAAGTAGAACATAGAGAAGCCATTAGCGTGAGTCGAGCGGGCAATTAGCTCGATAGTGTCGCGACGACGCAGAGCGCTCGCTTCCATTGACCCGCGACAACCTCACACAACGTCTTTAATGCCTTATTGAATCTGTCGCCGCATTGATTGATTTGCTGCGGCTGCGACACACCGCCCTGCTTGGACAAACCTTAGGAAACCACACGTCAAGGTAATTCATTTTATAGCATAATGCACGTTCAGTAGACGCGGGTAGCCAATCTATCAAACTGGTTGGAAACTTTGACAGGGCCTATCACGCTCTGATTTATTTCACAGGGCCTATTTATTGGCACTTAGTGGTGATCATTATTAACCGACAATAATATAATGTTCTTACAGTCATAGAGCGTTAAAGTTGAGACGTTTTTTAAATTTGTGGAACATACTAAGTGGAAAATTGTCTTTTTAACTGTACCACTTTATAATTATTTAAGTTGTTTTCGTCGGTTAATCACGAAAGATACCAGTACGTGATAGCCAATAGGCTCATTGACCTATATGGCCAATACGCCAACATTTCTCTGCTACTCAGCACATTAGTGTCAATTGACAATATCAGTGCCACCATACGTTTGATTTATCATCAAGTGAGATGTGCGAGTGAGTACGGCGCATGCGCCTGTTTACTCATCTAATCCGGGATCACAATAAAAATAGGTTAGATGCCGGTCATGCAACCCTGCCATCGATCGCGACCGCCGCCACACTTTATAGGAGGCTTTCTTATCTTACATACTTCAATGGGTATTTTTACTGGATCAACGCAGCCAACTCAAATGACTTTTTTAAAACTAAATAGGCCTACGTTTGACCACATCCCACCTGATGGAAACAGCAGATTATGTGGTCGACGATGAATCACGTAAGATGCCTAGAAAGGTACCTATTCACTCGTGCCTTGAAGATACTCAAGGTCTATCGCTCGGGAAACACGGATGACGGCAATGTTTTCCAAATGCGACCATTTTATTCAAATTGGCTTCAATAATAGAGCAATTTTCAATTCAACTCGTTATCGATCAAAGTTTCTAGTCATATAACTTTTGCAAGTCAATTGTAACAGTTATATTATTCTATTTAAAGACTACCGCCCATTCGGAAAGTACCTCTATAAGAAGAACGGTTAAGAAACTCGTAGGCATTTTTAATGTGTTTACAATGTTGTTCTTCTTGGTAACATTTATTGTTTGTTTGACAGGCACCAGCTGAATCTATTTCAGTGTCTTGATTATTGCGCTCTATTGGCATCATCAATTACCGCTCTCGACCTTCGTTTACAGCGAATATCATCAAAATTAATGACTCCTTAAGTCCTCAATCGAATGATGTCACCACAGGAAGCTATGGGCGTTGGGTTGGGCATAATAATTCCTTACTACCGAATATGGGCAAGTACTTAAAGGCAACTGGCGTACGGATGATTCTCTATGTAGTCTTTGCTGTTCCACTGCTTGAGAAAAACCTCCTCTAAGTCTCTCCACGTGTCTCTATTGAACCATCTCAGGCCAGCCACTCTGGTTGTTCAATTTCCCTACGTAGTCTTTCATTTGGGGCCCATACCGTGGTGATCTTTACCCAGTCGAAGTATATTCTCTGTAATCCTGAATAATGCCTCCACCAGTTGATAAATGTACCTCCGAAACGGGCAAGAAACGCCCGCTATATTTATGAGGGCGATATATCACCGAGTGACCTTTCTCGTGCCATTATTATGTAGTTCGCGCCTCCGAGCCGCATTTATTGTCCTCGCTGTACGTGCCTGGACCATTTATTTTCCCTATTTGTGGCTTTCGACGCTTCAGACGTTTGCCAATTAGCGCTGGACAGGCTGATTTTTCCTCAATTCGTTTTCCTTGATGTTTTTTTAGGATTTTGTTATTACAAATTATTATGAAGTTATAACACGTCTATGGTTTCGGAAGCGTATGCTCAGGACTCAGGCCTTTCAACGTCGAGTACTGCACACATGAACTCCTGACGAAGGACGACGTGGTAATTGTCCAAAACCGTGGTTAAGATAATTTCAACAAGAATGAATTGATGAGTACAGCCGTGTCGTATTTGTAATGAATAACACTCACGGCTCACGGTAGTTTCCAAAATCGTTTGTTATTTTATTGTCTAAATATTAACTCGCAAATTTCCTGGTTTACGTACTTGATAGTAGTCACGTTAACTCTTATCTTAACAACGTAGTATATAATGTTATACTTTATAATTCAAGACACAACAAGATGACGAACTGACTGTTCCAACAATGAGCTAATTCTATATGTGTTATCAGCACTGATATCACCATCCGCGGTCATATCATAACATAATAACAGCTATTTTTAGTCCGCAGCAGTTATGTATTTTAGGGGCACATACTCGATTTGGAAGCCTTTAGCTGAATGAGCTCAAATTAACATACCTACCTATATCTTTTTCTTTCCGAAGCTAATATTGGCAAATGAAACCGCATGGTAGGCAGTAGTGGCAGGGCGGGGCGGTGCCTGCGAAGACAATCGCGGCGGCAAGGACGCGTGACTCAACATGGCGTCACCGCGACGGCCTCTGCCGCCCGGTACGTTCCTTATACGATACGTGATAATACTGCCTCACTATGTTTCATTTACGAAACTAGTCATTTTAGCTCTAAAATCGTATCTATTGACCTTACATATTTCCCAAATGATGAGTTTTACACATTCAATGAGTTCCATCATTCATCTCTTCTATCAAATAAGCAGAAAACCGTAAACATCTCTAAAATTGCACTTTAAACGAACTTGAAGTGTGCTTGTTACTAAGTTGTTACCTCGGTACTCGGGGTGTTTAATTGTTTAAAGTTAAGCGGTAATTGGCCTTCTAGAGAACACTGCACAAAAAAACGTATTCACCTACGTAGTTATTAGTTATTTACTTAAATAAGTATTTAAATAAACTACCCCTCTCTCGAAGATGTCCTGTTTGAAGTTTGTATCTCATATTATACAGGTACATTTATGTTTATCTTGGAAGCAAAATCGCCGCATATTCGGACGATCGCCGGACACTGCCGGGGTTACTGTTCGCATTACAACTGTAGTTGTTACAAGTTTGGTGTGGACTGGACGGCACCGACCGAAAGCATGTGTGAAAAGTGTAAAGACAGACCATCCATCAAGCTATTCTTGTGGTGTTCTTGCCTTTGCGTCTATTACAGACGATTTGAGCAGTGTTTGTTGGATTTACTTTATTACCTAAAGGCAGAAACGTACATATTTCATATGTTACTGCAACTTTGTTTTCTGGAGCGCAGTGTATGTCTGTTACAAATGTCAAATGACACGACAAATTTCCCAGATTCCTGTTACATACATAATACAGTGAGTAGTCAAGTAAGGTGAAGCGAGAAGTGACGAGGCGCGGCGGTAAACCGCTACAAACAGGCGCTGGCTCTCGTCCAGATGTATGCAGAATCATTTGCACTACTAGGCTGCAGACGTCTCGCGCTCGTTTATTACATGTCAACACTGTTTATCCTTACTATATCCACAATATTAGGTTATTATATTGCGAAGCCTCATATAAGCAGGCCTTTTGCTGATTTACACTGGTGGCAATCTCTATAAGTTGAAAAAATCAAAATCTTTCTTTCAGACATTGAACTTAAGGTTAAAAGAAGTTTCTTAACTTACCTAGTTGTTTTCTAGTCTTTAGGCCTTTCCAACACTAAAGATGTTATAGGAGGTTCCTAGGTAGAATTTATACATACCCTTTAGTAACATGAAGCCAACATTGGAGAATCTAAAGAAACGTCTATGCTATCCAACGAGGCAATGCTGCCGGCTGCCAGCATATTAAGTTCGCTGCCATCTGACACTGGTTTCGTGTATTCTCTGTAACAGTAGATATGCGAGTGGCCGATGTGTGGTAAATACAAGTGTTCTTTACTGCTGTAGAATTGTTCCCCTAATTTTTCAATAAAGACTTTTGCAACAAATAAAAGAGTACCAGCTAATTGAGAGCGTGAATCAGATCTAAAAGGGCAAGCGGTAACGGGGGCAAGAAAGGGTCATCAGTCAGTAGCTCGGGTGCCCACAACAGCCGGATCGATATCTTGGCGCTATACCAACGCTGTCGGTGCTACACACAGTAGTTAGTTACATCGTCATTGTAAAGTTAGATCGAAAGCTATTTAATATTAATAATGAAAACGGTCATCAATGAAATTTGACAAGCAAGTTTGTTTTATAATAGGTAAAAATTAAACCCCAAAGAGGGTAAAAATTCAAATAGGATGTGTAGTAAGACATTACAAAAGCAGGCATATTATACTATTATGACAAACAAAAATAATGCCAGAGGGAAAGAAGACACCAAGAAAACACTTTTTATCAGTGTGTCCAATACGTATTATGAATCCTCAAGATTACTACAAGTCCTCCAACATGACCCAAAGACTACCTCCAACATAATAATATGAATATCTATTATTGTATGTCCTTGTACTGGGTACTATGTGTAACATTAGCATACTTTGTACAGAACCATTATCAGATATTAGTCTCCAAGAGTGATTATACACACATCTGATCCAAGATAGTATAATCTGTAAACTAATCTAAATCCGCGATTGTGACATATTCACGAGCATGTTTACTCTCCTCTCCATTCTGGTCGGTACAAGGATGTTTTGGGCATATATTTTGCTGTTTAACAGCCAATATGGTGAGCTCATCTCCGTTTATAGCCATTGGCCGTATTATATCAAGCGAATGAGTATGGGAGTGACGTGTATACCATAATGCCCATCGAGCCTAATGGAAACTGCCTAGGCTAGAATGAGCTATGTGAGTTATCTCATTCTTAGTTGATGACAAATCTGATGACTCCATCGTCGTTGGACTACCTTTCATGTAAAAGCAAACATAAAAACAAGTTATATTGATGTACCTACTCATATTTCAAACCAGCATTTAAAAAAATTAATACTGAAATCAAGACTTACAATTTCTATGCAAGTGGCATTTAAAGGGTTGATCACTAGATTCTACATAGGTTCAAGTAGGTACATAATATATTGATTGGACTACAATGAGCGGTCTTCGCTTTAAACAATCTCTTCCAGGCCATTGAGCCTTCATTTATGCAAAGACAATATCGGAGCAAGTAAATTTCACTTCGTGTTTACTTTTAGAAATTGAATTTTGCGCTTGTATCAAAAGTAGCCAAGTTGAAAGTGTATTGAGCACAAAATTTCTCGCTGAAGTGACGCACGGCGTACTTTCTCCGGCTGACCGCTTTCTGTCTACCATTTTACTCCGATTTGTAAGGATTTGGGTACTTTTGTATAAACCTATATTTTGTTCTGTTTAAATAATGCTTGTCTATGCTGATATTATAAAAAGGAAATCTCGATTTATTGTACATATTATGTTGATGAAGAATAAATTCAAAAGCTACCGGACGAATTTCGAAATTCTTTCACTATAAGAAAGAGGCATTATCCGTGAGTCTCATAGGCTACTTTTCATCATCATTGAGCGAAGCAGCGAGCAGTTAAAATTCATATAAATATTCCAAACAATGTCTTGTCTAACTACATATGTTTTTTCGAATTTAGCAGCATATCGAAATAACGGATCGTCGAAATTCAATAAGACACTTCTCGGTCATACAAAAAATGGAACACAGACTATGGACTCTGTTCCGTTCTGTGTGTAATAAAAAACATGAGCAACCGATCTATTTGCCAAGACACGGATAAAAGATAATGAGTTGTTCTGATGATATCAGTTGACTCATTGACTCACATTGCGGTGAGTCAAACGATCAATTATCATGCGCGGAACAGAATCTAGCACTGTTCAATAACATGAGGTACCTAACCTAGTATAGACGTGTGAATATGATGTTTCAAGGAGCCATGTTTGATAAGGATCTGGTGATGATAGCGTGTTTGTTTTGTTAACGTTCAAGTACATTAGCGTCGTCAGTTACGCAGCATAAATGTGGAAAACTGACGGCCGTGATGGGATTCCAATGCGGCTGAAGTGTGAGCAACGTACAGATTAGATGAGCAAGATTATTAAGACAAATGTCTTGTTATAAATGATTTTTCTGTGTCTGAATTCAAAATTTGAACAATCTCCCTTCGTAAGCAGTCAGGTCAGCTCTTGAGCGCCGCGCCTGTTCTCACGTCCCCTTTGAAAAATATGATCTCAAAAAATCATCTCATAATTATTGTTGCCGTTCATATTTTAACACCATTGTCATTTCTACATTTTTGAGAATTAGCGAACAATCCCATGACGGCCGATCTAATATTACAAGTGATGTTGTAAATTCTCATTGAAGTAGTCGGAATGTGGTGTGAATCGATGTAAAAACAACAAACAGGGCGGTCCGTCGGGCTCGACGCAGGCGGGTTCAAGGCGACACCGGCCCATTGTTGCTCCCACATAAAAACATGCGTGTACTGGTTGTGACCGGCGACTATCATGCATATTTCATACACATTTTAGCTAGGCCTAGAGATTTCATCGCTGAAAATTACGTACCTATTTTTATTCTACTGAATTATAATATATTTTTTAAATCATTAAGAAACAACACGGATTGGTAATTGGTAAACGCAATCAGGAATTTGTTTATGGTTGCAAATAAAAGAAAGAACAAACAAAACAGTCCGTCCATTTAATCTCAACAGGCTCTGCCCACTAGTTGCCTACGTGCCAAATTTCAGAGCAATCAGCTTAGCCCTATGAGTAGGCGTCAAGAGATAACAAACTCACACCCACCTCGCTTTTCTTTTGTTTATCTACTGTTCCACTGCTGAGCAACGTCCTACCTAAAATCCTTAGTAAGAGTAAGAAACATTGAGGCAGGAGTGATCACGATAGATCCCAATTCCCAATGGGTCGAAGTGCTGCAGATTTCGTCAGCCCAGATAAGTCTATCTAGTGTCCGTTACAAACTCATCAGCACATCCTTACTTTCATAATATTAGTGGGTAGTTGAACTAACGAGCTAATTTTCCTCTCATATCCTCGGTCCGGAGTCCGGATGCATATTGTTGCTCGTAACTGCATTACTTAGCGTGCATTGTAGCCGCTAGCTGAGAATATCGGAGATGTCGACAGCGCAGACAACGCCGCGACACATTTACAAGCCGCAAATTGATTGCAGCAGACCAGGTGCTCTTAGAGGCCAGTTACATGAAGGGTGCTACCATGAAGTAACACAAAACTACTCCGTATTCAAACTAAATTAACTAAATCATTTTCTTTAATTTTGCCATGATCAAATTGGAGATTTGAGATGCTTTCGAAAAAAGCTTTTAAATACGAGTATTATAAAGACCGGCAAACTGGTCTATCTGATCAAGTATTACCATTAGACGGTTCATGCGAAGGAACTAAACGGAAGAAAAGTCCCATTAGTATCTTTGAGGGAACAAGCAACTATTGGAAATAAACGTATCTGATGGTTATCTAGGACTAATTTATAGTTATTTAAATTTTTAAATTCTGTTCAGATCGATAACCAGCTAAACATGCGATAGTAACCCCCAAAACTAACAAGTGATGCGAACGTGTAGCTCGCGAATGCTCACCGTGTAAAAATAGCCCGCGAACCACCTCGTAAAGGTTAAACCCAGAATTAGACGGCCAAACTTAACTCGCACTTATTTTTGCGCTCGACCGACACGAAACGGTGCGGTCCATCACATCTGTCACACAGGGACAACTAACCCCTTTACAAGTGGCATTTGGGATTTGTTCTTATAAACCAATTGTGAAGAGTCAAGGTCGCTTTGAAGTTATCTTACCATCTCCTAACGGAGGTTTCTGTCCATCATGGTATCCCTCGACACAATTCCGAAATCTTTGGTCTTTTTGTACAAATGGTATGGATTTTTAAGCCAAGATGTTCTTTTCCTTGGGTTTTCCCAGTGTTTTTTTCCCTGTATTCTATATTTATATTTGAATGTACGCGTACGCAAGCCTTAACCACACAAGAAATGCTTTGAACTGCAAACGTACTCGCAACACAAGGCCCTCAGAAGATATTTAGAAATCTAAGAACCCGCCAAGTAGGTCGTGTCATTGGAGTTTACAGTGTCAAATATATCAATCAATAGTTCCATAATGTCCCCTGAAGCCACACGAGTACGAACTTTTCTAACATAATTTAAAATGCAAATGAACGGCCACTAATAACGGTTTTCAAATACGTTAGTACAAATACGCTCTTTATCCTGTTATCGCTGAGCTGTTATCGGGGCGCGGGTTATTTACAGTCACGGCGCGCGTTCTGACCGCGGACCGCGACTCATGTGGAAAGTTTTAATTACAACTTGATTTTATTACCGGTGCTGATGCCCGTTTCAATGCGCTGTTGGACTTTATAAATAACTCGTTTACTAGGAAATTAATGTAAGAATGTGTGGGCGGGTAATTTATTTATCCCATATTAAAATACTTTATACATATCAACAGTAAAAACAAATATAAAAACGTGGTATATTTATTTATCTATTTGGAATTCAATAGCCTAGTTACATTCATGTACAAAATTTCTGACATTTAGCTGAGGCTGCGTTTGAGTCCATTTTCTATAAGTGTCATCCGTAATTCTTTAAATTAAAGGAAGGCTCTGAGGGGCCTCTGCAACAAAACGTGTTGGACGCACGCATACGTTATTAGACAGCAAGAAACCTATATAGAATAGAGAATACTTTTATCGAGTCCAACAAACTATAAATACCTAACAATAATAAATATTTACAATTAGCAGGCTGGTATTTATAGTTTGATGACTCCGAATAATTAGTGTAAACATTGTTTATTGATAAGTTTATATGCTAATATTTAGCCGAACTACAGTTCAATGAATTTATAAAACTTGCTGATATAATGTAAAAGTCACGTTCGTTGGTCACGCGGTAATACAATAACAATAGTAAATTAGATTGTCTCATACCATCTGTATGCAATGTATAGCTATGCATCTGTAATGTAAGGAATAATTGCATATAATATCATATCATGTACCTCAGATGCTGCGTCGTAATGGATGGCATCATTCATTAGTTTTATTGTGATCAACATTATAAGATATAATTTTACTGCTGAATAAATGAGGTGGAGGATCGGCAAGCTTTTGCTTAACGCAAGAATAAAATACCCGATTCATAGTCATGCTTGATAGCTGATTAATCTATTAAAGGGAATGTGTGTAACGTAATAAATGTACCTACTGAGATGACAGTTGTAGAAATGCGAACAATTTTTACCCCAATACATTTATTAAGCGTCAGCCAATCGATTGCCGCTTGACTACAAGCATAGTTTGTCTGATGGATGATGGAAGGCCATCAAGTGAAAAACAAGCAAACACTCATCAAAGTTCGCAAACATTCTGTTTTACGGCACAATAATTAACGGTATGCAACGTCAATTATCTCGTTTTACAAGCTCCGGCTTGTAAACTCGTCACTCTTTGGCCCTTGATGCGATGTGCCGAGTTTTTCCATCGATTCGCTTAATTTATTGGCATTTTCATTGATCACAGCTGCAATTGATAGCTTTTGATGTCTATAATGTTTGTTCTAAACGCGATTGATTGAGACTGTACATTACGGACATTTCTCCGGAATTTTATATTTGCCGCGACGTGTGATATATCAATTGTTGCATGATTATTTATTCTAAACGTGTATGAGTTGTTTGAACGTTTCTCTGTAGCGTAGATATGATAAATTCGTCAAGAAACGTCGAACTCTTTTGAACCTGTTATGTGTATTTGCCAATGAAATACTCAGCTCATTTTTTTTATAGATAAAACGTTTTAACACCGACATACACTGGTGGAGTTGATATTGATTACTACTTGTTATGAATATTAATTTCTATTAGTTTTTATGGTCTATTAAAATTAAAAAGTTAATCAAGTTTGTTATGAAAAGCCTGACATTAGCGATAATACAAACCGAATGTAGCCAGATTGTTCAAGTAAGGTCTTTGATGGGTACGAAGATCTGCACAATATTAAATTCTTTGCGCTCGTCATCCAGAGATAAGAGACGACGACTTATGTCTTATTGTGAACATGATCCTAGTAATATAAGGAAAGACAAAAATATATATTGAGCTACAAGCTGATTCTCACATCTGTGACTCAAGATTTTTAATTATATTAGTTCTTGACCATTCTATTTCAATTTAATCATCAATTTACTGACGATTCAACATACTAACGGCACAATAAAACAATTCCAGGTAACGGCACGATAGATTTCCCCGAGTTTCTGACGATGATGGCGCGCAAGATGAAAGACACAGACAGCGAGGAGGAGATCCGCGAGGCGTTCCGTGTGTTCGACAAGGACGGCAACGGGTTCATATCCGCCGCGGAACTGCGCCACGTGATGACCAACCTCGGGGAGAAGCTCACCGACGAGGAGGTCGACGAGATGATCCGCGAGGCCGACATCGATGGAGACGGACAAGTCAATTACGAGGGTGAGTTGATGCTTGTTGTTGTGTGGTTGTGTTGTCGTGTGTGTTGGGCTGCTGAACACAGTCTGGTAATGCGATGGCTTTTATGGAAGTATTAGGTAAGTCTGAAGGAGATGAGACTTGTACAGGATAGCTACTTGTCCACAACCACGTTCTGTGCATAGAGCTATAGTATAGTCCCTTCTTGATGGGTTTAACGAACGCTCCTTTTACAATCGTACAAGACGGACTTTCTATAAAAAAAAATTTTAGTAGATAAATCGGTGATTTGTTTTTTTTATGGCGATGTATAGACGTGTAACGAGAGGAGTTTCTTCAACATTATCGCTTACAAGACTGTGTTCGGTACGTCAACTCGATGTGTGCAAAACACCGAATTAATTCATACACTGAGCACTAAAATAATTCAAAGATTTCATTGTGCTTACAATTTGAGTGCTCCAAATAATTGGAAAGCGTTAACCTAGAAAACAATTGTACGCACAAAGTGTTGACAATGCATCCATTTCCTACCGAAGTGACGTCACTGACTCGTAAATACCACCCTCTGTCAATAGTCCAGTAATCCATGTACACAGAGCATGTGTAAGTAAATGTTTCACTAACGTATTGGGTACGCTTGTCCCGAGCTCTGCTATATATATATACCTATAAACTCGCATAGAAAGTATCGTAAAATTCACAACCATGTGTTTATGTTAGTCTTGATTTACGAATACCGCGGTTTTTATATGTTTTATCAAAGGCAAACGTTGATTAATTTATTGGGTGTGTTCTAAGTATATATTATGAATTATCGCGAGTAGATGATTAGTAACGTATGACGTATATATGAAAAAGTGGCTTGTTTCTGCTGACCGCTGCATGGTCCCAGTGTTTGCGACCGTTGCCTTTATTTGCCGCTGTTGCTGCGAGTACCTTGCTACCACTACACTCATTACCGCGTATCGAAAGAAAAAACCTCGGCTTGAGTCCTTAACTCAGCTCAAGTGGTAGGCTATCCTGTCATGTAACAAATTTGGTCAAATTATCTATCTTTAACGGAGGCTGACAAATAAACCAGCAACACGTCGGCCCATTGGGAAACGTGGCCACATTTTTAGTTCGATTTTAGGCTTTACAATTACGATAAAAGATACAAAGACTTAGCGTGCATTTTTAAACAGACTCGAGTATGATACCTGATGATTTTAATCTCCAAATGCAGTTCAAGTTAATAAAAGTTCATAGTCTCCGAACACGCGTAGGTCAATTATAATTATTGTCGCTCGGAGACTTAAATTGTCGGTCTTTGGAGACTTGTGAATACCTATGTAAAGGGTTAATAAATCAATCACAGGATACTGTTCATCTTTATGATGATGGACTCGAGTGTCCGCCTGTAAAGCTTGTTATAGTCAATGCACTGCAAATTACTTCACCAGACAGATGCGCTACAAACCAACAATCTTTATGGGCGTGTCCAAAAATGGAACTACATTAGAGTGTTAGAAACAACGTTCGAACATAGCACAGTAGCGCTCTCGTGTTTATTTAGAATCCGGTTTGACTAGTACCAAAGTAATGTAGTGTTCGCACGGTACGCGCAACATCGGCAACCGTAGTGGTGTGTTGGCATCATCCGACCGAGCGTTTCTCTCTTGCAGACTTCCATGCACTCGCCAAACTCATATTCGGTCGCGGGGACGGCAGCCGTTAGCGCTGTCTCCTGTTAAATTAGTCCCCTATCTAATAAGAAAAGACTCTACGATAAAGCTGTGATCTCTTACCCTAGTAGTGTAGAAACTGTCGACGGCCTACGGCGCAGTGCGATACTAGGTATACCCCAGTGTTAATCTGAATGGTTTGCTGCTCGTTAACTGTCCCTGCTCCTTGGATATGTTAGCTCCCCGCCCCTCACTCGCTCCGTTGGGATCTCTCCTCTCACTTGACTATCGTGACTCTCTGTTTACTCACTCGCTGAGGCGGACCACCTGTCATTTTGTGAGGCCACATGTACTACACACAGAATTTGGTGTAAAGTGACGGCCATGATAACCACATGTGCGAAAAATGTAAGCAAAATATCTCACACTTTGTGAGCGCTGTTTCAATCGCTCGGCTTATGTTCTCAGTCTAAATGGCGACCGGTTCCCTACGATGAACTGTCTTATCGTACAATATGTACATGAGAACAAAATGACAGGCGCGTCCACCTCCCGCCCCTTGTCTGGTGCATGACTCTAATATTTGTCTAGCCGTTTCTATAGAAATACCACCTGGTGATCTCCGGTCAGATGACGAGCAGCAAACGTGTCGGTTTCCGATCAGTAGGGCGCACTCTTGGATCACTCCAGCACCACGGACTGTCGATACGGGCGCTTGCCAACATTCACTGTAACCTCTTATATCCAGAGGGTGGTATTTCACATAATCCCTTGTAGTGGCATGAGATACAACATTGGCTCGGTTTTGTCTGTGTGCGTGGAGCGCTTGTCACACACAAATGTTCCACACACACGTCAATATTTTATTTATTATTTTAATAAACGTAGCGAATACTCTAATAGCGGTTATATTAGTGCATCTATCTGTCGGTTACTCTCGTTGTGTTACTGTTGTGTTAACATTATATTTATCTTAGACGTGCAAGGGTTTATGTGAATCTTTCTTGTCTCATCTCTATCGTGCCGTGTGTCCGGTGTACAGACGCGTGTGAGAGAGTCGGCTAATGTTTGTTTCCCTTTCTGTTTCAGAATTCGTCACCATGATGACGTCGAAGTGAGCCGCCGGCTAGTGTGTGTGTAAAAAGCAGAGAAATAATTAAATATACATTTTGTTTCATGACACACAATATTACCATCGTATTGGACGTGCATTTCTCTAGTGTTTGCGATATAAATTAATAATTGTCATCGTTTCAGTTTAATGATAATGTAATCGTGCGTGCGAGTGCCGCGCCCACGGATCCTGGTCGCTGGCCCAGTCGGTCGGAGTCGGCCGTGGACGCGACACTCGCTCTTTCTTTTTATTTAGATTTTAAAGTATTCCGTTAATTTTACTAAGTAAGAAACCTTAAACTGTAGCGGTACAAGGGGAACGAATAGGTGTGCAAATGTCGCAATGTGATGGTGAAGTCTCGGGTTCGCGTCGGCTCATATGATATATATATTATATAATATTTATATTTGTGTATATTCCTGCGCGTGAGTGTGTGCGTGCCTCTCTGTCTGTGTCTGCACCGCGCCGATACATTTTAATGTAAATTTTTTTCAAGTATGAGATATTTATAAAGTACGTGAGGAATAAAATTTTAAAAAATTCAAAAAAAGTATGATAAAGTTAGCGTGCCGTAGTGCATCAGTAGCGCAAGCGAGCCTACTCCACTCCGGACATTCGATATATTATATTATAATAAATGTTTCAATCTAACTAACTCAGTAAACGAATAAATTAGATTTATCGCTACTGTACTGTATCTGTATCATCGTAACTGTACATTGTCTCTCCGTAATACATATATATACATGCATACATATATATATGAACTTACATTATAGAGGGTGGGTCGATAAGCGACGAGTGGCGGCCTTATCGCCCCACCCGCACGTTTCTATATATTGTTGGTCAACTAATTCTATCGAAGGAAAGTAATCCGCTCTGTTGTTCTTAACTTATGACATTTGATTCATTCTGTTATTAAATTTTACAAAAGACATACTGAAATAAATGTTTCTTCATTTTTAGGTCAATAAGTATCCGTGTTTCATTTAGTCCCCGTTTAGTTGTTTCTTTTGGTTTGTTACCCTCCAACGTATCCGTGGTCCGAGACTAGAATTGCTTGAACCATTCTTTATCCTCGAAGAAGTTATTCGTACATTATGTGAGATTAAAATTAAAGCTAGGCTCCCCTTTACCAAGTGTTTTAGTTGTTATTTTTATTTTATTGTAATTTAATGGTAATTATAAATTGTAACAAGACACATTGCTGTATTATAAATTTGATTTAATTTGTAATTAAATGTGGCAATCCGTCGAGCAGTGGATTGTGAAGTGTATATATCTTATTAATTACCTTTTGTTTGTGGATCCTGTTTGTGTGTTGGCAGTAAACAACATTCTCACTGGATTATATCTTGTGTTTATTTTACTATTCATTTCTCTTTGCCTGATTTATGTTTTGGGGAAATTAGAAGCTATTTTGATTTACAACTATCCGATCTTTAGTTTGTTGAAAATAATGAAGGCTTTATAAAATAAACTTGTATTTGTAAAATAAATTGCCCAGTGTTCTTTTTTAAAGTTAGCCTATAACCAAGATCTTGGCTGATCTTAATTATTTACGCCTAGACGGCTGGATCTATTGGGCTAAATTTAATGTGTAGTTAGGCTAGACTTCTAGGCCCTAGAATAACATATAGGCTACATTTTATTAGCTAAAACCGTGGTGCAGCTAGTGCCAAATAACTCTTAGTAGTTCTTCAGAAATCATCTAAATGTAGGAACACAGTTTTTCCTGCCCACTAGTACAAGTAGTAGGTACAAGTCTTCCTTCTCCATTCCCCGCTATTCCCGTCATATCATTGTTTACTTTACCACACATATCCTAATTCAAACAGTTCATCCAGACTTGTAGGAACAGTAAGCTATATATAACATTAAAAATACTCAAAATACAGTCAAAACTTTATTTTCATTAGATTATAATTTTAACATCACATATTTTGTTGAAGTAATAAAAAATAATTCCTCTGCTATCTATAATATTCTTGATATCATTTTTATGTTAGTTGTAGAGTATCAGGAAATAACATGATAGTTTTTATACCAAAAAGACCTTTTAAAGAGCCTCGTCTTTGCACACTGTAAATTCGTGGGGTTTGCTTTTTGAAAATTTTCTCCGCTTACGCGTGAAACGCAAGCGCTTTACTGTGAAATTCATTAAGATACTATTAATTTATAGTTCGAAATAGTTTCGTGCGAGCAAGAGTCGCACGAAAGACAAAACCACGGTAAATCTCTTTATCGTGACGAAAGAGTAAATTGCAAAAAAATATATATTCCATGTTGAGTATAAGCCGCGTCTCCAGCTCCTGTCTTGGTCCTTGGTCCAAACATTCAACATGAGCATGCCAACATTTAAAAAAACTATTTTGATGAATTTATATGATGTTTTGTTGTACGTGCTTTCCATCGGATATGGAAAGCAAAAAAATATTTGTTGGAGCAAACAAGAAGTCAAAATCGCCGAGATTTTTTTTTGAATGTCTATTGTCATGCTCATGATGAATGTTTGAATTAAAACAGGCGCTGGAGAAGTGGCTATACAGGGTCTGCCTGCCTAGAGACGGAAACTGATCAGTCTAGTTGCCTCCAGCGGTAGGCTCTGTCCCGTGCAGGTTCTCCAGCAGCAGTGCCAGAGTTCGCGTGGGACGGCCCGACATGCGGCGCGGGTGCAGGTAGGGAGGCGCCTGTGTCGCCAGCTTGCCCACGCCTGTGATGTCCATGTGTAGCCACTCCACGCACACGAAGTTCTAACGGAATATATACATATGTTACAGGATTCATATTATCATTATACTAGTTGCCGTTGACTGTAGCCTGTGTTATTCAAGGGTCTAGCCATACCAAATTTCAGCTCGATCGGCCCAGCTGTTTACTCTTGAAATAGTAAGAAACATACATCCATACCGTGCTTACAAACTATTCACATTTATAATTAGTAAGATATACAGGGCCATCTAACCAACAAGCTAAGCAACTCAAATGGGAATTTGATTCCCGATTGCCAACTGGGAAGGAAAAATATATGGACAAATGAATATAAAAATCAGGACATTTCACACAGCGCCACCTAACCCCAAGCTAAGCAACTTAATGCTTATGGTGGTATGGATAACGGATAAAATACTTATCTTTTCTTTTGTAAATACATACTTATAATAGGTACAGGAAGCCACCCAGACCAGGAACAAATATCTGTGGATTACAAACATTTGCCCCATACGGGAATCGAACCCGCAACTTGCGTTGCAGGCTGGTATTAGCCCACCGCGCCACAGAGGTCGTCAAAATCTTACTAATACATATTATAAAAACGTGAAAGTTTGTAAGAAAGTATTGATGTATGTTTATTACTTTTTCACGCCTAAACGGGTGGACCGATTGAGCTGAAATATGGTAGAGACAGCTTAGATCCTGGAATAACATAGGCTACAATATAGCGGATAAAACCGCTGGGCGTAGCTAGTGAAAATATAATCTGAGAAAATTTATATCTTGTGTGATATACCTCTAATAATATGGATAGCTAGAAAATGTGACTAAATCGTCTAGATAATCAAAGTTAGTCAAAGTAAAAATGCACAATTACCGCTTAAGGCAGTTGTATAAAATAGTTTAAGAATTATCATAATTCTCATAAGAACACGTCGTTTCTGGCGCTTCGCCGGCCGATACCGTGGTACTTGTACAACACTGCTGCGTTTATGATCCAAATACATTACATAGTTATTTGATTATAATTGGATGATACCTTCAAGAAAGCCGCCCCAAGGCAGAGAGTGGCGTGTCCCGATCCCTTGTTTCTCAAATCTACCGCTTGATAATCTGAAAAACGATAAGACGAATGTCACATCATTGTTTAAAAGAGGGGCTTAATTAGGATGTTTTTTGATTGTTAGTTACGAGTTACGGGGCGGTAACGCAGGATTATTCTCCTTATTTGATGCATACTGGGACAGGGCGACACAGATGGAATAAATATTGCTTGATTGTGTTATTAAACTCGGATGGATGGGCCTTTTATAGTTGAATGTTTTTTTTTTTTTTTTTGCAAAAAATATGGAGGATTTATTTTATTGGTACAAATGAACAAAAGGCGTCATCCTTATAGGGAAAATAAGAATCTGTGTTAATAGACATTCATGTTATCAATTGGGGAATGTCAGTGAAGAGAAAACGCGATAAGTCCCGACTAATATAATTAACTAGCTTGTGCTCGCGGCTTTGCCCGTGTGGCAAAATCCTTTGTTTGCAGAAGTCTACATCATAAAACCCATATATATTCCAAATTTCAAACGAATCGGTTCAGCGGTTAGAGCTGTGAAAATGAAAATGTTTATTTAACATAATTTCGACACCTTGGGGTAGAAAGGTCGTATAAACCATTTTGACCCAAAAAGAGTTATGAATGCAGTCTAATTCAGAATTTTCCACTCTATTTATTGGTCTATACGACGCTTATAAATTCCCAAAAAAATGGTTTTTACGGCCCAGATGACTTCGAAGTCTAAACAGCGTTCTTGTTGGAATTCATGATGTAAGAACCAAATTTATTTTATTGCTGTGACCATTTGGAGTAATGCCATATTTTTTTACAAGTTTAGGTTGTAAAAGACAGTGTACTACCAAATTAACTAATTGCGCTTGGTTGTAAAAACCAAAGTTCGGTACGAATTCGATTTACAACCTTTTAAGTCCTTATATTTAGTATAATTTGTGACGTGCAAATTAGCTTTTACATCCTTAAACATTTTTTTACAAAGAAATTGAAAAGTACTTATGTACTTCGTTCGAAGTAATTCAATTGAAATCAAACGTCAAGCCAAGAGCCACCGATGATACGAGTAGCAAACATACCTCGTTAGCGACTCGTCATAGTAACTTTAGACATTGTGATTGCTTTAAAATAAGGTTATTTTTACAATAGCCACGGGTCTCCCTTTCCATTTCCAATAAACTACATAGATTAGAGTAAGATCTATCTTAGATAGTCAGATTTTCGTTTTCATTTCTTTCGTTTTTTTCAAGACGCCGGCCGGGTTTAGGGATGGCGATTCTCTCCAAAAAAGATCGATCTTTAAATCGATCGAGTGGGTGGCGTGAGGGCGGGCAAAAATTAAGATTTTACCTAGTCCGATCGCGACGTGCGATATGTCTGGAGACGCAAGAGGTTACGAGGATGTCAAATAAATAGAAATTACAAAAGAGTTTCTTAAAAATTTTGAAGATGGCCGAAAAACGTGATGTTTTAAAGAAAATGTATCAAAAAAGTTTAAATTTTGCACAAAAAAAATAAATTTCAGAAAATCAGAATTGTTACATTTAAAAAAAGAAATTTAAATAAATTATAAATTAAATACTCAATGTGTGAGAAACGATCAATCTTTTAGGTACCTATTCAATTGCCTCATCGAAAAATCATATTTTTTTAGTTATAAAATTACTGTCACTGTATCGTATCATTAATGTCGTTGTGTTTACGTTTTCTTGAATTAAGACAATTGATTAAAGAAAAAATGTTTTGTTTCAGTTCAAAAAATTGCCTACATTCTACGAATAATAAAAGTAAAGAAGTCTAACTCGGAACAAATTAAAAAAAAAAAGTGGCCCAACGTAATATCAAAACAAAAGACGAATCTAGTAGGAGGATCTTGGTATAAAAGGTTTAAATACAGAATTGGTTTAAATACAGAATCATGACCAGCGATTGGCTCGAAAACGTGCTGAAACCCGGCACGTACCTGGTTTTCGTTGGGTCATTTTTCGAGTGCAGTAACATTTCCTGACATTTTTATTCGTAGCCTACATTACATTCATTATCTAATCTGATAGAAATTGTAATTATAGCAGCAATAGGTACCATTTGGTACAGTAGGGTATTGGTTTTTGATACCCAAGTTTATGGTAAGATATGAAATATTAAGATAAAGTTATCATAGTTACGACGCCCAACATTCGAATTCGAAATTTAATTTTATTTACTGGTTTTTAAGCTCAATTACAACGACTTAAATCTAGTTACGACTCATTACAATGTAACAACTCAAATAATTATGGGGAGTATAAACCATTTTTCAAGAAAAAATTGGTCGTAAATCCACGCTAATTTCTAAACCATGAGACCGACTGTAAAACAAGGTTTTCCATTACAAAGAACATAAGAAATTAACACATCTCCCTTAATAGGGTGAATATACCTATAACAACAAAAAAGTTATTAGCCAAAATGATTTTAAAATTTTGTTTTTTGCTCGTCCTGTAAAGTAGGGTTTATGGCTTTTACGACCTTTGTACCCCAAGGTATCGATTTGCATATACAACATTGTGTTTACTGTGGTTCTCACACTAGACGTGAGTCTGTGTCGTGAGGGTCAAAACAAAAGGTTTACATTTTAATTATAGTTTAGTGCTTAGTTGGCTAAACAATTTCTGAATTACAATAAAAATTATTAGTATTCAAACTACATATTACAGAAAAACGCAACGTAGGAATTTTAAGTATAGAATAGTACATATTTCGACAAAGTTTACTATTCTGTACATATTTCGACAAAGTTTTGAAATTACGATAGTTAAATGAAATAAAAATAAACTAGCTGTGTGTTGTTAGGTCAGTCAGTCAGTCTTTCCTTTAATATATTAAGAAGATAGATAAGAAGTAAGGTGTCCTCACTGTTGATCTGCGTGGAGTAGTAGTCCCAGAGTGGGAACCTCCAGGGTCGGTCCCCGGCGCGTGCCCCGGCCGCCTGAGCAGCGACCCAGCCGCGCTCGGTACTCGCGAAGCAACCGAACGCACCACCACCTGTCGCCAGCTGCACGCCGTCTGTACACGATACGGACGCTCACAACACAAGTGAATTAAATTAAAAATTTAAAAAACCCCCAACGCAATTCGTAATTCACCACTTTTTTTATGCCGGCCATCTTGGATTTTAAATTTTATACAGTGGGCTGTATTCTACTCGTTAAGCCCTTTCATTTGATACCCATATTGAGGGGGTCGTGGAAGAAAAAAGTAATCCGCCATTTTGTAGCGGCGGCCATCTTGGACCGATTTCCACCAAACATGGCTAAGAACACTCTCGACTAACTTTACTTTCAAACAAAAAAAAACTAAATCAAAATCCGTTCATCCGTTTGGGAGCTACGATGCCACAGACAGACGCATACACACAGACAGACACGTCAAACTTATAATACCCCGTCGTTTTTGCGTCGGGGGTTAAAAATAATATAATAATATTATTAATAGGTACAACATTACAAACTCAGTAGATTACTCACGAGTAAGAGTAGCGACATCTATAACAAGTGCTGGCTTATGAACAGTCTGCCCGTACACCAGAGCGTCTGCCAACATCAGCCGCCCTTCCATGTCGGTGTTCTCGATCTGAAGTTTAGCAAAAACATTATTTGAGGGGAAAGACTAAAGTCTCAGCAAATCTGTAGAACGAGATGCAGGCCCGGATTTAGCCAAAATGCCGCCCTGGGCAGTGAGAAAATGCCCCCTCCACCTTAGGGGGGGTGTTATGGAGGTGCGCGATTACATTAGATTAGAATTTGCCGCCCCCAGTTAAGTTAATTTGCCGCCCCCTGAAAATTTGCCACCCCCCCAAAATTTGCCGCCCTGGGCACTCGCCCCGAATGCCCCTAGTGTAAATCCAGGGCTGACGAGATGGGATGTTCTAAAGGCTTATTGGCTTTCGCACGACTATTACTATAAACCAGCAAAAATAACATTATCTTAGAGATATAGAGCAGTATGAAGTTAAACAAGCATTTTTCAACTTTGTCGCATAATCCATAACGTTACACGACAAATTTAAGAAACGTCTTTTGACATTAGCGCGTTATTATATGAACAACATACACCTACTTTATAATATTACTAGCTTGTGCTAACGGCTTTGCCCGCGTGGTTAAATCCTTTCTTAGCGGAGGTCTATGTCATAAAACCTATCTGTATGCCAAATTTCCAGCGGTTTGGGCTGTGCGTTGATAGATCAGTCAGTCAATCAGTCAGCCACTCTTTCCTTTTATATATTTAGATTGTTTGTGATACTTAGTCGTCAGTGCGGGATAGCCAATAGGCCCTTTAGGTCAATGCGAGCGGTTGGAGGAGTAAGACGAGGCATATTATGTCCAGCTGTGGACGATCATGTAATCTTACTAATATTATAAACGTGAAAGTTTGTAAGAATGTATGGATGTATGCATAGGCGGATTTAGGGGGGGGGGGGGCAGGGGGCCAAGACACCCCCCCCCCCCCCAGAAGCATTGTAGAGTAACGAATTTTGCGCATATTTCATGGTCAAGATTATAATTTTTTTCTCGGCCCTCGCAGCAAGCTGCTCGCGCACTTATTATTAAGGATATTTGAACGTTCTAACTGTTCAGAGCAAGCTAAACACACAATTTTAGTAGTAAAAATTGAAATATTTTTGCCCGTCTGCAACTTGCCCCCCCCCCCCAGAACCAAATCCTGGATCCGCCCTTGGATGTATGTTTGTTACTCTTTCACGCCTAAACGAGTGGACCGATTGAGCTGAAATTTGGTATATAGCTAGCTTAGATCCTGGAATAACACATAGACTACAGTATAGCGGGTAAAACCGCTGGGTGTTGTTAGTATTATAAGTAATGTACCTGTATGGAGAGACCGTTGAGTGCACGGACAACGTCGCCCACCTTCATGCACTGGCCCGACACCATGTTCTCACAGATTGGGATCACGGCGCGGATGTTCACCGGGACCTGACGTTATATATCATCTTTTCATTTTATATCTTTTCATCTAACAATTATTAGTTATCATTTAATATTTAGTGTTAATTCCGCTCTAAATTTATTAAATAGTTATAACCCTTAATGCAAGCATCTCGCGCATTGCATGCTCGCCGTCTCTTAAAACTTAGTTAGACTCACAAATTTAGAGCGGAATTAACACTAAATATTAAATAATAATTGTTGTGATGGAATTTCGCAAAGTAACGCCTAGTTCCATTAATTATCTTAATTAGTCGTTCCCATTTAGTGTATTCCCATTCGCCCCCATATATATCAATTGCCCCCAGGCTGTATTTGGGAATAAATTCCAAGTTGTCGCAGGGTGATGAGGGGTTTTGGCGACCTGTTGGAGTATTATAAACCCCCAATTATGCAAGGCCGCATCGTCGTTTAGCGCTTTAGCTGCGGTGACGTTTTTTAATACTACCCCCGGTATGCGTGTGGGTATGCGTTCCCGGGGGGAGGGGGGGGGAGGGAAAGAAAAGGGATAATTATAATGGATACACATAATGTTAGCTAGCGAAGTGTGTACCTTCATCTCAGCGATGGACTTGATGGCGGCGAGTACAGCGGCGGCGCCCGCCATACTGCCGCGGTTCTCTATCATACCGCCACACGGCTTCAGGCATAAACCGCCGCTGGAACACGGAATATACTATATTACTACCTATATTATTTCATCAACATCATCTCAGCCATTGAACGTCCACTGCTGAACATAGGCCTCCCCTTTGGACTTCCATATGTACCGGTTAGAAGCGACCTGCATCCAGCGTCTTCTATATTATTTATTTATTTATTAAAGCAAGCCAACATAATGTACATAGGCACAGACTGCATTTAATGAGGTGTGCGAGTAACTTTACATTAAAATAATATAATAATAAAAAATTTGTGCGTGTACTAGTTTACACACGTAAGAAGTGAAACTTCTTTAATTAAATTAAATTTAAATTTATAAATTTTTTAAATTCATGTTCATTGGAGAAAGTGAAAGTACTCTTCGTCTGAACCAACCGTGGTAGGGGCAAGAAACAAAAGATGGCGCGTAACTGAAAAATGTGACGCGTAACCGATTTTTTCCAACGCCGATAAAGAAGTTTCACTTCAAAAAAGAAAGAATTATAAAATGAAAAATAAAAGAATTAAAGAGAGAATTATAATAAACTTGAGTCGGCAACTCAACTTAGCTATTTTTATACTAACGATTCGTGAGTATTTAGATTCATTTTAACACAAGTGAAATTTAAAAACAAACTTTTATTATTATCACCATCCAGCACCAAAGTACTCGTCAAGACTAATCAAATGAGCCCAAAATCGATGGGATTGCGTCGTTTAATTACGGAGTTCCTATAGCCAGGTGGCCATAGGAACAGTATAGGTAGGTAGGTAGGGGGGGTAGGGGTAGGGGGTATAGGTGGGTAGGTGTATAGGTGGCTGGAAGGTTCCAGCTCCATCATCAGATCACCTCGATGTCATAATAATATTTCATTGTCATCCGATTTATCTATACATGCATGCAAACTTTCAGCTCAATCGGATACGGTGAAGTGGGTCAAATTAAACTTGCAAGATTTTATAACAGAGCGACAGACAACAGACAGGTAAAAGTAAATAAAAGCTTGTAAAAATAATGGCACAAAAAGCCTTTATGTTGTTAAAATGAACTCGTCTACTCGAGTCAGTAACTCAAATCATTGTTTCAAAGATGGAGAGACGAGATGGACTCTTACCAGACCGGCTGGGCTGAGGTGGCACAAGAAATTAACACATGGAGGGCTTTGAGGGTGGCCTTTGCCCAGCAGTGGGACAGCAGAGATTAAAACAAGTGAATTTAATTAAAAAATAACCCCCAACGCAATATGTAATACCCATATTGAGGGATCGTGAAACAAAAAAGTTATCCGCCATTTTGTAGCGGCGGCCATCTTGGACCGATTTCAAAATGGCCGCATGGCTAAGAAGACTCACGACTAAATCTACTTTAAAAAAACACTAAATCAAACACACACACATACACGTCAAACTTATAACACCCCGTAGTTTTTGCGTCGGGGTTAATAATATCATAGTATACAATACAATACACAACTCTTTATTGAAACTCCACATAAAAACAAAAACTTAAAAATATTGTTACATAGTATACAAGGGTGTTACAATTGGCGGTCTTATTGCTAAAAGCGATCTCATACCTGTCGAAAGTGACCCCTTTAGCAGCGAGCAGCACGGGTGCGCCGGCGCCGCCGCCATTATAAGCACACTCTAAGAACATCGGCTCCGCACACGAACCTCGTGCAACTGCTAGAAATGCCTGCAAACATTGGCAAATTATAATTCTAAATATTATATGTAATTCAAAATATTTCTGCCTAAGTGCCTAAGTCGTATTATTCCAGGGTCTAAGCTATCTCTATATACCAAATTTCAGCTCAATCGATCCACCTGTTAACGCGTGAGAGTAACGAACGGACATCCATACATTCTTACTTTCACCTTTATAAAATTAGTAGATTTTGAGTTTTACCTTCAGAAAAAATGTAAGGATCGTTAATGATTAATCTAGGGAGATAATTAACTTTCGTTATAATATTGTAAATCAAATATAAACAAGTTAATTTTTAAAAAATACTTTTTAAAAACAAGCTTTTATTATTATTGCCATCTAGTATTAAAATACTCATCAAGACGAATCAAACGAACCTAAACTCGATGGAATCGCGTCGTTTAATTACAAAATTCTTATGGCCACCTTCCAGCTCCATGTCATAATAATATTGTGTTGTAATCCGATTTATACATGCAAGCAAAATTTCAGCTCAATCGGAAACCAGAAAGTGGATCATATTTAACTTTCAAGATTCAATTACAGACAGACAACGGACAGGTGAACGTAAATAAAAGCTTGTAAAAATAATGTTACCTGCATGTTTTGTGTTTTGATCCAGTTCCTATCTCTAGCCTCGACCGCCACTCCCAGGGGACATAGGACGTCTAATGCAGCCTGGAAGTTTAATAGAAACCATTTTTGAAGCTGCAGCTTTAATATTAATAAAATATAATGCGCAATGGTTATAGTAGTGAAATTACTATTTATTACTGGGCTAAAAAGTCTTAACATCTTATGACTCTTGAGTAAGAAGCGTTGGTGCAGTGCACCTAGAATTTCACATCATCGTGAAATCGTAGATGGAATTATTGTACAGATTATGGGCAGCGTTATCTCTTAAAATAAGGAGAGCGTCTTGCTCGTCTTCTTATTTCTTTACATAAAAAAAAATAGTAGGTACATGCATCGATGTCGGCTCAATAGTTACCACCCACTGGACAAGACCGTGTCGACAAGCGGTCATTGTGACCGTGTTCCGGCATGATGATCAGTGAAGCCAGGGAGGGATTTATCCCGTCTTATAGGTAAAGTCTGCTGCCATCTACGGCCGCATCGTCGCTTTAGATCAGGCGCGATCGTGCTCAAAGGCTTACCTATAATGCATAAAAAAAAATCTTGTATCGGAGGGCAAGACTCAGTTTGGATCGCTGCGCCGTAGTAAGTAAGTATTGTACCTGTGCCAAGTCGACGGGAGTCATCATGTTAGCTGGCATATCGGAGAGGTATCGGGCCCAGTTCTGCGCCCCGCCCCTGATGGAGCCCTGCCGCCACTCCACACTGTCCCCTCCTAGCTGGGACACGCGGGAGGCAGGGAGACGTTCTGACTTGAACTCCTGGAACCTGAGGGTCAAGGGTCATCATGTTAGCTGGTGTGGGACAGTATCGGACCCAGTTCTGCGCCTCTAATGGAGCCCTCCTGTCCCCACCCAGCTGGGACACGCGGGACGGAGGGAGACGTTCTGACTTGAACTCCTGGAACCTGCACGTGGGGATATTCAACATCATAACAATGTATTATATCGTGTAGCGTCCGTGACCCAGTCCCCAGCACAACCACTGGTTCAGCTTGTAATCCGAAGGATACGTGTTGTCTTTTACTTTTTTACACAAATTATAAATATACAATTAGGCATTAGTAAATTGCAGTGAAAGTGTTAAGATACGTGAAGCTCCATTACCTCCAGGCGGCTAGTTCAGCTCCCTCGGCGGCGGCGGCGGGCGAGCCAGCTGCGTCCACATGTATGGCTCCCACGCACCGTGACGTCAGCGCACGCACGCCCGCGCCCACTCCCACGCGGATGTTCTCCTGCACAACCATCACCATCATCATCATATAGCAACCGACGCGACATAGAGGAGTGTAAGTGGAGAGAGTAGGGAAACATCATAGTGTACCCACGCGGATGTTCTCCTGCACAACCATCAACATCATCATCATAATATCATCATCAGATAACAACCGATAGAGAAGAGTGTAAATAGATAGAGTAGGGAGTCATGCTATGGCCGCGGACGAGTGCTTCGGCGTATCCGCTGCCCCGGCAATGTGGCGTTCCGCAGGAACACCTCCAGGTTTTTAGTGTATATCCCCGCCGCGCCCATCTTCGGCGGGGGAGTCCCACATACCACTCTGCGCCCCCCGACGCTAGGTAACGATGCGTAACGCATTTTTCCTGGGATAAAATGGGGAATCATGCTATAGGTGCCGGGTGGCCACGCGGATGGTTTCCTAAGTACAACTTTCTTTCTTTCTTTCTATACCCGCACGGATGTTGTCCTACGTAGCTACAATGATTATCATCATCATCATATTTCATCTGTTATATGTACTCGTATACTGACAAAGAGGAGGCATCAAGCTATACTACCTACTTAAGCTGTTCTCCTGCAGACATGTTGTAACAAATTAAAAATTTAGGTGTATATAAAGTCTGCCTAAATAAAGTCAATGACTGGCTCAAGAAATGGAGAATTAAAGCGAGTGCATCTAAGTCTGTGCACATTACTTTTACTTTGAGAAAAGAAGATTGCCCTCCTGTGAGACTATCCAGCGATATACTTCCACACAGTGATTCTGTTAAGTACTTAGGAATGCATCTCGACCGTAAACTTCTATGGAGAAAACATATACAAAAGAAAAGAGACTAACTCAATTTCAGATTTAAAGGACTATACTAGCTACTTGGCAGAAATAGTAGACTGTCAACTGATAACAAGCTGCTCATTTATAAGACAGTTCTCAAACCCATATGGACATATGGAGTACAACTATGGGGATCAGCCTGTGACACAAATATAAAAATTATCCAGAGAGCAGAGGATTATATACTAAAGCAACTAAGCAATGCTCCATGGTATAACAGGAACACAGAACTCCACCAACATCTTGCAATTGGCACAGTAAAGGAGGAAATAAACTCATTTACAAAAAGCTACAAGTCACGACTAAACTACCATCCTAACAAATTGGCTGTGCAGCTCACAATTCCTAGTACACTCAGGCGCCTAAAGAGACGTAGAATCCTTGACTCCACAAATGATAAAAAATAGTGAAAGAAGGGGCTACTCCTGATGGGGAGACGACTCCTATAAAAGACCAGAAGCATACAACCCATCTGCTCATAGTCAACAGACTGATCGCAAGATAAAAAAAAAAGATGTATATTCAAATATAATTTAAATGACAGACCTTAGTGAGGTCGAGTGCCTCCAGCTCTATGTACCCTGGATCCTTGGGCCCGAGGCAGGCCAGCTTCATACTGCATGTACTCCTGGGGGGACCATACACATGAGAACAGACCTTGGTGAGGTCGAATGCCTCCAGCTCTATGTACCCTGGATCCCTGGGCCCGAGGCAGGCCAGCTTCATACTGGATGTACTCCTGGAGGGACCATACACATGAGAACAGACCTTGGTGAGGTCGAATGCCTCCAGCTCTATGTACCCTGGATCCTTGGGCCCGAGGCAGGCCAGCTTCATACTGGATGTACTCCTGGAGGGACCATACACATGAGAACAGACCTTGGTGAGGTCGAGTGCCTCCAGCTCTATGTACCCTGGATCCCTGGGCCCGAGGCAGGCCAGCTTCATACTGGATGTACTCCTGAGGGGACCATACACATGAGAACAGACCTTGGTGAGGTCGAGTGCCTCCAGCTCTATGTACCCTGGATCCCTGGGCCCGAGGCAGGCCAGCTTCATACTGGATGTACTCCTGGAGGGACCATACACATGAGAACAGACCTTGGTGAGGTCGAGTGCCTCCAGCTCTATGTACCCTGGATCCCTGGGCCCGAGGCAGGCCAGCTTCATACTGGATGTACTCCTGGAGGGACCATACACATGAGAACAGACCTTGGTGAGGTCGAATGCCTCCAGCTCTATGTACCCTGGATCCCTGGGCCCGAGGCAGGCCAGCTTCATACTGGATGTACTCCTGGAGGGACCATACACATGAGAACAGACCTTGGTGAGGTCGAATGCCTCCAGCTCTATGTACCCTGGATCCCTGGGCCCGAGGCAGGCCAGCTTCATACTGGATGTACTCCTGGAGGGACCATACACATGAGAACAGACCTTGGTGAGGTCGAGTGCCTCCAGCTCGATGTACCCTGGATCCTTGGGCCCGAGGCAGGCCAGCTTCATACTGGATGTACTCCTGGGGGGACCATACACATGAGAACAGACCTTGGTGAGGTCGAGTGCCTCCAGCTCTATGTACCCTGGATCCCTGGGCCCGAGGCAGGCCAGCTTCATACTGGATGTACTCCTGGAGGGACCATACACATGAGAACAGACCTTGGTGAGGTCGAGTGCCTCCAGCTCGATGTACCCTGGATCCTTGGGCCCGAGGCAGGCCAGCTTCATACTGGATGTACTCCTGGGGGGACCATACACATGAGAACAGACCTTGGTGAGGTCGAGTGCCTCCAGCTCTATGTACCCTGGATCCCTGGGCCCGAGGCAGGCCAGCTTCATGTTGGATGTACTCCTGGAGGGACCATACACATGAGAACAGACCTTGGTGAGGTCGAGTGCCTCCAGCTCTATGTACCCTGGATCCCTGGGCCCGAGGCAGGCCAGCTTCATACTGGATGTACTCCTGGAGGGACCATACACATGAGAACAGACCTTGGTGAGGTCGAGAGCCTCCAGCTCTATGTACCCTGGATCCTTGGGCCCGAGGCAGGCCAGCTTCATACTGGATGTACTCCTGGAGGGACCATACACATGAGAACAGACCTTGGTGAGGTCGAGTGCCTCCAGCTCTATGTACCCTGGATCCCTGGGCCCGAGGCAGGCCAGCTTCATACTGGATGTACTCCTGAGGGGACCATACACATGAGAACAGACCTTGGTGAGGTCGAGTGCCTCCAGCTCTATGTACCCTGGATCCCTGGGCCCGAGGCAGGCCAGCTTCATACTGGATGTACTCCTGGAGGGACCATACACATGAGAACAGACCTTGGTGAGGTCGAGTGCCTCCAGCTCGATGTACCCTGGATCCTTGGGCCCGAGGCAGGCCAGCTTCATACTGGATGTACTCCTGGGGGGACCATACACATGAGAACAGACCTTGGTGAGGTCGAGTGCCTCCAGCTCTATGTACCCTGGATCCCTGGGCCCGAGGCAGGCCAGCTTCATGTTGGATGTACTCCTGGAGGGACCATACACATGAGAACAGACCTTGGTGAGGTCGAGTGCCTCCAGCTCTATGTACCCTGGATCCCTGGGCCCGAGGCAGGCCAGCTTCATACTGGATGTACTCCTGGAGGGACCATACACATGAGAACAGACCTTGGTGAGGTCGAGAGCCTCCAGCTCTATGTACCCTGGATCCTTGGGCCCGAGGCAGGCCAGCTTCATACTGGATGTACTCCTGGAGGGACCATACACATGAGAACAGACCTTGGTGAGGTCGAGTGCCTCCAGCTCTATGTACCCTGGATCCCTGGGCCCGAGGCAGGCCAGCTTCATACTGGATGTACTCCTGAGGGGACCATACACATGAGAACAGACCTTGGTGAGGTCGAGTGCCTCCAGCTCTATGTACCCTGGATCCTTGGGCCCGAGGCAGGCCAGCTTCATACTGGATGTACTCCTGGGGGGACCATACACATGAGAACAGACCTTGGTGAGGTCGAGTGCCTCCAGCTCTATGTACCCTGGATCCCTGGGCCCGAGGCAGGCCAGCTTCATACTGGATGTACTCCTGGAGGGACCATACACATGAGAACAGACCTTGGTGAGGTCGAGAGCCTCCAGCTCTATGTACCCTGGATCCTTGGGCCCGAGGCAGGCCAGCGCCACCGCTCCATGCTCCGAAGTCACGTCCGTCACCACGAACGCTGCGCCTAGCTTCATACTGCATGATAACCTGTGCAGAGATTCAAGGATTTACAACACTAACAAAGGAGTTACCACACATTTGTATGGAGCGTGGCATACCTACTGATCCGCCATTTATTTTTTTTTCCAAAATCGCGACTAGTAACAAATCCTATGGAATTTGATAGCTTACATCATACCAACAAAATATATTGAAATGTTGTATGTTGGTGTAGCTTGCAGGAGCGTAGGGTGGTGGAGACGGAGGAATAAATATGAGTTTACTCCATGACTGTCGTTTATTGATTAACATATCTTACAACTAATTTAATTAAAGAAGACATGATCTCTTCCCTGTTGACACTGGACAACGTGATGTTTATCTCTGTATGTGGTTTGAGATGATAACTTAGCTATACGTGATTTCTACTCATGATTAAAGTAGGAAGCGATTTGTGCATGTCATACTCTACAATATACTGACACCTACCCTTGTAGTGTCAGGTTTCGGAGTTATTAGGTGTCAAAGTTGATCATGTGACTTCCATTTTTTAAATAATAGGTTTTGAAGATCATTTATAGTGTCACATACACGATATTTTTTTTGAAATATTTAGGTTTTATTGTGAACTTACTCATTCAAATACTGGTTGATCTTCCCCCCAGACTTCTGGTTGATCTCCTCGGCAGCCTTGGTCAGCTCCAACTTGTCATCACTCTTGTACACACCAAGTACCAGCCCCGGCTGAAATCACATAACATAGCAGTAAGCTTTTACATGATTATCAGTATCAACAGGAATATTAAGCTTTAACACTTGTCACGAGTGCTGTGTTTTTGAGGTTGAAACTCTGTCATAACAAACACATCATGTTTTGTGAACTGATTCTACGATGTAATTTCAGTGTAGATAGTATAAAAAAGTTTTTAAAAATGAGGATATTTGCTATTATTATTTAGTTTAAAAAGGGATTTTTTTTGCCAATTTACATTTTTAAAATAATTGAATTGTTTATTATAAAGTAAAAATCTAAAGTAACACTAGATTTAAGAAAAAATTTACCTACCTAAAAAATAGTGGTCTCAATTGGCAGAATAAACGAATTTAATAATATTACTAAATTATTAGTTCTACATACCTTCGCACCTTCTCCACCCCCTGGTTTAGCTCCATCACCCTGACCGGGATTCACTGGATCGTGACACCGAGGATCATTACTGCAACTCCTCACAATTGTACTAAACACCACATTCCTCTGAACTGATCTCACACTTAAAAACAATTTTGAAAAACCCATAGCTAAATTATCAACACATTTTCACAAAAAAATACAAAAATAAATCAACCAACTAGATTGGTTAGTTGTTAAATTAATCCATAGCTTAGTTGATATATTACACATTTTGAATGTAGAAAATACTTGAAAACAAGTAGCTTTATTGGTTGGGGAAACAAGTGTTATGGAAAAGTTTCTACTTGCCCTGAGACTAAGTAAAAACTATAATTTATGAGCAATGAGCACACAAATATTAGATCATAAACCTTTTCTCTGCACGAGCATTTAGTGTGTAGTTAGTGTTTGTTTAGGGGGGCAGATCATCACTGTTTTATATTAGGTATATGCTATCCCACTGCCAAATCAAAGGCCTTCCCCTAAATCTATCCATTTCTCTTATATACCATTTCAGGCCAGCCAGTTATCACTATGTGATCTATATTTTATTTATTCTACTTACCATACATGAAAGTAATTATATACATAATGAAACACTACAAATCTTTTGCTATCTTTTATTCCCAATATTAAGTTTAAACGAGCTAGTTCTTGGCACATGTCTTATAGTCATTGATATCCTCGTGTCTCTACTCACTGTGCCACCTTTCTCATATTTATTTGAACACATATTTAGATTCACTATAGAATTATCTAAATTGTCTTCTGTTATTTCCTCTATACAGTGTAAGTAGTGATGAAAAAGTTTATCTTGTAAAATAAGTAAACTTCTTGGTTCCAATAGGAGTGAAAATACTGGCCGCATACAAATTTCATCTTCCTCCGACGGTTTTAAAAATTTTAGAACAGTGTGTGACCCCAAAGACACAGTGGTGATTGTGGGATAAAATAATGACCCGTCTAAATGTGGCATTATCCCTTGTCCAGCTAAATATTCATTCACCAAGACGTGGTTAGGCCGTTTACCACCCATCAGACTTAGTTTATCAATTCTACAGAGGTAATCGTCCAGCCAGTTAGGTATTTGTTCAGCTATCATGCCTTTACTGTGAGGTATTCCACCCCAATTCTGCAGTCTTCTATTTGATAGTTGAGTCCATTTTGGCTTGGGTGCAGCGTAAATGTTTGATAAAATTAGCTTCTCCTCGCTTTCTGATATAAATTCTGATACGTAATAAGCGGTAGGTTCGGCCTGAAATGATAAAAAGTTTGTTTCATTATTTATTGAGTTCAACAATTTAAATATCGTTTAATTTTATAGTTTTACTTACAGCCGTTACTTTGTAGCTTTCAATATTACTAGAATGCATCGACATTTCTGGAAATTCACAAATTTGATCAATTTTAAGTGCTAAGTTTATTTATTTTCGGCAAATTTTGTGTGAGTGATTCAAGTTCTTTTTTATTATTTTGACATTGAAAATGTATTTTTTTTTTCTTTTTAATAATATGGCAACATGTGCATTTTGCCAGTGTCGAGTAAAATTCGTGAATGTTCACGGGATATTAAATTATGGTCTCCACTTTCGTGTTTTGCCAGTGTCAAGTTAGATGTTATTTTTTAAGTAATAAGTTAGTTAGTCAGGTCAGAGTCAGAGTGAGCTTAATAGCTCGTCTAGTCACGTGAGTCTTCCAGTAAAATGGGTGGAATTTTACTGAAAGTTCGGAGGAGTTTTGGAGGGGGCACCAAAATTCATATTTCAGCACCATATCACTTGCCTACATCTGTGCACATTCAAAAACACTTAACACGCAATATTCCACCATTATTACACGCTAACAATCAAATTCTACACGATTATTAAGCAAAAGACGTGGAGCTAATGATATGATCAAGGCTTGCCGCCAAAAAACTCCATTGAAAATGTATATCATATCACTGACAGTTGACAGCTATTAACTTTTTTGCCCAACATTAAAAATACACAAGAAGCGTAGACAGAGAAAGCTATAGACTTTGGGATGTGTTTTATCTCATTCGCACGAGAAAGAGAACAACATATGCGAAAGCTGTGTAAAAGAAAGAAATAGAATGATGCTATTTTTTGTTTCATACAGCGTGCCGCTTTTTTCGTGTTTCGCAAAGTAGTTTGCGAAACAAATTTTGACAGCTAGCTGCAAAATATTGTAGTCTTAAATTTATTATATTGTAGTCATAAATATTGATTAAAATATAAATTACTGATTTTCAGCAAAGATTTTTTTAAATGAAATTTCTTGTAAAGATAAAGACTGAATATATCTACAATTTAGTTTAAAAAATGGTGCGGTGTAGCGTGATAGGGTGTAAAAGTGATAGTGAAAAGAAAATATTCGGATTGTCTTTTCATTCGTAAGTATTCTACTATTTTTTTTAATACAATCATTTCGTAACAAAATTTTAATCATTAGTAATTGTGTTGTATCTCACTAGACGTAACTTAGGCTTTATAAAAAACTTAAATATAAAAAATAATTATTATTATAACCTCAAAACTCAAAACGCTTGTGTTGCCAACTTATTTTATAAATTATATCACACATTGAAAAATAATGGCTTAATATATTATTTATAATGTATGTAGTCAACTCGAACACGAGGGTGTGCCATCGGCCGTCTGAAAAAACCGTAGACAGAGGAAACCAAAACAATAAAGATGTTATGACTGAGTTTTTCGGTCCATGAAGTCATTAAAATCCGTAAGAAATATGATTAAGTTTACATTACGTCAATTATTAGTTATTATTTAATATTTAGTGTTAATTCCGCTCTAAATTTCTGAGTCTAACTAAGTTTTTAAGAGATGGCGAGGAATTCAAACGTTACCAAAATAGTAATTAGTATTAATTCCATCACCGAGTGCACCACCCGCCCTCCCGCATATGCATGCATTAAGGGTTACAACTATTTGTTAGTGTTATGTGGTTACGCGAAACTTAGCTAGAACAAAGAATACGAAACGACGACGACAACGATGACAAACCGCTGCCGGACGCTACACAAAAATAGACTACAACGCTGACACGTGTTTCGCCTCTGCACGAGGCATCTTCAGAGAGATGTTCACTCGCCGACCGCTGGACAGGGAGTGAAGCAAAACAACACCTACCACGTCTTTTATGTTAAGCTCCCCTCCCTGTGTTACCTGCCGCAAAACGTAATAATGTTGAGTTACTAATATTAATTTGTTCATTCAACAGTGTATAATTAATATTATTTTTATGTTTTAAAATTTCTAAATGTTCTAAAACACTCAACCGGATACCTTTTTCACAAGTATGTAAAATTTTAAAATTATTATTGTCATTTAACGGATGATTCGACTCGATTAAATGTATCGCGAAATTAGATGTTTCTGGGTGATTATTCCTATACGCGGCGATATGTTCTTTAAATCAAATATTAAAATTGCGGCCAGTTTGACCAACATAGACCCCATCACAATTGTCACACGTTAATTTATAAACACCCGACTTTTTATCATTTTCTAACTTATCTTTACCGTTACAAAGACGGCGAATTCTCCTATCAGTACGAAAAGCTACCTGAACATTATGTTTCTTTAATAACTTTGAAATTTTGTCGGAAATGGGTCCATGTACGTCAAACTGCCCGCATATTTGTTGTTATTGTCAGTATCTACTCTACCCGCAAACAGTAGTGAGCGAGCCACGGCCTGTTGTTTCTTTCTAATCAAATTGTCAATTAATTGTTTATTGTAGCCGTTGGAAATAGCTATGTGATAAATAATATTTAATTCTTTCTGATAATCTAATTGGCTTAAAGGTATAGTGCTTAACCTATGGATATAGCTGCGGAAGGCAGCTACCTTATGTTGATATGGATGATAAGAAGAAGAGGGAATAACAACATCTGTGTGAGTGGGTTTACGAAAAATTTTAAACTCTATTTTATCATTTACCCTCATTAAAGTGAGATCTAAAAAATTAAGCGTTTTATTTACCTCTGTCTCTAGTTTGAATTTAATCTTTGGGAGTATATTATTTAATGTATTTAAAAACAAATCTATCTGACGGGTAGTTCCTAACCAACAAATAATTATATCATCGACATATCTATAGTAAAACAGAATCCGTGGGTCGCCCACGACATGTTTGCACCAGGGATGTTGCGGATGCGTATTTTTTCACATCCGCGGATGCGCATGCGGACATTTTAGGGCTCACATCCGCGGATGCGAATGCGGATGCGGATCTCAAGGAATTTAATAAAAAAAACTGATTTTCTAGGGTAACAATTGTATCTTAAGGTTTTAACTCAATGATCGAAGTAGCGTGAGTGATGTACTTTCAGACAAACAAGTAAATATTTGTTTTGACAAGTAAATATGTGATGACTAAACAGCTATCGGGTGGAGAAATAAAATAATTAAATATATTTCAACATATATTTATTTAATTAATCATTAAATAAATAAATATATGTCACTTTAAACACACACATTTATTACACTAATTTCCCACCAGATAAAACTTCAAAAATAAATTCTATGAATTTATATTCCATATTTTAAATATTGTTTTATCGTGCAAACGAGAGGGTTGTGCGATTCGACATAAGTCTTGATAATAATTATGATATATTTTAAATTTTATAATAAAACATACCTGTGTCAGTTATTTGCTTTGGTGATTGTGTTTCTTTGGTTTAACTTTTTAAGATGTTGAATTCTTCTTTATGGGCCGATTTTAATGATTTTTTAGGGAAGTCGTCGTGCGACCCTTACGAGAATAAGTCATTTTACATAATTTGCAATCATCCTTCACTGGGTTATTCGGTGTAAAGTATTGCCGAATATAGCTCTGCGTTGGTGGTGCCATTATAGGTAAATTTACTTCACTTCTAATAAGGTTTAAATAATTTACAGAAATATCACATAACACAAAATAAACAATGTAATAAAATAAACAAAGATCATTTTATATTATGATATAGTGTGTTATTTAACTATTAAAGATTATAAAAATATAATATTAAAAACTGAGATGTTCACGATTTAAATTCACGAAAATTGCAACTAATCAAAACAATAACAAACGCATCGGAACACCGAACTAAATCTGCGCTGCTATTGGTCAATGCGCACGTGTATAATGGCGAGCGCTAATCACGGGCCACGACTTTTTTTCTTGTTGCGACATGTGCCTAATCCGCATCCGCATTAAAATCCGCATTGATTTGATGCGGATGCGAATGCGGATGCGGATTTCCAAAATGATGCGGAAGCTCCGCAATTACGGATGCGGATGCGAATATCCGCAACATCCCTGGTTTGCACTCAAAATCATCCATAAAGACCTCGGCCATAAATGGACTCAACGGTGAGCCCATGGCCAAGCCCTCTCTCTGGCGATAATATTGGTTATCGAATCTAAAATAATTTTGTTCCATGCACACCTTTGTTAAATTAATAAGGTCATTCACCTCTCCAGGATGCAACCGCTGTCTCTCAAAATGGGCCTCGAGAATCCGAAGACTCTCATCATATGGGACATTTGTAAATAGACTGTCTACATCGAATGAAATTAATTTTGCGTTAACTGGTAACTGGATATCTTATTAAATAAGAATTAAATATTATTTATCACATAGCTATTTCCAACGGCTACAATAAACAATTAATTGACAATTTGATTAGAAAGAAACAACAGGCCGTGGCTCGCTCACTACTGTTTGCGGGTAGAGTAGATACTGACAATAACAACAAATATGCGGGCAGTTTGACGTACATGGGCCCCATTTCCGACAAAATTTCAAAGTTATTAAAGAAAGATAATGTTCAGGTAGCTTTTCGTACTGATAGGAGAATTCGCCGTCTTTGTAACGGTAAAGATAAGTTAGAAAATGATAAAAAGTCGGGTGTTTATAAATTAACGTGTGACAATTGTGATGGGGTCTATGTTGGTCAAACTGGCCGCAATTTTAATATTAGATTTAAAGAACATATCGCCGCGTATAGGAATAATCACCCAGAAACATCTAATTTCGCGATACATTTAATCGAGTCGAATCATCCGTTAAATGACAATAATAATTTTAAAATTTTACATACTTGTGAAAAAGGTATCCGGTTGAGTGTTTTAGAACATTTAAGCTTACGTCACACTGAGCGGACAAAGCGGACGCGAACCGGGACGGAATTTTTGTAATGTTCTAGTTTGTACGTGAGGCGTCACACATAAAGCGGACGCGAACAGGCGCGGTCCGGTCTGCCGCGCCGGGCAGATCGCGTTGATGACAACTGACAACTTGTCAATTGGACCGCTTTCCGCGGCGGAATGCGTTTGCGGACGCTGTATTGTAGGGAAGTCAATACAAGCCGTCACACAGAGCGAACCGGGCGCCGTCCGTGCCGCGACGGCACGCGGTGCGGTAGAACGAGTTGTATTTTATTACAACTTCAGTGCGATTTTAATCATGAATCTAATGGAAATTTCCAATGAAAAATTATGATAATTAAAGCTAAGCTTGTTCTCTCCCGCTGCTGGGCTTGAAAATCAAAGGTGCTACTCAATTAATATTATCTTACATATGTAAAAAAATCTTACAACTCAGTTATAACGCAGAATTAGCTAAATAATTCTGATGACCCATAATATAGTTATCGAAACTACCTTACGAAAATTGAAGAGCTGGCAAATGAATATCTAGCGACATCTCATCAGTTAAAAAAGTATACTACTCAAACGACCTGTTTGTCACATTTTTAGTAAATTCAAATTCACATTGTTTTTCTTTTGTTCTCTTTGAAAAATTAAACCAACAGGAAACGAAGCCAGATCTAATTTTTATGTGAAAAAATTGCTAGTTTCTGCAGGGGGAAAGGAAACGCACAGTAATACTTATAATGATATCACTACGCTATGTGATAATGATTACGCACTACGCACACGAGTACACATAAATATAAACGACACACATAAAGATAACCTGAATTGTGCCAACTAGTTTTATGTTCATCTTTGGAAATAAACAGCATATACTAACTTGAATTTACTTCGGCTGCGTGCCTGTACGAGGAGCGGGGTGCGGACGCCGGCGAGTAACCGCAGCTACTCCCTGAAGAAGATCCTCGTACAGGATCGAAACGGTCGACAAGTAGCTCAAAAACTCACAAGCAACAACTCACGAATCGTTTAGTGTTAAACTAGTTTTATGCCCAGCACTTCTTGTTTTGGTGGCGGGAGATGCCTAACTGTTACGTATCCGGCTGGTATAATGATCTAAGAAAAATCTAGAAGCGCGAACTTTTGAAGTTTCAATGTCAGAATAATAATTTATTCACTGTCAAACCGCTGTAAACTGTCAACCGCTTTTTCTGTTGGATCAGGTGAACTTGGTCACATTCGCAAAATGCCATTTCGACGAAAAATGTAATTTTCGCACATTGTCATACGAGGCAAATACATTCGCCTAGAGCGGATTATTAAGAGTATTCTTTCTATTATCGCCCCTTTTTACATGCTTTTTTTTACTTTAACCTATCTGTTGTCTGTCTGTCCGTCTGTCTTAATCAAATCTTGCAAGTTAAATTTGACCCACTTCCCGATATCCGATTGAGCTGCAATATTGCGTGCCTGTATAAATCGTATGACAGTGCAATATTATTATAACATGGAGCTGATTTAATGACGGAGCTCGAAGGTGGCCATAGGAACTATGTTTTTGAACGGCACAAACCCATCGAGTTTGAGCTCATTTTATTCACAACTTGACAAGTACTTTTATATTAGATGGTAATAATAATAAAAGCTTGTTTAAAAAAAAAACGCTTGTTAACTACTCTGTTTATGCACAATGATATTGAGAAAAGCTACAAATCTCTTTGCAATGACAGCGGTAGTACTCTTGACGCAACGTAAGAGTTGATAAGTCTTGACATGTGTTTTCTTGCGCTACCAATAGTATTTACTTTTATTAAGTATTTTTATGAACTACGCAATGTCTTTTCGTCCGATATACCTCAGTGCCTCAAGACGAAAGTTTTTGATCAATGTGTGTTACCAGTGATGACTTACGGCACCGAAACATGGTCCTTCACCAATGGCCTCATCTCGAAGCTCAAAGTCGCCCAGCGTGCTATGGAAAGGGCTATGCTCGGGGTTTCTCTACGAGATCGAATCAGAAATGAAGAAATCCGTAGACGAACGAAAGCTGAAGTGGCAATGGGCAGGCCACATAGCGCGCAGAGCGGATGGCCGATGGGGTCGAAAAGTGCTCGAGTGGAGACCACGGACTAGCAAACAAGCGTAGGACGTCCACCCACAAGGTGGACAGACGACCTTATAAAGGTCGCCGGAAGACGCTGGATGCAGGTCGCTTCCAACCGGTACATATGGAAGTCCAAAGGGGAGGCCTATGTTCAGCAGTGGACGTCCAATGGCTGAGATGATGATGATGATGATGAAGTATTTTTATTACCAAAATGATAATATTTGCTACAATATCTTATTGCTACTTTGATAATATGCTGCTATGACAGTAATATTATAATGCAACTGCGACATTCTGCTAATATGACAATCCGCGTTTTTTATGTCCATTTGAGAATGTGACCAAACACGCCTGATCCATTGCCCGCCTGCCGCCGCGAACTGCGGACCGGTCCTGTGTGACGTGGTTCGGTTCGCGACCGTTCGCGTTCGGATCGCGGCCAGTTCGCTTTGCCGCCGTGCCGCCTCAGTGTGACGTATCCTTTAGAAATTTTAAAACATAAAAATAATATTAATTATACACTGTTGAATGAACAAATTAATATTAGTAACTCAACATTATTACGTTTTGCGGCAGGTAACACAGGGAGGGGAGCTTAACATAAAAGACGTGGTAGGTGTTGTTTTGCTTCACTCCCTGTCCAGCGGTCGGCGAGTGAACATCTCTCTGAAGATGCCTCGTGCAGAGGCGAAACACGTGTCAGCGTTGTAGTCTATTTTTGTGTAGCGTCCGGCAGCGGTTTGTCATCGTTGTCGTCGTCGTTTCGTATTCTTTGTTCTAGCTAAGTTTCGCGTAACCACATAACACTAACAAATAGTTGTAACCCTTAATGCATGCATATGCGGGAGGGCGGGTGGTGCACTCGGTGGTGGAATTAATACTAATTACTATTTTGGTAACGTTTGAATTCCTCGCCATCTCTTAAAAACTTAGTTAGACTCAGAAATTTAGAGCGGAATTAACACTAAATATTAAATAATAACTAATAATTGTTGTGATGGATTTCCGCAAAGTAACGCCTAGTTCCATAAATTATTTTACATTACGTATTAAAAATACCCAGGACTATATTTATTTTTCCTTGTCAATATCCCTATTCATAAAATTAATTGGCTTGAACGAGTGGCTGAGGCCCTGGCTTCGTGTCACATGTGGCGCAGCGGCGCAGGCTGGCTTGTTAGCCCAGTCAATGAGTGCCCAAAAAGGGTATGTGGATCGAAAAGTCGAAAGCAGAAAAACTAACTTAGTAACTTTGTTTGGACTAGTTAGGAGATAAACATACTAAAAGTCCCCACCCCTCCGAGGTGAGCCCGAGGGGGGGGAGGCCGAAGAAGGTCCCATTTTTAGGGTTTTTGCTTATATGTCAAAAACTGTGCATTGTACGATATTTTGTTGTACTACATTATTAAACCTCATAAAATTTTCTACAACTTTGGCCTTGACACTTTTCATCTATCTCCAATCGTTGTCCAGCTATGAGCTTCCAAACATGGTCTATTTTGAAGACGCTTAAATTAGTTTTCCATACAAAGTCGGTAAAAAAATCTTACAAATAAAATTTGACCAACTTCTGGTTGTCGTATCATAATGAAACTTTGCAAATATCTAGAAATCTGATGACAGTTTAATAATCTGGTACCACTGAGCTGATCTGATGATGGAGCCAGGAGGTGTCTAATGAAACTCTTCAATGGCTATTAGTAAAACCGGCGAATTTAGGCTCATTACATTCGGATTGATGAGACGTAGGCACCTCCTGGTCCATTATCAGACCCTCGACAGCAAGTGTTATGAAAAAGTCTCATCGATTCGAATGTAATGTCCCCAAACTCGACGGGTTTACTAATAGCCATTGAAGAGTTTCATTAGACACCTCCTGGCTCCATCATCAGATCAGCTCAGTGGTACCAGATTATTAAACTGTCATCAGATTTCTAGATATTTGCAAAGTTTCATTATGATACGACAACCAGAAGTTGGTCAAATTTTATTAGTAAGATTTTTTTACCGACTTTGTATGGAAAACTAATTTTAAGCGTCTTCAAAATAGACTATGTTTGGAAGCTCATAGCTGGACAACGATTGGAGATAGATGAAAAGTGTCAAGGTCAAAGTTGTAGAAAATTTTATGAGGTTTAATAATGTAGAACAACAAAATATCGTACAACGCACAGTTTTTGACATATAAGCAAAAAACCTAAAAATGGGACCTTCTTCGGCCTCCCCCCCCTCGGGCTCACCTCGGAGGGGTGGGGACTTTTAGTATGTTTATCTCCTAACTAGTCCAAACAAAGTTACTAAGTTAGTTTTTCTGCTTTCGACTTTTCGATCCACATTTCTTCTTTTACTGGACTATGTGGGTCGTACACTAGCATTTATAATTTTTGGATTGAGTGCTTTTCACGAAAGGAGTCCGGCGAAATTTAAAGGAACTAAATAGGTAGGTACTACTACGTATGTATATTTAATAGTTAGGTGATGTAAATACTTTTTCGTAGTTGGTTTAATCTTATATATTTTAATATATTGAAGAAATAAATGCTTGTAACTAACAAGTGAAATTAAAAAAAAACTTTAAAAACCAAGCTTTTATTATTATTATCTTTTATAATATTATATATCTAGCACTAAAGTATTCGACAAGAAGAATCAAATGAGCCCAAACTCGATAGGGTTGCGTCGTTTAATTACGTAGTTCCTATGGCCACCTTCCAGCTCCATCATCAGATCAGCTCCATGTCATTTTATCATTTATTCATCCAAGAGCATTTTATCATCCAAGAGGCAGATTATGCCAAGAGGAGGAACTGCAATACACACACATCCTCTGCAACTGCGGGTCACTCATGTTCAACAGAAGTATCCATCTAGGACGACGAAAAAACCACCCATTGCAGATCTGGAAGTTCTTAGAAAACCACAACTTGACGCTATGTATTTTTAAAATAATTAAAACAGTTACAATCTCTATAATATTATGTATCTGTAAAATGTTTATTTAATATAATTTCATTTTATAATTAATCTGGAATTAATTGTATTTAGTGAATATGTTAATAGGTAAATTTTAAAAATGATAAGTCAATTCCCTGTTGGAGGGACGCAGGGTGGTATGTGGGACTCCCCGCCGCGACGCGCTCGTGGCGTGGATAACCATTAAAAAATATGGGAGTGTTCCTGCGGAATGCCATATCACCGGGGCTGCGGGTACAACGAAGCACTCGTCCGCGGCATCTAATAATATCTACCTTATCTTGCAATCTTATTATTTAAGTTAATTATTTAACTCGATGATTGTGACTAGTAAAGAAATAATAATTGTTATGTACCTTAGTGTGTCTTTGTTGATAATTGATAATAAATATATTTAAAACTTCAACCTTATCTCTTACTATTAGGACAAAGTCTACCTCGTATTTTACTTAATAAATGGTTAGGTACTTATTTCTATAAATAAAGGAACATGCACAAATTTTGGTTTAATTTTCTTCGTATGGTAACCCGAAATATGGTGACGTAATATTTCTTGTCCCTTTCAGCGGCACGCTTTGTGATAGTCTACAGTATTATCCGTTTACGACAAGAAGGCTCGAATTCCGAAATATGGAAATTGCTGTGATAATGTACCCCCCCAATCATGAACTTTGCTAAAAATATAATTTGGTTAACATTTGTTTTAAAACTGTTCAAAATGTCATATTATGACTCGATTTAAAACTTGTGAATCTGATAACCATTTGGCAAATACTTTAACATGTGTAGAGAAATTAGTTTTATGAAGAATAAAATCTTTAAATGACATTGACAATTGTTGACAACGTTACAAAACTGTCAGTTTTGGATTACGTTTCGCTATTCGCTGTGGATCTATTTCAAAAATATAAAACCCCAAAAAATATGTTTCAGAATGTCTCTAAACTACTGAATAATAAATAAAGTAGTGTGAATATTTGGTTCAATGTTTATTTACTCACATGAAAATATGGTGTCCATCAAAATCTGCTGTTTCTAGAATAAAATATCAGAATTGACTGTGACTGCCAACTGAGAATGAACGGAGCAACATCAAAACGTTACAGTTAATCTTTTTTTGACAGCAGGCGTACAAGATATCAAAAATGTTATTTGTTAATATTTTTTTTGTAAATATTTGTTAAATGAGCCATTGTAGAATGTGAACACAATGGGAGGTTGCATCGGAATAACTAGGAGTGGTAGTGGGCCTATAGAAGATTCTTCGGGGACAGTGTCGCGTCCTAATTCCGGTACGTGGGTCATGATTTTTCGGTGTAGGTGAGTACGTGAGCGTGCCGTGACTGATGGAGTGTGGTTACAGGTGGTTTGAGGAAGAACCAGTCGCTGTGCCATGAGACGATACGGTGGAAGTCAGACGTGCCGCTGACGGAAGGTCAGCTGAGGAGTAAACGGGATGAGTTCTGGGACACGGCGCCCGCGTTCGAAGGTCGCAAGGAGATCTGGGACGCGCTGCGGGCGGCGGCGGTGGCGGCCGAGGCCATGGACTTCCAGCTGGCGCAGGCTATACTCGACGGCGCCAGTGTCTCCGTGCCCAATGGATACCTCACCGAGTGCTATGATGAATGGGGCACTAGATATCAGGTAACACTTCACTCCATAAGAAGTTGCTTCTTGTTATTTGTAAGAATATTTATTAGTTATGCATGGCGATTTTACCCACTGAAAAGTAGCCTATGTGGTATTCTAGGGTATAATACATTAATAACAAATATCAGCTTAAATAGGTCAGCTGTATTATTGTTATATTTGAAGAGGTAACAAACACACATACTTTCATATTTATAATATTAATTTGATAGGTACTCATTGAAAGATGTCAACACTGACCAAACAGTTCAATAATGTCTGCTGGAAAGAATAATAATCCATTATGTGTATATTACTAGATTGTGTAATACCCAGAGCTATTTCAGGATGAAGTATTATGAAAATGTGGCATTAGTCTATATACTGAACATTTATAAGTTAGATACTAGCTGTGCCCAGTGGTTTTACCTGTTGTACTGTAGCCACATAGGCCACAGTGCAGAGTCTAAGCTATCTTTATACCAAATTTCAGCTCAATTGGTCCACCCGTTTGTCTGAAGACGTAACAAACATACACACTCACAAACTTTTGTCTCTATGATAGTGTGATTAATTTCATGACAAGGTATTGGTATTGGTAACAGCAATTTTGTTTTAATCAAACCTGTCCTGTATAATATTGATTTTGCAGAATACCTACCTCTTTTGGGGTAAACCTTATAAGGTAGCATATTTGAGTTGAATTTTTATAAACTTAGTTATAAATTCATGTCATGTACTTATTAAAGTGGCTGTACTCATAAAGGGTATCAGGACATACTGCAAATAGTAATGTCTTTAAAGTTGTCTGGTGGATATTATTTATGATTTAGAAATAAAATAGAAAAAAAGAAAAATTATTTATTTGACGGCTTACACTGAGATACAATCAAAGTCAAAAATAGTGATGAATATTGAAAATCTTACAAAATGTGCCATTTAGCTTGCCGAATAGGAGCTGTCTCAGCATTATGCCGCGTGTGAGACACTAAGTGCTGGTATTCAAGTATAATATTTTTAAACTGATTGCAGATGGAAGTAGAACAAAAAAAAGTATAATAATCACAGAAGTAATACAACTAGAAGTAGCCATTTTATGTGTGAGTGTGATGGCAATAGGGAAAATTCTGTGTGAAGATAAAGGAGAACCTATTTTTTTTTCGTCCCTTTCAGCGTGGTCGTTTTATGTTGTTTGTCAAACTCTGTCAAACTGCTTCACTTTGACAATAATACCTGTTTCGTTTTTTTGCAAAATTTTAAAGCAATTTTAGACAATACGATGTTATTCAACTAGTTTATGACCTAAAATATCAATATATTATATATTGAGGTTTATTCAACAACGGAACAGATCTTTTATTTATTTATTTATTCGAACACATGTAGGTTACATTGCACAGATCTTATTGTGTAAAAGAAGTTTCACTACACACCCTGGCAGGGCACTTGTCGCTTGTGTGAGCATGCTTTATAGTTATATATCTCTAATTAGACAGGTCAAATCACAATTATTAAAGGTTGTGTGGCCAATCAATGTGCATCAATTCAGTCATGTAGTTCTGTTGAGGTAACAAATATACCTAAACTGAACTGAGGGCCTATAGGCTAATTTTCACCCACTACGATTGATGACAACTTCAATGTGCATTGCTGCGTTTGTTATTTAACTCATATTAATGAGAAGGTTTAAGCAAGTAATGTACGCAATATTGTCTATGGATTCTAGTGCTTTATATGTCGTTTGGCGATAGCTAATAGGCCCTCTGATTGAACTTAAATTTGCTATGGGACAACATAATAATATATACTTACCTACAGACTGTTTTAAAAATAGAATCAATTAGCATGCATGAGGTAATTTCAGTAGGTACAATCATAAAGAACACCATAGAATTTTTCCTTAACATTTAAAAATATGTTAAAGTTTAAATACCTTTTTATAATTTATTTGCACAAAATGTTTTTTATAAAGGTACATATTTAATATATGTATTTGCAACAGTGATTAATCACAGCCAAAAACAATACTTAAACATTTGGAAAATCCCAGCAAGTTTCAACAATGTAATTTTCTGCATAATTTGTTAGTAATTAATGGAAATTACAAGTGGTTATAATTAGGCTAACTCTTAACTGATATTGTAAATGTAACGAATAAAGACCCTTTCTGCTACAAATAAAAAATATATATAATTGGAGTTTACAAAGAAAAACTTCTTTGTGATTAAGCTGAGCCCATATCCTGACAAAACAGTATTTCTGAGTAAAGATAAAATGATGTACTGACAACTCTGAGGTATTCTTACTAATATTATAAACGTGAGGGGTTTTATGGATGTCTGGGTGTTTGTTACTCTTTCACGTCTAAACAACTGGACCAATTTATTGTAATTTTGTAGCTGGAGTTGGTTTGGTTTTTATTACCAATTTGTACATCTTATTTTCATTAATAAGATGTATACAAATTGGTTGCTTAATGCCCCTATAAGTCACAGTGACCCCAGTGTTTTAAAAATTAAAAATTCTGAGATTTCTCCCAGCAATTTTAATAGTAATTGTTCAGCCCTTCTGGGCTTCTTGGTAGATTCCTGTATTTAACTGCTGGAGGATGAATAATTGGTAAAGGTGTGGTGTACTTCTCCAGGCAGCCTCTGCAATAGAGACCTACCACCACCTAGTAAAATATAGGATACTTTACACCATGTAAAACCAAGCTCTAATTTAAGACCGGTGGATGCAACAAAAAAGTCCTATTGAAAGAAAGAAAAAACATTTATTGCCAATCATTACAAAGAACACAACAGTTTAAGAGAAGATAATTTTTTGGAAAAATAGAATTGTAATAAAAACAAAACAATTTATAGAAATACACAGGGATATTGGCAAAAGAGACAGCCTCAGCGTGTAACTACGTCAACGCAGAGTTAGCGTAGTCGCTGGTTTTCAGGTTGCCCCCTTGCTCGAACTAAGATGGTTCGTCGAGTAGTTAGTCATAGCGGGTGTATACAAAAATAGTTTTCTGTGCTTATAAAAACAGCTGACAGGTTCCTATGTTATAATATAATCCTATTGTAATATAATGTTACGTCGGTGCCGGTCGCATAGCATAAAATAAAACGGTCAAGTACGAGTAGGACTCGAGCACCGAGGGTTCCGTATAAACCTACGGCATTCTACGGAACCCTAAGGAAAAGTGGGTATAATATTATATACTGTAGGTTTTGATGTACTTGCGAGTTTGAAAATATGCGGCTAAAATTGCTGTTTCTTTTGATTTCGTTGACATAGATGTTTGATTTTTTTACAGCTTAAAGTTATTATAAGGCTGAGTATTTGGTATGAATTTCAATTTAATACCTGTACGCGTTCTTGCGGAAAGGGATAATAAATAAAAAATTATTAAAAATATTTTTTATATGATGTAACTAAAAATTTACAGTTTTCGCAATTTTTCCTGTGCCTGTGATTTAAGACGTTGCTGCGAACCAAATTTCAAGATTCTGAGTTAACGGCAAGTACCCTGTAGGTTTTGATTCCCTTGAGAGTAGTCGCGAGTTAAAAAATACGGCTAAAATTGCTGTTTCTATTGAATGCGTTGAGATAGAGGTTTGATTTTATTACAGTTTAAAGGTATTATATAGGCCTTAGTATTTGATATGAATTTCAGTTTAATACCTGCACGCGTTCATGAGAAATAAGGTAGTAAGTATGAAATTATTAAAAATATTTTTTTATATGAAGTAACTAAATATGTACAATTAATGTACAATTTTCGGAATTTTCCCTTTATCTGTGCTCTAAGGAATTGCTTTTTACCAAATTTCAAGATTCTACGTTCACGGCAAGTACCCTGTAGGTTTTGGTTTTTTGAGAGTAGTTGCGTGTTTAAAATTTCGGCCAAAATTGCTGTTTCTTTTGAATGCATTGAGATAGAGGTTTGATTTTATTACAGTTTAAAGGTATTATAAGCCTTAGTATTTGATATGAATTTCAGTTTAATACCTGCACGCGTTCATGAGAAATAAGGTAGTAAGTATGAAATTATTAAAAATATTTTTTTATATGAAGTAACTAAATATGTACAATTAATGTACAATTTTCGGAATTTTCCCTTTATCTGTGCTCTAAGGAATTGCTTTTTACCAAATTTCAAGATTCTACGTTCACGGCAAGTACCCTGTAGGTTTTGGTTTTTTGAGAGTAGTTGCGTGTTTAAAATTTCGGCTAAAATTGCTGTTTCTTTTGAATGCGTTGAGATAGAGGTTTGATTTTATTACAGTTTAAAGGTATTGTAGGTTTTAGTATTTGATATGAATTTCAGTTTAATACCTGCACGCGTTCATGAGAAAAGGGGTAGTAAGTATAAAATTATTCAAAATATTTTTTTCATATGATGAAATTAAAAATTTATGGTTTTCGCAATTTTTCCTTTATCTGTGCTCTAAGGAGTTGCTTCGTGCCAAATTTCAAGATTCTGAGTTCACGGGAAGTGCCCCGTAGGTTTTGATTTATTTGGTAATGTCGAAAATTTGCTGAAATTTGCGACATATTCGACTATATCTTTTGATTGCGTTGGCCTAGAAGTTTGAATTTTTCACAGCTCTAAGAAGCAATGGACCTTAGTATTTCCTATAAATTTCAGCTTGTTACCTCCACGGGTTCCTGAGAAAAAGGGTCTTGACAGACAGACGGACGGACGGACGGACGGACGGACGGACAACAAAGTGATCCTATAAGGGTTCCGTTTTTTCCTTTTGAGGTACGGAACCCTAAAAATAAGGGATGTTTACTCCAGCGCCTGTTAATTGTCTAATTCGGAGAACCATAGTTTTTGTTAATGACCCTTTGAAGTACTTTTATTGTATTGAGCATGTTACCGAATAATCTAGAACAGTTTTAGTTAATATATTACCTTTTAACTTTAACACTTTTATGTGATTAATGGCTTTGTTTACATGTTTTATTACTAGATCAATGTAGATTATTCCCGAAATTGTAACCCCAAGTATACGGCAATGATGCGGCTGGCAGAGTGGGTCAGTTGCGATTTAGCAGCTAAACAGTTCAGTTGCGATACCAGCTATACCGACCTATATAGAGCTGCGATACAGTCAGTTCTATTCGAGGCTATACTCTGCGATTATTCAAGGCCATACTCTGCGATTATTCGAAGCTATACTCTGTGACTATACAAGGCTATTGTACAACGAGATTCGAGATTCAAGAGTTGTTATTGTTGAACGAGAATAAATTGTCATCGTTGGATAATCGGCGTATCCCAGAACCCAGCTCGTAACAATAATAACGTTCCAGGTGCCAATCTACTGCCTGTCCCCCCCCATCAACATGGTGAAGGAGGCGAGCGGGCGGGACTCGCCGGCGGAGTGGTCGGAGCCGGTGGAGGGCGGCGCCGAGCTCACGCTGCGGCTGCGGCTCTCCTCCACCTGCAAGGATGTCGAGCTGGCCGTCTACACCAAGCACACGGTGGTGCAGTGCAAGAATAAACTACATGTGAGTGCACGGTGGACATTTAGGCTGTTGGTTCATTTATACTGGTGGCAATCATATAGCTGACATAAATAAAGTAATACCTCAAGTGTTTTTCGCATCATTGTGAATTGATATGAAATAATTAAGAAACACCTTTTTGCTTTACAATTCTATGTACATAGACTATTTAATTTTTGTCAGTTAATGGTGATTGCCATCAGTGTAAACCAGTGTAACCAATATGACCACCATGAAAAGATGATAGTACTTTATGCAATCTAATGGTTAGACTCACAAACTCACATCATTTGAATTTATTGCGCTCAAGCCCTATTCAAACTTGAGCTTGAGTTGCGCTACTGCTGGTGGTAATGATACCAAAACTGCATAGAAATACCCAGCGTGACATTTCCCCTGCCCAAAGCGGTAGAAAATATCGCTCAGCAGGGATATTCACTTATCCGTCAGGGAACTGAACCGAAGACTGAATTGTCAAAAATGTATGATGTATTAATCGATATGACGTAATACGTCCATACATTTTTTACCATTCCATACATTTTTGACAATTCAGTCTTCAGTTCAGTTCCCTAACGGATAAGTGAAAAGCCCTACAGGTTTGAACAGGCCTTTACTTGTCTTTTAAACGGTGTTTTGAATCCCCAGGCTCAAGAGAACATAGAACCGTGGCGTCAGCGGTGGTACTACGGCGGCAAGTTGCTCGGCGACCGGCTCACCATCGAGGAGGCTCGCATCACGCCCGGATACGTCGTGCAAGTCATCGTCAGCACTGAGAGTGAACCGCCCAGGTAGTGCCGGGGACCGCTGGGGGGCTGGGGACCGACGGGGTCTAGGGGCCGTCGGGGACTTGGGGAGCGACGGGTACTTGGGGACCGTCGGGTACTTGGGGACCGGCGGGGACTTGGGGCCGTTGGGTACTTGGGGATCGTCGGGTACTTGGATCCATTGGGTACTTGGGACCGTAGGGTACTTGGATCCGTTGGGTACTGGGGACCGTCGGGTAGTGGGGATCGCTGGGTAGTTGGGACCGCTGGGTAGTGGGGATCGCTGGGTAGTTGGGACCGTTGGGTCACGGTAAAGAGATATTATACAGTAATTTGACTCCCTAGAAGCGGTTGAACTCAAGGTCGCGAGAGTAGGCAGCGAGGTGCCGAATAGGCGTTATTATTGTGAATTACTCAAAATATCAATAAGAATTAAATACTTTATGATATTTTTACTAATTCACTACCATTATTGGGAGGCTTACTGCATAAAAACGTCTATTCGGCACCTCGCTGCTTGCCGATCCCTATCGACCGCGTTGCAAACTCGCGCGACCTTGTGTTCAACCGCTTCTAGGGAGTCAAATTACTGTATATCTCTTTACCGTGGTTGGGTAGTTCGGACCGCTGGGTAGTTGGAGCTAAAGGATCGTTGGCTAGGTTTTTTATGATGTCAATGAAAAAGAGTAAGAGAGAAAAGCAATAGTAGTTATTGGTTACCATCAGGTATTTTTGTCGATATTTCTCGCTGGCGAATTGGGGTCATTGGTGACACCAATTTTATGCACAAAACTGGAAGCTACCTGGGTAGTCAGATTACAGTTGTTGATAAATTAGGGTCGTATTTTGTCGCTGGCGTACGAGGTTTAAAATGCAATAATTGGTGTTACCAGTTAAAGGAAACTGTGGATAGCTGGGTAGTTGGGATCAATGGGTAGCACAATCAGCATCTGATTCCTGGACTCGTGGTATTTGGTGATCCTGGTAACCTTGTCATTAAAAACCTTTGGTCAACTGATATTAAAGTTTGGTTTGTAACTGAATTGCTAGCTGGGATCGGGGATCAGCTGGTAAGACGTAAAAAGATACAAAAGTCGTAAAGTGAAAACTCGTGTGTCTTTGTTGGAGTAGCCAAGTTTCTATACATTTTTCATGAAAATACCTACATTAAACGACAGCATCTTTTTACGTTTCCTTCACCTAAGGTCACCATATACCTAGGGTCAATAGTGATTGGGGTCAGTAATTTTGGAGTCGCCGGGTAGAAACCTCATTATTTACAAGGCATTAATATATAATTCTGACTGTCTGTCTGTTATAAAACACGGTATATTATTTAATCTTCGATTAAGTTCTAGATGTGTTACTTAAAATCTATTTTAATGATTTTTCAAAAATAATATTATTAAATTAAAGTGTACAAAACAACCGATAGCCTAAATTTAATTTTACAAAAGTGAATATATAAAATAAGCTTGAAATAGAATTTTGAACCGCCATTGAAAATAATGTGACTGCCATGATTTTGTGATGAGAGATTTGTTTAATATTTACGCATAATATATTATTATATAAATTATAATAAGTGTTGTTTTATGTTTGATCGAGCGCTAGATGTTCGTTTGAATATTGTGTTTTGGGCATTACCGTGCATTGTAATTACATAACGAGATTCAACAACTAATATCTCTGGGCACGGTAAAGAGATATACAGTATTTTGAGTCCCTAGAAGCGGTCGAACTCAAGGTCGCGCGAGTTCGCACCGAGGTCGTTAGAGTCCGGTAGGCAGCGAGGTGTCGAATATACGTTATTATTGTGAATTACTCAAAATATCAAAAAGAATTAAATACTTTGTGATATTTTTACTAATTCACAGTTATCGGAAGCTTACTGCATAAAAAAGTCTATCCGGGACCTCGCTGCTTGCCGATTCCTGTTGACCGCGACGTAAATTCGCGCGACCTTGAGTTCGACCGCTTCTAGTGAGTCAAAATACTGTATATCTCTTTACCGTGCTCTGGGTGACAGGCAAAGTGCTGTGCACAATGTTGTATTAGATTTTTTTTTCTAATTGAAATTGCATAAAAAAGTAGTATAAGTACAATTTTGACTTACATATAACCTACAAACTACACTGTGTCTGATATGAACAATCACGATACTTACTAACGGGCATGATTTGCTCGTCTTGACACTGTCATAACAAAAATAACAGCCCCTCTAGCACAGACGCTGCGTAGACTTGTCTTGCTGTCAAGTCAACTGTCATCCCATACATTCACAAATGTACAATGTATGGGATGACAGTTCTACTCTTGAAGTTATGCTACGGCCACAAGAGTCACCAATAGTGTCATCAATATCACTTATATTGCATTAAATAGACGTTGGTAACTCACCATCAGGCAGGCCGTCCGTTTGTCTGTCTGACTCTAACATAATAGAAAAAATCATATTTTTTTACTGTAGTTCCCAAAACACAATACAAATATATTTATCGTATTGCAATATATAATTTTGTTGCTACACGCATGTACGACAATTAGCTTAATAAATAATAATAAATAAATAAATATAAAATAAATGTTATTAAAAAATTAAGTGTATAAATTAGCACCAGTGAATGCGCAAAATTTATGTTAAGAATTTATATATTATATGTTATTTAAATTAATTTTAAATACACTTAATTAATCATTCCTAGAACATAAAATCATTTGTACATAGTCATATATAATGATAGAATAATTTTACACTCGATTATGTAGTTACATGATAAATATAATTTTAACCAGAGAGCACAGAATTTTTGGTTTATTCAAACTCAAAATTAATTTATTCAAATAGGCTACATTGGAGCACTTTTGCAAGTAAATTTTACATTTTTTCTATTTTAACAATCTACCGCTCGTTCGCAAGGCACCTCTATGAGAAGAACGAGCAAGATTAATTTTAATATCTATTTAGCCCGTCAGTTATGGTATAATACATAATTATTTTATATTTTTATTACTGAAAACTGATACATAAAGTTTTTAGGTGGGTATGTGTGTCACTTTTACTTGAACATATACAAAATCTATGTACCTTACCCGTTTTTAATTAAATTTAAAAAGTAAAAATATGTGTCCAATATTTTTCAATAATGAACTTACTAAATTAAAAAATCTCATAAAATGTTATATCTAAAAGTTCTGTGTTTTCTGTGACAAAATACCCAGAAAAGCAAATCTGAGGGGCTATTGACTAAATTGAAAAGTTAATATCTCTACATGGAAACAATAACTAAATTTTGTTAGAGACATGTTAATTTAAAATGGGTTTATTTCTGTGAACATTAATATTATGCGACAAATTATTTGAGGAACAAACATTGTTTTATATGCACTTTTAGCCAATCATGGCTTTTGCTTGAAAATGTACTAGGATGACATTTGTCGTTTTGATTCCCACGACTTTGTTGCATAATATTATTATTAAAAAAACATTTTTAACTTTGTATGTCTTAATGAAATTATTGTTTTTAATTTATAAATATCTTATCCTTTTCTAGTTAACTAATAGCCCCTTTAAAGAAAATTACAAATGCATACCATATCCAAATGTAGGCTAAATTTAATATAGTATATCAAAATTTAAATACTAACTTAGTTGTAAAATATTTTAGTATTTATATAATAGAGGCTCGAACGATATTAACTGGGTGATTTATTACGCATTTTTTAAATATAATTTTGCAGTAGATAAATTGTTTTATTGTTAATTGAAGTGCTATGCTTATCTGAAAACTAGTTAAAATAACGTTAACCGTCAAAGATTAAAAAAATAGGAAGATGCGGTATTGACGTTTCTGACATGGACCGCTTCAATTAGGCCCATGGGCCTAATTTAAAAGCGGAAAATCGTGGCACAGTTTAACTTCGGAGCAATACGGCTCGGCAATCGACAGTTTCCGATCCAACAGGCCCAAGTTTGGCATAGCAACTCAAAATTCATTTATTCAAATAAGCTAAATTGGAGCACTTTTGCAAGTCAATTTAATATTGTTCTATTTTATCACTCTACCGCTCGTTGGCAAAGCACGAGAAGAACGAGCAAGAAACTCATAAGGATTGCATTTGCAACGAAAGCGCTTTGGCGCATCTTCCCATTTTCTTTTAACCTAAGACCATCGTTATTTTCCATGCTATTTTTATACTTCAAAGGTAGCGTGAACTTGGGGCTGTCCTAAAATTAAGCAAGATTTGATTTAGTAAACAGTTTTTAGTGGGAGAAGAGAAAGCAGGCTAAAACTGAGTAATTAATATGGTTCAAAAATGTTAGAATCTGTCCGTGCACTGTGATTGGTCAATTCCACTACTACGTTCGAAACTAGCAGACACGCACTGTTAATTATATTATTTTCAGAATCGCCAACAGTTTATTACAAAAATGGCGACCAGTAATTTTGATTAATAATGAAATATTAGTCATTTTGAACATTTAAAAACGGGGTTTAAGGAATCTTAACGACTTGATAACTGCAACATTTCAGTTGGTCATTCAAACAATAATTGTGATTAATTAGAAACTGACAGTATAATTATTAGGGTTACCTGTTCTGTTGGAGTATTAACTCCAATTATAATTATTAATTAAATTATTTCAATACTAATTATGTAAATAAAAATTCATTACTCAATATCATACGGGTAGAACGTATGTAAAATACAAGTATATAGTATTATCATAATATTATATTACATATGTACAATAGGATATTTTATTATTTGGATATGAAAAAACTTCATGCCACTGTCTCATACTCATTTATTATGATGGGTTTATAAATTATATTATGATATAGGGCCTATTTTTAAATGCAAAATATCGTGACTAATATATAATAATACTAATTGTGAAAGTATGGATATGTGTATGTTAGTTATCGCGCCCAAATCGCTAAAGATTGAGATCAAATTTGGTATATAAATAGCTTATGATATTAAATGTAAGTTAATACACATGGGCTACTTTTTAGCAGAGTTTTATAGTAAAACTACTTTGAATTAACAGTGTCATATTTTATGCATATTTATACAATTTGTTACGAAAATTTGTGGTAATACCTTAGGAGATGATTTTGTTACTGCCTACAGGGCTATTCACTTATCCGTCAGGGAACCGAATCAAAGACCGAATTATCAAAAATGTATGAAATGACGTATTACGTCGTATCGATTTAATAACATACGTCATTTCATACATTTTTGACAATTATGTCTTCGGTTCGGTTCCCTGACGGATAAGTGAATAGCCCTGCTGATCTACTAATTCGTTTATGTTAACTTCTTAGAGTATTACTATAGCTTTTTGCAAGTTGTATATGCTTGTAGGTCCAAATATGTAGTGTAATATAATATGTATGTATTGTAGATAGAAATAACAAATTCACGCGTGATATACAAGCTTGGTATTATTTGTATTTTGAGTTAAAATACACATATTTCTAAGGCCGCTCCTGCAAAAGCCTGTAGAGGCTTTTTATGAGTGTTTTACTGTTCAAACCTAGGCGACTAATATCTATCTCTACATACAAAACCCAAATATTTATTTCGAGTCCAAGTACAGACAATAAGTAAAAGGTACTACAATGTTTTGTGTTTTCATAAAATTACTTTATAACATTGTCTATAATTATTAAAAAACGAAGTCATTATTTTCTCTCAAAATGTCAAGCCAATGATATGTTATTTGTTATAAGTATTAGAAATTGTGTGAAGTTCATGGTTTTACCCATAATGAATTTATTATTTTCTTCAGAAAATTGAGATGTATTGTGAATTTGATGTGTTGTTTTTGTGGACTGACACGGTTTGATCAATATATCATTTGGTTTGACGGTGTATTAGTTCCTTAGAACTTGTACAGAAAGGGCGAATTTGCCACGAATTTATTCGCGAATAAGTCGAAATTGAAGTTGTCCACAAGCATCGCGCTATATCTAGGTACTAACTACTAATAGGTCACGCACCTGACCTATAGCGTCTATGGCCTATTGGTCGTAAGTCTGGCATTTAATCCGAAGGTCCTGCGTTCAAATCTCAGTGCGATAAGTTATTCGGTAGGACGCAATCGTTTTTCGGCGCGCCACGTAAAACGGTGTGTCCCGGCTGTATCCTATAAGATATGTAGGAGGCAGTCGTTAGGTCATGTTGCAGGCCTTGTAACCTTGGCGACCTGAAACTGCAACATATAGGTTGGCCACACAACCTTTAATTTTGATTTGACTAACAGTAAGTAGAGGTAAATTCGCCTTTTCTTGGCAAGGTGTTAACATCACATGGTCTAAAGATTCGCCCCGTTGTACATAAAGCAAGTTTTCAGTGTGTAAGCAATATTAGCATTTTAAATTTTCAAATAAAACACTTGTGAATAACATTTTGATTTGTTTGTTTCATTTCTAATATTACGTATAAATAATATAGGTTTTATGAAATATACTAAAATTAGCTCTATCGGATAAGGCGTTATGTAGTATCAAAGGCATACCTTACCTACATACTTTTTCGCATTTATATTGGTAGGATTTTATTTCAATGCATGGTACAGTTGGAATAAAAAGCAGTTTTTTTTTACTATAATATTTTATTCACATACTACTAAATGAATATTTTTATTCTTTCTAGAATTTAAGGGCTTGCGTTTCAGATTTCAAGTTGTGTCATCAGGATATTAAAAGGGCGCGGGCTTTTTTATGCCAGAAGTACATTATTTAAAAAAAAAAATTCTATCCTTACAATAAATAATTCTATTTTATATATTTTTTAACAAATTCTAAAATTAATTTGTTTTGTTTAAATAGTATGACAAAAATCTTATATAAGAAACGCAAGCTCTTAAGTAAATGTACAGTTGCCAACAAAAGTGTCAATATGAATATTTTCTAAATGCGTCAAAATATTGATAAACTTTCGCTGCCGACTGTACATGTTGGATTTAAATTAAGGGTCGTTCTCCAAGGCCCACGAAAGTTTGGTCACACGGTCTTTATTCCTAAACTATCAAACATATAGCAATGAGACTAATTTTATGTCATTCTTTATTTATATGGCTATATGATTTAAACACTAAATAAATAAAATTACTTTCAATGACTTTGTAAAAAAATATTTAATGTTGAAATCGGGAGCAAAATGGGTGTTCTCCGCATGTCACACTCTCATCGCGCTCGCGGAAATCCTCGGTAACTTTTACATTTAATTCATAAGCATATAAATATATACACCAAATTAATCGTATTTTAACTGTGTATCATAATACCAAAGAACATTTATTATATATCTTCATTTACAATAGTTAAGAACCATTATGTCTCGGTCACACGATTTTGCTAGTTTCGCAAAAGCACAACATTTCGGCATATATCTTCCAAGACCACTGACTTATCGCTACAAGTTTAACTGCCTAGTAATTTCAGTTGTGTCTCCATGTTAATGGGAAAGACAGATTACGTCTATCGCCTTTAAAAAAAAAAATATGCGGAAAATAAACTTTGAAAATTTTCGAGTACCCTCGGTCAAGAAACTTTCATGGGCTTATTTTGAAATGTTTAAGTTTATAATTTTCCAGCCCATTATGAATTATTGTATAAGATAGATCTTCGAAATTATTGTAAAGTAGTTTGTTTGTTAGTTTACCGATAACTTTAACCGTAAAACTCAAAATTGTAGAATTTTCATAACTTTCGTGGCATAACATTCGTGGGATTTTCTCCACGAAAATTACATAGTGCACCATTTTTTCTCCTATAAGTGTTTTTATCCTATTAGTTTCTACTCAGAAGGATACACAATGTTCACCAAATACATCATCATTAATTTATTCTAGTCCAGGGTAAGCCTGAACAAATCATCTGTCTTCTTCGTACCGGTCCTGAGACTTTATTCATCACAATCGTTTGATTTCCTCAGAGACAACTAATACCGTGGGATTGTGACCGTAGGACCACAAGTGGGATACCGCTGTACCCACTTTGTCTGAAATGAACACCAAGATAGCCCCAGTCAGTAAACGACTCGCTAAGAAGAGCTATCAAAGAAGTCAAGAATTCCGTAGAAGCACCGCCGAAAACACAATTAAATTATGTTCCCCTCACTTAGTTGCCGGGCGAATCCAGCCAAAAAATAGAGGACAAGCTCAAAAAAATATAAGATATGACAGCACAAATTATAGACCAAACAACACCACAAGTAACGTTCCCCTCGAAAACACCACAAACGCAATCTGCAGTCAATCTAACTCTTAACCTAGAACCAACACATGCCTTGAAATGTCATCCGACACCTCCACGCTCTTGACACACCCTCTTTTCAGTTACTAATCACTCTTGACAGTTACCCTCAGAACTCCCCAAACGAACCCTTATTATTTCTTCTTACCCTCCATCGACCAATCATCATCATCCAGTCCTCGAAAAGGTACCAAAACCGGGGCCCGTGTGGATAGGTGGAAAAGTAGTTCTCAGCTGCGCCTCAAGACAAGATCTCACAAAAGTGAGAAGACTGATCGACCTTCAAGTCACTAAAGCGAAGAGTGAAAATTCTTTAACGTGCATAAAAATGTCTTAAACAGCCAAACAGATATAGTAGAAATACTGAAAATGCAACACAAACACCTGCTGCATGGTATTGACATGGCTAAACATACAATAAGGGCCAGGTTTATAAAAAGGGCCAGAAACAACCTGGAGTGCCACCCTGTCTTGGAATTCTCACGTCTGGCAGCAGCTGACACATACGGTCAGTATGCAAGGCATAGAAGTGATGGGACTACAATGTAAGATCAAGGATTTTATACTGCTACGGCACCAAGGTAAAAAGCAGGTCAGTCATCGCCCTCAGTGTCACAGACACAGCTTTTAGTGGACTGCGCCTTTTCCAACCCAACCTACAGCACTCTAAAAACGCCACGATCGAGCTTCTTGTATTGGCACAAGAGAAAGACATTTCCATCGTACTCGTCCAGGAACCCTACGTAGAGAAGACAGGAGAGTTGAGCTAAGACCAGGGCACCAAAGTCATCCAGTGCTCTTTGAGCCGCCAAAAACCAGTGAAAGCGGCGATCGGTGCGACGAGCGGTGTATTCGCAGACAAGCTGGAGGTCCTTCATGAACCACAGCTTGTAACCGAGAACATTGCAGCCGTCCTTATTAAAGCTGACCAGGTCAAACTTCTAATTGAGTCTGTAAACTTTGAGGACGACCAAAACTCACCAGACGACATTTTTTTTCCTGCACGCCTTGATGTGCATCTTGAGGATCCCGCATCCGCACGAACTGGAAGTTTGTCTAACATGTTGCATGAAAACAATCCATGTCATGCCGAAAGGCAATTTCGAAGCTGAGGGTAGTCCGAGAGCAAAGTGCTGTTCTTTAAAAAAGCAGATTACAGCCTATTGAAGAACTACTGACCCACCTCGCTTCTGAGCCATGTTTAAAAAGCTGTTTTCGAGGGTCATCACGAATCGTCTTGAACACAGACTTGATTAGTTCCAGCCCGGAGGCTGGTCTATATATAAATAATCAAATCTGTGCCTCTCTGTCTATGTATGTGTGTCTGTGCTTATTCCGGAGAACAAGCTTGTTTTCGAAGAAGCTAATAGCTTCTTACTTGGGATATGGTACTATATATGGAACCATAGCTCGTATACGCTGTGCTACGGCAAGCTAAACAAAAGACCGAAGACTAAATCTTGCTATTATGCTTAGCGTTTCTGGTGACAATGAGAGTCTTTGATTCGGTGGAAACAAGGGTGGTACACTAGTCGCTCTATATGAATTCTAGTGTTTGTATAATAATGTCAATATATCATTGCGAATATAGGAGCACAGCACGAAGGCGATTTCATCATCATTTTCAATAATGGCGTAAAACAGAAAGACGTTATGTCTCCGAAACCGTTTACGGCCGTAGTGGAAGACGCCTGTAAGCTCCTGGAATTACAAGAACTTGGCCTTTGGTTTGCCGACATCGTAGTGTTGGCAAAGTCGATGGAGAAACTCAGCATGATGATTGATGATCCTCAACCGAGTTTCACAACGGGTGGCTAAAAATGAACATGGACAAGACGAAACTTAAATCAAATGCCAATTTTATGCCCACCCCAGTATTTATTGGAGGATCGGAACTTGAAGTTATTGGCTCAGCTACCTAGGACCAGTAGTCCTATTAGGTAGGTCAATGTTCGAGGAAGAGGTCAACCACCGAACCCTTCTCTGTTGGGCAGCGTTCAGGTTACAACGGAATGTCTTTTCGTCTAATATACCTAAAAGCCTCAAGTCAAACAATCCAAACAATCAATGTCTCCAATCAATGTGTGTTACCAATGCAAGACAAAAGTCGACAGTTAAAGTGTGTTACCAGTCAACAATTTTAGAAAATAATGGTGATCATCCAGCTTGCCTACACTGACAATGAATCACATCTGCACTACACATCCATCCAATATTATTAATTTATTCTGTGTGTGTGCTACTTTCAAGCAATTTGTAAATTCCCTATGCTTCTTCCGCATACAGTCCTCCTAGAAATCCAAATTCCTCTTAGTTTAATGATTATAATATTGTCTTTATAATTCAATGATAAACATTCTTTGTATTATAAAATGTATCATACTTGCATGTATCATAAATGAATAAGTATTCAGATTTTTTGTTCAATAGACTTGATTCCACAAAATTCAAGAAAAAATAGGCTATGAAACTATATATTTTTGCTTAAAAGGTAGGAATAATGAGTGAAAAATACGGTCATAATTTTCGTGGTGTCTTTTATAATTTTCGTGGGCACCAAAATTTCAAATTTTAATATTTCAGTAGTTTATGCACCGATTTACATAAAAATGAAATTGAACATATATCTTTCAGGCGTCTTTTGCATGAGTTTTCTTATTTAGGAATAACTCAAAAAAAAATTTTCGCCACGAAAGTTACGAGGAGAAATGTTTTTGGAGAAGTACCCTTAAATTGTCTAAAATACTGCAGTCTTCAATAACTAAAGTTTAACTTAAAGTAATACAGTGTCTCATAAATACATGGATGTAGATTACATTAACCAACTTCAAAGAAATATGGAGCTGTCTTGTTTATGTTATAACTAATAAACTTAACGTTTCATGTTTTCTAATATTTTAGTCAATGGAAGGCATTCAGAACAACTTTTTGTAAATGGACATTATCATATGTAATAGTCTCATTTTCAAGACTTTTTCTTGAAGACATTTATTCGCTAGTAGTCTACTAGAACTAAAACTTGGGCATGAGCATTGGGCATGGTAATCAATAATCAAACTTTTAATATAGATAAAAATACCACAAAAAGTTACGCTAAGGTAAGTAAAATGTTTGGTAATATTAGAGGTTACAATTATTTTTGGTGGACATTATATCTGCCCCCATAGAGAAAAGTCCACATTTCTTTGAAATCGGTATAACACAAACATATACTAGTGTATGGTCACCACTTGGGTAAATACTTGTCTTTTGTTGTACTTGCGGATGTCACAAAGTTATTATAATTTCCCTATAGTGAAAACTCCACATTTCTTTGAAGTCAGATATAACACAAACATATAATATAAAATATCGTCAGTTCATCATTGTACAGTATCACTTGGGTATATACTTGAGTAGTTTGATCTCGTGTGTGAGCCAGATGGCGAGGGACAGTAGTACTAGGGAGCCGGACTGGTGGCTCGCGGCTAGAGGGGTCGGGACGTAGTGCAGCAGGGTCAGTATACCCAACGTCACCTGGTGCATTCACAATATCTCATTAGATAACAATGTTATTACAACATAACATTTTAGGTACAGTCAACTACAAAGAGATGTATCCATGTTAGGCTTACAAAATGAAGTAAATTTTCATTTGCCACAATGAACTACCCTTGGTTCGTGACATTTCTAGTAGCAATCAAACTTTATATTATCATCGACTCGTTTAATATGCAACAATGATGTATCCCACTACTTTTCCTTAGGTGATACACATAATAATAGCATTTAAAATGAATCGAATATAGTATAAGATTTGGTGGATACTGAAAATGTCACGAAGTAAGGGTAAATAATTTTTGCATACTAAAAGTTCCTTCATTTTGTAAGACTAACATGGATACATCTCTTTGTAGTTGACTGTACATAATATACATTCTACTTATATTATAAATGCCAAAGTATGTAGGTACCGACAGAACTGAAATTTGATTTGATGCGGCTGTGTGAGCCACAGGATCGCCCGGGAAAGCTGGTCGGAATTTTTATAATGTTTGAATTCGTACACAACCTGTCATATATAAAGCGGACGCGGGCAGTAACAAAACGATGATCGCTACCGCTTCTCGCGCCTATCTGGCGTCAGCTTTATTGTATGATTACTGTTCTTCGATAGGAGGAAACTCTAGTTAGTGAATGACTGGTCTGAAGAGTCTTAAAATCTTATGACCCTTGAGTAAGAAGCGTTGGCGCAGGGCACCTAAAAATGTACATCATTGTGAAATCCTAGGTAGCAGCACTGTACTGATTATGGGCGACGTAATCTCTTACCATCAGGAGAGCGTCTTTCTAGTCGTATAAGACTAGCAAAATGCCTTCCTTGTATTAAAATGGGAGAATACCGAAAAACAAAATGATATTTCGATACACCTTACACCAGCTTCTCTTTACTATTTAAAGTATTGAGAACTTCTTAAAAAAAACTTTAAGTACGAACCTGCAACCAAGCCATAGCCCCAACAGCATTAACAGCAACCCTCGCCGTATTGTTCAACCTCCCCCGCGACAGTATCCACAGCAGAGTGGCCGCCGTCACCGTGGCCGTCCCCAGCACGCGGTGGTCGAACTGCACCGTGCTGGGGTTCTCCGTGAAGTTCCTGATGGTGGGGGAGAACGCTAGGATGTCTTCAGGGATCCAGTTGTCGCCCATCTTGGGGAAGGAATTGTACACTAGACCAGCGTCTAGGCCGGCTACGAATGCTCCTGGAATGAGGAAATCTAATAAGAATCTTATAGGTATTGAACAGTTGGGGAGAGAATGGAACGCCTTGCTTCACTCCTTTCGTTATTTATTTTAGCGTTGTTATGCGGAAGGATGGTCCTGTATAATTTGATGGATGATGCAATGTTAATATTAATATTTGTGAGACGTTTAATGTATGTGTTGCCTATCGTTTGATTACTGAGCGCGGCAAAGATTTATTTGTGTGTGACACTGTCGAACGCTTTGGAGTAATCAACAAATCGGTAATTTTTCTACCATATTTTTCGATGATTTGGTTAAAGCATATTTTGACATCAACAAACACTTCGATATGACTTATGATGGTAGATAAATAATAACAAAAACGTGTTTAAGTGCGATTTCCTCGCTCGCACGATATAACTCATTTAGAGATATAAATTCGTAGGATTTGTTGAAAATTTTCAAGGTAAAGCTCTTGATTATAGATCATATTTTTAAAACTATTTTAGTTAATTATACAGGCAGATATTTCAAAATTCATATCGTACGAGCGAGAGTCGCACGAAAAGACGAGACCCTCAAATGATAAATCCGTACCTGAAACAGCAGTAAAGAAAGCCATGGCCTTAACAGAATGCGCCAGCGCAGTGACAGTCCTCAAGTCCTTCAGTTTGTCGAGTGCACCGGCGGCAGGGAAGGGGCGCAGCACCCGCAGGGCGCCGCCGAGCAGCCCCGCGTACAATATGAACGCCAGAGACAGGTGCGCCGCCAGACGGTACTGAGACACCCGGGGCACGTCCGAGGGACCTTGGAAGCGGTCTTCTAGACCTGATTTGACCATGTACCAGCCCATTAGACCCTGGAAGTTGAAGATTTGTTTTTAAAATCCACAGCTAATTAACAAAGTTAAGTAATAGTTTGAATTATGGCCAAAAACGGAAAAGGTAAATTAATATTTAAGGATTTTTTTTCGTAGTTGTAAATCATCTGATCAATTTTGTAGACTTAATCCCCGCGATGTTCAGCTAGTTAAAAGGAATATTTCTTGTTTCTTACAGAAATAGTGATTATTTTTATAAATGCATGTGCAAAATATATCCCACCCTATGTTTCAACCCCTTGCCCAAGTAACTCGTTACCCAGAAACCTGATCGGCTTGGGTTCAAATTTGGAACATAATAAGTTTTTTGACGAAGTCCACAGCTCAGCAAAGATTTTGCCACGCGTGTATAAGCTAGTAATTAATATACATACCTGAGCAGCCACAAGTGCGGAATACACCCCCACCCTGACTTTCATCCCCTTGTCCAAGTACCCTTTAGCCCAGAAGAAGGCAGCGGGTATGAATACAGCGGCCCCTATACATCGGCCCCACGTGCGGTGCGCAAACTCCATGTACCAGATCCATTTGAACTCCGACAGGGTTATACTTTGATTCTTACTGGAAAAGAATATTAAAAAATATTATTTAATATTTATTAATAATAATTGAAAGATAGACGTTACGAGTTTTTTTTCTAGTCGGTACTAATCTTTATTGGGTTTATTTTTATTTCTAATTCGAATTTTATAATTATTAACTAAATAACTATTATCTCAAAAGAACCTCTATCCAACAAGGAAAAGAGAAAAAGAACCACTATCCAACAACGAGGATCTAAATTTAACTTTTTTTTTGCTTTCATACCCTATTTCATATCTAATCAGAGGAGAAAAAAAAACTGATACCATCTTTCATCCCCCAAATTATTTAAGGGGGTGTGAAAGCATCCTTTGATGAGGATGGATTTTTTCCAGAAATCGTCTAAATTGCTTTACAGTCAAAAACCTATAGATTTTGTAATTTTAAAATACGCGATTGTGTCGCCCCGTCTAAGGGACTTCTTTTGCAAAAAACACTCTTAGTAAATGTAATAACTTACTATTTAAACTCAGGATACTGCTGGTACTCAGCGAACTCCCTCTGCCACTCCTCTTCACTTGTGGGCAACTTCTCCCCGAGCAGCTTCCACGTCACCATGGACAACCCTGACTCTGTCAGTCTGGTCACACCACCTACATTATAACAAAACAATTCTAAATTGGCACCATTTTGTAGGAAAATTATTAATATTTAGTAATTAGTCTATTTCTACCTATAGCTTAGTCAGAGATTCTGTTTCCTAGTGAGTATATTTCTTTGTTTTTAAGCCGTGAATAAATTGAAAATGATACTATTCTGAAATCCATTTATCCAAAGAGGCATTGGAGCACTTTTGCAATTGAATTTTACAGTTATTTAGTTATATTTTAAAACTATTAGCAGTTAGTGAATTAAAGAAAATAAATACGGACTAAATATTTAAAATTGACTTTGTCAACCAATCCCTATTTCTTCTTGAACCATTCAGAGTTCAGGTGCCTTAGGTTTAGGTGATTCAAGTAAACTACAAAAATATTATATAAAAAAAAGATTTTGACGAGTTTAAACCTTTACTTTTTTGAAATCGGTAAAAATAGCTACTTTATTTGCTACACTGCAACAAGTAATGTAATTTTTTACGTCTTAGTAAAATTATAATTCATTAGGTAAATGTGACTCAGTTGTATAGGACTAAAATAAATTGTACCTAATCATACTGATCCATTTCATAAAACTATTTTCTTTGAAACTGCTGCATAAATGACCCTAAATTTCTGCCTCAATTTTATGTGTCAAGAAACTGTTTTTAAATACTAAAATATACCTATTAGTGTGTACCTATCTTATATCTATTAAGGTTTTTAACATACTGGTGTGAGGTGAAATAAAATCAATTCATAATATTTACAATTACGTTTATTACAATATCACATTGAAAATAATCTAAGGACAGTCTCATACACTTCATAACAAAGATAAACCTATTTTTAATTGTTAGTCTCATAATATAATAATATTTTCTTCTTGAATAAACATAATATTATTGTCAGAGATATTATTGTCTAAATAAAAGCGGCCAAAAATGGTATTAACAATGTCATTTTCGTATCCTCTAATATATTTTAAACTAACGGCGCGCTTAATATACACTTTCTCTACAATTGTCAAACGATTTGACAAATACAGTGCCATAAAACATAAAGTTTGTCATAAAACTCAAAACCCATATGTTAAAAATTTAAGTTTCTGTATAGACTGTAACTATGTATACCTACCTATTTTAAAGTGTAAATAAATAAAATTCAAGCCTTACATTTAATCATTATTATATCTTTACTAATGAGATTACTAAAGTACTACCTCTTTGCCCATATTATAGTTTGAACATAAAATGGTAACGAACTTATATTTATTACAAATGCCAATACAAAAATGTGCACACAAACATCCACACTTCTCTACCGAGATACCAAATTTCCGCTTAATTTATATTGAGACATAAAGAAGTACATAATGTATAAAATAGATTGTTTATATTATATTTTTTTGGCATCTGTACAACTAAATCCATATTAAAACATGAAGTACGAAGAATATATTTTGAGTAAAAAAATCACCCAATTCATTTCTTCCCATTGGTATCCCTAACAACGATATTAATGACATATACAACTGAGTACAAGAGCACCAAGTATCCAAAGACCATACCTAGTACCACGGCGGTGAAGACCATGCCGCTGCAGCCGAGCAGCCAGTACCCTACTAGCTTGGTGTTCTTGGGCTTCGGAGACGTGGCACAGAACCTGATGAGCGCAGGTCTGAGGGTGGGTAACTGAAATATCAGAGTTATTATATTATTGACTGTGAAGAAACAAACAAAATAAGTGACGCCACCTCGTGGCGTTAGCTCCTGATGAAGGACATCGTAATTGTCCGAAACCCAGGTTCAACAGATCAGTTTCGAGCCTAGCTTTGACAATTATATCCATAAGTTTAGTCATTTGTATACATAGTTAATATGGATAATGCTCACATTAGTTTTAAAATACGTAAAGAAAATAAGGACTACCAAAGGGGACTTAGGTCCCCCCTTTGTTTAAACTGCTTATTAGACCAGAATAATACAGAATTCTGTGTTTTTATGCTGTGCAAGTTGCTGCACCAAGAAACATACAAAAATTTGCATATAAAATATATAAAACTAGTAAGTCTTATTGTCTATAATACTAAGCAATTACTAAGTAAAAAAAAACAAATCAAGATACCTTAGCCTAGAAATTTAGATACCCATTATTATATAACCCCACCATGATTATGGTTTAGATTAATTTAGAAAATCTAGAGTATATAATATAGCTTATATGCACACCAAAATAAAATTCACAAACACAAAAATAATACTAGTATACTCACTCTAAATCCTTTCTGAATGTTGCCATACTTGGCAGGTGTGTAGAGTTGTCTAGAGACAGCGTTGCTAATACTGAAGCCACTCCTCGTGGTCGGTGTGAACTTGCTCTGAACTGCTCGGAGGGTGGTGCAGCGACATAAGTGCGATACACTCCACATGGCTGGAAACATGCTATATTGCTTAGCAAAAAGAAATACATACTGATCTTTTTTTTTGTGTTGCGTTCATATCTGCAATCAGTTACTAACTATAAGCGGATTTGTTGGAGGTATTGGGCATATGGTACCCAAGGCAAGGACAGAGATCTTGTGGCAGACCACCAGCCCGATGGTCAGACGATATTGTCAAGTATGTCGGAAGGAGCTGGATGAGACTCGCACAGGATTGGAAGGTGTGGCGTGACCATGAGGAGGCCTATACCCTGCAGTGGGTGGATACTGGCTAAATAGATAGATTGGGCATTTCAGGGAATTAATCCAGCGATCATTTCCCTGCTTTGATTTCGATTACTTGTCTAGCTCCATGATATGCTGTCTCTTTAGCCTCTTTGGATAGCTTATGGATGTTAGCTGTGTAGCCAGATGATTTGGGTGATTAAGCAAGCGCTGTCTATATTTGGTGGAGAACTGTTTCTCTCCCTCGCTTACTGTGTTGAGACATGACTGATCTGATGCACAGCTTATATCTGGAGCCAATGTACAACAGGCTTCACAAGTGGCTAAAGCTAAAAAACCTTTTATGTAAAGATAAGAAGAAGAAATGATGTGATGATTTGCATGCCACAATGTGGCTAAATGTTATCATACTTTTATTACACTAACATCTGTTATGTTACTAACATTTTATGCAAATAAATGAATTATTATTATTTATTAAAGTGGCTAAAGCTAAAAAAATGTACTGGGATGGCACACAATATCATTTGTTTTTCTAGTTTCCCCAAGATCAGTTTAAATATTTAATTAAGTACAAAGTTCAAAGTACCAAACCGCTAAGAACATTTCTTATACGAATCAAAGCAGTGAGCATATGCTAGTATTCTTATAATTATTTATTTATTTTATATGTTTTTTTCTGTTGGGTAAAAGCTCCCCTAACCTCTCTGCATTATTCTTGGTCTAATGAAATGCAAAAAATTTATACACACTTTACCTACGAGATGCTTGATTGTGTAAAATGCTCAACTAAAATGAACTTTGTATCATTTTTTTATAAAACAGATTGTCGTTGAGAATTGAATACAGAGATATTATTTCATAACCTAATGCAATTTCTCTGTATTATTATATACAAAAAACGTATCACAGCACATGTAAATTACATTAAAGGCACTAATTTAACACAAACCACTTGATCAGAACATTTATTAGGTATATCTGCTGATAATATTATAATTTAGATAATAATATAAGTGGGGCGAAAAAATATTGAATAAAAAATAACCTATTTAGATTTACCTGTTTAGAAAACACTTCACTTCACAGTTTACTAGTTTAGTGTCGCTTTTTGTGTGTAATAATAATTATTCTATTTTGAATTATTTCGCTTATAAACCCCAGAAAAGGATTTTTATTGGAAAAATGCGATTTTTAAACGCAGCAGTAAGTACAGCGCACGTACAGCGCACAGATCAGCTGAACTCAACGAATTAGGGAAATAATAGAAGTCGAACACAGCTCAAAAAGTGATTCAACGCAAAGTACAACTATATGGGCGGGGCGTAAAAAGTACAACTCACCCGCCGCTCAGTCACACAACGCGCTCAGCGACAGATGCACGCATCGTTTGATTTTTAAAAATATCCAAAATAATATAGTTAACGGACAAAAATGACCTTTTGTGTGGTAAATTGGTGTAAAAATGGAAAGAAGGCAGTAAAAAGCAGGAAAAACTTATCACAGCTAACTAATATTATTTAAAACCAAATTATATAATTTCGATTTTAGTTGACATAAAATACGTAAAAATATAGGGTAAACTAGGCATGGCTGAAACAATGTTATCTTTGTCGTTCATTACATTCGCATTCGATTAGGTAACGTTATATTTATTTTGTATACTAGCCAAACACACGGCTTCACCCCCGCTACAAAAATGTTATTTTTGTACAATAAATAAGAGCATTTGTTTTTGAATTAAATCAATAATGACTTTTATAAAAGTCTGAAGAAAGAAAGAAAAAACCTCTAAAGTGAAGAATTCACCTGACCCGGCCCCCCCGGCTTGGCCTGATTCGACCTGATTCTGGTATCGCGCTTTTATCACCGCACGAGCCGACACCGATCGAAAGCCCAGGTTTATACGACTAATGTCCAATTATGAAAAATGACAAACATTTTAGACGTCCAATCATAAAAATGTCCATTCGGAAAATAGTCCACTCATAAAAATGTCAAATCGTAAAAAGGTCCAATTTGAAAATTGTCCATTCATGAAAAACATCCATTCGTAAAAATGTCCAATAAAGTTTTATTTTATCCGTGGTTCTATCAATAGCTAATCCCGTAGTCCAATTAAAAGTGTCACGTACCTAGTGAACAATCTTTATTTCCAATGCAATGACAGCTGTCAAACTTGAAATTTCAATATCTCGGAAAATACTCGTCTTAGGCTGATGCTGTCATAGAAGAAATTAAAGGTCTTGGAGAGATTGTCATTTCAGATGACAGCTGTCAAACTTGAAACGTCAATATCTCGGAAAATACTCGTCTTAGGCTGATGCTGTCATAGAAGAAATTAAAGGTCTTGGAGAGATTGTCATTTCAGATGACAGCTGTCAAACTTGAAACGTCAATATCTCGGAAAATACTCGTCTTAGGCTGATGCTGTCATAGAAGAAATTAAAGGTCTTGGAGAGATTGTCATTTCAGATGACAGCTGTCAAACTTGAAATGTCAATATCTCGGAAAATACTCGTCTTAGTCTGATGCTGTCATAGAAGAAATTAAAGGTCTTGGAGAGATCTTCATTTCAGATGACAGCTGTCTAACTTGAAATGTCAATATCTCGGAAAATACTCGTCTTAGGCTGATGATGTCATAGAAGAAATTAAAGGTCTTGGAGAGATTGTCATTTCAGATGACAGCTGTCAAACTTGAAATGTCAATATCTCGGAAAATACTCGTCTTAGGCTGATGCTGTCATAGAAAAAATGAAAAAACCTTGAAGATCTTCCAGATTTTGATATTTCAAGTTTGACAACTGACATCTGAAAGGTAGATCTTCCTAAGACCTTTCATTTCTTTTATGACAGCGTCAGAAATAAACCAATTCGTGTTGGACATTATTCTTAATTGGAGATATTTCATTTTGGACCAAATTCATGTTGGAAATTATTCGTGTTGGACATTTTTCCTAGTTGGACGTAAGCCATGTTGGACCAAATTAGTGTTTGACCAAAGTAGTATTGGACATCAATACCTACTAGTTGAACAATTTGGATTTTGGACATTTGTCGTACAAACCGATAAAACTTATTCCATATCCTTTTTGGGGATTCTAACTACCTCTGTACCAAATTTGGCAAATTTGCCATTACCTTGTCGAACGCATGGTTGATGAGATATTCGTTTTGTTTCAAGCATACCAAGGTTACCCTAGTCTGACATAAAAGAATATATTTGAGTTACCCGTATGGCAATACCGAATTTAACTATAAACAATTTTGATACTTTAATTATTAAAAAAAAAATCGCTACTGTACTTGGTCACTGACCTCTGTTTAATCAGATAAGTAGCTCTGGCGCGAAAAAGTAACACACATGCTTCACATAAAACAGACATGCGTCTAATAAAGATATTTTTATAAAATGATAATAAAAGACGATGTGTTATATGACACAAATATAATATAAAAAATACTTAAAATAAAGTAATAAATCGTTTATATAGGGTAATCCAATTCTTTATTTTTTGCGGTGGGGTGGTCTTTTCGATGTCTCGTAGGCGGGCATTTTCCTTTATTTTTAATACTTTCCAAAACAAATTTTCTGACTGATGATTTCGATTCGCCTAGAAAATACAAAATAAATAAGATTAATATCATCTTTTAAAAGTAAAAAAGGCGTACCAGTATGGTAACAGTAAAAAAGGTGCCATGAATATAATGTTAAAAGAAATTCCCAAAATAAAGCAATTGTATTTGTACTTGTACGTAGGGACATCTAATAGACATTAAAACAAAATAAAAATGCCAAGTGCAAGTCGGACTCTTTTGAATTGAACTCTTTCTTGAAACATCTCATAAGAACAAAAACAAACGGAAAAAGCACTTTGTTGTTTGGGAGCCCCTTTTTTATTTTATTCTATTTTTAGTATTGCAACAAAAATACATCCGTGAAAATTTCAACCTTTTAACTATCACGGTTCGTGAGATGACAGACAGACAGACGAACGGACAGCGAAGTCTTAGTTATATGGTCTTGTTTTCCCCTATGGGTACGGAACCCTAAAGCGCAATTTTTCATACACATAATATCATCATTAAACTTGGACAATATGAAAAGTATCAAAAATTTTCAGTCATACTATAATGTATTTTATGACTTTAGTTGTAAACAAATATATAACACAAAATAGTTATTTATGGACAAAATAACGATTATTTTACGTTTTCAATGATGAGGTTCAATGAGCTTGATGATGTACTGTTAATCTAACTTAAACGTACCTGAGATATACGCTGTTCTCTTAGAAACACTTAGTAAAAGCAGCAACCACTTTTCTATTTGCAACTGCTGTATACGCCGTATATATACATTTTGTAATTCATTTGGCAAGCATCGCCACGGATTATTTTATTCATTTTCATCAACATTATTGTGAAAAATCTTCGAAATAACTTATTAATCCCAAAAAATACGAACAACATGTTGTTGTTTACATTATTTTTGTCAAATTTGACAGAAGTAGTTTGAAAGAAATAGGTAGAATGTTGCCATTTTTATTTTAGTTTTTTCTTATTAAATTTGTACTCTTTCGTTTTGTCCATCCCGTTTGCACATGTTGATTGAATATTTCTGTTTCACTCAACACTATCCGACTAAGTAAAATGACACCCCAAGTGAATGAATGGGCGAGTTCATGTACAGAAAATAAATTTAGCATGGTTATCCCTTATGAATGTCCGTGTGTCGCGTGAGTATTATAATTTAGTGGTGTGAGTTTGGGACCACGTTTTTGCGGAAAAAGTAAGGGAGTTACAGGGAGTTGGCTGAACTCACTGAGCATATAAATAAGAGTGTCAACTCCGAAGAAAAAAATGAAATCGCCTAATGTACTGAATTCATTGGAGTCACCTTACCAACCCAAAAGTAAAATGTAAATTTGATTTCTGATGTTGCCTGCACTGTTGTATGACATTAATTAGTGATGGGCAGTGTCGATTGTTATTGATGGCCAGGTCGATAAAAATATATCGATAGTCGGCGCGACCCGTTGGACGGGAAAATTGATGATTTTATTATTTATTTTATAAATAAAGAAAAGCCATGTTATTTCAAAATAATATTTTAATATAATTTATTAATGCTGTTTTTACAAATAATGTGCTAATGAGTAATAAAATATATACAAATATTGTGAACAAATACATACAAAAATTACATAACGTATATTTTATTATACAATACACCGCAAGCAGTTATAATACAGGAATCAGGAATAAATAATAATAATTTTCTCAAGAATGGTCTTATCGAATCTTATATCTATAAACTACTACCAAAAAACCTAACATAACTTAATCCGACTAAGTTTTTCAATGGGCCGAAAAACAAGGTCAGGATCTTCTACGACTCATAGCATCTGCACCTGTAAAACATAAAAGGCTATTTTTAAACAACGAAGTAAGAAGACCAGCAAGACGCTCTTTCTGTACACAAACTCGCCCATTCATTCATTTGGGGTGTCATTTTACTTAGTCGGACAGTGTTGAGTGAAACGGAAATACTCAATCAAACATGTGCAAACGAGATGGACAAAACGAAGGAGTACTTATATAATTTTAGGGAACTAAATAATAACTTAGATGTCAACATTCTATTTCTTTTAAACTACCTACTGTCAAATGTATTATTATTGTAAACATTGGTTTTTTGTTCGTATTTTTCATCATTATTTTTATAATTTCAAAGATTTTGAGCAATAATACTGGTGATAAAAAATAAATAGGTAAGTAAAATAACACGTTGTGGTGCACGCCAAATGAATAATGTATATCCGGTGTATGCAGCAGTAGTTCAAAAAGAAAAGTGGTTACTCCTTTGAATAAGTGTTTCTCAGAGAACTTTCTGTCTTTCAGATAACATCTGTCAAACTTGATATGTCAAAATCTGGAAGATCTTCAAAGATTTTTCATTTCTTCTATGACAGCGTCAGCCTCGGACGAATATTTTCCGAGATATTCACATTTCAAGTTTGACAGCTGTCATCTAAAATGAAGATCTCTCCAAGACCTTTAATTTCTTCTATGACACCGTCAGTCTAGGACGAGTATTTTCAGAGATATTGAAGTTTCAAGTTTGACAGCTGTCATCTGAAAACAAGATCTCTCCAAGACCTTTAATTTCTTCTATGACACCGTCAGTCTAGGACTAGTATTTTCCGAGATATTCACATTTCAAGTTTGACAGCTGTCATCTAAAATGAAGATCTCTCCAAGACCTTTAATTTCTTCTATGACACCGTCAGTCTAGGACGAGTATTTTCCGAGATAATAACGTTTCAAGTTTGACAGCTGTCATCTGAAATGAAGATCTCTCCAAGACCTTTAATTTCTTCTATGACACCGTCAGTCTAGGACGAGTATTTTCAGAGATATTGACGTTTCAAGTTTGACAGCTGTCATCTGAAATAAAGATCTCTCCAAGACCTTTAATTCTTCTATGACACCGTCAGTCTAGGACGAGTATTTTCAGAGATATTGAAGTTTCAAGTTTGACAGCTGTCATCTGAAAACAAGATCTCTCCAAGACCTTTAATTTCTTCTATGACAGCGTCAGCTTAGGACTAGTATTTTCCGAGATATTCACATTACAAGTTTGACAGCTGTCATCTGAAATGAAGATCTCTCCAAGACCTTTAATTTCTTCTATGACACCGTCAGTCTAAGACGAGTATTTTCCGAGATATTGACGTTTCAAGTTTGACAGCTGTCATTAGAAATAAAGATTTTTCACTGGGTACGTCTCTGTTCTATTAATAGTGTCATAATAGGACTACAGGATTAGCTATTGATACTGACCACGGATAAAATAAAAATTTTTCATTGGACGTTTTTACGAATGGACGTTTTTCATGAAGGGTCAATTTTCAAATTGGACCTTTTTATTAAACGGTTTTATTTAGCTTACTCTGTTTGTTTTATTCTTTTTTCATTTTTCTTTTTTCTTGGGTCAAATTTAGTAATTGAAATTTCACCCTCTTCCTGTCAACCGATTGATCTGAAATTTGGTATACGCCTTTGGTTCTGGTGACAATACAATTATGTATATTCAATATTATTGTAAATCCAAGATGGCCGCCGCTACAAAATGGCGGACAACGTATTTTTTTTTAATCATATCAATATGGGTATCAAATGAAAGGGCTTGATAAGTAGAATACAGTGCACTATACAAAATTAAAATCCAAGATGGCCGCCGCTACAAAATGGCGGATAACCTTTTTTTTTTTCAATTTCATCAATATGGGTATCAAATGAAAGGGCTTGACAAGTAGAATACATTGTACTAAAAAGCCTTAAAATAAAAAAAGTAAAAAAATGTTTTTAAGTTAAACGGTTTTATTTTAAACATGTACTAAAAGCTAAAAAATAAAATCGTGAGGCACGTCAAATATCTAAATCTCTAATGAACATTTTCTCTGACAATTGTAGATATTTGACGTGCCTCACGATTTTATTTTTTAGCTTTTAGTACATGTTTAAAATAAAACCGTTTAACTTAAAAACATTTTTTTACTTTTTTTATTACGATTAGACATTAGGATGTGTGAGCGACGGATAAGTTGTACTTTTTACGCCCCGCCCATGTAGTTGTACTTTGCGTTGAATCACTTTTTGAGTTGAGTTCTGCTTCTATTACATCCCTAGTTCGTTGGAGTCACAAGATGTTTAGACTCTTCAGCCCAGTAGTTTCATTAATTACAGTGCTTTCCTACCGAAGCACAGTAATGTCATCACTGCTCAGGCGATAGAATAACTGGTGTTAGGGAAAAAAATGGCTACTCCAAAGCAATTGGTGGCTGTTTGTGACTTATAACTTACCTGTTTTCATCCAAAGGAAATGATGTGTAGAATGCTGTTGTTGATTCCATACTATATAAGATTTACCACACACTACACATTTGCGGTGTTATGCGCGAGTTCCGACTCATGATGAGCCGATAACTCTTCAGTCTCTTCGTGAAATAGGCACTAAGAATTACGAACGTTAACTGTACGAAATGAACCAAAAACTATAACAAACTAAAATCTATAGAATATAAACTAAAAACACGGCTGTCCAGTCCAGAAATTCGAATGTTTAAAGCAGAAAAAAAGATAATTTTCTCAAGTTACAAAATATAAACAAATAACAATGTCATGTTGAATTTGTCAATTTTAATTTTGTTTTTTTTTATTGTCAATGTTCAAAGGTCAAAGGTGGTGTGTATAAGAAAAAATAAACTATTTTTTATGTTGGTACTTGCTTCCTTGCGTTGGTAACGTGACTCCAATGAATCTCATACATTTTTTCAATGTATGGAAGTTATTGGAGACTGGCTGAACTCTGCTGAACTATCTGACAGAAGACAAAGCTGACAGACAGCTGATTGCTACATGTCAATCACAGATGACATTCGTAGTGTTGTCCTACAGCGAAAAATCGATAAAAGCAGAAAAATCCAAAATAATTTATTACACGAAAGAGTTTTTATATCATTGATTATTATTGATTTATTTTTATTGTATGTAAAGTTCAATAATAATATTTTCTTCATTATTAGAACCTAGAAAATATCTTCAATCGTAAGAATGTGGAATGTAGGAGGACGTACGTACGACGTACCTATTATAGTATACGCCTAGCGACGATAGTGTTACATTCAAGTTAGAGCAATAATATTTTTAACTTTATTAAGTAAAATGAAACAGAATATACAATGAACAATTTATAATATTATGTTCTATACCTACATTATCATAGTTTGTAAAGAAACAAAACATCATTATAACTTTTGTGACGACTACTATCAATTTTGAATGTATTTCAACGTTCCACTTCCATGTAATCATTAGACAGAGCCCTTATGTTTAGAATCGCGTTTTTAAACTCTCCTTCTTCCAAACCTTCTCCAATAAAATGATGAACAAAGGCTCGTTTCGCAAACATCATCGAACATTTCTTACTAATCCGCTCCCAAGCTACGCGTACAGCAGAGTTATTGGATACCATAACCACAGCTCTTTGCAGAGCTGATAGATCGCCTCCGGGAACCGTGGTTGGTGGCATGTAGTTTATTCCGATCTATTTTAACAATGTTAAAGATATTATTAACATAAATAATTCATTGTTAGTTCAAAATAGCATTAAATTAACAAGTACCTTAAATCCGGTAGGAGACCATGGAACAAATTTTATTGTCCTCATACCTTTAAGTTGATTTATTGTAGCGTTTATATCATTTGTGTTTACATCTCCTCTAAAAAGAAGACAGCATGCCATGTAGCAGCCCTGCCTTGGATCACACTTCACCATTTGATTCGATGGCTCAAAGCATGACATCATTAATTGCTGAGTCGAAGTATTTTCATGGAGCCCTCGAGAAGGAGGCAAAAAAGGAGCAAAGGTTACCAATGGGAAATGAATTCTGGGGTAGGGGATAAGGTTTGTTCTGAATTCAACGAGTTCCACCTTCAATGAGCCGTCAAACCTCATGGACGCTGTCATGCACGAAACTACTTGAGCTATTAATCTGTTCAAATTTGTGTATGTTGGTCGAGGTACGTCGAGCATTCTTGATAAAATATCATACAGAGCTTCGTTGTCAAAAATAAAGCAAGCATCCTCTATATTCATACATGCGTGAGTTGTCAACACTGCGTTATAAGGTTCCACAATAATTGGTGATATTTTTGGCGATGGATAGATTGCAAATTCTATCCTTGATAGCTTTCCATAGTCTCTAGCTAATCCTTCAAGCAAAAGAGCTGTGAAGCCTGATCCAGTGCCCCCACCAAAAGCTCGGAAAATGATAAATCCCTGGAGGCATTCGCATTCTTCTGCTATTATTCTGATACGATTAAGAGCCAGGTCGATCATTTCACGACCAACGCCAAAATAGCCACGAGCAAAATTACTAGCAGCATCTTCTTTCCCTGAGAGAAGTGAATTTGGGTGAAATAAATCACGATATGCGCCACTCCTGATTTCATCTGTAAAAAAATCACATTGATCAAAAATTACGACCAGTAGGTACCTACCATTCCATATTATACAATGATATTTCTTTTATAAGACACAAATTATACAAACCAATAGGGGTAGGGTCTAAATCAATTATGACAACTCTTGGAACAACCTTTCCCACTCCTCTATAGCCGAAGAAAGGTCCATAGTTCCCGGTACTGTCGCTGTCTGGAAAAGCCAAGATTCCATCTGGTCTGATGCCATGTTCTAAGCAATACAACTCCCAGCAAGCATTAGCTACTTGAACTCCTGTCTGACCTATATGAATGTGGATGACCTCTTTCTGAAAGACATGAGTGAAACGTTGAATTAATGTTCAATAACCCGTTAAAGGCGTGTAGAAAAATACTTACTGTAGGCATTAGGTCGGATAACACTTGAAATTTTGAAGGAAAAATGTGTAAAAATAACTGTTTTATTTACATTTTTAAGATAATAATATATTTATTTTTGAAATTATAATGTCATAATGTTTTATGTTTTTATATCATTTTTGACAATGTATTATTTTTTTCAAATCCAGATGGCTTGATACTTGATGTTCAGCCAATTTAAATCAGTTTTTATTGCAAAACAATATAAAAAATCTTTAATCATTTATGTATGTTTGTATCGATTTTACAATTTTATTATGTACTAATAAAATTAAACCATCGATTTCATATCGATAGTCGAAAAGTCGAAGGTCGATGAGACAACACTAGTTGTTTGTATCGCTAAATTTGATAAGAATTTTTATCGTATTACATAATAATTAAGCAATAAATAGCTGTTACTTTACTTTGATTTATTGGCTGTTAAGGTTTTGTTGAAGAGACATAAGCATTAACCAAGAAAAACCATGAATTTCGCTGGAAAAGTGGTAATCGTTACCGGCGCCAGTTCTGGCATAGGAGCCGCAACAGCTGTATTTTTATCAAAACTGGGAGCCAAACTATCGTTGATCGGTAGAAACGTCGAGAACTTGCAGAAAGTGAGCAAGGATTGCGAGAAATCTACTCCTACATTCGTCGTGCCCGCAGATCTGACTAAGGAAGCTGATATTGAAAAGATAGTGAAAAGCACAGTTGATCATTATGGACAACTCGACGTGTTGGTGAATAATGCTGGTATTATCGAGACAGGTACTATCGAGAACACTACACTCGCTCAATACGACCGCCTGATGAACACCAATGTCCGTTCCATCTACCATCTGACTATGCTAGCCACTCCACACTTAATTAAATCGAAAGGTAACATTGTAAATGTGTCGAGTGTGAATGGAATCAGATCTTTTCCTGGAGTATTAGCTTACAATGTGTCGAAGGCAGCCGTAGATCAGTTCACAAGATGTGTTGCTTTAGAATTGGCTCCGAAAGGGGTGCGAGTCAACTGTGTGAACCCTGGAGTGATTCTAACTGAATTGCAGAGGAGAGGAGGTTTGAATGATGAGCAGTATAAAGCCTTTTTGGAAAGATCGAAGGAGACTCATGCTTTAGGTCGGCCGGGCAAGCCTGATGAGGTTGCAGCTGCTATTGCCTTCCTCGCCAGCGAACTCGCTAGCAATATCACTGGAGCAAGTCTGCCTGTGGATGGAGGCCGTCATGCTATGTGTCCTCGCTAGATACAATCTCAAACGACTATAACCGAGTCATGAGTTTAATTATTGTTAAGTGAAAGTGCCTATAATCACGATTTTTGTAAAATGTTAAGGCTCAAAAATATTTTTCTAAATCCTATTGCATTTATTCACATTTTATATGTTTTACAAAATTGTTTATAATAAAACGATGAATTAAAAATAAGAGTTTTTATTTAAATAATCTACAACTAATATCAACAGTCCCGTACATTATTACTTACTATCACAATTAATATTAACATTAAATATTATCTAAGTTTTGCCTAAAAACAAATCAAATGTTTAAAACTGGTAATTAAAATAATATAAATGTGATTTTATTTGTGTAAGATTATGGTGGGAAATTACAGGAAAATTTCACTTTTCTAGTTTTTCTGTTGCCAGATTACATTAAAAACTCTAAATAACATTTTTCTTTCAACTTAAGGCTCCTATACAGATTATTTTGCAAGTTTGGTATACTCTCAGGTTTTAACAGACTCCAAGAAAAATAATATCTACTTAATTTTTCAAAGAGTTTTACAGTTATTTATTTTACCCCTGAATCAATTTGAAAAAATATTTTGGTTTAAAGGGTATTTATTTATTATACTTCCAAGGTACTCCCATTTAAATTTAATTGAAGTCCTAATAGTTTTCATACAATAAAATAAAAAATGTGGTTTATACTCCAACAGTTAACCTTATACTGTCAGAGTCAAATCACAATTACAAAAAACCTAACCTGATATTAAAAGGAGCCTTTTCTATTTTCTGTTATGGTCGAAATAAGCCATCCTTGTACTAAATTAAAAGTATAGGCTTTATATCCGCACATTAAGGAAGATGGTCGCCGGCGCGTCGAAATCGGCACATTTTCACAATGAATGCTAATAAGTCACGCTCAAATAACAAGTATAAAAAGAGTTGAGCAATACATCAAGGTAGGAGTAATTCGGCCGCAGGGACCGCTGCGAATAATTTTTTGGCTTCGTCGACGCACGCTTTGATGATTTGTTCGAAGGCTACTGGGGCGATGTCTTCTATCACAGGCTCCCAGTGCGTGTTTATCAAGTTGTGGATGGTCTGACCTGGAGAATAAAACAAGTATTTAACACCTAGCAAGAATACTGGGGCAGTATGAATAGGCGTTGCGCAAGGCTCCGTACAGGGTCCTTCATTGTTTAGTTGCTATGTAATGAGGTGGTATTATTCTGTGGTAACGGTTGTTAAATCGTTATTCGCATGTTTTCAAGTTAAATTTATGACAGTGTGTTGTGAAATTTCAATGGGTGAAGCAATGTTTATGTTTCGTTATGAAGTGATAAGATAATAAGATGTGTCTGTTGGCAACTGGGTTACAGATTTAGTAGTAAATGGAGATGTAGACTAAAAAAAATGTTTTAGTCCATCAAGTAGATTTAAAAAAAATATTGGACACATATTTTTTCCTTAGTAAACTTGATAAAAAAACATGTGATACATACAACGTTTTAAAGTTTATTGGTCGGTCGTGACGAGACTGGCGACTCGCGTCCCCAAAACTTATGAGCGTTATAATATCTCGTGTATTTATTTATTTTACAAAGCAAAAAATACGCATTTACATAATATATTTTTTATGATATAAATAATTATGGACTAATTATATTTTAATTTTTTTGATCTTATATCAACAACCCTATTATCAAAATATGTTAGTAGAAAAATTGAAGGTCTAAGAGTCCCACCATTCACGATAACAGCAGTTCGCTCGAGGGTATCACGCTGAAGAACTTCTGGACCTGGTCGATACATTTCTGGATGATTTGTTTGATGGCTCCGGGCGCTATCTCGCTCATGATGATCTGCCAGTTCTCGTTGGTGAACCTTTCCGTGGTCTGTGCTGGAATTTACAGGTGGTGCTTAAGGTGCAAGGTCGGGGAAAGTCAAGAGCTACGTGAAAATTTGGAATTTAAGAGATACATTTATCTCTTTGTTTAGTGCAAACATGCTACTAACTAGGTATATCTTAAATCAAATCAAAGAATTTATTTGTCAGAGTATTGTACATATAGACATGCAATTGCTGTAACACTTACATACACAATTAAATAATTCATTTCATACACAAAATTACAAATCACAATATTAAATTTGATGTCAAATGGAATAAAATGTCAGATTATAGCAATAACTGGGATACTTATTTGCAACGAATTAGATATTTGCTAAGACGAAGAACTCTTCTAGATTTTACATTTGCGTTGATATAATTTTTGATTGTATGTGCATAGTGCTTATTGATAACCTTGGTGACCATATTTGAGTTTATTTTGTCCCACATCTTTGATGAGAATTCTAGCTATAAACATGCAACTAGGGGTCTTTATTGGTTGATTTACACTGGTGGTTTACTTTAAACTTAATAATAGATTAGTGCCTAGGCGTTCAACTTTGTTGTAGGCACTTATCTCTAATATTATTATGCATTATACTTAAGTACGTCAGAGTTAAGAAAAGCCTTTTGCATTTAGATACGGTTTAATGTCTCTAACTTATTCGTAGGTTCTAAATACATTCATAATTTCTTGGTTTGCATATTATAGTGATTGCCACCAGCGCAAATTAGACAAAACGATACAAGCTACTAGGGTGCATACTACTAACTCCGATAAAAAGTTTCCTCTTACCAAGTTGCTTGTTTCCATTAAAGAGGTTGTTGAACTTGAATTGAGCGCGATCCATCTTGTAGTGGTCCTTGTAGCTGGTCACCACCCAGTGGCCCTTCCTCGTCTCGAAGTCGTATTTCACCACGATGTTCAAATTCGCTGATGGATGAAGAGCCTTTGTTAATACTTATTTAAAATCATGTTTTGTATTTTGGTAATAAATTGGCAACATATCTGCAGCAGCAGGAAAAACTCCAGCTTCGAGGAAGGATCGAGGATTGAGAATCGTAAGTAGAAAATGTATTTGAAATTTAACTTGGAGAAGGGATGCAGGATTGCATGCTTATACTGTTTACTGCAAGATACGAGTAATATGAATATACCTCTAGAGGGGATTGAGCCCTATGTACTACATGATATTATATGGCTACATGATATTATAATTATACATAGTTATTTTTTTGAGAGTTAAAGCTGCTTAAGCCAGTATTGAGCCAGTTCTACAGCCCGTTCGTTGGCTTCAAAAATATCCTCAACTGTGCAAGTTATGGGGCAATTAGGACAGATCAGGAGGTGCTCCATTGCTTGGACAGCACCGCAATCGCACTGTCATCTCCAGAAAAACCCCACCTAACCCGATTTTCTTGGCATCTACCAACACCTGCTCGAAGTCTGTTTAAAGACCTCCAGACCGGCCAGGATAGGTACCCGGTGGCAGTTTCTCTGCGGGGTGTGTGATTTGATAGGGGTGGGTATTTCTTTTTCCACCGCTCTAGCCTTATCTCTCTTGACTATCCCCTTGATATTATTTTTATCAAGAAGAGGAAAGTAAATAACTAATCAAAGCATGTTGTTGCTATTTCAATATTAAATGGCGTTTTGTTGATTGTAACTTACTAATCTTAATCCTCGCCGGTCCTTTGCCTCGGATGGGCAGGATGAGGACCTGACCGTCCATCTCGTAATGTGCCTTTAGCGTCACGTTGGCTGTGAAGTCCAGGGTCGCCTTGCCCTTCTCCGGGTTTATCCTATACAAAGGAAAAAGAAAAATCTTATTACCTATACAATATCCGAAACCTTAGGCAGTTCAAGTTTGAATTCCTGATGAAGGACATCGTAATTGTCCGATACGGTAGATAAGTCGTGTCGTATTTGTATTAATGTAAAGTTAAATAACTCTTTATTGATACCACATAGAAAAATAAATTTAACAACCTTTAAGTCTTAATAGTCCTGACTAATCAACCAACCCAGTCAGTCACCTAGCCGCCATTACGTTAATATTGCTTGCTAATCCTCTACCGTCAAATGATGAACTCCCAGGGGTTCGCGGGGTTTTTGGCGGCAAGCCTTGATCATATCATTAGCTCCACGTCTTTTGCTTAATAATCGTGTAGAATTTGATTGTTAGCGTGTAATAATGGTGGAATATTGCGTGTTAAGTGTTTTTGAATGTGCACAGATGTAGGCAAGTGATATGGTGCTGAAATATGAATTTTGGTGCCCCCTCCAAAACTCCTCCGAACTTTCAGTAAAATTCCACCCATTTTACTGGAAGACTCACGTGACTAGACGAGCTATTAAGCTCACTCTGACTCTGACCTGACTAACTAACTTATTACTTAAAAAATAACATTTAACTTGACACTGGCAAAACACGAAAGTGGAGACCATAATTTAATATCCCGTGAACATTCACGAATTTTACTCGACACTGGCAAAATGCACATGTTGCCATATTATTAAAAAGAAAAAAAAAAAAAAAAAAAAAGGGGTTCGCGAATCCCAGGACCTCAGTATTTTGGAATACATTTATATAAGCCAACTAATATCTTATTGTGACAGGCACAGCGCAGTGTCACGCAGAATTTAACATTTTACAACACTTTGTGGCAATCCGTCTGTTATGGGCAATCATGGATCTTACCACCACCTACCTGATTTGTTCATCTTGTCATTCTTTATAATCTAAGCCCTATGAGATACACGTGTTATATATTTTTAAGGTGAATGGTAAGGGCCGAAGGTCTGGCAGCACGTGTCGCAGTGAAAGTAACCAACACGTGTGTGGAGTGCACAGAGCAGGCTCGACTCGTATCAAGTTTCAAGGTGACTATTGCAATACTTGTACGCAACGGTACGAACATGGGAAGCTATCTGTTACGGAATCGGTTATAAGTTTTGACAGTGATAAAGACGCTACGGTACTTGCGATATAGACGAAATGATGATATATCTATACCTAATTACTTACCACTAGGTACACCAACAGTACCTACCAGTTAATCTATCGCCGTTCGTTATAATCGCCTGAGCAGTGATGTGCAAACATTACCTAATGTGCTTCAGTAGGAGGGCACTGTAGCTAGTGAAATTACTGGGCTGAAGAATCTTTACATCTTATAACGTCGTTTCGTCTCTTCAGTAGGAAGCGTTGGTGCAATGCACCTAGATTTTTACATTACTGTGAAAGGATTAGATACTGGGTTGGCACTGTACCTACTGATATATATATTATAAGTAGGTAGTATCTCTTAACATAAGGAGAGCGTCTTGCTCGTCTTCTTACTGCTTTGCATAAAAAAGATCCTCCATCAGTCGTGGTCCTCATGTCTGAGGGTCGTAACCTCCTCCTTTCCCCATCTTTCCTGGCAATGTGGCCGAAGTACTCTAAGATTCGCTTCAGGCAGATCGTGGAGAGCCTTGTTTTTTTCTTGAGCTTGGACAGTATTGATGCATAGTAAAAGATAGGGTAAAATACTTACTTATAGCTATTAACCCTGAACCCTCCCAGGCCGGTGACAACAGTGTCAGTAAAGACAATCTTGAGCGCAGGGTTGTCAACATTCACCGTGCCGAGTTCCACTGGGTCAAGCGGCGCGATGCCCAGCTCCGGGATGCCCCGGGCGAAGCCAGGACCGGCCGCTGTGATCACCTTCTCCACGCACTGGTTTAGATTCGGGTCTGATGCTGAGCAGGGCGTTATGAATGATGCTGGAATAGAGGAAAAGAATATTGTTGAATAACATGATTTTTTGTGCGGTCGAAAGTAGGTACCTATAGTTTTTAAGAAAATACATATTATAAAACTAGAGTTTTATACTTTTTTGTGTTACTAGTGTGTTTGGGACTAGTGTCCCAGCGACTCGCTAGGACTAGGACACTGTGACCGACGCTCACTTCGTAGAACCTAACAAGAAAATTATCGGTCTTTCTATACTAATCACTACATGGTATAAAACTAAGTCGCTTCCCGCTGTCTGTCTCATGATTAGATGTTTAAAACTACGTAACGGATTTTGATGCAGTTTCTTAAATAGATACAAATTAAATGGATAACTCCAAGAGGAAGGTTATAATAGAACATGCATAATTTCTAAATCCTGCAGGACGAACTTCGTTGATGAAAATCTTACCTATAGGTTATACCTACTTATGTAAAAATATCTGTAGATATAAAAATCTATGTAGGCACCCTATATTAAGTGCTTGGTTTAAAATAACTAGGTATAGCTTGAATCTCATCCAACTCATGTCAATAGGTACCTATTAGGAGAATTTTATGTGCTTACATTAATATATTCTTACAATTATTCTGTTAACATTTAAAGTAAATACCATAAACCTTACTTAAAATGCCAAGCTAAGAATGTTTTACTTTATAAATGAGCATTATTTATTTTGTTGATTTAACTTGTTATTTAATAGGTACATTAATAATGGTTTCAAATGGGATATAACAGTTAATATATTTGTTTAAATAATTATAATAAATATCCGCCATTTATGCAAACAAAGCGGCCAAGGCGAAGTTAAATGATGCGATGGGTAGATAATACCTGTGATTCTTTGTTATGAAATTACCAGTAATTACGTACTTAGGTACTAAGTTTTACCTTCTTGTAACAATAGCAAGGATATACATATTGAGTAGAATAGAGGCCCTTCGTCAATATGATGGGCCTTAAGGGCAATGCAAAGACGGGTGGTCGGTGGTCGTCGATTGAGGACTGGACGTTAAGGCTACGACGCCGGTTTCCCAGACGTTTTAGTGGGTTTTAGTTTTACTTGATAAGAGGAGTCCCATATAGGTAACCCCTATTAGTCCATCAACTTGAGGTGGGTACACGTAAAATGATTTTCTTAGTGTCAAGAAAAAATCTTGGTATATGATATAGTAAGATAAGAATACTCTTTATTGAGACAAAAATAAAATTGCAATTTTACTTAGATACAACTATTAACTAATACTAAAACACAGTTATGTCCTGGTTTATGTGTTTTTAACGCTTCAGTGAGCATAAGTACATTGTGCACATAAAGAATAGTGTAATGAATAGCATATTATATAGGTTTGATCGTTCTCTTATAGAATAGAATAGAATAGAATAGAATAATACTTTATTGCATACCAAACAATTACAAAAAAGCTTAATGATCTAGATATCTTAATGCTAGGTAAACAATCGGCGGTCTTATCGCACTAGGCAATTTCTTACAGACAACCTGGGAATGGAACAGGACTGTAAATACAATAATAGACGGCGGATTATAAATTGATTGAAAAATCTAAATTTATTTTAAACCAGTGGAATAAACCGATTTTAAAACAGTATTGAACTACGTTCCACTAGGTCAAAGTCATCCCGACTTCATACATGCGTACTTATGTACATTGTACATATTACCGAAATGACCGGTTACCGGTCAAACCAGTATTTACCGGTTTTATGCGCCGATTGACAACATAATTACACTGCACTCCATGCCAAATACCAATCTATATAGGTTCCTAATTGTTGAATATTTCAAATGAGCGAGTAAAAAATGTTTTGACGAATGAATATCTATTCATATCATTCATCAGTAGGTAGGTTATATACTTACTACTCTACCTAAACTCTGTGTTACTAGATGAGACTGAAAATTCTTATCAAGTCACACTGTTATAAAGGTGTTACTCGATGCGTTTTTTTTCTTAAGCAGTCACAGTGTTACAGGATTTGGTGTGACTCGATGAGAACATACCCTTATAATTATCATTTCTCTTTTTCTTATATTATGCCTAGGCAACGGTAGGTATTTCTTTTTTCAAAATTCCCTCTATCCTAGGCATGTAAGCTGTTATGGGCAGGTTAGTTAAAAAGAACATTCCGACGATTTACCCCTTTTTGAAGTCGGTTAATAAGAATTAGCCTAAATTAAGTTGCATTTGATTTCGTAAAAGTAGAATTTTGAAGGTGTTTAAAAAAAGATGTAAATTTTCATCTCTACAGGGTTTAGGGACAAGACAACAGGTGATTTACGAATGTGGACATAATAAGTCATCATCATCATCAGCTTATGTTCGTCCACTGCTGGACATAGGCCTCCCCCATGGCACGCCACTCAACTCGGTCCTCCGTCTTTCTTCTCCGCCCACTCCCAGCGACCCTCCAGATATCATCGCCCCATATCGCCCATGGGCGCCCTAAACTACGTTAATAAGTACAACGAGTAAACACTAAAACACATTCGATAGGTATTATTAATCGCGACTCCTTAGCGATTAAACGCGCTTTTAAAATAAATCGCGACAAAAATAGCATAATGGGCGTTTATACGCCTTTAATATTTTAGTGAAATTACTGGGCTAAAGAGTCTTAACATCTTATGACTCTTGAGTAGGAAGCGTTGGTGCAGTGCACCTAGAATATCACATCATTGTGAAATCCTAGGTTCTTGTTTCCAACAGGAGAGCGTCTATCTCGTCTTCTTAGGTCCTTTGTATAAACAAAATTCGTTACAGATAAGTAGGATTTTCTTTACAAAATTTTGTTGGATAACCTTTTGAATGATCGCTATAGCATTACCGGCAAGATGATTTACCAATGCTAATATAATACGAGTTATTTGGAGAGTGCAAAACCCCAGTGTAGTTATTGCATAGTTTGTGTTTATGTAACATTTTTTTGTATATATCTCAGTAGTCCACGACCCACGTTAGCAGACCAAGGCGGATGCATTGAGCAACTCACTTCCTCAGGTAATCTAGGTCTTACATTCGTTATTGTTTTGCAACTGTTGCGAATGATTACTGAATATTATCCTCTACTTGTTTCCTGGTGAACTGTTACAAAATAATAAGTAGTTGGGCAAAAATGCTGTTGGTCATCTAATAAGTGAATGTTTTAATTGATTTAAATGACCCAGACCCCAGACCAAACATGTCTTCTAAACGTCTTGCACATCATTCATGAAAACTATTGTGCCAATTTTGATTTAGTTTACATACGATTTTGGTTTAAATTTAAGAGCTGCTTCTTTTCGTGTGACTCTTGCTAGCAAGAATCGATCGAATTTTGAAATATTATAAATTCTAGAGCGTAATATAAATCTAGAGCTTTACCTACTGAGAAACATTTTGAAATTTCTAAGTTAATTTACTATTACGAATTAATTTCTAAAAATTCGTCACGATAGCGCGAACCTTTTTAATTATTATATTATAGGAAAAAAATCGGCATGTGGCCGATCTGTGGTTAATAAAAGTGTTCTTTACTGTTGTAGTAGCTGTAGTATTGTTAGTTTGTTTTTCACAATAAAGGTTAAGCCACATTAAGAAAAAAAGAAAAAATAATATTAAAATATGGATGTTAATCAAAATCACTTAAACAACAGTCCAAACAAATAATTTGATCCTTACAAAGGCCAATATTGTTGTTTACGTCCATAAAAGTTAATAATATTTATCTAAAACATGACACAGACCTTGTGTGGAGAGTACACAGTAAATATTAACTAAGTGCAGATGTCACGCGCCCTTGAAATACCTGATGCCGTTTACCTTTTGGCATGTGAATTTCACAATTTGCTGACTTTAATGATCCATCTTTTATAGTAACAAGTCTTATTGACAGTCTTGATGGTGTTTAAAGTGTAATGTAAGCATACCTAAGTAAATAAGTACTTAGGTATTAATGAAGCTTCAGAACTTCCACCGAAAATTGGTTTGAACGAGATCTAATAATTAGTTTTCGTAAACCGCAATTAAAGTTACAACGAACTAAAAAAACTTTTATATTAGGTAGTTATGTTACTTGCTGTTACGGAACCCTTCATGGGTGAGTTCGACTCGCACTTGGCCGCTTTATTATATTAATTCACGCCAAACTTATTTTAACTTAAATATAGAATGGTGGGTGTTTAATTTAGTCGAATTTATTTTAAATAGACTTGGGTTTGTATTTCATTTTATTATTAGAAATAGGATCCTGGGGCTTACGAGGGTATATAAGGAATTATACTTTTTTTTTAGTAGAATATGCCTTTATTGAGAGAAAATAAGAAAACTACACTAAAGCTACTACACGACTTCTTGAATTAATCTATTTATTGAAAAAAAAAACCGCATCAAAAGCATCAAATCAAATTCACAAAGTAGAGTAGTTTTAAAAATCTAAGCATACATAGGGACAAGCAGCGAGAAGCGACTTTGTTTTATATCATGTAGTAATTTCAATTAAATGCCAATCAATGCATTTCATGTTCAACTAATGCAAAAATCTCTCATCTCTACATAAACGGCCGTGAACCAAATATGTTAGTATGTGTACAAACAAATATAAACGTGTTTCATACCAAGTAAGAAAGTAGTAATCCCAAGATCAACCGCTTGCTTCGTACAATGAAATAATAACATATAAGTACACTCATTCGTTGAGTACTTTTGAGTATTTCGAAATAATTTGATAGATTACAAAATTGGCCATTGGCCATGTGAAGACACCGGCCGAGGTACTTGTACAGTCAACTACAAAGAGATGTATCCATGTAAGGCTTACAAAATGAAGTAAATTTTCATTTGCCACAATGAACTACCCTTGGTTCGTGACATTTCTAGTAGCAATCAAACTTTATATTATCATCGACTCGTTTAATATGCAACAATGACGTGTATCCCACTACTTTTCCTTAGGTGATACATAATAATAGCATTTAAAATGAATCGAATATAGTATAAGATTTGGTGGATACTGAAAATGTCACGAAGTAAGGTTAAATAATTTTTGCATACTAAAAGTTCCTTCATTTTGTAAGACTAACATGGATACATCTCTTTGTAGTTGACTGTACATGGATAGCTTGCCATTCATTACATTTTATTTATATTTCTAACCAATCAAAACAAAGGAGGTTACCAGTTCTACTATTACGAGAAATTTACATGGAAGTAATTAAACCGATTTTAATAACAAGTTAGCCTGAAAAGAGTACGAAGCTCACGCAGTTGACTTTTTGAAAATACGCAAGGGTGAGACACACATTTAAAATTATATCTACTAAGAACTACGAAACCGATTTTGATAAAATATAAGTACAATATTGCTTGAATTAGACGTATTGTAAACCAATAAAAAAGAAGTTTTGGAGAAATGCGAGGACAAACATATTCAGGTACATACAAAATTCAGGTTCGCTGTTAACATTCGGTTTACGAAAGCTGCCCAATTCACAGTACTCATACAAATGCAAATTTATTAAACAAAGTGATTTTAGGGTTTATGATAATTAATTAAGAAAAAAAACATTTATTTATGATTTATGTACCTATCAGTTAGGTTATTCTACAGTTACTTTAACATCGAATTATAAACTAAAGGTCTATGTAGTTAAGTAAAGTAGGTACCTCAACCAAAGCCCTTGAAGGTCACAGCTGACATTGACACGGTATCCGGCCCTTACATCACTGACCTCTAGTTAGGTACCTTTTATTTAACGTTACGTTGTTTGCATCAGTTTCATAACAACTTTATTGACCTCACATTCATTCTTTAGGTCACTTTGAGGTAAATTGGGTATCATCATAGAAAATATATATAAAACTTGTTGTACCCAGCGGTTTTAGCCGCTGAAAAGCATATTTATTGTATTTCATATAACATTGTTTATTATATTTGATTGGAAAGTAGGTTCAGAGCTGTGAAATATATTTCTTTTTACGAATATGAGCTCCTAAAATATGATTAGTTTTCAAAATTATATGCACTTAGCTTCATAAATTAAAATACCTAAGTGGATAATAAATTTTAACAGGAATGTTAATAGATACCATTAAACGTTAAATGAGCTGGTAATTCCTCTTCACACAATTTACGAATATTTAAACATACGATTTTAAAGTATCACTTAACTATTACAATATATAATTAGATATCTACTATTTAGAGTAAAAAAGTGTTATATTTTTGTACCAAATACCATGATTTTAAAAGTTATCATAAATATTCTACTTGGCTTTATTCAACGCATATTTATTTATACTAGCAGTAATGATTAAAATTAGGCAACAATTTTTTAAATTTTCGCAGTGAAAATAAGATTAATTGAGAAGATTTCAAACATTAATTTATCAATTTCCTATACATAAGAAATATTCTATTGAATTGTGTCTGTTTTAAGTTTTTTTAATTATTTATTTTAATTTCTAAACTTACGCAGATTTCCCGCCGAAGCTCCCGCCACTAAACAAACTGCCGCAATACTTAAAAACACTTTCATTTTTAATTTATAAATAATTAAAATTTAAATTAAAAATAAACACTATCTTCGGTGAAGTCGAGCTGTTAACTGTGCCAATGTTTGGGCATAAACGCTTTTATATGCGTTGCGTCAACTGCGCCCGCGCCGGCACTTAGCTTAATAAGCAATTGTATTTAAAAAGTTTTTGAAAAAAATTCTTTAGTAAAATATCCATTTGGATTGTAGCATCTGTGGCCCAGTGGTGTAATGCCCAGGCCCTGGGTTCAGATCTCAGTGTGTGGCATGTTTTTCGTCTGGACTGGTAAACTTGTGTGTCCCGGTGAATCCATATAATTAGCCAAACTAAATACTAAATAAAATTTACCGTGTGAAGATTTTTATGAATATGCTGCACAAAAAGAAGATTCACTTAATAAAATTAATATATAAGTAAGATATTTATTTATCCATATTTTATATATTATGAATAAAAATTATGAAACACCGAAATGTAAGCACGTGTAATAATAATTCACGTGCACGTGCAATATCCTGCACTTATGTTTATCCCGTTTTATTCCCACCACGTTATTGCCCTACTTTTAAATTGCTTTATACTCACCATCACCCTCTCCCTCCTCATCACCCTTTTTTATCCCAGGAACAATACGTTACGCATCATCACCCCACGCCGGGGGGCGCGAGGCGGTATGTGGGACTCCCCCGCCAAAGATGGGAGCGGCGGGGATACCCACTAAAAAACCTGGGGGTGTTTCTGCGGGATGCTATAATGCCGGGGCAGCGGGTAAGCCGAAGCACTCATCCGCGGCCCTCCTGCGACAACTTGGAATTTATTCCCAACCTGGGGGATTGACGGTGAGACGAATTGGAATATACCCACTTTAACACTAAAATGTAATTAGGCACATAATTAATGGTGCATGCCCAAAGCACGTGGCATACCGGTAGCTATGAAGGATGTTAACTTGAAACTAGCCCTTAAGTAGGAAGTTTTTATTAATTAGATGGCTGTCAACAAAATATTCAAGGCTAACTTTATGTATTTCAAATTGGGACGAGAAAAATGAGGTTAACTTATTTCAATGATACTAGTGGATCCCTGCGCACTTTCTATCGCCTAACAGTTCGTTGATATATTATATTTAAATACTTATCATCATCATCATCATCTCATAGGCATAGGCCATAGAACATAGGCCTCCCCTTTGGACTTCCATATGTACCAGCGACCTGCATCCAGCGTCTTCCGGCGACCTTTATGAGGTCGTCTGTCCACCTTGTGGGTGGACGTCCTCCGCTTCATTTGCTAGTCCGTCGTCTCCACTCGAGCACTTTTCGGTCCCATCGGCCGTCCGCTCTGCGCGCTATGTGGCCTGCCCATTGCCACTTCAGCTTGCTAATCCGCTGGGCTATGTCGGTGACTTTAGTTCGTACTTAATTCGTAAATACTTATAACCATATTATTAATAGGTTAAGCAGTTACAGAATTCCATACAATATAATTCCATATAAAAACGGGGAGATGTTCCTGCGGGACGCCATAATACTCTTTATCTATGCGCCATAATGCAGGGGCAGCGGGTACGCCGAAGCACTCATCCACGTTAGCCTAGCTTCTGTTTTTCCATTAAGTTTCAATAAAAAAAATGCATGCAGTGGTCAAGCAGGGTCAACGTATCTTTTTGTTTTTATTAATAGCAAAAACCATATAAATTTTAAATTGAACTTTTTGCTTCACAAAGGTATTTCTTCAAAAAAGCCAATCAATTTTAGTATCGAGTTCTTTTCATTTCGTTTAATGGTGTAATCAGAGTAATTCGTTTATTTGTGATGTACTTAACTCAAAAAAATTATAAAAAACAGTACAAAACAAAAAATGTTTTGCTTTTATTTATTTTTATCTATCTACATAATATTATATTGGCCCTAAGAAGTAAATAACCTATATTACAATAGTTATACATTAAAGTAGGCACCATGAAAATGTTGTACCTACTCGTATCATCTACCGTACATGGTTATCTGGAAGAGATCGCTATTAGCGACAAGACTGCCAATTATTACACTTAAATTATTTATTTTTTGTCATAGTTTTAAGTTTTGCATATTTTGTGGTGTTAAAATAAATTAGATCAAACACTTTATTGATACAACTAACAAGAACTTATAAAACTAAATTCAATTTTTAATATAACTAGCTTATGCTCGCGGCTTTGGCCGCATGGCAAAATGATTTCTTAGCGAAGGTCTACGCCATAAAACCTATCTATGTTCCAAATTTCAACCCAATCCGTGCAGCGGTTTAGGCTGTGCGTTGATAGATCAGTCAGTCAATCAGTCACTCTTTCCTTTTATATATTAAGATAATAAATAATTTAGATAACAGTGGCGGTAAAACAACAGTTGGCGGTGTTATCGCTAATAGCGATCTCTTCCAGAAAACCAAACAGGGAAATAAAATAAATAGTTACAATAAAGATCTATTATTCATTCATTGATCTAGACATAATACCCCTGTTTGTTTGTCAGACAACTATACCCGGTCTCCTTACGTATTAGATTATCCTATCAAACAAATCGGGCAATAAAAAGTTAGTTTATTAGTTAGTTTGTTAGGTACCGTCTAGTGCCTAGGTCACCTTGGTAAATTAATACACATTGTTACTAAGGTGTTTTCTATACAATAAATCAGTTTTAAAACTAAAGTTAGGATATATTACCAATCATCACTACATAGTATGAAACATCGTTTCCCTCTGTCTGTCCTTATGTATGCTTAGCTCTTTAAATCTACGTAGGTAACGGATTCAAGAGGAAGATTTATATTTTTTGTTTTATTTACTTAGCCAAACAAGAACTGAAGTCAGAAAAGACTTAAAACTAAACTATATAAAGGTCTACAATGCGGCCTTATCGCTTAGAGCGATCTCTTTCAGGCAACCAGTTTTGCATGGAGTTAGAACACACACACACACACACACACACACACACACACACACGTGTACAAACGTGTTTGATATTATACGAGTACATTAGTGTCACATTACGTTTATTGACTTGCAGATTTTTTTGGAACAAAAGACTTCAACGGGATCTCCTCGTAAAATATAATACCTATTATTATTTTTTCATAAATTATTGTATTTTTAGTCGAACCGAATTTGATAGTTTTTATATTATTTATTGAGTAAATAATTTGTAGAATTTATAAAAATCTATCTATTAGTTACCAAATTCATTGAAAAATAATGTATTTATGGTGGACTACAAGTTAACATTCTTTTTATTAATTTTTTATTTGTTGTTTATAAATAAACTGGTAATAAAAAGTAAATTCCTAAGGCTAACCCTACATTGCGCTGTTACAATTTGACGAGATCTCGTGACTTGTCCAGCCACACACTCTTATTATCTTATTATTAATATATATCTTAGAGTTTTCCTTAAAAAGAAAGGACAAATTCAGTCTCGTCAGTTTTTTCCTGCTACTAAAACTAAAGCCAATAGAAAAGTGTAGATAATAAAATAGATGACACAATGTAACATATATTTTTTATTTTTTATGAATTGTAATTATATTTGAGAATTAACATTATTGCTATAAGTTTTGTATGTCAGTAGAGCTGACCAAGCATGCTGTTCTATAACCATTATTTCATCTTATTGTACCATGTTTGTGACAAATAAACGAATTTATTTATTTAATATCTTCTCACGTCCTAAGCACTGCCCGGGATACATAGGACCTGTAATGAACCTATATACGTCATATTCGAAGACACTGACGTAGGTGTGACGTCATCATGTAGGATAAAAATGACTAGCTACGTCCTGCGGTGTCACGCACTGGAAAATATCTACTGTATTTAATGTAAAATGTAAGTGATAAATTGTCTATACAATCGCAATCGGTAAAGTAGGTTTGTGTATATAATGGACGCAATTTTTTGCATTTATATAAAAAAAAACTATTCTATCTAGCTGCAACCGATGCTAAAAATAGATCCAAAGCTATCCACGTACCGAATTTCAGCCCAACCGTTTCTGTTTAGTGGTGAAGGACTAACCAACATGAATTCATTCACACATTATTATCCATGTAACAAACTTATTTGTGTTTATAACGGTTACGTATACCTACCTACGGTCATTTCAACTACGGTCGATATAACTACGGTCGAATGGCCTACTGTTCAAAATGACTTTTGGACGTTTCGCCTACGTTCATAATAACTATTGGTCGAATCGTCCGTAGTTGTATCGACCGTAGTGGAAACGACCGTAGGTATAATGATACGTAACCGTTTATAACGTTACAAGCTGCGCCCAGCGGTTCTACCCGCAGAGAAGTAGCTTATGTTTTATTCAAGGGTTTGAATTATTATACTACCCACTAGACATGTGCGCCGATTATAAAACGACCGGCGGCGGCGTCTGGTCGAAAAATGACCGGCGGCGGCGGCGTAATCGGCGTGAAATCGGCGTGGGGGTAAAATTCAACAAAAATCAAAGTAAAGTGTGCCAAATGACGTTATATTTAATGAAATTAGGCGTTATTTTATGTACAATCTATGATAATTATTAATTAAATATCAATATGTTATTTCCGCTCCAATTTGACGCTAACGAGGTGGCGAGGTATTTAAACGATACACTACGGAATAGTGAGCATTCATTCCACCATCGAATGCACCTTTTGCATATGCCTGCATAAAGGTTACGTCAGTTACGCGTTCGCTTTATGTGTAACAGGTAACGTACAAACTAGAACATTACAAAAATTCTGTCCCGGATTGCGTTCGCTTCACCAGCTCAGTATGACGTAAGCTTCAAGGTTAATAAATACTCGTAATTGTTTGTTAGTTAAGTCATCATCTCAGCCATATGACATTGACTGCTGAATAGGTCTCCCCTTTGAACTGCCATGTATACCGGTTGGAAGCGACCTGCATCATTTCATTTCATTTATTTATTCATAAACAATCCAAGATCGTATTTGAAATAGTACACAATTCGCATTTAGCGTCTTTCCACGACCTTTTGAAGATCGTCTGTCCACCTTGTGGTTGGACGCCCTACGCTGAGTTTGCTAGTCCGTGGTCTCCACTCGAGCACTTTTCGACCCCATCGCCTATCTGCTTTACGTGCTATGTAGCCTGCTCATTGCCACTTCACTTTGCTTATCCGCTGGGCTATGGCGTATGGTCAGTCTTAAGTTCATCTATAGATCTCCTCATTCCTGATTCGATCGCGTAGAGAAACCCCGAGTATAACCCTCTCCATAGCTCACTGAGTGACTTTGAGCTTTAAGATGAGGCCAATTGTGAAGGATCACGTTTCAGTGCCGTAAATCATCATGGTAACACAATTGGTTGAAGACTTTCGTCTTGAGGGTTTCTTGAAACTTAGACTAGACTCCTACAGGGACTTACAACGACGACGCTGATGAATACTGCTGCAGGTATTGCTACGATAAAAATAGTATACAACGAGGGAGCTGACATGTTTTTCGCTTCTATACTCAAAGAAGACCGGTCGGTGAACCGGTCGTTGTAATATGGGGAGGGGAGATTTAATATGAAAGCCATGTTCATGGAGGGGTCGTTCCGGACTGTTCAGGGGTTGGCGTTATGTTAGACTTTTTTCTTTTTTTCTTGGGGTATGTGGTATATTTCCGAAGCGTCCGTACCCGGAAAACACCTGCGCAAGCCGAAAGGTCAAGGACCCGTGCTTTCTGTCCGTCCACTGCTGGAGTAGCGGACGGATCAGGCCCCCGCCTGATCCGACAGACAACCGGGCAAAGTGCTCCCGGAAATCGCACCGCTCGGGAAGGACGAGTTCAAGATATTTCATCGAGGGCTCGAACATGATGTTATAATGTGACCCCGGCGTCATGTTGGCCTTTGCTAAGTCCACACAGCGCCAATGGTTGCCAACGAACCCCAACATTGGCATTCGCTTGTTTGGTGATTGGTGTAGAACAAAATGGTGGAAAGTGGAAATCATACCTCCATACAAATATCATGCTTTTAATTTCACAAAATGTTAGTAATTTACCACACGGGTAGCAATAGCAACATTTAGTGGCAGTTGTGTGCCGACCCGCCGACTAGTTTCATTCTTTTCTATTATTTCTACCCCTTCCAAGACGTTAAAATTTATGTAAGACATTTCTTGTGTCGTCAATTATTTTATTTGGTTAATAATAATGATTAAAATAAGTAAAATACGTCAATGAAATAAAAATAAATTCACGCCGATTTCACGCCGGTAAAATGATCGGCGGCGGCGGCGCGGCCAAAATGACCGGCGGCGGCGGCGCGGCGGCGCGGCGCACACGTCTACTACCCACATAATGAATTTCGGATCAATCCGTACAGTCATTCAGGCTTGAAATATCCATATATATCTGCTAGCGTACTTACATTTTCGCTTTAATAATATTGTTTAACAGGATAGGTCACCTGCCAAGATTATCCTGTTAAAAAGCACAAACACGTAACAAAAACACACAGCATACCAATAGGATTCCATTCATCAACCATACACGTTGAATGGGCAAGGTTACTCTACGCATAATGATCACAATGTAACTTAACTAAGCTGAGCAAAATGAGATGAGTCATGACTAGATGGTCAACTTACATTTGATATATTATGGCACATTTTATTTATAATTATGTATTGTATTATGCAAAGAAATAAGAAGACGAGCAAGACGCTCTCCTGATGGTGAGAGATAAAGCTGCTCATAACCAGCACAGTGCTACCCAGAATTTCACAATGTTGTAAAATTCTAGGCCCACAGCATGAAGACTTTTTACTCAAGAGTCTTCAGCACAGTAATTTCACTCGATATAATACTATGGTGGTATTCGAATGGATCTCGACAGCTGGATCGCTGGGTACAGAATGGGTACATAGGAAAAAACCACGCCACCGAGGCTGTTTAAGAAATAATGGCGAGACGATTTAGACGCGCACCTGGGTGGCTAGGCTGAGATGTTTGTCGTCTAGCATAGTAATAATAGTCTAATATAACGTCCGCGGCCGGAAAATAATTTTGAGCACTCAGATTTGAACCGAGGGCCTCCGGATTACAAGCCAAACGCAGTATCATGCGCTGTTAATTCTTACGCGTGTTCTATTTTCGCCCAATATAAGTAGTAACTTAGATCAGTGCAGGTACAAGCGCATGATTACATTAGTTTGGTCAGGTACACCATCCATTAATTACTGTGACCGCAAGCTAATCGTCCGTGGTTTATTGCCCTGAACCGGTTCTGATGGAGTTTTGAAATACTTATAGCTAATGTCATTTCGGTTCGAAGGGTTTCCGCCTGGGCGTGTGCTTCAGTGCGGTACGTAAAAAACTAGAATAAAAATAAATGATTAGGGCGACTCGCACAGAATCGAAAGGTGTGGCCTGGACCCTGCAGTGGGTGGATACGCCCTGAGTAGATACTCTGGCAGAGTTACCCTACTTTACACTGTTTGAGTTTTCGCCTGGTCTTTTCGCCCGGAGTCTTTTCGCCTGGACGCTACAGTCTTTCAGAAGGCTTGTAAAACTGTGGGTCCCCGCTGTTTCCTATAAGATATGTAGAAGGCAGTCGTTAGGTCATGTTGCAGATTGCAGGCCTTATAGGAATCTCGGCGACCTGTAACTGCAAAATATATGTTGGCCACACAACCTATAAATTGTGATTTGACTCTGACAGTGTAAGAAGGGTAACCTGTCCTGTTGGAGTATAAACCCCAATAACTATTAATATATAGTTTGTGTCTGTAAAATTGGGGTTCCAGTAGTTTTCTATACCTTCATCTTCTACATGCATCTGTCGTTACGGGTTACGTCATGTTGCAGGCCTTTAATCTGGATGACTTCCGTATATTATTATAGTATATATCTTTGCACCCTGTTATTATTAACATGTGAGTCTTGAAGGCACTGGTGTTGCAAAAGTACCTACATAGCGGTGACCATTCACCATCAGGCGGTTAGTTCATCTATCCTTACATATATGTATACATATACAAAATAAATATAATATGTAAGTGCCACCTAGATAATATGAGGCAAAACTTTGAGTAAATAAAATATTACTCACATATAGATCATTATCAAGTTGTTTATTCACATTGATTGTTATCTACAAAATCTTTATTCTTAGTAGTGTTTTACATATACACTAGATGTCGCTGTTTTTAATAAATTTTATTTTAAAATGTCAGTTTACATATTTACTGATCTGAGGTAATCTGGGGGTACGGTAGTGCCCCCGCCAAGTCGAGCGCGAAGCAAGCACTGCCGTACCATCTTTACAGGAACCATTTCGTCGCATTTTCAGGCCCCTATTTGAGAACCTCTGGATAAGACCAGAACACAGAAATTTTCGTCATCCAGTAAGCTATAATTACATACTTAAAATCCAAAATTTCAAGTCTGTAGGTCATTAAGTTCCGAAGTTAAGCGAAAGCAAAGTTTCGCATTTTCGACACTCACTCACTCATGATCATCAAAATAGAACTAGTACTTCCCATAAACTCAGAGAGCTGAAATTTGGTACATACTTAGAATTTATTGTATAAGCCATAGGAAAACTAAAAAAACATGCAATTTCCGTCTTGTTTTCGAGATAATTCATCTGCATAAATAACTTTGTAATCTCATATAAATGTATAGGATTACAAAGTTACATTTGCAGTCAATGGTTAAAATTGTGTAATATCCAACTTATTAATTCAAAATATATTTAAGGCATAGTATATGTATATGTGAAATTATCGAAATTGGTCACGCGATTTCAAAGTTATAAAAAATATATAAGGTTAATTTTTCAGACCTCAAGCGTCTCTCTTGTAAAGAAAGAGAAAAGAAAGAAAGAAAAAAGGTTTATTTACAATAACATAAGAAAAAAAACTGCATACAACAAAAGTTACGTACTTATGCTATTGTAAAAAGGTATCTACCCAGTATACATATAATATGATGGTGGTATATAGGTGGACAACCTACGCTGCTCTTCAGTAGATATCAATGCAGTGACGTCCAGGCAGGCCTAACTCCTAACACTAGGTACTTAAAATAATAACAAGCGTATAAGCGTTGCTAAACTTCCAAAATCTATATATTTTATTCCCAATGTGTTTAAAGAAGGCGCTCTGAGGTAGCAAACAAAAGATACAACCAAATTTTAAACTTCCTTTCACGAAGTCAATTTATGAAATCCCCAAGCCCTTAATCGGTTTCTAGTTTCTATGAATGACCAGAACAAGATGTTAATAATCAATTAATAGATTAATTGCTTATGAAGAGTTAATGAACAAAGGATTAGTATAAGCCATAGGAAAACTAAAAAAACATGCAATTTCCGTCTTGTTTTCGAGATAATTCATCTGCATAAATAACTTTGTAATCTCATATAAATGTATAGGATTACAAAGTTACATTTGCAGTCAATGGTTAAAATTGTGTAATATCCAACTTATTAATTCAAAATATATTTAAGGCATAGTATATGTATATGTGAGTGTGTATATGTGTCGTAAATCGTCAGTTATGATCAGGCGATATCTAGCGTGGCCAACTAATAAGAGCCCAACCAAACTATTAGAAGAGATCGACATACCGCCTTTACTACAAGCTTTTATTTACTATCACCTGTCGGTCTGTCTGTCTGTAATTAAATCTTGCAAGTTTAATTAGGCCCACTTCCCGGTATAATATTATGATGCATTGGACTAAGAGTGAACGCACACGTATCTAGATGGCGCTGACTGTATTATAAAACGCGCTTACGGTTTGTATTTCTGATAACCTTCTAATATAGCGTTTCTACAAAAATAAGTGAAATCCCACCAAAAACATTCTGTAAAAAACTAGCCAAGTCTCGATGGAGCTGCTTGTTTATCTCTAAAAAGTAATGAAATCTAGACAAAGTCGTGCCAAATATAAGGTTCCTTACTGCGATTTCTTTATTATTATAGTTAATGTTGTGTGACTTGGCCGTTGAAGGGTACACAAGGGTATTATACCAGGTGCTCCATGACACTATTGCACCAATCTGTCCGCTACCCATTCACGATAGAAAATTTCCACTTGGAAAACGTTGATTGGATAACCAGTCAATTGTAGGCTTGATAAAGCTGCGGATTTCAATAATACTTATGTTTAGGCGATCCAAGTGTCATGGAGCATCTGGTTTTGTACCCTTGTGTACCCTTCAACGGCCAAGTCACACAACATTAACTATAATAATAAAGAAATCGCAGTAAGGAACCTTATACTTGGCACGACTTTGTCTAGATTTCATTACTTTTTAGAGATAAACAAGCAGCTCCATCGAGACTTGGCTAGTTTTTTACAGAATGTTTTTGGTGGGATAATCATATATAATATGAGCCTATTTTAGGAGATCTTCTATTTTTAAGCCCCAAGCTATGTTTCATCGAATATTTCTAGGAGATTTTAATTAAGTACCTATTTTTTGTATAATAAGTGTACATTTCCTGTGCAAAACTGAATACTCGACTGTTAATACTTATTTTATTTACGTATCTAAACGTACAGTTTATCGTAAATAAAATAAGTTTTTTTCACAGTTTCCATCTGTGTCTGCAGAATTTAATTAACCGTCTTCCTTGGTACATACTTACCTAAAATGGACATTAATTAAAAATATGAAATGGCTAATTAAATTGGCTTATTGTAGTTATTTCCCCAGCTGAAAAGTACTTTATGTAGACATTTGTTCTTCATGAATCCATTCAATTGTTTCATACCTTTCAATTCGATAATTTTGGTGTGAATAAGTAGGAGGGGTTAATCCCGCCATCTAGGTTTAGTCAGCTACCATCTACGGCCGCATCGTCGCTTAGCATCACACAAGATCGTGGTCAAAGGTTAACCTATAACGAATAAAAAAAGTAATTAAGACAAAAGTAGCATTTAATATAAATTAAGGCACGGCGCCAATCAAGATTATTGACAAGGAAAACCATACATTTCTCCGTAATTTTCAGTTAGTTCGTGTACCTTTAACATTTCCTATAAACATGTTGAGTCAACATGTTCAAAGTTTACATTAGTCATTGTTTATGTTATTGCTGTCACGTACTGGACATCAGCGTTTTTGACGTCCATTTTAATGTACGTCACACTTCACCATTACTTTTTAACCACCTAAAGGTTAACTATTTTTTGGATTCTTTTTATATCATGTTTGCTCGCTGATTATTTTCAGGTACCTAGTTCAAATGAAATTATCGAAATTGGTCACGCGATTTCAAAGTTATAAAAAATATATAAGGTTAATTTTTCAGACCTCAAGCGTCTCTCTTGTAAAGAAAGAGAAAAGAAAGAAAGAAAAAAGGTTTATTTACAATAACATAAGAAAAAAAACTGCATACAACAAAAGTTACGTACTTATGCTATTGTAAAAAGGTATCTACCCAGTATACATATAATATGATGGTGGTATATAGGTGGACAACCTACGCTGCTCTTCAGTAGATATCAATGCAGTGACGTCCAGGCAGGCCTAACTCCTAACACTAGGTACTTAAAATAATAACAAGCGTATAAGCGTTGCTAAACTTCCAAAATCTATATATTTTATTCCCAATGTGTTTAAAGAAGGCGCTCTGAGGTAGCAAACAAAAGATACAACCAAATTTTAAACTTCCTTTCACGAAGTCAATTTATGAAATCCCCAAGCCCTTAATCGGTTTCTAGTTTCTATGAATGACCAGAACAAGATGTTAATAATCAATTAATAGATTAATTGCTTATGAAGAGTTAATGAACAAAGGATTGATGTGCTCTCAACGTTTAATACATAACTGTACCTAACTATATTTAACACTAGCTGACCCGCGCGCACTTCGTAGCGCGTGACAGTAAATTATTCATATATTAATGAATTTGATACAGACCATTTAATTCGATTTCCAATTCCACGGAAAAGAGGGATTCAATTCACGGGTTTTCTGCGACTTAATGGGCGTAGAATTAGTAAAGGCTGGCAAACCTTGCCAATATGTAACTACGATCGAATCACCTACTATTCAAAATGTCTATTGGACGTTTCGCCTACGTTCATAATAACTATTGGTTGAAATCAATATTGGACGATTCGCCTACGGTTAACTCAGCTACGGTCGATTGAGCTATGGTTGATTAAACTATTGGACGATTTGCCTATTTTTGACCGAACTAACGGACCGTTCACGTATTTTTAGACCACGTTTCCGGCTGCTAGTCAGGTATGACAGCTAAAAAATACTTGTTTATAGTACAGAATTCAGAAACGTGTTGTTTTTATTATGCCACTTTGCCATGATGAGGTAGATGAAAGAAGATGCCAAAATGCCTGAAGATGCCATGACACAGGATAAATAATTCAGTAATAAGAAAAATATCTGGCGCTTCGCCGGCCGCTGCCGCGGCACGCTCGCTTCGCTCGCTCGGCTCGCGCATTGTGGTCACTGTTCAAACCTAACCTAACCAACAGATTTCGGTTTGCCCTGAATACTGTACTAAAAACACGCGTAGCAAAGAATTTATAAACCGTAGGTGAGTCGTCCATAGTTGAATTAACCAATATATCAAATGAACATTGGCCGAATCGCCCATTAGTTCACATGCCCATAGTTTAATCAACCGCAGGCGAGTTGCACTGTAAGCGAGTCGTCCAATATGTGAAATGAACTTATGCGAATCGACCGTAGTTATATCGACCGTAGTTGAAACGACCGTAGGTATTATGAAACGTAACCCGTCCATGCGGGCAAAGCCATGAGAATAAGCTAGTGACTGATGTATCTGTATAACGTACAGCCTCAACCGCTAGATGGATTGGGTTGAAATTTGGAACATAGAAAGGTTTCATGACGTAGACCACTGCTAAGAAAGGATTTTGCCGTGCGGGCAAAGCCGCGAGCATAAGCTAGTAAATAATATTATGAAACATTTTTTGTGAATAATACTTAGATTTCAGAGACGTCCTGGGATAAGTCCCAGAACTATCGTTATACCTATACCACAGTACAAATTAGAACGGCAATAAATTACCACTTACACATATAGTACATCAAGATTAAATACAGTAAACAAAAATATATCAAATTATCATTTAAATCAGAAAAACTAATAAAAATACGGAATAATAACAGCTTGATTCCGTACAGTTACTCTTGACTTTTTTCCGCGTCATTTAATGGTGATCTCTTTACCGTGGGTAGACTTCCTCTGCAGGAGATCGGCTAGTACCCCAACAGTGTCAGTTATTCTGCCGCCTGAACAGTGATGTGCAGACATTACTGTGCTTCGGTAGGAGGGCACTGTGGCTAGTGAAATTACTGGGCTGAAGAATCTTAACATTTTATGACTCAGCAGTGCACCCAGAATTTAACCTTCGTTAAATCCCAGCGTTATCTCTTACCATCAGGAGAGCATCTTGCTCATCTTCTTACATCGTTGTATAAAAAAAACTAAAATGAAATTTTCTGAAATGAAACTATCATATACCTACGTACTCAAACTATTTATTATAATATATCTATCAAATTTCACCTTTCAGCTCCATCATCAGACTTCAGATCACTTCCATGTCATAAAATTATTGCATTGTCATCCGATTCCCGGTATGCAAAATTTCTGCTCAATCGGGAACTGTGACTGATAGGTAGAGTGCTTTTCACAAAAGGAGTTCTTTTTGCGGGGCGCCACTATCGCAAATTTTAAAAGTTAGCATATTAAATAACTTTAGAATCTTCGATGTATCCTTCTGCAATCTTGTTACACTTCTAGCCACCATGGCGTTTAAGAACTGTAATATCAGCGCCTGAGTCAGCTAAGAGTGTTGCTGACGTCCGCCTCAGGCAATGCCCAGTGTAAAGATGGGAGTCCGGAAGCTGAAGAAATTTAGCAATCGTTTTTGGCATATCACCGATTTTATTGATGCCTATGGGCTGTTTTTTACTTTTTCCATTATCATAATGTAAGAAAAATCTTGAAGTTTTTGTATTAGCGGGTCGTAATGCCGTATACTTGTCCACCACATTCACATATTCTTCACTAATGACGAATGATCTGTCGATTTTAGTCTTTGTATTCAATAATTTTACTAATATTAATTTGTCCGAATGCTTTTCAACGTCGTTTACCTTAAGATTCAACAATTCATTTGAGCGGCACGCACCATTTATGCCAATAATTAATACAACCTGTAAAAAATAACAATAATTTAGTTTACTTATTTTTAGATAGGTACAATTAGATAGGTTTTCTTTGAAATAAATTAGCTTTTGTATCAATTTACTTACTTTTAAAGCGAGGTATTTACTGTCTGGTGCTTCATTCAGAAATTTTTCTATTTCAAGGTCACGTTTCGTTTTCAAGACAGCTTTTATCATAGAAAAAATGCTCCATAATGTACTGGATTTTCTTGTTTTAGATAGTTCCATGAAATATGATAGTATCACGGTCTCGGAATATGTTTTTGCATTTTTTGAGAGGCGCCAATTATTGAAGGATTCGTACGCCTTTACATATTTCACTTTAGATTTTTCAGGCAAATAGCTGAACTCGGCATTCGAAACTTGTTCTTTCAACTTTTTTGGCGTAAGACAACTACCTTCATCACTGGGGTCACTCATTTCTTTGTAATTAAACAGACTATTAGATCACAAATAGAAATTTGCAAAAGTTTACAACTTAAGTTGAAAATATTTAGTTGAATCTTTACCAAGAGGTTTAGAACCAAATGGAAAATGTGTTGTGAACACCACTGTCGCAAGAAAAATGACAACTATAAGTGCCATCTCACTTACCTCATACAAAAGAGAGAGACAAAGATGGCATTTATCGATGACGTCACAACGCATTCTCCATTTGACTGTAAACTCTAAACTTCTACATCCCGCCATTTTGTATTTTTTTATTTTTATTAAAAGAGTTGCGTTCGAAATTTGTGTGTGTGACATATTTATGAAAAACAAATTGTAATAATATTTAAAAAAAAAAAAAACTCACTTACGACTTATTATTCTATAATAGTATTTTATTTAAAATATTATTGAAAAAATACAATTTATAAAGTTAAAATTCAATAAATAACATTAAAAATTATGTGCATCTCAGTTAAATAAAAATTGTACACAAATAAGTTTCAGAACACACCAACTTCTTCATAGCCAATAAAATTGTGTTCGAAATTCAAATCACTTTGCCTCTCTACTCTCTAGAGAGCAAAAACGGCTTTTGCTCACTGAAATCGATGACCAAAGACACTATTTTCGTGCGAGAGTGCAGACGGGCAAAAATATTATAATTTTTATTACGAAAAGTGTATGTTTAGCTCGCTCTGAGCGGTTAGGAAGTTTAAACATCCATTACCATAAGTGCGCGAGCAGCTAGCTGCGAGCGCCGAAAAAAAAATTTTATTTCAGAAATATGTGCGAAATTCGTAACTCTACAATGCTTCTGGGGGTACCTTGGCCCCCTGCCCCCCCCCCCCCCCCCCCCCCTAAAGCTTAAACATCCTTTATAATATGTGCGCGAGCAGCTTGCTTAATGACTCGGGGGGGGGGGGCGGCTTGGCCCCTTGCCCCCCCTCCCTAAATCCGCCTATGATTATCTATAACACAGATAAAAGGTTCTATAATAATCATTGCAAAATTTTACTAACATTATAAACGTGACAGTTTGTGTCTGGATGTATGCCTAAATGCAGGTGGTTCACTACTGCGTGCCCGCCTATGCGACAGCAATAGTTTCTCCTAATGTTGTTCACTACGGCTTTTACAGCCCAAAACTGCACATCCTACCATTTCACTACCACTATGAGTACACATAAACCATTAATTATTCCCTGAAAGCACTTAAAATCTTAAAAAATAAAAGATAATGATGGTATATTTGTCACAAAGAAATCATTTGAACCATAGTTTGAACTTGTGACAAACAAATAAACCAGCCACGCTGAAAGGGACGGAAGAAAAATAGGTTCTCCTTTTTCTTCACATAGAATTTTCCCTATTGCCGTCACGCTCACACATAATATGGGTACTTCTAGTTGTATTAGTTCTTAGCCTAAATGGGTGTGAACAGATTTTATGTCTGTGTGTCTCCGGATAACCAGTGATTTTTACAAAAGATCCCCCTAGATGGAGCGCCACAATCGCGTGATTTTAAGTTAAAATATCTACAGATTTTTAACAATTCATAATTTCTCATATTTAATTTCTCAATTAAATAGGTACATAATATTTAATTAATCTAACAAATAAAAAATATATAATAAATGAAGTATTCACAGTAATTATAAATCTATTATTTAGTTCCGCTAGGTTACGCGGGACTTCTTTTCTAAAACTGTTTGCAGAATAAACGATATTTCTTTTTCTTAGGACATTAGTTCCATTATTTTCCGTGGCGCTAGCTTGTATGAAAAATAATTTACTTTTACAATGAACTGTAAATGATTTTTTCTATTTATCTTCAGATGATTTTACATGTTTTAGAAATTAAAAATAAGCAGCAAAAAGATATTTATTACTGATATTTACACGCATCATGCGCACATTAGATTATTTTCCGCTGGCGCTGATTCATTTGAGAAATAAGTTACATTTACTAATTTAAATGAATTCTAATGTGTTTGGCTACTATATAGCATCAAAGTACTCGTCAAGACGAATCAAATGAGCCCAAACTCGATGGGGTTTTTTCTTTTAATCACGGAGTTCCTATGGCCACCTTCCAGCTCCGTTTCGGACCCTGGTTACTATATAGTATCAAAGTACTCGTCAAGACGAATCAAATGAGCCCAAACTCGATGAGGTTTTGTCTTTTGATTACGCGGTTCCTATGACTACCTTTCTTGTTTATTAGCATTTTATATGCGAATCTTTAGATTGATATAACTCTTTTATTTATGAACCGATTTGACTAAAACCAAGACTAAGGTTCAAGTAGAGAAAACTGCAACGTATTAGTGAAAATTTTATTCAAATCGGTGGTGTTGTTTAACCACACCAGTGACACAAACTATTTACAAATTTAGCCCAAATTAAACTAAAGGTCAACCACAAGTTTACAGCCATACCGATAGATGGCGTCTGTAGCGTTTTTGGCACTATTTTTTTTTGAATTGAATTTACTTTATATTCTATTACTTTTATTTCGAATTTTTGATGTAAATTAGGGGCGATGTGTCTGATATAAATGATTATTATTTATTTATTAATTTATTTTACGTTTCCCTAGGAAAAATTGACAAAATGTTTTACGAATTAGATCGCGCAAGCGACTTTTTCGCGTCGTTTTGTTCATATGCGTATTTTCACAGTTCACCTTAGTAAAGGATCACAATGAATGGGGAGAAATTTCCATTCTTATTATATGTATGGATAGTTATGTACTTATAAATTCAAAATAAATAGTAGTTTAATTAAAAAAGAAATGATCCACCCTTGGTAAGTCCACTGGTTTGTATTCAAGCATATCAAATGGGCTTACTATGGGTGCTTCATATATTTCCTAGCTAGGTCATCTAGTAGATTTTGACCATGTGTTTTAAGTCTTAACCTTGTCCTTTGAAGGCCCTTCTTGGTTCGGTGTGATGACCTTATGGCCGTGTGCCAAACCGGCTTCGTCTACTGCAGCAGGATACTATTTACCTATAAGTATCTTTAATACATAAAACTAATGAAACTAAAAAATATTTTGAAGCCCTTAACCCGACTTACATTCAATATGCGAGAGTGAATCAGTCGTTGCAAACTTGAACTTCTTGAAAAGTACTTATTTTGATGCCATATTATTGTGCACTAAGTTGGACTAAAAATAAGCCATTAAAAAGGGTTGGCCAAATTCCGACAAATATTTTCTTCGCAATTCAAGGAAAAATATAGGTACATATACACACAAGCATCCGTTAATTATTATCTATTAGTATGATATCATCAAATTTCAACTCAAGCCATTCAGCCGTTTAAGCTGTGCGTTGCTTAAATATATGTTTATGTTTATGTTTATAAATCATCACTTTCCTTATACAGGATTATTATATTATATTAATAATTTAGTATATTGGTGTATAAGGGTTTATTGAAGGGGTCATTAGCTATAATTTGTGCCCTATATATTAATAACCTTCGAAAGTTTAAGAATTATTTGAACTCATTTTTTTCTTTTTCTAAAAAATACCTTGTAAGTTGAATATTTATTAAGCCAGTTTTTTTTAAATTAGGATATAATATAATATAACTATGATGGCGTGTCATTAAATAAAACTTCGTTTTAGTTATTTTTCGTGATATCATAATAATGAATCGGATAAGTGGTTGTAAATCTTTTGTCACCAAAGTCACAATTGACATATTATTCTATTGAGGAATACTTTGCAGATAATACAGAATAATATTAAATATTGTATTCCTAATTTAATTTAATAAAACAACCAAATAATATAATGTTTTAATTATCTTTTTATCAATTGACCATTTAAGTTATTATGTTGCTATTAATTAGTTCATTGACCAATTAGTATGATTCTATGACATTATTATTATTTATTAACTACACAATCTTAATTTTTTTGACATATTATTAATGTACCTATGACTTATTCTAACTCTCTTCTAAACTTTCACTACACCCGACAGAGTCCACAAATGACCTTGTGAAAATGTATGTAATATGTAAGATCCTTTTAAAAAAATTATGTGGAAAGTGAATAAAGTATTTGAATCTGAATCTGAATCTGACGAAGCAAGGTCTGAACTTTGAAATCGCCTTAGAAACTAGAGGGTTTGGGAATAATCCGTTTAACAGATCGGAAATGAACAGGGAAGCGACGTTTTCTTACGATTTTCGATATAAACATTAATCACCATTTTAATTTACAAATATTATATTAAAAACGATGTCTTCATACATTTAAAATGTCCGATAAAATTAATGCTGATGACCCTTAATGTCCTTTATAAAGTACGTGTGGGTAACAACAAAGAAAGGTGCTAAAAGGTTAATTTACGAGATGTGAGCTTCCTCGTTCATCCGGAAGCTTTTTTTACGTTCCGAATTTCTTTGTGTCGCATTTTATTTGCAATATTAATATTAATTTTTAATTAAGTCTCAAAGAAGTATTTTCTCAATTAGCTTATTCTATGCGGATAAAATGTTGTATAATGTAAGATTTATACTCAAACCTCACTTTAACACTAAATACTTATTTTTTAATTATTTTTTCGATCGATATTTTATATTATTTTTATTACATATATGATCTGATTTTATGGTTCGATTATTTTTCAAAGACGGGTACAAACGTAAAGTCCTATAAATAATGTTACAGAAAGAAAGAAAAAACATTGCCAATCATAACATAGAACACAACAGTTTGAATGAAGTTACAGCTTTTGATAAAACAAAATAAAAAAGCGAATCAATGATTTTACCTACGATGATACCTATTTTGAAAACGAGTGAACCCCTCTAAGGCTGCGATGATTTTTTTTCAGTGTGGTGTACAATTAAGTATTAGTCTCTATATTATCTATCTATCAATGAAACACTGTTGCAAATCATCTTTATGTATTGCATGAACAGGGGACCGAGATCGCATCTCACGAGTCTCAAGACACAGGCTACAGCTTAGTTTGAGACTCGCAGAAATAGTTGTATGGAATGCAGAAAATTAGCCGTAATATTGTAATTAGGAATATTTGCATGTAACTTCTTTTTTGGAAAATAAATCATTCATTCATTCATTCATTCAAATCAATTTCAACAAAGTTATTTATAAAAGACTGCTGATACGATAGCGCGTTGTATCATCATAAAAGTAATCAAAAATTTTTATAAGTTACATTTATATTATTTAAAAATATAGCTACAGTTCTAATAGTAATAAATCATTTAGTCGGAAAGATAAATAATGATTTTTTTCGTAGCGATCTAGACCGGCTAGTGATCTAGGTATCCTTGACTCTGTTAGGGCTTAGGGCAGCTAGGTTTAACAACACTTAGGTAATAGTATCACGATCGCACTAATATTAAATATATATAATTAAATTAATATTAAAAGTTTGCGTGTTTCCGAATGGCGGTAGAGAGTCTCAATTCTTTTTTATGAGTGACAGAACAAGCAATGAGGGGACCGATGGTAAGCATTAAGATTGTCCATATCAGTAGTAATTCCACTTAGTGTTTCAAAATACAAAATTCTGCGTGGCACTGCAGTGCCACCTGAAATTTTAGTCTACAAAATAATTGTAAAATTGTGTTGCAAAATAATCTCATTGATTAGTTTGAATGAATGATTTTTGTATTAGAATTTGTCTTCAGGCCAAAATCCATCCACCGATTTCAACTAAATTAAAGATGACCTTTACCCTCGACCAAAAATCAAACCAAATTAGTTCAAGCTTCTTCTAGCATTCTGTAAAGAAGATTTCTACAAACGCGAGCAGTCAACTAAAAACCAGCAGACACACATGGTTTTAAATGTAATGAAGAAGCTGGAAACCTGCACTACATAATCATCAAGGAACCTCTCGCATTGATATAATTGTTATTTTTTCTCAACATGATTCATACAACTGATTGGTCTTAAAGTCTAGGGCATAAGGTTTATTATGTATTTAATGTTTTTTAAAGTGTTTAAGGTATATAATGGAAATGCATCGTGCGTTTGTGCCATTGCAGTGGAGAGTTCATCTGGGGATTGTTTTGTCAATTAATTATGAATTTGTGCTTATTATTTTTCGTTGGTTTTTGTGGTTGTGTGTATGGACAGGGGCTTGGTAAGTGATCTTAATAATATATTTTTTGTTTGTGAGATTTTGTATCTCTTTTGAAATGTGTAAAGAAAGATTTTTATTAGATACCTAACAACATTTTAATGCACTTGTATTTAAAAAAAATATATCGAATATTAATATAATTACCTGCTAAAAATATCTTCTGGGTTAATACTTTCCTACAACTTTTCCTGGGACTAAAACAATATATATTAATAAATTTCATGTAAATTAGAACAACAGATTAATAATTATAGATGTACCATCTTCGGCGATCATCACTTATCACCACGCGAGATCGTGGTCATCGGCAAACTTATAATTAATAAATAAATGAAAAAATGATAACAAAACTTTATTTAGAGTTTACGTCAGTTTCAAATGCAAGTAAAACTCGACTTTTAAAGCGTAAACGCAAAGGCGATTATTTGCCGCAAATCATTTTGACACCGATTATAAATCGTTAATCACAAATTGAATCGCCTCATATAATAATCGCATGTGGCTCAACGTTCTAAGTCTGCAATATAAAGCATACCTATCATATTAAAATCATATTGTCTGAAGAGTAATTATTAAAGTCAGTTATTGTAAGTCAGTAATTATTTTATCATCCCTGACTGACTCGCTTGACTCTTGAGTAAGAAGCGTTGCGTTGGTACACCTAGAATTTCTTTTTTTTCATCAACCGTTTCAATAAAATTTAAGATTATTCCTTTGAACTAGGTTAAGCCGTTAAAATGGAAATCCAGGGTTAAAGTCGTAACTAAAAATAGGTATATATAAAATCATTTAAACACACTAAATACGTTTTTATCACGTTAAATATTTTGGTGTGATTATGATCATCACGCAAACGTTGCGAGCTCTCGTTCATCAAATTAAAGAAATTTAGATTGAGAGAATTAACTAAAAAACTATCCAAGATGACGTCCCGAACTCAGTGTTGGGCTCCGACTCAATATGACGTCACCACAAGGGTGCGATCAAAAAAATTTAAATATAATTAGTCCGTAATTGTAATATAAAAAAAAAATGGGATACATTTCTTTTTGTTTGGTTAATAAAATAAGAATGGGTGAGATACAAAGCTTATAAGTTTTTGGGTGAAGCCGCGCTACGTTACTTGTACGTACATTTTGTATCGACTTGAGTAACCACAAGTGACGTCACCACTCTCGCCAAGCAATATTAGTGCATTGTATAATATCACACATTTTGTATTAAAATTTCAAATAAAAAAAACGTAAGACCGCCAATTGTTTACCTAGCATTAAGATATCTAGTTCAATAAGCTTCTTTGTAATTGTTTGGTATGCAATAAAGTATTATTCTATTCAATTCTACGTGTCTAATATCTTTCAATAATCTACATGATGGACAAAAAAAGTCAACATTGTAATTTAATCCCCAGCTCCCTTCATCACACCATGCCGTCAAACCGACTTCACCTGCATGAGGAACTCAGCCCAGGCGGCAGTTCCTGTGATGGCCCTGGGCGTGCCAGAGCTGGGCGTGGAGATCATGGACCCCATGGACCTGGGCCACGTGTCCGCCAGCAACGCCGGCCTCAAGATGGACTTCAGGAGAACCGTCGTCAAGGGCATGAGGAATTGTAAAGTTGAGAAGTTGGAGTAAGTATTCATTCTAGATAATATACATAAATACAGAACACGAGCAAGATGCTTTCCTGATGGTAAGAGAAAACGCGAATTATATATAACTGGCTGTACTGTAGCTCAGCATATTATGTGTTATTCCAGGGTACTAAGCAACATATCTCTACATCAAATTTCAGATCAATCGGTCCATCCTTTTAGGCATGAAAGAGTAACAAACATACATCCAGACATTCACACATTCTAACAATTTTTCACGTTTATAATATTAGTAAATCAGTAGGTTTAGTACGGCCATTCTCCGAGCAGTAAATTTTATGTGTCCTGGCTCAATAAATCCATAATAATAACAAATGTAATCATGCACATATTTTTATACGGTAGTAAACACCCATATCTATCTGTACACAAAACCTTTGACTTCTGCTGTAATTAGTTAACGCGTAATTAATTAATCTTTGTTCAAAAAGCACTTGTTTTCTAATTTCCGTGACGTGTCCTGACACCAACTTCATGTGAAAATTTGCCTATATTTTTTGTCGCATACAGTTCTAATATGGTTAATTATTTTTAAAAAATAGTTCAATGTTAGGTGTACTGTCTAGCAAAATATCTACGCAGTAGAACCAGTCTGTAAATAATTATAAAAAAGTAAACGTTTGTCCGTGTCAAAGTTATAATTTCCATGATATTTTGTGTTCTTGGACGTACATCCCTAAATAACAGTATTTCGTACATCAGCATCGCATCCCTAGCGAGCCCTGAGTGTGTACCGCGGCCCATCAGCTGTTGCAGGTCATTAACCTTAGTGTACTACCAATCAAGCACATGAGAATCTAATTTCCGTACCCGTGGTTTCGAAATTTTATAATTTCCATTTTACTGGTTTTAACACCTAATTTTTTATGTTAGAAAGTAGGTCGTATTTTAAATAGATCCAGTTCTTTAGTCTCTCTACGTTATAATAAGCTAGTATTTGCTTATTGTGAAAGTTTTTAAAATTTTGAAGAAAACCTGTTATATTCTAATTACCGTATACTAATTTCCATATTTTTATAATTACCGTTGTATGAAAATTTCCTAGTAAAATGAACCTATTTGCTACCGTGAAGGTCCGAGTAGAGAGTTTTCCCATGGTTTATATAGTATGATATTACTCACAATGTTTTCTTCTTCCTTTCACGCTACAACCCTTGCCTTTCCACAATATTATTCCAGTTGTAGCGGACTCTGGTGACCTCATCCAGTGCAGTGGCGTGTTTGCCCACTACACAAATTTTCTTTCGACATCCTTTCTTTGTGGCCTGCCCATCTTATTCGCTGAGACTTATAGGCCTTGAAGATGAGCTCTTGTTTGATGCGTGCTTCTTCTTCGTCGGCTAGTGCTTATGCACTTATAAATGGCTGGATATGGCTTCCAGACAACTTCCAGTCACCTTCCGGATATCGTCACCCCATCCTGGCCCCATATTGCCAAACAGGGGGGGCTTGGCAAGATGGTGACACCACGTTTGCCAAGACGCTGTCTCCACTCTAGAACACAACTAGTCCGTCGGTTATCGGTTCTGCGGCAAATGTGACCAGCCATTGCCACTTCAGCTTGCTAATCCCTTTCGGATATGGCGGTAACTTTGGTTCTCTGCCGAATCACATCATTTCTGATGCGATCCTTTAAAGAAACGCCGACCATGAACGCCTGCTCCACACACTTGGCCCGTCACTATTGGCATCCTTGTTCATTCTTCTCTGTACGATGTGCAAGTCAGCGAAAGAAATATTAAAAAAAACTTTTCATTCATAACTCGCTGTAATAAACATCTTAAGTGGATCGTGGTCAACAGATGCGTGCTTTTTGACAGCAAGCTCCTGGAACTCGATCAACAGCTGAGGGCTAGCTGAGCATCTTTGAACTTGTGGATCAGTCTTAACGTAAGTGTCCACGTCTTGGCTTTGTATGTCAGAACAGGTAAGACACACTGGTCTTCAGGTATGGGTGACAAGCAGACTCAAAGAAGCTATCCAATAAATGTAGGCCATCTAAGCTGAAACCTCCGATTGGACTCTCTCGATGTTGTTCCTACCTGATTGCACTGTTTGCTCAAGGTATAACATCATCAATACACATATTTCTGAACAATTTCAATAGAGAGTCAATTATAATCCATAAAAATTAGCATTTGTTGCAAGTCCTAAACCGTTTCTGCCATAATGACGATGATGTCCACTTATCTCAAGTGTGAAAATGTACTCGCCGTTAATATTGATGCCCTATCCACTGTTTGCGGGTACTGGACTTGGTGGTGGTATCTTATATAATATTTACAAACCTTTCAATACCTATATTGCTAATCAATTTGTTATCGTTGCAAAACCTCCAGAACAGACCAGGTTTCAATGGAGTCAAAGGCCTTCTAATATTCTTCGAATGCTAAGCACATGCTCTGTTATTTTTTCCGTCTATATAATCTCTCGCACTGTGTGTATGTGGTCTATAGTGTCATTGCCTACTCGAAACTCAGCATGTTCCGGTGGCTGGAACTCTTTAAATCTTTTTGCGAGACGCTTTATGATAACCTTTGAGAAAAGCTTATCGACATGGTTCAAAAGTCAAAAGCGCAATAGGTCTGTAGTTTTTCAAAAGACTTTATCACCTTTTTTGAAAAAAATCACTACTACGATTTTGCTTCACGCCTTTGGAGATCTCCCTGAAAAGAAGACAGCGTTAATAAATATTCGCTGGAGCTCTCGCAATATACATAGGTGTACCTACAACCCTCAATAGCTAGGTAATGCAATTGTCACAAGAGATACATTTTATTCTGGTTTTAGGCTGAGGTGCCTGCGAGGCATACGACTGTCTATAAAAATCTTACACCTCTACAAGAAACTCAGGCGGAGAAATGACGCAGCTAACACCCGATGTAGTTAACTTTGTCCGCAGGCTCCTTCCCAATTTATGTACGAAGACCTGGTTCCTGAATGGTGCGTGTGTTGGAACTTGGAACTCCGGGGGTCTCGTCTTACTGACTTGGATATTGTTTCTCGTTTCGTGTGTGTTTCTTCTCGCTAAATCAAGCGTCTTCTTCCAGCAAGATTTCCACCACTCTATTGAGATCCTGGTCTACGTCAACAACAATAGTGGTCCATTTAGTACCAAAAATAAATAAAAATTATTTGCAGCAGCAATGTTCTCATTTCCGTTGCAGTAATTATTTAAACATTTCTCATTTCCATATCCATGTAATTTTTAAATCTCAATTACTTTAAAACCATTATTACGGGACTAAAACCAAATAAATAATTATATTCGTACATTTAATGTCTTTCATATTTTAATGTATTTAAGTCAATCCAATTAAAAATCATAAAAGGCACGGGAATTAGGCAAAGAATGCTAAATTGGAGAATGGCCGAGTAGATTTTACAATGATGTAAAATTCTGGGCGCACTGCGCTTACGCTTCTTATACAAGTGTCATATAAGATGTTAAGGATCTTCAGCCCGGTAAGCTACAGTGCCCTCCTACCGAAGCACAGTAATGTTAGCACATCACTGCTCTGGCGGCAACAATAGAGCTAAATATAAGGTCTAATAGAGTTATTGGGGAGTAACGACCTATTGGGAACGAGTATTGGGAGTGCAAACCTACTCGTACTTAAGTAGTTCATATTCTTCAATAGTCCTACAATAATAGTCGGTAGTTTTACTTCTCGAGTGCATTTCTCCAGTGCACACAGGGTATAATCGTCGATATAGTATGTCGAATAAACTTTTCATTCATTTGAATAGCCTTTAATGGTGAAAGCACATATATCCGCATCGAACGCGCCGAAGGAATCGAATTTTGAATTCTTTATATGAAATGTCATGAAACCTCGCACACGTGCCGGAGTCGAATCGTCCGAATAAGAGCCGGGGGTAGACTTCCTTTGTAGGAGGTCGACTAGGTGGGTAACCCAACAGTGCCAGTTATTCTACCGCCTGAGCAGTGATGTGCAAACATTACTGTGCTTCGGTAGGAGGGCACTGTAGCTAGTGAAATTACTGGGCTGAAGAGTCTTAACATCTTATGACTCTCGAGTAAGAAGCGTTGGCGCAGTGCACTAGGTAGCACTGTACTAATAATTATGGGCAGCGTTATCTCTTACCATTAGGAGAGCGTCTTGCTCGCCTTCTTATTTCTTTGTATAAAAAAAAGGAAGAAGATTTCCTATATAAAAATTCTTTCGGATGCGGATAAATGTGCGGGCACCATAATGGAGCACTTTTGTTTTATAACAAACACTTTGACATGATATTTTCATACATTAGAATTATGATTTTAATGACGCCAAAAACTGTCCTCGACACGTATCTACTACAGTATTTAGATCACAAGTCACGTTTTGACATGACCTACAAAAAACAATACACCATAATTTTTCTTCGAACGATGGTATTATGACGTCAATCACGTACTAGTTGGTTGGTACTAGTTACGAGTAGTTGCTACTCAGTGAATGATGGTAGAGTCGTGGCATTACGACAGAAGATATCATCATCAGCAGTTGGAAAAAAATTAGGAAAAAAAGGATTCTAGCCCGTTTCAGCGGACTCAATAACGCTTGCATTTCCTAATTCTTTTCCTACGAAGTAACATTAATAAAATTATAAACCTTTCCCCTGTCGTTGCTGAAAAATGAACCAAACATTTGCGCTTTCTATGGTTACATTATGTATTTCGTTAATTTAATCTAAACTAGTTGATCCGGCGAATTTGCTACCGTCTATCTTTCTCGCAATTTTTCAAAATTTACTCACCATATAAACCTTCCCTGGACTTCCACGAATATTTCAAGACTAAAAAAATTAGCCAAATCGGTTCAGCTGTTCTCGAGTTTTAGCGAGACTAACATAATTGCAATTCATTTTTATTTATATTGAAGATTATACCTAGATTTTAGATAATAATTACGCTTTTAAGTAACATGAAAATTGGATAAATTAGTTAAAAAGCGTGCATTGTAATAATAATTTAGATAGCATGTATCTAAATTATTATTATTATAATGCACGTTAAACATAACAATATCTAATTGTAAATCACACGCTTATAATAAAAATAATATTTCAAATTATATAATAAGGTATCATTAAGTAAGAAATGATGATACATGACATAAATTATATAATTATATTGGTGCCAAATGTTTTTAGAATAGTATTTATTATTTTTATACTTATCAGGGGAATATATATGAAATGAAATGGTTTATTTGCAAGAATGTAGTATATAATGAACCAATTAAAGAAAGAAAATGATGGCGGATGTTGAGTTTGCGTGATTGCCAGAAAATGTTGTTACTCATATGTTAGTTAAAAGTGAAATTAAAAAAAACTGTTTGAAAACAAGCTTTTATTATTATTATTACCAACTAGTACTCGTCTAGACGAATCAAATGAGCCCAAACTCGATGGGGTTGCGTCGTTTAATTACGGAGTTCCTACGGCCACCTTCCAGCTCCATCAGATCAGCTCCATTTCATAATAATATTGCATTGTCATCCGATTTATACATGCATGCAAAATTGGAAACCGGGAAGTGGATCAAATTTAACTTGCAAGATTTGATTACAGACAGACAACAGACAGGTAAAAAGTAAATAAAAGATTGTAAAAATTATCAATTTTTTCGCAAATAATTTCTCCATTATGCGTAGATATCTTAATATTAGGCTCCCAATCACAGTCAGATGGCAGCCTGCAATAATATTCTCGTTTTTCTAACCCGTAATTCAATTAATAATAATAAAAGGCATCACTAATCGTTTTCTAATTGTTCTCTTATAATTGCCTCGTCCATAATCTGTTATAAAGAAATCTAATTTATGTTTAAAGATGGGAAAGAATAGCTTGAATAACTGTCTACATGAATAGGTAAATACATAATATCTAAGCAATTGTACTATTTACATCTCTTTATATAATTGTTGTTTAATTACTGTCATTACATAGACTTTGATCCGCTTTGAAGGTGGAAAGGTCTTGAAAATAATTAAGAAAAATCTAAAAAGTAGTTAAAATATATAAAAAGTAAACTGTATATAAAAGTCTAAATGGTTTTACAGACTGTTTAATCTATATAATATCTAAATATATAAAAGGATAAAGTGACTGATTGACTGACTGATCTTTTAACGCACAGCTATAAATTGCTAAACGGATTGGGTTGAAATTTAGAATACAGATAGGTTATAATATGACGTAGACGACCGCTAAGAAAGAACCTTAGCACGAGGGTAAAGCCGCGAGCACATGCTAGTATATTAAAATAAAATAAAAGCGTGACTGGTTGATCCATCTGACCACGGCTCAAAAAAACTAAATGACAAAGCTGAAATTACTAAACGAAGTATAAAAAAAGTTGAAATTGGTCCCAGAACGATGTAGACCTCCAAGCAAGGATATTAAAAAAGCCACGAGCTTAAGTCATTTATTATAATTTAATTTTTAATATTTAGCTTTTCTTGGTCTGCTGAATTTTGAGATTTTTGATGAAAATTTAGCAAAACAAAATTCTAGATTATTCTACTCGTAATTCAAATAGTTTTTTGGGACATTTGTTTTCCCCTAATGGTTATATTAAGTTTTCTTTTTAAACTATAACTTATTCATAAGGCATAATCATTATTTCACCTCTCACTGATTTATTACAGTTTTTTTTTCAGTTCATGCTCATTTGGTTTCTGTATGTTCTTTTTAGGCGCAATAAGAACGAGTTCCACATAGTTCTGCTGTGTTCTCTCACCATGAAGGGAGACTACACCCTCGGAGGAAAGCTTCTCATCATGCCCATTGAAGGAAACGGGAAATACAAGATTAAAATACGTAAGTTACTTTACCTATAGCAAAACAGAGATTAAAATAATTATTGAGCACTAAGGATTCTGAATTCAGTTGTCAATTAATAAAAAAGAATAATTTGGGATTAAAATGAAAATACTCAAACAGGTCTTACAGGTTTTACCGGGGGTAGACTTCCTTTGCAGGAGGTCGACTAGGTGGGTACCCCAACAGTGCCAGTTATTCTACCGCCTGAGCAGTAATGTGCAAACATTACTGTGCTCCGGTAGGAGGGCACTGTAGCTAGTGAAATTACTGGGCTAAAGAGTCTTAACATCTTATGACTCTTGAGCGTTAGTGCAGTGCACCTAGAATTGCACATAATTGTGAAATTCTGGGTAGCACTGTACTGATTATGGGCAGCGTTATCTCTTAACACCAGGAGAGCGTCTTGCTCGTCTTCTTACTTCTCCACATAAAAAAAAGGTCACTCTACATGTTCTGTCTGAGTCAAATCTTTATTATCCTCTAAGTTGTGTGGTCAACCTAAGAATACGCTGAGGTTAAAGGTCGTCAAGATTTCTAAAAGGCCAAGGGTTTGGGAGGGAGGGCCTCCCACATGATCTAATCTTTAATGACTGTACCCTACAATTGGGACCCACAGTTCAATACGTGTCTTCTAAAACAAGGTAGCGCCCAGGAAAGCAAATGCCATGGAATTTGAAGCCAGGGTTTCTGAATTAGAGCCAAGAGAACCAAGTGTGTAAAAAAGTAGATTCACTTATATTAAGATTAAAAAAACATTTTTTATCGCAATCCTTTTGGGCTCAAGATCTTTAATAGGCCTTATGCTCATTACAGCTCTTGGTCCTCCGTAGCACCTTTAATTTTTTTTCAACGTTACAAATTGACAAAATGTTTATTTTTAATACTAAACTAAATAGTAAATAGATAAAGAACAGACATGAAAATAGATATTTTCATAATGAAGCCACACCTTGCAGTCATACATAAGACCTCTCATTTTAAACATGACTAATAATCAAGTGTTTGATTGTAAAATGAAATAATGATATTCCTTGTACAGGTGACATACAGGTCCAGGTATGGTTCGAGGTAGCAGAGAGTCGCAGGGGCGGCAAGACGTACTGGGACGCCAGCAGGACCTGGCGGTATGAATCCGACGTCAAGACTGGCGCCGAGTTCCGTTTCGAAAACCTATTCAACGGGAAGAATAAACAGCTTTGTAAGTAGTTTAATTACTTTGGCAGATTCAGGGTTTTCGTTTCGGGCAAATATTTTAAAGAGTATTTTTAGGCATATTAATCTACAAATCAAAGGCTAGAACTGTTTCTATTTTTTTAGTTATTTTGAGTCAAAAAAGGCACGGTATTAAAAATTAAACTTGACCTCCTAGAAACCTCTGCTTCTTTCTTTGAAATTAAGCGCCGAATAAAGCCTCTAAATAGGACGGCGCGACAGATTATTAACTGCAAAAACTGTCCAGAATTAACTCAAGACCGTAAAAAGTAGGGGGAGAATACGAAAACTAAAACTGCAATTGTTTAATAAGAATAATGAAAATATAAAAAAATAATAATAATAATAATTTAACGATTGCAGTTTTACCAATAATACACATTTCCAATGATCAATCATTGCTAATTTTACTTCAAAGGCGTTTTTGAAACTACGTGTTACCGATTGATTTCAAAAATCATATTTTATCATAGGTTCTGCGTATAAAACCGTAAAACATTTCTTATTGAAATTGTACAGGCGTTTAATACAGGGACCTATTTAATTTTTATTTTTGCCAAAGGCTCTTAAGGGAGAGGGTTATGTGGGACTCCTCGTTCAGGACGACTGTTGTAAGTTGTGTCTAGGAATAGGGTATTTTAAATTCAAATAAATAAAACGCCTTTTTCACTTCACTCCGTTTATTGTAGTACCTACCTACCTCCCTACGCGGGAGCGCTATGGACGATTGACTTGTAAATATACTTTGCGATAATATCGCATAAGTACTCGAACTTACATATTATTCTGTATCCCTAAAACGACTGCATGGGTACGTACACCCACTAAAACAACTTCGCTGCACACCCGCATCATCTTTGTGATGGAGGACTGGAAAACCGGCATAGTCTTAACGTACAGACCTTCATCGGCGACCACCCGCCTTTAAATCAGCAGGCCCTTTACACCCATCCTATCGGAGAAGGTACCGAGAACGACCGCGAGTACTTGGTGTTCCCGCCGACGAATCACATACAAAAAATATCATTATTTAAAATATTCTTGTTATAAATGTGTTTTTTCTCAGCGGACACCGTCCACCAGTTCGCGAATAGCAACTGGAAGGAGATCTTCCAAGAGGTGGCGCCGCCCATCATCAAGGAGTTCGTGACCAAGATCTACAAGGAGGCTACCAAGGTGTTCCGACGGGTGCCTACCGATCAGCTCAGCTTGGATTAGATGCACTGTTACTTTGTTGTTTGTTGAGGTGTAATAAACTTATTTAATTACAGATTGTTTTTATTTTAATAGCTGTTTTACCAGCTGTACCATGTAGTAGCCTATATGCCTTTCCAGGGTCTAAGCTACCTATATACCAAATTTCAGTTCGAAGAGATCCAACGAAATAAGAAGACGAGCAAGACGCTCTAATGGAGATACGCTGTCCATCAGCACTGTGCCGCTGTGAAATTCACAATGATGTCAATTTCTAGGTGCACTGCACCAACGCTTCTTACTCAGGATTCATATAAGATGTTAAATAACTAAATAGGTCTAGCTGAATAAAACCATTGAACACTGAAAATTTTAAGAATCAGTATAAGTACGTTAATATGGTACCTAGGTATACATAAGTATTTCATATGCAAATTGCTACCTACTTGCATATTATGTAATAATGCAGGGATAGATTTAATTTACATAATTACCATAATACATAATAGCAACAGTTTTTGTGTCAGTTTTTTGATTCTCTAGATATTACAATACTTAATAATATAAGTTTACGTCAAGTTTAAATTGATACTAATTCTGTTACTTACCTTTATACCTCTAGAATATAGAGTTATTATGTATTTCCGGGCATATAGTTACAGATAATGAGCAAGTTTTAGAGGCGATGAGTATAGGTACCTACCAATTTTAAGAGGTATGAAGATGTAAAAAAATTATATGGGGTACCTATATTATTAATAGAAGATAATAATATAATGAACAGATTTTATTACAGTTTATTTCTTTTTTATTCCAAGCTACATACATTTATCAAAAACCAACAAGCTACGTATTACAAGAATTATTTTAAGTGTCTAAAAGCTGAGTCCAGCGGTTTTACCTAAAAGGCTGTCCCATTTTTGACCCAAGAAAAATGCGTTACGCATCGTCATCCTGCGCTAGGGTGCGCAGAGCCGTATGTGGGTCTCCCCCCCGAGGAAGGGCGCGGCGAGGATACCCACTAAAAACCCTGGGGGGTGATCCTGAGGGATGCCATAATCCCGGGGCAGCGGGAACGCCGAAGCACTCGTCCGCAGAGTTAGCTTAGACCTTGAATTTTTTTTTAATGCGAAGAGGTGACCCTGAATTTTTTTTATGCGAAGAAGACGAGCAAGACGCTCTCCTGATGTTAAGAGATAACGCAGCCCATAATCAGTACAATATGCCACCTACGATTTCACAAAGATGTGAAATTCTAGGTGCACTACACCAACGATTCATACCCAAGAGTCATAAGATGTTAAGACTCTTTAACCCATTAATTTCACAAGTTACTTTTCAAATAACACATAAGTTTAGCGAGTCAAATCGCTGGGCACCGCTAGTTCATACTTCTCAATATGTACCATTTATTGTAGTATAAAATACCTTGACCTTGGTCCAAGGAACCCCAAATTCAGCCGTGAGTAGGTACATATGTAGTACACCATAATATATCAAATGCTAGACACAATAATTTGTACCTAGCTGACATGTATGACAGAAATTCGCAAATTACGAACCTTCCACCCGCGACATAGTTTTTTTTATTAATTTACGACAAAAAGTAAAAAAACTGTAATTGGATATAAGTATAGAGCTATAATAGGTTACCATAGGTCAAGGAAATCGTAACAAAGCATTATTTTCTTTCCTGAGAGACCAATGTTGAAGATTTAAGGGCTAAATTCTTTGAATAAATTCTTATTATGTAGGTACCTAATTCTAAGGAAGCAAATAAAGTATTGAGTATGGAATTTACATTTAAAAATTAGTCATTTCGCGCGAGCGATAGAGTCACACGCTAAGACGAGGCCCTTAACAAGAACACGATAGAAGGGCCATCGTCCATAGTTTGTACTTTTTTTGGTGAGAGACAGCCATGGACAGAGTGATGGTGAACGGTTACCTTCGTCTATAGACATCTGCAACACAAGTGGTATTGCCGACACGGTGTAGATTAATAATTACCATCACGTAGTCGATCGCCATAATGACAGCTTGGCGTTATGGTTTGGTCAATGGGGTAACAAGCCATTTTTTTACCAAGGAAAAATGCGTTACGCATCATCGCCTCACACCGGGGGGCTCGGGGGGGTATGAGGGACTCTCCCGCCGAAGATGGGCGCGGCGGGGATACCCACTAATAAACCCGGCGGGGTGTTCTTGCGGGACCCCATAATGCCGGGGCAGCGGGTACGCCGAAGCACTCATCCACGCCCCTCACTGACAGGAGCACCCCTCCGCGGGTGGAAGAGGAGTTTCACCCCACCCTCTCAAGGGGTGCGCGGAAACGTGGGTCTTTGGTTGGGTCTAGGTGGCGAGTACGGGGGTACTCGAGACCCAGGTGGGGTAACTAGCCATAGCCGAAACACACCATAAGTAAAAACTGATTTACTGCTGCTAATATATTTTATCATAATATAGGACCCACAGTATTAAAAACGCAGTTAAACTGCATGTAATCCGGTCCCAAAAGTGCATGAACCCGAGTGAGCAGCAAAGTATTTATAGAAAACAAAAGGTTGGAAAGCCCCAAGCAATATTGTTTGCGTAATAAATCATAATTTCGTGTAAGTCATAACCATTGTTCTTTAATGAATAATTATTAATTAACTATTTATTCACAATACCTTACACTGAAGTGTTTAGCAGATACCGCCCACCTAAACCTTCAAAGTAGGAAAAATCTAAGTCATGTTTGTAAAGTCTAAACTGTGGCCTAGAAGTCGAACGTCCCGCTTATAAGTTTTTATGTATGGAACGCAATAAATAAATAAATAAATCCGAGGATCCTGGGCTTATAGCAATTTTCTCATTGCTTTTTATCGTATTTCGGAAGGCACGTTAATCTGTGATCCCGGTTGTTGCCCTTAGAATACCTATTGTAGAATATAAGGGCAGCCTGGACGATCTGAACTTTTAGCGTATAGAGAAAGAAACCTGTTCGGTTGGATTATGTATCTCCAAAAATAATTTCCTATAAACTTAGAGGTTATGGTTCCTGTAACTCTTACTATAATAATAATATCAAATAGAACAAACATCGGTGCAGTATTGAAGAGAATGCCTCAAGGAGGCGAATTCCCTTAATACCAGGCTAAAAACTGTGGCAATGTCATCGTAACCAGAGCTTATTAATATCACCACCTGACATATATATGTAGCGTCCGTGGCCCAGTGGTCATACGTCCGGCTTTTAATCCGGAGACCCTGGGTTCAAATCTCAGTGTGTGGCAAAAAGTTCGCCTGGACGCTACCGTGTTTCGGAAGGCACGCAAAACTGTGGGTTCCGGCTGTTTCCTATAAGATATGTAGGAGGCAGTCGTTAGGTCATGTTGCAGGCCCTGTAGTAATCTCGGCGACCTGAAACTGCAACATATAGGTTCACCACACAACCTTTAAAATTGTGATTTGACTCTGACAGTGTAAGTAGGGTAACCTGTTCTGTTGGAGTATAAACCCCAATTATTATTATTATTATTATTATATGGGCGGTTCCACAATTAAATTAGCACCGATCAGAAAAACGTATTCTTTGTAACCAACTCTCGGTTTCAGTTTAATGGAGCGCGATATCTATCTTAATTACTACAGTCTGTGACCTTCCATTATATTTTTTTTGGTGACAATATTTGCTGTCGACCCCACTCAACGCATCACAAACGGTAAATGAAAAAAACATAACAAATATTTTATAAAAAAATTAAGTACCGTTTAAACAAAAACTATGTTAGATATGTAATAATAATTTTATTTATCTAAAATTGCTGTTTGTAACGTATTGTAAAAGCAAATATTTTTGGCACTTTGCGCGAACATTTGTGCGAAGTAGTGCGTCGATTTTAGTGGAATGCCATATATTATTACTAGCTGTGCCGAGCGGTTTTACCCGTTGTACTATAGCCTATGTGTTATTCAAGGGTCTAAGCTATCTCAATATCAAATTTCAGCTCAATCGGTCCACCTGTTTAGGCGTGAAAGAGTAACAAACACATGCACGTACATAATACATTCTTACAAACTTTCGCGTTATTAGTAAGATTTGTAGAGTTTACATTTTGCTTTTTAAGGGTTTAGTACCTCGAGAAAAAAGCGAAACCCTTATAGATTCACTTGGTTGTCCATCTGTCTATCTTTCAGTCTGTCAGACATCCACATCCACATTCTAACAAACTTTCGTGTTTATAATATTAGTAAGATTGAGTTCAGAAATGTAGCGTCGTTTTGAATGGTTTCACTTACATAGGTAACAAAGAAGTAGGTATATCAGAAAATTATATCTTTGACCTCCCATTGACAGGTACATGGTTACCGCAGTCCTAAATAACATAGTTTATGGTTTCACCTAGGTAACAAAGAAGTAGGTATATCAGAAAATTATATCTTTGACCTCCCATTGACAGGTACATGGTTACCGCAGTCCTAAATAACATAGTTTATGGTTTCACCTAGGTAACAAAGAAGTAGGTATATCAGAAAATTATATCTTTGACCTCCCATTGACAGGTACATGGTTACCGCAGTCCTAAATAACATAGTTTATGGTTTCACATAGGTAACAAAGAAGTAGGTATATCAGAAAATTATATCTTTGACCTCCCATTGACAGGTACATGGTTACCGCAGTCCTAAATAACATTCCCCGTGCCGTTCCGGGACAGAATTGTTCGGCTGCATCTCCTCCCGCGCATGTCGTAAAAGTCGACTAAGGGACTAAAATTGACGTACAAAATCTTGAGATCTGTCATAATGATCATTCTAATTTGATATTCATTGGGGCCGCCTCTATAGTACCTACTCTAGGTGCTGCGTGCAACCAATGCGATTCGATGAGAAGGAAAACTCAAATCAAACCCTACAAATAAGTAGTTATATTGCATCCAAGCCTTCTGCCGGTTGTAGCGGCCCCCGTTCCACCGGACAACGGAGGGTAAGGACGAGAGAGGGCATCTGTGGTTGCGCGTCCACTTGTGCACTAAAAATGTTCCTGCGCAGATGACAGCTTCCGATATTGGACTCCGAGCTATCGAAAGTCCCATGGCGAGAGGCTGAAGTAGAGAGGTTCGGTTTGATGCAAGCCGGGTTTTGTCTGAAGCCTACACATGGGCGGCCCCGGGGGTGTTGTATGACACCGTGGTCGCTTCCGCTCTGCACTGGGGGGACAGAGTGGGTTCGGCAGCACCCGGGGTGTCAGAGCAGCCCTATTTAGGGATGGCACTGCTCTCCTTGCTTAGTCTTGGGAAGGGCTAGAAAAGGTGCCCTAAACAAACGCTCTCCCCAGCCTACACGGAAGGTAGTAGCCGCGGCTGCCTCCGCATCTTTCAATGCGTGGTCGAAGCAACAAAAATAAAAATAGCAATAATAAATATATAACAAAATCATCGGATATGACATTTGGCGCATGGAACGTTCGAACTCTTCTTGATCGCGATGATAATGCCTGTCCAGAGCGAAAGACTGCCATTGTAGCTCGAGAGTTTTCTCGGTATAATATAGATGTGGCTGCTCTCAGCGAAACACATCTTGCTGAGGAAGGGGAGCTGGTGGAGCATGGTGGTGGGTATACTTTCTTTTGGAAGGGACTCGCCTCGTCCGAGTCGCGACGTTCAGGCGTAGGTTTCGCTATCAAAAATAAGCTTGTTAAGCAGTTGCAAGAGTGTCCGGTGCACATCTCGGACCGCGTTACCACTCTTCGCCTTCATTTGGACAACGACAGTTTCCTTAATGTTGTTAGCGTCTATGCTCCCACGCTGGATAAGTCTGATGATATTAAGGAACGATTCTATGAGGAGTTAACCCACTGCATTCAGCTTGTACCTCCGAAAGAACATATTCTACTTTTGGGCGATTTCAATGCCAGAGTAGGACAAGATTTTTCTGCCTGGCCTAAAGTTTTAGGCAGGCACGGCGTAGGAAATATGAACGATAATGGTCAGTTGTTATTGAATTTTTGTGCTCAATTTCATCTAGCGATTACAAACACCATTTTTAGGCTTCCTGCCAAGCACAAAAATACATGGATGCACCCAAAATCCAAGCACTGGCATCTTATCGATTATGCTATCGTGCGACAAAGCGATGTTTCCCAAGTCCAAATAACCCGTGTCATGCGTGGTGCACACTGCTGGACTGATCATAAGCTTGTTGTCACCAAACTGCATCTCCGCCTCCGTCGTCCTAGTAGATGTGGCAGAACAAAGCCGAAGTGTTTAAACGTGGACAGACTCAAAGATCACAGTACGAGGGAGAAGTATGCTGAAGCTTTAGCCAATGTGCTGTCGCCTTCTTACGAAGGTAGTGAAGATGTAGAAGCTGATTGGGGGACATTGACAGCTCACATCCTAGACACCGCCACAGCTACTCTTGGTCCAAAACTCCGTAAGAACGAGGATTGGTTTGATGAGAATGATAATCTCCTCAAAGAGGCGATTGACAAACACCGTAATCTTCTCTGGAATCACAAGGGTGCGAATATTCATGGTGTTGCGGAGATTAAACGTAGTGATCTGGAGCTGCGAAAACTAGCCCGGGAAACCAAAGACAAGTGGTGGCAAGACAAGGCTCGCCGCATACAGCAACTCGCAGATACAAATCAGCTAGGGGAATTTTACTCGGAGGTTCGTAAACTAACTGGAACAAATATCCTCTCTAAAGTTCCGCTTAAGCCAGCTACTGGTGATGGTCTTCTCAAGAATAATGTAGAAGTATTAAAGCGGTGGGCGGAGTATTACAACACCTTGCTGAACGTAAACCGCCCGGTCAACTTGGAACATATTCATTTGATTCCTCAACTCCCAACTGATACCATGCTGGACGAGCCGCTGACGCGTGATGAAGTTATTTTTGCCATCAAACAACAACAGAATAAGCGTGCGGCTGGCATTGACCTTATACCAGGTGAATTACTAAAATACGGCGGTGAGGAATTGCATTCGGCAATATGGGAACTCTTTAATCTCATGTGGAAAGAAGAGAAAGTCCCACAAACCTTCAAAGTGTCGCGCATTAGGTCCCTATATAAGAACAAGGGTGATCGTTCCGATTGCAATTCCTACCGCGGTATATCCCTACTTTCTGTCCCTGGAAAAGTCTTTGCCAAAATTCTACTCAACCGCCTTGTGAAACTATCTGAAGAGTTGCTACCGGAGACACAGTTTGGCTTCCGACCTGATCGAGGCACCTGTGAGGCTATATTTTCAGTACGACAATTACAGGAAAAAAGCAGAGAGCAGGGTCAACATTTATATCTTTGTTTCGTCGATCTTGAAAAGGCCTTTGACAGTGTGCCTCGTGAAGCGCTCTGGGTCGTACTTGGAAAAGTGGGATGCACGGAGAAGTTCGTGAGACTTCTTAGACTCCTGCATGATGACATGATGTGCTGTGTTGCTGTTGACGGTGAGCAATCGGACTTCTTCCCCGTTACCTGTGGGGTGAAGCAAGGGTGTGTTCTAGCGCCCACTTTGTTCGCGTTGTACTTTGCAGTTGTAGTCAGGGAGGTCTTACAGACTTCTTCAGAGGGGGTTCGCATTCGTTTCCGAACCGACGGCAACCTTTTTAATCTGTCGAGACTTAAGGCCCGTACTAAAGTCTCTTACGAGACTGTCACAGAGATATTGTATGCAGACGATTTGTGTTTTGTGGCGGAATCCCCAGTTGCCCTGCAACAGCTCATATCCCATCTCGACGAGTCTTGCCGTAAGTACGGCCTGAAGATCAGTGTCAAGAAGACAGAGGTCATGTCCCTGGACATTGACGGTCATGAGGCACTGACCATTGAACTTGGCGAGGATGAATTGAAGCAGGTCAAAAAATTTCGATATCTGGGGAGCACGCTAACTTCTAATTGCGATCTTGATGGTGAGATCAACAGCAGAATCGCCGCTGCAGCTGCAGCTTTCGGTAAGCTAGATGCCAAGGTCTTCTGCTCACATGATTTGAAGCTAGCTACAAAGATCTCTGTGTACATGGCTATAGTGCTGCCGAACATCTTATACTCGGCGGAAACATGGACCGTATACTGCCGGCATATCCGCATGCTTGATCGTTTTCATCTCAGATGCCTACGGAAAATCCTTAAAATCCGATGGTATGATCGCGTGCGGAATACCGAAGTTCTGCGCAGAGCTAATGTGGGTGGGATTGAGTCTTATCTTATGAGGTGTCAACTTCGGTGGTGCGGACATGTGTCAAGGATGTCAGAACAGAGAGTAGCTAAGCATGTCTTTTACTCGGAACTTGAAGAGGGCAAGCGCAAGCATGGCGGTCAACTCCTCAGGTATAAGGACGTGCTTAAGAGACACATGAAGGTATGCAATATAGAACCATCGCAGTGGGAGACGCAGGCCGTCAATCGTCCGGAGTGGAGAAAAGTCGTTAAGAATAGTATCCACGACTTTGAATTGCGACGGTGTCGTGAACTCGACGCCAAGCGTGACGATTTGAAATCCCGACCACCAGCGGTTTTCAATTATAATTATGAAAATGGTGTGCTCACATGCCCGCTATGCGCGCGGATCTTCACAAAGAAGATTGGCTACATTAGCCACATACGCGCACACGAACGCCAACAGAGGAGTTGAAGTTGTCGCCATGGTCGAAATCGGCCGGACCAGATCATCATCAAATAACATACATAGTTTATGGTTTCACCTAGGTAACAAAGAAGTAGGTATATCAGAAAATTATATCTTTGACCTCCCATTGACAGGTACATGGTTACCGCAGTCCTAAATAACATAGTTTATGGTTTCACCTAGGTAACAAAGAAGTAGGTATATCAGAAAATTATATCTTTGACCTCCCATTGACAGGTACATGGTTACCGCAGTCCTAAATAACATAGTTTATGGTTTCACATAGGTAACAAAGAAGTAGGTATATCAGAAAATTATATCTTTGACCTCCCATTGACAGGTACATGGTTACCGCAGTCCTAAATAACATAGTTTATGGTTTCACATAGGTAACAAAGAAGTAGGTATATCAGAAAATTATATCTTTGACCTCCCATTGACAGGTACATGGTTACCGCAGTCCTAAATAACATAGTTTATGTTTTCACATAGGTAACAAAGAAGTAGGTATATCAGAAAATTATATCTTTGACCTCCCATTGACAGGTACATGGTTACCGCAGTCCTAAATAACATAGTTTATGGTTTCACATAGGTAACAAAGAAGTAGGTATATCAGAAAATTATATCTTTGACCTCCCATTGACAGGTACATGGTTACCGCAGTCCTAAATAACATAGTTTATGGTTTCACCTAGGTAACAAAGAAGTAGGTATATCAGAAAATTATATCTTTGACCTCCCATTGACAGGTACATGGTTACCGCAGTCCTAAATAACATAGTTTATGGTTTTACATAGGTAACAAAGAAGTAGGTATATCAGAAAATTATATCTTTGACCTCCCATTGACAGGTACATGGTTACCGCAGTCCTAAATAACATACATAGTTTATGGTTTCACCTAGGTAACAAAGAAGTAGGTATATCAGAAAATTATATCTTTGACCTCCCATTGACAGGTACATGGTTACCGCAGTCCTAAATAACATACATAGTTTATGGTTTCACCTAGGTAACAAAGAAGTAGGTATATCAGAAAATTATATCTTTGACCTCCCATTGACAGGTACATGGTTACCGCAGTCCTAAATAACATAGTTTATGGTTTCACCTAGGTAACAAAGAAGTAGGTATATCAGAAAATTATATCTTTGACCTCCCATTGACAGGTACATGGTTACCGCAGTCCTAAATAACATAGTTTATGGTTTCACCTAGGTAACAAAGAAGTAAGTATATCAGAAAATTACATCTTTGACCTCCCATTGACAGGTACATGGTTACCGCAGTCCTAAATAACATAGTTTATGGTTTCACCTAGGTAACAAAGAAGTAGGTATATCAGAAAATTATATCTTTGACCTCCCATTGACAGGTACATGGTTACCGCAGTCCTAAATAACATAGTTTATGGTTTCACCTAGGTAACAAAGAAGTAGGTATATCAGAAAATTATATCTTTGACCTCCCATTGACAGGTACATGGTTACCACAGTCCTAAATAACATAGTTTTTGGTTTCGTACGCATTGTGTGGTTAGGTTTGCCCAACGTGAAGTTTTATACAATTTTAGTATATGTGTTGTTTTATAGAGGTATTTATTCAGTATTTTAGGTATATCCCATCAAAAACACAAATTGTAATGAGAGCTAAGTTCAATATAAAACTGGCACCTTGTTTGTTCAACTACAAGAGGAGTGAGATCTAAATGGGTGCCAAGTTCAATAGTCAGTCCTGAAATGAACGCTACGCTTATGTGTCGGTATAAACAAATATTATATTATGTAGTATAAAATAAATAGGCCAAGCGCGAGTCGGGCCACGCACAATGTAGGGTTCCGTAGTTCTAGTAGATTGAATACACTGCACAACAGCATTTTGGATGATTTTTGACGACGATTTCAAATTTGTGACTGAAATTTCTGTACCAGCTCTAGTTAAAAAGATATGACACATATTATGTTGTTTTCGTAATAAAACGCTATAAATGTAGAGATCATCATCATCATCATCTCAGCCGTAAGACGTCCACTGCTGAACATAGGCCTCCCCTTTGGACTTCCATATGTACCGGTTGGAAGCGACCTGCATCCAGCGTCTTCCGGCGACCTTTATAAGGTCGTCTGTCCACCTTGTGGGTGGTCAATGTAGAGATGATCCTAATTAATTTAAGTTTAAGTTGAAAAACTCTTTATGTTATTTGATTTTCTTGCTGAAACTGAAGGCAGAGCTATTCTAAATGCTATTCTTATTCTAAGGGCTATTCTAAATGCTCTAACAATATTCAGCTATCATATGTGCGTTCCAGAAGCCTTGATAGCGTTACTTCATCGAACAAAAGTTCGGGTGGAATTGCTTGCCCAATTCTTCACTTAGTACCCCAAGATTGTCATGAATATAGTCTAGGTCCTAGGTGGTCGTGGAGAGAGTGTAATTTGATGGTTATGTCACATTCGAGCCTTTGAAAGTGACGCATTAGTTTTTGGATGTGTTGAGAAAAGTCCAAATAATTCTTACTTTACAAAAAAAAAATATAACCACCATTGGCCTAAAACAAAGTAAACCATTTTTAAATGAACACATTATGAGCCAGTTATGTTCCGCATACTTAATTTTTAATAAAATCAAAACAATAGTTTTATGTTTACACTAAGCAAAAATAAGTCATCGTGATGGTTCTCGAGTCCTTTCCACATTATAGCGGTTTCGTACCAAAATCTATTTATTTTCTAATTTGTCCACAAACGTAGATACTCAACACACGTTTTGCATAACTTTTGGGGAATCCAAGGCTTGTCGTTAATTTCCAGGGAGTATCCAAAGTAATTTTTGTAAGCCTAAATTATGAACGTTGTCACATTCAAACGGAATTCTTTGAGCATAATATTCTCCGCAAATAAAAAAAAATATATCCGGATCATTCACACAAGTAGCCTTGACCATGCTATATCAAATTATAATAAAAAAACTTAAGTTAGAAATTATGAGCTAAGTAATATGTAGTAATATGGTGATTTATTTGTGATAGCTATAACTCGTAAACAATACAACCATGAACAATTCGCTTGCGCGATCTAATTTTACTACTAGCGCCATCTAGTTATGCATTAATAAACTATAGGCTAGGTTAGCTTTAGGTATTCTTATTTTGCTGATTTTACCGAAACTAATAATTTTATCTTAACCGCTATAGTTTTCCTGGAAAGTTCATGGTTGAAAGCATACCTCAGATTTTTTTCAGAATTTTAAAGCTAGTAGTTCAGATTTTAGAGGGGGGGGACGCTCAATTTTTTTTTTAAACTTGAATATCTTTCAAACAGAACATGAAATCGAAAAAGTTTCTTAGCAAACCGTCCTTCATTTTAAAATACCTATTCAACGATACCCCACACGATGGTATCAGCCAGAAAAAAAAAATCATCCCCATCTTACGTGTACCGGAGGTAGCCTAAATTAATTAATTAAAAATTATTTTTTGTCACCGTTCTCTTACCCTAATTATTACTTACCTGTATACAAAATTACACTTTTCTAGGACTTATAGTTTCTCCGCAATGCCGCGGACAGACAGACGGACGGACGGACGGACGGACGGACGGACAAAGCGAAACTATAAGGGTTCCTTGTTGACTACGGAACCCAAAAATGAATATAAACTTACTAAAAAGAATACATTTGCGACGCTACTAAGTCAAATCCAGGTGTAACCAGTTAAAATAGGTTCTAGACAATACTAATTTTCATAATAATGCAAAGAATTAATTAATGATCGTAATTTTATTACCATTTAGCATTTTAATGTTTGCTTTAGATATGAAGATGATGCCTAGAGCTCCTAGGTTTTTTGTAATAGCTGAACACTATTATTGTAACCTACCACCTCTACTGCAAAAAAAAACCGAGCATTAATTTTTTTCTATGGCGGCTTTATTGCACTGAAACAATTTGTTACAGATAAGAATGGAAATGGAAAATTTTATCGGTAAGATGATTATTTAAATGACATTTAAAAATCTTAATTATTTAAACATTAAAAAAAAATACTTTTATTTATTTAATAGATATAATTATCTTTAAAATTTTAACATTTTATTTAATTATCTTACAGATAATTTCATTGGAAAAGGATAAAAACACAACTCTGACAAACTCTGAGCAGTGATGTGCAAACATTACTGTGCTTAGGTATAGGAGGGCACTGTAGCTAGTTAACGATATCTATAGCTAAGCTGAACAAGTGAAACTACTGGGCTGCAGAGTCTTAACGGTGTTGATGCAGTACACCTAGAATTTTACATCATTGTGAAATCCTGGGTAGTACTGTACTGAATATGGGCAGCGTTATCTCTTACCAACAGGAGTGCCTTGCTAGTCTTCTTACTTTTATGCATAAAGAAACAAATAAAAAAATTCAGACTCTGGTGCGGAATTCGTGCTGTTACTAATAGTATTTGTGTTACGTATTAGTATATTATGTACCTATTAATGTTTTATCTATTCTCACTCAATCATTCCATCTATATTTTCCAATAAGTTATTTCACAACTGCACAGATGCAGTGGACGTAATGCGCCAATTCGTCGCCCTTGACCGATTCTCACCACACTGCCATGTTACAAAGCTAGATTAATTTAACAAGCAAAAACTAATTAATGCGTATGCGTCACAAATGCCATCTAATCTAATAAATTCATCTCATTCTAAGTTTTTATTAAATAATGGTATGTTATGACGTCATACAACAGAGTATTCGTTTGTTATACCGTATCAAAAAATAAACAAATACTTTAGGACATTTCACACAGCGCTACTCAACCCCAAGCTAAGCAATTTAATGCTTGTGTCATGGTGGTTAGGATAACGGATATAATACTCAAATGATTTTCAAAGGAAAAAATCTAAAAGGAATTGGGATCGTCCGTAATCTTAAAGAATAGAGTCTTGAAGGGTTAGGAACGTAGTGGTAATACAAATAAAAGTTTAAGTTTCCAATGGGCGGTAGAGTCTAGAGAAATGTAATTAATAATTGTAAATAGGACTTGAAAAAGTGCTCTTTGCAAAATAAATGTGTCTTTTTCGCGCCGAAATCGATTGAGTTAAAAAAAAACTATTATATAATATTATGAAGACATAAAAACCCTTAATTACAGATTAATTCATTAATAAATATATGGAAGAATTAGTCGGGCTTCTTTGCGGTAACTTCCAAAAAAATATTATGTTAGTATTCAGTAGGCAAATTCAATTATAATTTGTTTTATAATTAAAATTATAATAATTTTAATTCAATAGGTTCAGACCTAAAAAGGTGTAATATTTTTGATAATATAAGTATAAGATTCCACTTGTTTATTTTTGTTAGAGTTTTTTAGTGTTATTAGAGCTTTCGCACTGATCCATTCAGAACTTGAAAGGCTGGCGTAGTTTTACAACATTTTGTATGGTAGCTTAGAGAGCTTTTCACGAAAGAGGTCCCGCGGAATTTAGCAGAACAAATTTAATTTTATCGATTGTTACTGGACTTCATATCCTAAATATGTTTTATTTGTTAGATAAAATAAATACCTATTTAATTAAGAAATTAAATAATAAATATGAGAAATTATGAGGAGTTAAAATGTTATGGATATTTTAACATTTAAAATGTGCTATAGTGGCGCCCCGCAAAAAGACAGAGATCCGATTTGTACGAAAACTGCTATATAATATTAATGCAAATCTCTTTATTTGTTGGATAACAAACATCCATACAATTACTTCTTAGGCTACTTGATAAGTACTTCTTTATAAGTACAAAGGCATTAATAGAATAATATTATTTTATGAGTACGAGAGTTAAATAACCTACTTTTGTGGTGAACACAAGCTTTGCACCTATTTCATACATATTCATAATCACGCCTGGTTCCCGTTGGGGTAGGCAGAGACTATTTTCCTCCACTTAGTACGATCCTGACACACCTCTTTCGCTTCCTCAATTTTCATCACATTCTTCATGCACGCTCGCCGGTTTTTGGTACTCTTGACCTGGCTTTTCCTTAGAACGACATTTATTTGGTCAAGGAAACCACCACCTATTTAATTCTAAGAAATAAATTAATTGTAATAAGGAATCTAGGAATGCAAATATACCTACCTAGTACCTATAGTACCTACCTAGTGTAGAAAAATATAGATACCTCAATCCAGCCAACCATATCACGTACTGCTTCATATTAGTGGCTAAAATAAAATATTTTCATGCCTGAAGTGCTAAATAAATAACACACAGAAAGGCGATTTCAATGATCTTAATAGGTTTTTATTTTATACACGTAGGAAAAGAACCCGAGATGTATAAGTAAAAAAAAAACAAATTTAAAAATATTGGATATAATATTATGAATTATGATATTATGACAACTTCGATTGGACAAGATTGTACATAAAATTCTTGAGTGTAATTTCTTTAAGAAACTGATGCTTAGACACCGTCATATTAGATACATTATAATGTTGAAGCAAACTTTAAGTAGTAATTAAAACCTAAGTAGTTTTAGATAATAAGACTTACTATTGGTAATCTCTAGGGTAGCGCAAAATTAATCATCAAAAGAAAATCGGATGATTAATTTTACGCCACCTTGTATAATAAATTAGTAGCTCCCGAGCTTACCTGAGATTACCCACAAAGCTACACATGTACGCGTGCACATATTCACACACATACAAGAACCAGGCTTCTATCCTTATCTATTTGATGTGTGAAGTATGTAGAATCACAGATCGAGACAATGCGCAGATTCCTCTACCGAGGGATATAAGCACGGAGCCTTCCTTCGCCGAGGCATTGTTTGAATTCACTTTGAACTTGTCACATTGAGTTATAGAAGTACTGGTATAATAGTTAATCATGGTGCTAAAGTACTTTTTATGGCTTGCGGCGCTCGTTATTAGTTGCCAGTCGACTTCAGGTAATTTACTGTTCTAGTAATATTATAAACTAGCTTTGTGGCTATTTACCTGTTAAAAAGTAGCCTATGTTATATCAGTGTCTAAGTTACCAAATTTTAGCTTCCTCGGTTCAGCTGTTTAGTCTTGAACTTTGAACAAATACACACACATCCATAGTTTTGCATTCATAATATTATTTATCCTGCGAAAGTTTATATGGATATACATATGTAGGTAAAAATGTATAGATATTTGTTACCCTTTCACGCACAAACGGCGTGACCAACGAGACTGGATTTTATCTCAATGTTCTACAAAATATTTGACTATCAATAACTTCAGGTATAACTGTACTAATTATGGGCAGCGTTATCTCTTACCACTAGGAGAGCGTCTTGCTCGTCTTCTTACTTCGTTGTATAAAAAAAAACTTCAATTTGAGACTCAAGTCTAGAGCTCAGTTTGGGCCTCTACGTCTTAACTCTGCTAGAAATGTTTTTCAGTTTATTACGGACTGTAAAACAATGTACTAACTTTTGGCATTAGTTAGATATGTGTAATATATTATATTATTATAATATATTTTTTTTAAATGTGGCATATATATTATTTTTATATTGATATTCTTTTTTTTTTTTTTTTTTAATTTATTTTGATCAGGACTTTGTCGCTGAGCGACCACATCGTCCCATAAGTCCGCAAAAACAAACAATATAATAATTATCTTATAATACACTTAAACAAATAATTATAAAGTAAATTTATGATTATACATATCGATTAATTTTTTCATGTTGTCTGAGGTGGGGTCGGCTAAAATACAATTAATAAAACCGACTTGTTTTAATTGATCGTCATCAAAATAAGTGGCTCTCAGCGCTTCGGTCTGGACACACTCCATCATAATGTGCTGTATATCTTCAGTCACTCCACACTCGTTGCAGTTTGGTGATGGGGATAGATTCATCAGAAATAGGAACTTATTTGATGGAATGTGTCCCGAGCGTAGTCTGAGAACTGCTTTTAAATCATTTCGATCCAGTGAGCTATTATCTATCCAAGGATATTTTGATACTTGCGGTTGGATGGTTCTAAACCAAATCCCTTTTTCGAGGGATCTTTGATCAAAATATTCCTGCCATAACTCTCTGCATCGATTTTGGACTATCCTAACCAGTTGTGAAGGAAGAGGTAATTCATTCAGTGGTGTTCCATCCTCACTGGCTTGTTTGGCTAGAAGGTCTACATCATCATTTTCTTTGAGCTCAATGTGGGATGGAATCCACTGAAAAGACACCTTCTTATTCTGTAATTGCAAGCTTAAAATTGTTTTCAAAATCCTGTAGGCGATCGGAATACCTCTCACATGAGAAGTGCAACGAGCCAAATGTTGTAATGAACTTTTGGAGTCCGTCAGAATGACGAATTTGTCGAAAGGTATTGAGTCAATATACGATAGGGCTTCAGCTATAGCTATTAACTCAATATGCATAATTGATAGATTTGAATCAATCCTAAGTTTCATATTACAGCCTTTATGTGGGTCTAAGAAAGCTGCACCACCAACACAGTTATCTTTCGAACCGTCTGTAAAGATCATATAGCAATTACCGTACGTTTCCTTTATATGACGACAGCAAATAGCTCTTAACTCATGACAACTAAATGAGCGTTTTGCGCGGTCAATGCCTGGTATCGAATCATGAATTATTTCAAACAAATTAATGTTACTAACCCACGTATCTAATGAATAAATTTCTAGTTGACTACTACTCTGGATAGGTATCGAGTCTAATGAGTTATGGGTTGCAATTAGTAAAGGGAGTTTTTTGTTATACCAATAGCGCGAATGACTCACCCTACTAAGATCTCTTACTAAATCCATAGTAGTGTTATTAATTAAAGATTTTAATTTAATCCAAAACTTCCCAGCCAAATATTCCCTACGGTATGCAAGTGGAGGGAGACAAAGATCATTCTCCATCACGTGAGTCGGAGTCGACCGGATGTAGCCGCCGATAACACGTAACGCCTGGTTTTGTATTCTGTCTAACTTTAATAAATTAGTTTTGCAGCTGTTATCATACATAAAAGAAGCGTAATCGATTCTACTACGGATAATAGATATATATAAACGTCTTAAATGTTTTTGATGAACGCCCCAACTTGACCCGGATAAAACTTTGAGTATATTTATAAATTTTGATACTTTAAAAATGATTTCATTAATGTGTTTGCCCCATCGAAGTGCTCCATCCAACCACAAACCCAAATACTTAACATGGTTGACCATTGGTAAAGATATATCATTAATCTTTAAATCTATCATTTTTCTACGAACCCCCTTTTGAAATATACAAAATTTACTTTTGCTTGTAGAAATCTCTAGTCCTAAATTACGTAGCAAATGGTACAATTCATGACAGGCAAATTCAAGTTCTATTACAGCAAGTTCCGCGTCTTCATCAGATATGTAAAGAACAAAATCATCCGCGTATTGCGAAACCTGTACGTCAGTTATTTTTCTACAAATGTCGATAGTTGCAACGTTAAAAAGGAGGGGGGATAAAGGGTCTCCTTGAGCTAAACCACGCCCTGTAGATCTTACTAGGTTACAATTTTCGACATTCATGTTTAACTGCCTATTTTGTAGATAAGTCCAAAGATATATGCATATTTTAGAACCAACGCCCAATCGATCTAGAATAGTTAATAAACAGCTGACATCAACATTGTTATATGCGCTATCTATGTCGATAAAACAGGCCGCCGTTACACAATTGTTGGATAAACTTATTTGTATGTGAGATACAAGACGAGTGAGATTGTCAAAGCCTGATCGTCCCTTCCGAAATCCAATCATATCATCAGAAAAAAAATGGTTCTTTTCGAGATACCAGTCCAGTCTCTTATTCAAAATTGTATGGAATATCTTACAAAGGCAGGATATAAGTGAAATAGGCCGTAAAGAAGACGGTGAGTTTGAATCTCTGCCCGGTTTAGGTATTGGTACTAATTTAATTTGTCGCCACTGTATAGGAACAAAACCAGAATTTAAAAATAAATTGTATAGCTTTACTAATAGTTGCTTGCCTACTATTGGCAGATATTTAAGCATTGAAAATGAGATTTCATCACAGCCTGGCGCGGTATCTGATTTTTTAAGGCAATTTTCAACTTCTTGTATCGTTATTTCTGACTCTAAACTGGCATTAATTGATGAAAAGTGTGGTTGTGGGGGGCAAACATAGTCTGGAGTTAGATCATTAAGGAGTCGCTCCGCTTTGTCCTTATCAACGCAATGATTAGCTGTATTCGAACGATGGCCCTTAACCCATCTCATTTTGCGCCACATGTCAGACGACGAGGTCGTTGTATCTATGGAATCACAGAAACCGTTCCACGACTTACACCTGGCTAGCCTTATCGCTCTCTGAGCGTCACTAATTTTAATTTTTAAATTATTTAAATTAACTGCAGACGGACACCTTCTCAACTCGGCTAAAGCAAGGCGACGCTCGGCTACCGCTTTAGATAGCTCGGGGCTCCAATATGCCCTGGGCGTAAATTTACTACATATATGTCGTGGGATTTTTATATATGGGATAAATATATTAGCAGAAGTTTGTATGGCGTGTTCAAATATATTATAGAAGTCTTGAGGATCAGGCGGAACTATAATATTATTTAAAGAATTTTCTAAATATGACGTATACGCTAACCAATCACTTTTCTTAAAATTTCTTTTCTTACTTATGTTTCTATTAATATTTACTAAAATTGAGATTTTAATTATTAAATGGTCACTGCCGAGAGTTTCATTGCACACTTTCCAAATAAATAATGTCGCTAAATCGGTAGATACAAAAGAGACGTCAGGTGCGGATTGTTGCAACATTCCGTTCACTAATCGAACTCTTGTCGGATCACCGTTATTCAGGTATATAAAATTATGTTCCAGAATAGAATCAAAAATTTGCTTGCCTCTTTGATCTGTTTTTAGGGACCAGCCTATATAATGTGCATTGAAGTCACCTAATATAATAGATTTGTTACTAACAAGAGAAAAAACATTGTCCCAGTCGCTCTGTATTGTGTGGACGGTAGAAGGACAATAGACCGCGATAACGTTTTCAATGTGTGAACAATTAAGTAATTTCACGTGTAACAGTTCTATGCCTACATTAGATAAAGTTGAAAATGCAGCGACACTTCTCACTGATCTGTGGGTCAGGATGGCCACGCCCCCGTACCCGTCTGAACGGTCTAATCTATATGTGTTATAGCCATTAATGTTAAAATAACTATCAGGCTCGAGCCATGTTTCGCTTAACACCGCGATGTGGACCTTTTCTGACACAAGTTGTGATTCCAGCGATACGGACTTTGGACGCAGACTTTGACAATTCCACTGTATAATATTAATATTAATTAGGGAGCTATTATTATCCATAATTAGACATAATGTTTGAAAAGGAGCCAGCAGAGATCATTCTTATTACATTAGGTATAAACCAATCTGCACAAATTTTAATCGCCTGTTGTATTTTAACTTCAAACCTATCCCTGCTGACTACGATCTGATATAGTTTCATTATAAGACGAACAAAACTTAAGTCCTTCATATCATCACCATCACTATCACCTTCACCAACACCATCACCTTGTGTATTGTCATCCGAACACTCTGTTTTTTTATTGGGATTATTTTCGGTTGAACAAGTAGCCGCGGAGCGAAGGGGGGCCTTACGTCGCAGGCACGGCCTTAGGGCAGGGGCGGGGGGGTCTTGCTGGCTGTTATCGGTTTCCAAGCTGCACGCTGTATCCATTGATTCAATGGCGGGTGCAGGGTCGGAGGGGGCAGGGGTAGGAACGCTCCGGTTATTTTGTATACTACGTTCCTGCAATGTCTTGCCTAGATTTTGGGTCGAAGACTGGCTCGGAGACTGGGTTTGAAACAGCTGGGACATCAGACGTTCATTTTCAAGTGGTTTTTTGAGTTGATAGTTTACCCCTGCAACCGCAGGGAATTCGCGCGCCGATCTTAATTCTAAGATTGGGGATTTTGGGGTCTCCGTTGGATCTTTTGGCAAGACATATTCGGACTGTGCTTTCCTATAAATGCAGTTTGTTTCTGCCATTAATTCTCTGATCCGTCTTTCTTTCTTGAACATGGGACATATTTTCTGGAGTGCCATGTGATTTCCCGTACAATTAACGCAGGTATAATATGTAGCCTCACAATTTTCATGGTTTCCACTGCACTTAGGACACACTACTTTCTTTGCAGGGCACGTCTTGCGAGTGTGACCAAACTTCCAGCATCGCGAACATTGAGTCACAGGAAATATATATTGTTCAACCTTCACCTTTAAGTTATATATATAAACATACTCAGGCAGCTTAGGTCCTCTAAATCCCACCCGCACCGTTTCACTTATTATCCAACTCTTCTGATCGTTGCTACTATCTTTAAGCGAATCCTTGGCCGAGTCCAGGGAAGTACCCTTCGACGGGACCCTGGGCGAATCACTTGTGGGGTCATAGTCATGGTTCCGTTTACTCAGCCTTTTTACGGAAGCAATCTCAATATCGCTCGAAATACCTTTTAACATTTCTTCTTCTGAAAGGTCCATTTCGATGTTTTTAATAAGACCATACGACATCCCTACTTCGGTAGTCCTTTGGCTCCTCCATCCTAAGTCAAATAAAGGCCTGCACTTAATGAACTCATAAGCATCGTTGCCGCTGTCAAATGAAATTAATACTTTATAAGGCTGTACGTACTTCACCTTGTTTATGCCTTTAATGTTGTTGTCTCTTAATAATCGAGCTAATGCGAACTGTTTCGGTATCGGATTCGAGGTGCTCACAACTGAAACTACTATATTTTTCTCAGCGACGGGGCTCGATCTACGGACCACCTTATTTTTTTTTGTGACTGCGTTCCATTCTTCTTCTGATGAAGACTCTTCTCTAGTTCTCTTCAATGTAATATCTTCCGTCTCCATGTCTGGTTGTGTCATTTCTCGGCGTTCTATAGGTCTTTCTTTGTCTTGCCTTACAATTTCCTCTTGGCTTTCCTCATTCTCCGTACACAGCAACTCCTCTTCAATCATATCGGCTATACCAAACAAATCACATATTGATATTCAAATTGAGCTATAATACGAGTTTTATATGGCAAACATACCTGAAAAAAAATTCAATTAAATAAATATCAAATAGCAAAACAATTCCCGAAATAATTTAAGAGTTAAAGGCATTTTTAGGGTTCCGTACCTCAAAAGGAAAAAACGGAACCCTTATAGGATCACTTTGTTGTCCGTCCGTCCGTCCGTCCGTCTGTCTGTCTGTCTGTCTGTCAAGACCCTTTTTCTCAGGAACACGTGGAGGTAACAAGCTGAAATTTATAGGAAATACTAAGGTCCATTGCCTCTTAGAGCTGTGAAAATTTCAAACTTCTAGGCCAACGCAATCAAAAGATATAGTCGAATATGTCGCAAATTTCAGCAAATTTTCGACATTACCAAATAAATCAAAACCTACGGGGCACTTCCCGTGAACTCAGAATCATGAAATTTGGCACGAAGCAATTCCTTAAATCACAGATAAAGGAAAAATTGCGAAAACTATACATTTTTATTTGCATCATATGAAAAAAATATTTTGAATAATTTTATACCTACTACCCCTTTTCTCATGAACGCGTTAACGTATTAAATTGAAATTCATACCAAATACTCAAATCTATAATACCTTTAAACTGTAATAAAATCAAACCTCTATGTCAACGCATTCAAAAGAAACAGCAATTTTAGTGGCAATTTTAAACTCGCAACTACTCTCAAAAAATCAAAACCTACAGGGTACTTCCCGTGAACTTAGAATCTTGAAATTTGGCACAAAGCAACTCCTTAGAGCACAGATAAAGGAAAAATTGCGAATACTGTAAATTTTTTGTTACATCATATAAAAATTATTTTTAATAATTTCATACTTACTACCTTATTTCTCATGAACGCGTGCAGGTATTAAACTGAAATTCATATCAAATACTAAAGTCTATAATACCTTTAAACTGTAATAAAATCAAACCTCTGTCTCAACGCATTCGAAAGAAACAGCAATTTTAGCCGCATTTTTATACTCGCGACTACTCTCAAGGGAATTAAAACCTACAGGATACTTGCCGTTAACTCAGAATCTTGAAATTTAATACGCAGCAACGTCTTAAATCAAAGGCACAGGAAAAATTGCGAAAATTGTAAATTTTTTGTTATATCATATAAAAAAATATTTTTAATAATTTTATATTTACTACCCCTTTCCTCAAGAACGCGCACAGGTATTAAATTGAATTTCTTATCAAATACTCAGCTTTATAATAACTTTAAGCTGTAAAAAAATCAAACATCTATGTCAACGCAATCAAAAGAAACAGCAATTTTAGCCGCATATTTTCAAACTCACATGTACTCGCAAGGGATTCAAAACCTACAGTATATAATATTATACCCACTTTTCCTTAGGGTTCCGTAGAAACCCGTAGGTTTGTACGGAACCCTCGGTGCTCGAGTCCTACTCGTACTTGACCGGTTTTTTTATAATATAAGCCAAGTTCTTAACTAAGAATTAATTATAATATACATCAGATATATTTAAATGAATTTAAACCTAAACTTCCTAGATCTAAATATAGCAAACAATTCTACCAAGAAATCAAATACATAAAGTTAAATAATACAATTACGAATAAAAGCATGGCATAACAAATCACTAAGTTGGAAATTACTGTATCATTTCCGATGACATTACAACTATATAATAAACCTTATCAGGATCCGTAATAAAATACTATGCTGGTCATACGAGTACATATACTTTTTACCTCTTTTTTGTGATATACAAAAAACTACGGTTCTACGTAGTAATAGTGTACATTTTTACTCATTGTTTATTTGATATGGCATTTTTTTTACTTTTCACGTGTTTTCCAAAACAATCGATTCAAAACCATTTTTTTTTAATTTACTTACGTTTAGTTCAACTTAGGACACAGTGCAAAAAATAACCCTGTATAGTTTTTAAATTTTCATTTGTTTTCCAGCTCCCTTCATCAAGCCATGCAAAGTGGGTGACAACGAGTGCATAGCAGCATCAGCCCAGGCCGCCATACCCTTCATGGCTCCAGGGATCCCGGAGCTGGGCGTCAAGTCCTTGGATCCCATGCTGTTGGAATACGTGAAGGCTAACCAGGGAGGCTTGGGACTGTTCATCACTAATACCACCGTGGACGGCATGAGGCATTGTAAAATTGAGGGGATCAAGTAAGTGACATCTATACCATGTCTACTATATACCATCTAAATATATCATTATATACCATCAAAAACATGTAAAAACACAAGTCTCGCTGCTCAATTCTGCTACCGTAAAAAGTTGTGACATGTCCATGTAAGAGAGTCGATTAATTTATTTTAAAAAAATATTTTGTATAAATAAAAAGTTTGAAACATGAAATCACATTGTTTCTCGCAAGTCATAAATCTTAGCTAAGTAGATATATTAAAAGTTTGTTTGGTGGGATTGCACCTAGAATTTAGAATGATTAAATGTTGAATATAGATAAGGTTCCTTTACTACTTAGACAAGTAATAAGATAGATTTTTTAAATTCCTCCCCTGAGTTAGAGAATGGTTGTTTTTATGGACAAAAATGTGTGAGAACTTTTTTTTGAGATACCATGAAATTAAAATAATTCAAACACGTGGTTCAGTTTTTTCAAAATTCAACCTAAAAGCGCGTTAAATAGGAATTAATAGTTTCAACAGAGAAGACTTTATTCGTAAAATGATAAAGATTACAGCATAACAGAGGTTGACCCTCAAAGAGTGATATATTGTATCATGTCAAACATACAAGCAAGTATGTTTGAGATGACGTACTCCGCGGTTTGCAGGTACATCGAGACATGCGTCACAAGTCACACAGTCACACACAATTATTGTAGTGTAACCACTAACCTACCTGTTATTGTTGTGATTGATCTTTAAACTTTGTCGTATAAATTATCTCTATTATGCTGTGTCTGGAAAATACATTGGTTCAAAACAGATCGTTATACAAGTGAATTTAAGCGTATTTCTATGCAGTTTCATATCCCTACAAAAATAAAAAATAATTTGGTTTAGTACTAGATTTCATCATCATCATCATCATCAGCTTACGTTCGTCCACTTCTGGACATAGGCCCCTCAAAAAACTCATAATTCATTTATTCAAATAGGCTACAACTAGTGTACCTAGAGGTTTTAACTGCTACTTAAGTACCTAATTTCTTATTACACACACACTCGCACATCTCTCTTCCTTCGAATTTATAATATTAGAGGTATTGTAGAAAAAAGGCAGCTAAGGAAGACGCAAGTTTAATCCTCTGTAGAATTACACGCAGAGCAGATGATCTTTACATCGCTATATTTTATGTTCCAGGGACGACCAGGCCAAATCTAGATTCACGTTGATAATCAAGTGCACAGTTAAGCTCCAGGGTGATTATAAACTGGACGGGAGCATACTGCTTCTGCCGGTCCAGGGCGAAGGAAGGCACGAAATCGATATCAGTGAGTATTTTGCAATTTTAGGACTGAAATCAAGATAGGTGTTATGTTTCTACTCAAATGAAGGAAGAAAATGTACTGAACGGAACATCATGAAAAGCAATAAGAAGACATTCATACTTTTAGACAAATTATTATGTTGCTACTCGGATCTTACTTTCAGAAAGAAGAACTGTACTACCCTTGAACTGTATCTCCTTTTTGTTGTGTGTTACCTTCGCATTCGTTGTCGTACGCCCGGGTTATAATCCAGAAACCCTGAGTTCAAATCCCAGCATCTTCTGTATTGTAAAACCCTCCCATAGTTAACATTTTTACCAGCGGAAGACCCGCGTAGGTCAATTCAGATCTACATAATATGCTAAGCTGGTACCTTCTTCGGCAGAATGTAATTTTTCTCTAAAAATATTTATACTATGTTGTTTATCTTATGCTTTGTATATTATTTTCATCTTGTGTGGAAGTAAATTTATTTCTATTCTATTTTTTGTTTGAACAATGTCAAATTAAACCCTTACAGTATTAAATTATTAATATGTATTGATTTTAATGCAGGTGTTTTACCTGCATTAAAATCTCCCATTTCCTTAAAATCTGCCTAAATAAGGAAGCCTATTTTTGATTGAAACCTCGCCACTACATTTTGGTAGTAAACAATTGCCACAATTTACCTTATTTACAATTTTTATGTGAACTCATAAACCCTTAAACGAAGCAAGGACGAGGTAAGCTTGAGGGTCACGGTTAAATGACTAAAACTAGGTAGGCTCTATTTCCTGGTTCCTTAAGAGCCTTAGCGACAAGTAGGTACAATCGCTAGTCATTGAACCTTGGCAGCAGTTGCCTGTGTCTTAATTCCATTTAATATTTTTTTAAAGATTCCGACAAATTCTCGACACCTTTTTTAAAGACCATATTCCAATCCATTAGAATGAATTAATTAGGTTATGCAACAAGTGAAATTTAAAAAAAACTACAATTGTTACGATTAAGACGAATCAAACGAGCTCAAACTCGATGGGCTGGTCATGCGTCATGCGATTTATAAATGCATGCAAAATTTCAGCTCAATTGGAAACCGGGAAGTGGAAAACTTATAATTTGATTACAGGCAGACAAATAACGAACAGTAAATAAAAGCACGAAAAAATAAATACTTTAAAACTGGTTGTTCACTATTATTTTTGGGAATCTCGATCTAACAATGCCTAATGTTGGTTCTTAGTATATAAAACTATACAACCCAATTATCTTTTCAGAGGAAATCGTGATCAAGGTAGTGACCGACCTGGACACAGTAAAGGGCGAAGATGGGAAGGACCACCGCCACCTCAAGAACTGGAAGCACACCTTCCTAACCAAGGGAGGAGCTCACTTTAGCTTCATGAACTTATTCAACGGAAACAAGGTGCTAGGTAAGCATCTATGCATTTTTATATTGGTGGTAGGCTTCCACCCACTGGACAATATCGTATGACCAAACGACCATTGATTTTTGAATTTATTTATTTAATAAATCATCTAAAGCTAATACAAGCCAGCGCTTAATAAATAGATTGTATTTTTAGGCTGACAGCGCCTTACATGTTCTCAATATTGCTTCCAACCAGGTTGTCTGTAAGAGATTGCTCTATGCGATAAGACCGCCGATTGTATACCTTTAGCTTTATGTGTTTTGTCCACTTATAAAACAATTTATTGTAACCAGGTTTGCATTATAGAGTTATTGTATTGTATTTCAGCGGCTCCCGTGACAGAGTTCGTGAATAGCAACTGGGCTGAGGTGATGAAGGAGGTGGCCGCTCCGATCGTATACGCCATCGTCGAGAAGGTTGTCGCGGCTGTCCAGCAACTGTACAAAGTCGTGCCTCTTGAAGACCTAGTCTTAAACTAGATCTTGTTTGGATTCGACCGGTTTGGGCTATCTGGGAAAGTTAAGGTCATGGCACTCTGTACGCCGCGCCGTCTGCTTTTTGATTCTGTGATATATATTATAAGACGTACTGTTAAGACGCTTTATAGACAAAGCTTATAATGTAGCAACTAGCACTGGCAGCTAGCTGTAACATTTATCTTAATACCATAGCTTCAAAAATTATTAACTGCACTAGGGTAAAGGGTTCGATAAAAATCACAACATACCTCTAGCGGGGGTGAAATAAGATATTTCTACGTTTTATTACGTGAGCACAGCCGGCAGCCGTGTCGTATTTGTAAAAGATATTTCTCTATATGTTTGTTTTCTACAAGTTTTGTATAACATGGACAACCTTAAGAAATGCTTTTTAACTTTGCTGTACTATGTCTCTAAAGCGCCAGCTCCACATTTTGTGTCGCAGTGGTAAAATCTCAAACAGTACAAAAGAGAATTTTACATTGCATGTGCATATTTATGTTTGTCGGCTAATTGTCAATTTATTACCTTTTCGAAATAGAGCGATTCTGCAATACATTCGATCCGATTACAATCCCAATCCGTGATTCGGATAACAAACCTACTAATTGTGGAACCGTTCTTAGCCAATAGCTTCTTATCTGGTCTGAGCCAATCTGAGTTATGGTCATTATGGTGTATCAATGATGGAATATGAGGGTACCTGAATGAATTTATGGTCTATTGATTACTGATGGCATAGCAATTTAATTATGTGCAAATGAAATAAACAATAAAACTTATTTAAAAAAAAATTACCTATGTTTTTTTATTTATACCTATGATTGTGGATGTACTCAGAAGAATCGTGTCTTCTTGAAACCAGAATGACATATAACACATACATTATATATTCACGCCTGGTTCCTGGTTGGGGTAGGCAGAGACTATTTCCCTTCACTGTCTTGACACACCTCTTTTGCTCCCTTAACTATCAACACGTTCTTCATACACGCTCAACGGTTCTAGGTTCTCTTGACCTGGCCTTTCCTTAAAACACAATAAAAAAGGGCATAAAATGACGAGTTGCGAAATCCGCTGTGGTGTGCCGGTTTTCGCATACCCATGCGGCTTTCGCTACCTCAGGCGGTTGCGAATATTGCCCAGGTTTGAAGAGGAGGTCTTTATTCTTTTTTAGGAATTAACCAATAATTAATTTATCAGATACATGACAGCAGACTTAATTTAAATAATAATAATAACTGTCGGTGGACAAGGACGTGTTAGATTTCTTATAATTGATTAATAACCGTATCATAGTTCAATAATATTAGCATAATATTATAAACATATATTATGTGTAATAATAGGTGTACAGTCGAGTTCAAATACATTAACTTAGCTATGTGTTTAAATATTGAGACCGATTGAAAACTCAATAAAAAGTGCCTCGTACATCTGAAAAGAAAGCTTTCTAAAAACTATTTTATTAGATTTTAGAAGACGAATGACACATACTCCTTGTTCTCTTTTCTTTTGTTTACATGATGTTAAGCGAGATGTCGGGTCTTTGGCCCAACCGAACATTACAATTTTACCTCATTGTGTAATCCTTGGAAGCTCTGTTCTGAACATGGGCGTTATCTCTTACCATCAGGAGAACGTCTTACTCGACTACTTACCTCATTGCATAAAAAATATTTACAACTGGATTGTACTTATTAAGGAAAATAATAGTAAAGTTTACACAACTTATTGGCCATGTAGAGCGTTGAGCATAAAACCAACTCGAAGGTCATAGTTTATGTTTGTCCATGAATATATATGGGTAAATCCTGAGATCGGGCGTATTTAAGTGATTTCCGTGGCAGATTTTAAATCAAAGTATTATTGCATTTTACATGTAAAACATCCAATTTCCAATAATTATAAGCACATCAATCAAATAGGCATCATTATAACTTGTTTTGTTCAGAAGATATTTAAATTTAAATTTTTGGTGCCACGGGAATCAATAAAGTGTGGCATGGGAATCAAAATTAAAACTATTTTGTTTGAATTCTATGTTATTATTTAAATATTGACCTCTACATACTAATCATATAAAATAGAAATGATTAAAAACGGTGATCCAAACAGATATACACCAAACATAAAGTATTAAAAAGGTCTATATTGGCTCTCTATATAATAATCATGTAAACTAAATAAAATCAACGTATTGCAGTCTTAAACAATGTAAAAATATTGAATATATAGTCCTAGAATATTAGATTAAGTTCTCAGTCACAGTCACTGACAGGATTCACTCCAGAAGCTGTCATCAGATTGTACATTTATCATTAGTTAGGTTAATCTGGACTGAAAGTTGCAGTCAGCCCATAGTTTCGTTTTATTTTTTCATCATACATCATCTCAGCCATAAGACGTCTACTGCTAAACATAAACCTCCCCTTTAGACCTCCATATATAACACCGGTGTTGGAAGCGACCTGCTTCAAGCGTCTTTCAGCAACCTAAATAAGGTCGTCTGCCACACTTGTGGGTAGACGTTCTACGCTGTGTTTGCTTGCCTGTAGTAGCCACTTGAACACTTTTCGACCCCATCAGCCATTCGCTCTACGTGCTATGTGGCCTGCCCATTACCACTTCAGCTTCCTGATCCGCGGAGATATGTCAGTTACTTTGGTTCATCTTCTCATTCCTGATTCGATCACGTAGAGAAACCCCGAGTATAGCCCTCTCCATAGCTCGCTGAGCGACTTTTTAATGTGGGGATATAATGGTGCCGCATAAGCCAGAGCGGCTGTCTACTATAGTACAATATAAAAAAATCTGATGTATACAATATAAAAAAAATATCTGAAATAATTAAATATACAAATATAAACTGTCAAAATCACTTCCATACCTGCGGCTTCGCTGTAGTTGGGTAAAAAGTGAAAGAATGCGCAAGAAAACTCAGGGGAAAATTGATCACCGTGGTAAAATGCCATGAGAATCAATACCATGGAAATCAAAATTGTATAGTTTTTTGTCAATATTTTTAAATACCATAATTAAAGACCAAAATTAATAAAATATATGATAAACAATACCCTTTTCCTAACTGCACACCCTAGTCAAAAAACCGTAATGGATAAAAAAATATTTTTAAACATGGAAAAGGTAATCAATGATCTAGTGAACCAAAACCACGGTAATCAATTTCTCACCTTCGTAAATCCAGTTTATAACAACGAGAGGAGGAGCCTCTCTTCACTATGTTTAGAGCGCAATCGAAGTTAGCCAATAGCGTGCGTACAAGCTTCTAAGTATTGTGGTTTGTGAAATGTGGGTAGTTATGTCGCGCGCCATGGGAATCACTTTTTGTCCGGGGACAAACCTAAATTTGTTATTTTTTCTAAAACTACGCTGAGTACAGCCTTCGCGTATTTTTTTGATCATATAACAGTTCACCCTTTACAGCTTTGATCACAGGAATTAATTAAATTCCTTTTATAAATTAGTGTAAAAAATATATTTTGTTCCGAAAATGTGTAAGGGACAGCCCACGGTAATCAAATTTCAGGGCTTTTACATTTTTTTTTAGATACTTGCAGCTAAATATAACCTGATGTCTATCATGCATTAAGTAGATTGAACCTTAGACTAACAGGAAAAAAATACCTTTGGGTAGAATTTTTATGTTACGGGTAGTTTATTCCCCCAGACACGTAAAATTTTGACTCTCAGGAATCACCCATATTCGCACATTGGCTATTTTAGTTCAGTAAATACATTTAGGGGATTCCTGGTGCTAATTTTCAATCAAACATTTTAAGACGTTGACAAGTTTAAAAATATAAAATCTATTTATATAAAAGGCAATTTTTATAAAGTGGAGATCTACTCGCTCAGGGTCGTTCCTGGTGCAAAGAATGTCCATCGCCATACAACGTGGAAACGCAGCAAGTGTTATGGGCACCTTTCCACCGGGAACTGTTCGGGGCGGTCTTTTTGATGACTTTAGTCACTGAAACGACGACATTTTTCAAAGAACTTGTCTAAAATTGTATTCTATGATTTTTTGAGAAATTCTGCAATTTAGGTTCAATGTATTAATAAAAGTTTCCGAAATTTGTTAACTTATGATTAATAAGACTTGTGGTAAATTAGATTTAATTTGATTAGGTAGGTAACTATTATTATAAAATAATATTTTGATATTTTGTCCACGTAATGAGATAAAAAAATATAAATAATTATACAGGGCTATTTTTTATAATTATTTGAACTTGTCACCTCGATTTTTCGAAAAAAAAAAATCTCGTAAACCGTAAAAGTTCAAACATAATATATGTTTCGCGAAAATTTACTAGCTCCAAACATCCCCAATAAGGCCCTATTCATCAATGTACCGAATAACCAAAAACCCTGTTTATACAGGAAATACACGGAATATTACTATTTTTAGCAGAAATTATTATTAAAATACCATACACAGCCTACTAAATACATAAGTATTAATTATATTCTATTGTAGAGGTAATTAAGGTTCAATCAAGAGTTTTCTATTCAAATCTAATATTTATTTTCTTATACTTAAAAATATTATTGATTTAGATGAAACAGGTTCTATGACTGCACAAACAAATTATTTAGTAGGCTGTGTATGGTATTTTAATAATAATTTCTGCTAAAAATAGTAATATTCCGAATATTCGTCATCATTGCAAAATTATGTATATGTCCTTGCGTCGTTTCCTCAAAGTTGGGACGTGACGTCACGGATTCACCTTCTTGACTATCTTTCGTCATTTACTTTTGTTGCAAAATCTCTAGGTATGTATTTTTCTTTAGAGGTTTAGTGTCGAAAACAATGATTTTTAGGCTGATGCCTAAACGTGTCGCCACAACAACTGTAGTCTATGTGTAAACATTTGTACCTCTATTCGTATAGGTCCTAAATAAATATTATTATTCATATTATAGGCTAGCCTTTGACACGATCACGCGTGATGATAAGCGACGGCCATAGATGGTAGCAGACTAACTTAAAAGGCGGGATAAATCCGTTCCTGGCTTCACAGAACATCATGCCAGAGCACTGTCACTAATAACCGCTTGGCGACACGACTTTGTCCAGTTGGTGGTAACTAACCACGGTCAAAGGTATTTTTATTCTTCCTTTTTTATTTCATTTAGTGATGTAGAGATTAGAGATTTGTTTTTATTTGGTTCACCAAACTGGACAATACACTGAGCATGTTTAATTAACAATAGTCTAAGCTTAGGGAATACAAGTGTATGCCCTTCTCGAGGCGGACACAGCATACATAAAAAATATAATAATAAATCGAATTTTATACATTACATAAAATTTAGGTTTAAATTATTATTGATACATAGTTAAATTTATATTTGGTGAAAATTGGAAACAGTACATAGTAATAATAATGAAATTTTGAAATAAACGTTGAAAATTTAGACAGAAATTAAGTAATCTATAATTGAATTGTCTTAAAAATTGGGTACAAATTTGGGTTGAAATTGTCGAATCAAATATGTTTTGAAAGAGTTGGTTGAAGTGCCAAAGATGTCAACTGTATGACAAATTTTGTTGAAGTTTTCACACATACGAAACAGAAGAATGCCGAGCATAGATAGAGAGATAAAATAAATCTCTGACATCGTGGAACGTACTGACCTATAATGTAGTATATAGTTGTGGCTAAAACCTTATCCTGAAGCCGTTGTTTAGGGGATGGTGGCCAGGAAAATTACTAGGCTAAGGAGACTTATAGCTCCTTATTTTTTGACTTACGGCTTATATCTCCTTTTTAGGATTACGTGATATTTTTACTAACTACACTCCTACTTAATTTTATATTTTGTTAAGCTCGTATCTGTATAGAATTAGTATTTTAAAACAACTTATTAGTTGAAAAAAAAAATTAAAATAAAAATTACATTAAAAAATAAAAAAATACATTTGCCGAAATGTAAATTATGGGTGATTAATCCGAACTTAACAATACTTTTTTGTAAAATAGGTTTTCATGTAGGTGGCAAATGTTTTAATAAGCATAAAGATCTTTAAACCTAAACCTAACTACCCCACACAAAAACTAAAGCTCCAGCGATTCTTTGTCATTTTTAAACACATATCATTGGTAGGTATTTGAAGATTAAGCACTTAATCACTTAGCACTTTCAGGATAAAGATTATCTCCTGTTCGAATATTGACCAATTATATATTGACGACATTCTGTGACGTCCGTTAAGGGTGATGTCCACTACACCTAATCATATTATTTATTAAGCATAATATTACTAATATTATAAACGTGAAAGTTTGTAAGAATGGATGTCAGAATGTCTGGATGTATATTTGTTACTCTTTCACGCTTAAACGAGTGGACCGAATGAGCTGAAATTTGGTATAGAGATAACTTAGACCCTGGAATAACACATAGGCTACAGTACAGCGGGTAAAACCACTGAGTGCAGCTAGTATTGTAATATTTTAAGAGCGATTACTGGGGAGAATGCCCATCTATGGGCGATTGCGGTAATGATGTTATTTTATTTTAATCAGATAGTTCGAACTTAAAACTACTTTGCTTTATTTTTTAAAATACACGTTTACATGTGTATTTTGACAAATTCTATTTAAGGACTACAGGTCATTCGAAAGGTACGTTTATGTGAAGCTAGCGGACTTTTCTAATTGTGCAGAAACTCGCAATTTCTGGCCCCCTGCCCTATCTGACTGATAGATATATCCCAACAAATTGGACTGAAGCTTGAAAACATTGAAAGGTTTTATATTCCCTGGACCTCGGCTAAGAAAGGATTTCTTTCACGGGTATAGTTATTATATATATATATGTGAACGCATTAAAGTCACAAATAAACCAGTGTAAAAAAAATGGCTTAGCAGGGGCTTAAAAAAGTCAACCATTATAAAGCGTCGCCTATATCAAATACCATCTATCAAAGGCAAATAAACAAATTAACAAGATGATATACATTAAATATAGTAAAATTCTTAAAAAATATATAATCAGTGCTCAAAAAAATAATAACGCAAAATCTATTCTAAACGCAAAAAACAAATGTAAAGCATCTTGGAAGATTATTAAAGACAATGTTGGCGTAACAGAATTATCCTCACAAATTGACTCGATTCTTGTAAATAACAATATGTACACTGACCCTATTCAAATTGCTAAATTTTTGAATAATTTTTTCATTAATTTAAATACTGACATTAATAATAGTTTAGATTCTAATGACCACAATGATAAATACCCCTTTGACATTCCCAATATTAATAATACAATTTTCTTGACTCCTACAGATAACAACAACAGATAACGACATTAACAAAATAATTTTATCCTTAAACAATTCCAACGCCACAGGTTTTGATGACCTTTAGACCAAAATTATCAAATTGTGTTCAAACAAAATATCATATCCTCTCGCACATAATAATAAACCTGTCACTAACACAGGGTATCTTTCCAACACGACTTAAGCAATCAATTGTGAAACCACTGCACAAAAAAGGACCTACGAATGAAATGAATAATTATCGACCGATCACATTAGTACCCATTTTTTCTAAAAATTTTGAAAAGATCATGCATATGAAAATCTATAGCTTCCTCTCTCTTAATAAAATATTGAAAAACGAACAATTTGGCTTCAGGAAAAATATGTCTACATCGTTGGCGTGTTTTTCTCTGATAAAAATAGTAACCGATTGTTTAAACAAAAAAATCCCCATTGTTTCAATCTTTCTTGACATGTCTAAGGCATTTGATTACGTAAACCACAAACTACTATTATACAAATTGGAGCGGTATGGAATTAGGGGAATGGCATTAAGTTGGTTGGAAAGCTACCTCAGTAATAGAACTCAATGCGTTGAAATATGTAAATTTAGCGGACACAACAGGGTTATTTCCCGTTCCCCCTTTACTTTAAATAGCCGAGGAGTACCTCAGGGTAGCATTCTTGGGCCCCTGCTGTTTCTTTTATATATAAACGATCTCCCTGACATGACTGAACACAAATGTATTTTATAGACCGACGACACGACCCTTATAGTTATAGGACATGACATAAATTCCTTTGAATCTGACATAAACAATGCACTTAAATCTATTATTTCTTGGCTTAATATTAATAAACTTAGTATTAATGTCAGTAAAACTAAATTGATACAATATCAGACCTACAACAGCACTCCACTGCAATTGCGTGTAGGAAATATTAATAATCTTGTTGAAGAAGTCGAGTCCACAACATTTTTGGGATTAGTAATAGACAGACACTGCAATTGGAAGGAGCATATAAATAAACTCTGCTTGAAGCTTGAACGTTATGTGTTCGTCCTGAACAGGTTGGGACGAGTAGCCTCACCTCAGGCAGCATTGAGCGCTTATCACGCATACGTGTCGTCACTGTTGCGTTATGGTTTGATCATATGGGGTAACTCTACGGAAGTAATCAGAGCATTTAGAACGCAAAAGAAGTGTTTGAGGTCTATATGCAGTGCCGGCAGTATGGACTCTTGTAGGCCGTTATTTAAAAAACTACACATTTTGCCACTTCCTTGTTTGTATGTGTATGAAATTAGTGTGTTTGTCCATGATCATAGTGATTTGTTTAATACTGTAGCTGCAACATCTAGGACACGTCGCAAGCCTAACCAATAATGTGTACCCCCACAACGTATCCAATTATATAGTAAAAATGTTTATTGTATGGCCATTGGCATATATAATAAGCTGCCAGAGGAATATAAAGCACTAAGTCGTTACAAATTTTAATCAATATTATATAATTTTTTAATTAGTAAATGCTATTACACTGTTGATGACTTTTTGAATGATAATAATAATTTTAAAATATAATGATAACAATTTTGACATTTTAATTTATATTTTTTGGACATTTCTACACTTTTCCTCATTTAAATTTAATTAATTATCATTATTTCTCTTTTTACCCTTGCAACACTAAAGAGGTCATGACATTTTAGTAGCATTTGACTTTGACATTTGACATTATATTTATTGATAATTCGATCTATTTATAAATTATTGTTTTTAATCATATTTTGAATTACTAATATAATAATTATAATATAAGTTTGCCCACTAATTTAATATGAATATATGGCATTTACTATTATCAGGTGTATTGTTTGTTTGTGCCTAAATTTACATACGTTTTACGATGTTGTCCATTGTGGAAACACAATGAGCTTCTCGTAAGCTTAGACAACGTCATAAAACACACTCTGATGTCGGTCCTGAATTTGAGCTTGGATGACAGGGCTTGGTCTCAAGCCTCCTTACCTATTAGGTTTGGAGGCCTAGGGGTCCGCAAAATTTCGAGTGTCGCTCTCCCGGCTTTTTTGTCCTCAGTGCAAAGTTCGGACAATCTCATTCAAAAAATTCTCGCTCCCTCACGAGACCCCGCATTATCACCGTTGGCTATAGCTAATTTGGCTGAGGCAAAAAATGCTTGGGTGGCAGCTTACCCCAATACCGATTTACCTATCGTACCATCTTCACAGAGACTGTGGGATGGGCCTCTCTGCGAGTTGGAACGGAATTGTCTAATACAAACGTGTCCTAACTCGTCAGATCGTGCCCGACTTCTAGCAGTCTCTGTTAGGGAATCTGGTTTTTGGTAGCAAGCCATTCCTTCTTTAATACTGGTAATCTTTTAGATTCATCTGTTTTTAGAGTAGCTGTTGGTTTGCGTCTGGGTACAGCATGTTATGTAGGTCACCACTGTCAGTGTGGTACTGCAGTCGACGAACTCGGTCACCATGGTCTCTCATGTTCTCGGAGCGCTGGCCGAATCTCCCGCCACTCCAGTCTCAATGATATTATTCGCCGGGCTTTTACCAGCGCCAATGTAGCAGCCGTTCTCGAACCGAATGGTCTGATGCGTGACGATGGTAAAAGACCTGACGGTTTGACTCTGATTCCCTGGAAGTTAGGTCGGCCGTTGGTGTGGGACGCGACTTGCGTTGATACACTAGCGCCCTCACATCTTCCAGAGACTCAAATTGCGGCTGGTGCGGCGGCAGTTTCTGCTGAGCGGCTCAAGCGGCGTAAATATGCTAACCTCGATAGCGGTTACATTTTTGAGCCGTTTGGGGTAGAGACATTGGGTCCTTGGGGTCCGGGAGCTCACCGCATTTTCCAAAACTTATCTGAGCGCTTGGTCGAGGCGACATGTGACCGAGCACTTGGATTTTCTGTAGATTGGCTTGTGGCCGATCTGTGGTTAATAAAAGTGTTCTCAACTGCTGTAGTAGCTGTAGTATTGTTAGTTAGTTTGTTTTTCTCAATAAAGGCCATTCAAAAAAAAACATATAAATAAAAATTTAATATTATATACCTTAACATTTGTGCACCGGACTAGCGGTAGAGTATTTGAGACTCCTTTTAATGAATTACCATGTTGTACCTACAATACTCTCACAAATAAATAAATTTTACTTTAATTTTCACATAATAAATTATATCAGATAATATGGTAGTGTTAAATATGATATTACTATAAACTATAAACCTGCTTGAAATTTAATGTTGAAACCTCAACCTAAATTAAAACCTAAGAATAAATATTCTTAGGTTTTAATTTTTAATATCATAACCACAGAAATCACAATTGAAACGAGTAGAACATGTGTCTAAGAATAAAGTCGTAAATATTTTTATTGGCAAAGTGGTCTCTACATATTATATTGTTACTTACCTCTTTATTATTTAAATTCCAGTGGTCTTATCACTTATGTAATTATGAAAATTAATGTGCATTTATTAATTCCACTTATACTAGTCTTATAAGCACGATATTTTGAATAAATGTTTATACCTCTTCACTCTAAAATTTAATGAATCAGTGTTTAATTTAGTGAATCAGATTTTATTGTTAAAGAAAAAAGGCTATAATTTGGTACATATTGCAATAAAATAATAAATTAGAGTGTATACTACAACAGAACCAGTAACCTTACTTACACTGTCAGAGTCAAATCATAATTACAATAATAATATACTATAGTTTGTGTACCTCAACCTATTTGTTAGAGTTTTAGATCCCTGAGATTACTACGCGGCCTGCATCATAACCTAACGATTACCACCAACATATCATATAGGAAACTAGCTTATACTCGCAGATTTGGCCGTGTCACGAAACCCTTGCTTAGTAGAGGTGTAGGTACGTCATAAAACCTACCTGTGTGCCCAATTTCAATCCAATTCCTTCAGTGGTTCGGACTGTGCGATTATTGATCAATCAGTCAGTCCCTCTTTTGTGTTATATATTTAGATACTAGCTGTGCCCAGCGCTTTTACCTGCTGTATTGTATGTAGCCTACGAGTTATTCCAGGGTGTAAGCCAAATTTCAGCTCAATCGGTCCACCCGTTTAAGCGTGAAAGAGCAACAAAGATATATAGTGTTAGAGACTGGCTAAATAAGTTAACTTACATAGAAGTTGAGGAGTTATTATTAGAGAGTTATACGCACGCACGCACGCACGCACGCACGCACACACACACACACAGTTATGTACGCATTTTCTTTATCATAAAAAAATGTAAAACCCATTTTAATTTTATTAAATGGTTAAAAATGTACATTTTTGATTAATTTAAAACTATATTGTGAACTTATAATATATCAATATAATATCATATTGCATCTATGTACTAAATAATTATTTCTATTAATTACTGCCATATTATAATACTGTCTATCTTTGTATTTAAGATATGTCATAGTAGTATAAGATTTTAAAGTCATCTGCCAAACGGGGGGCAATGGTGGCTGTAACACAGTTTGATTACTAGCACGGCCACCATCACTCCTAAACTACAATGTTTCACCGAATAAATTTAAATAGTAGAATGTTCACTAAATTTTATTATACATACTAAATAAGCCTCTAATGATTGTGAATGCATGATACTAAATAAGCCTTTTAAAACTTGTAAATTGTGCCTATTTAATTCTGAGTCAATAATTTTTTTATTATTATTATGATTAAACATACACAGACAACCATAAATTCTTACAAACTTTCATGTTTATAATACGAGTTTTAGTAAGATTGATTGCCACCAGCGTAATTTAGCCAATACAGGTATATGGGTTAATACGAAAAAAAAAAACAATAATTAAAACACCGCTACTGTTAGTAAATAAACACATGGAATCTACCTATCAATTAGGTATAATTAATAATAACAGGCCATGAACAGATTTCTAATAGATCATTATAATATCATTATACCAATCGACAGAGCCTAAACCGGACTAGACTTAGTTAAATATATATTTTTTTCATATCAAAAAATACAGGCGCTACACACTGTCTATACGCTAATATATTTAATAGCTCAGCCCCACTTGCGAGAACATATGCGCATAAAGTCATATTCTAAAAGAAAACAAAATGACTGTTTAAATGAGAATTTGACACTTCTTACGAACATTTGCGGTAGTGCGTCGAATTGAAACACTATCAATTTATTTTAAAAATATCATTATTGTATACATTTTTATTGCTTTTTACGCGAATAGGATAAGCAAATAGTAACCTGCGAAGTCAGCAACCATTTTAGTTCAAATGACTTAGGTGTCTGGATTTTTATACAAACTTTTTTCTAATTTTAATATTTATTTATGTATAACATATTTTTTGTTATAGTGGACGACGATCCTTATCATAATATCTTACAACATAATATAAGAGCGGTCGCATCCTTGGCGGTCGCATTGGTCGGGCTTTATTCCAAGTTGTCGTTTGTGAATTGTGACATAGCATTTATTTTATTTAAATAATCATGGTGATCAAATATGTGTGGTTGTTGGCACTTGTGATCACTTGCAGATCTGCTTCAGGTGAGCTGGAAAATATTTTTTGTCTTTTCTGATTTTTCACTTTGGTTTGAGGTTGAGGGCATTGTAGCTGGTGAAAATACTGTGCTGAAGAGTCCTAACTGCTTATAATTCTGTGTAAGATGCGTTGGTGCAGTGCACCTATAATTTAACAGCATTGTGAAATTCTGACCATCAGGGGAGCGTTTTGCTCATCATCTTACTTGTTTGCATTAAAATAATTTTGATAAACAAAGTTCACTCTTAACCCTGTTTGTTTCAAACTCAAAATTCATATTCAAAAAGGCTACAATAGGACACTTTTGCAAGTAAATATTATGTATTTTTTTCTATTTTATGACTCTACCGCTCATTCGCAAAGCACCTTTATGAGAAGAACGAGTAAAGCCGCGTCTTCAGTGCCTTTTTTGAGTCAACATTCAACACAAACATTCAAAAAAAAATTCGGCGATTTTGATGAATATTGATATTACGTTTTGTTGTACGTGCTTTCCATCGGATATGGAAAACAAAAAACATTGTAGGAGCAAACAAGAATTGTAGTTTGCCAATGTTTTGTGAAAAATGTTGTGATGTTTGTGTTGAATGTTTGAACCAAAACAGGCGCGGCTTAAGAAACTCATAGTGAATTTACACCACATTACATCTGTTTTTTTATTCGTCCAGCACCATTCATAAAGCCATGCGTACCCGGCGACAACGCTTGCATAGCAGCATCAGCGCAGGCCGCCGTCCCGTTCATAGCCCCTGGCATCCCGGCCCTGGGCGTGAAGTCGCTGGACCCCATGCGGCTGGAGTACGTCAAGGGAGACCAGTCCGGCCTGGAGCTCATCATTAAGGACACCACTGTCACGGGCATGAGGGGATGCACTATTGAGGGGGCCAAGTAAGTTCACTTTACTATTTATATGTTGTGGCTAAAGATTGTTGATAAAGATTATTTATTAGTTAACACTTTATTGATACAACATACAAGAACTAAGAACTAAACAGGTCATCACCATCATGAGCCTATGTTCGTCCACTGCTGGACATAGGCCTCCCCCATGGCACGCAAGTGGCGTGCTCGGTCCTCCGTCTTTCATCTCCACTCACCCCCAGAGACCCTCCGGATATCATCGCGGCATCTCGCCCACGGGCGCTCTACACTACGTTTACCGAGACGTGGTCTCCACTCGAGAACTCGTCTAACCCAACAGTTGTCAGTTCTACAGTAAATATGACGCATCCCAATACCACTTTAGCTTGCTAATCCTTTCGGATATATCGGTAACTCTGGTACTAAATAGGTACAATTTAAAAAAAGTAATTAGATAAGTTCACTAGAGATAAAACAATAGTGACCACCTACACCGAATACCTATATAATTAGCTAAATGTAGGTATAGCCGCACTTAGATGAAATGTTTCTAATATACTTGTTCCCATGTAAATTGTAAATATCTCGTCGTACCATCAATAACATCCATCATCATCATCATCTCAGCCATTGGACGTCCACTGCTGAACATAGGCCTCCCCTTTGGACTTCCATATGTACCGGTTGGAAGCGACCTGCATCCAGCGTCTTCCGGCGACCTTTATAAGGTCGTCTGTCCACCTTGTGGGCGTCCTACGCTTCGTTTGCTAGTCCGTGGTCTCCACTCGAGCACTTTTCGACCCCATCGGCCATCCGCTCTACGCGCTATGTGGCCTGCCCATTGCCACTTCAGCTTGCTAATCCGCCGGGCTATGTCGGTGACTTTAGTTCGTCTACGGATTTCTTCATTTCTGATTCGATCTCGTAGAGAAACCCCGAGCATAGCCCTTTCCATAGCACGCTGGGCGACTTTGAGCTTCGAGATGAGGCCAATGGTGAAGGACCACGTTTCGGTGCCGTAAGTCATCACTGGTAACACACATTGATCAAAAACTTTCGTCTTGAGGCACTGAGGTATATCGGACGAAAAGACATTGCGTAGTTTCCCGAATGCTGCCCAACCGAGTTGGATTCGGCGGTTGACCTCTTTCTCGAAGTTGGACCTACCTAATTGGACTACTTGTCCTAGATAAATATACGAGTCCACAACTTCGAGTACCGATCCTTCAACAGATATTGGGGTGGGCACAACATTGGCATTTGACATAAGCTTCGTCTTGTCCATGTTCATTTTTAAGCCCACCCGTTGTGAAGCTCGGTTGAGGTCATCGAGCATCATGCTGAGTTCCTCCATCGACTTTGCCATGACTACGATGTCGTCGGCAAACCGAAGGTGAGTGATGTATTCGCCGTTGATATTGATGCCAAGTCCTTGCCATTCCAGGAGCTTGAAGGTGTCTTCCATTACGGCAGTAAACAGCTTCGGAGAGATAACGTCTCCCTGTCTTACGCCTCTTCTTAATGGAATCGCCTTCGTGCTCTGCTCCTGTACTCGGACTGACATAGTGGCGTTCTTATACAAGCACTTCAACACTTCAATGTACCGATAGTCAATATGGCATCGCTGAAGTGACTCGAGCACCGCCCATGTTTCCACCGAATCAAAGGCTTTTTCATAGTCCACAAACGCTAAGCATAATGGCAAATTATACTCCTCGGTCTTCTGTATAACTTGCCGCAGCGTATGAATGTGGTCTATGGTACTAAAGCCTTTTCGGAAACCGGCTTGTTCGGGAGGCTGGAAGTCATCAAGTCTGTGTTCGAGACGGTTCGTGATGACCCTTGAAAACAGCTTATAAACATGGCTCAGAAGCGTAATGGGCCTATAGTTCTTCAATAGGCTGTTATCACCTTTTTTGAAGAACAGCACCACCTCGCCTCTGTTCCACGTCTCAGGCGTTTTGCCCTCGGACAAGACGGAATTAAAAAGTTTCTGGAGGACTTTAAGTACCGGTGTTCCACCCGCTCTCAGAAGCTCTGAAGTGATTCCGTCTTCGCCCGGCGCCTTGTTGTTCTTAAGCTGCTTCAGGGCCATCCTAATCTCGTAAAGACTGATGTCCGGGATATCTTCGGTATAGTGTCGGGACAGTTTGGCTCTTGGATCTCCTACCAAGCTGTCAACGGGCTTTGCGACCGAAGTGTAAAGCTGTCCATAGAACCTCTCAATCTCCCCTAAAACCTCTGCTTTGGTCGACGCTATGCTGCCATCTTCCCGTTTCAGCTTCGTCAGCTGGCTTTGCCCAATAGACTTGTCCTTTGCGAACACTTTGGAGCCTTGGTTTCGCTCAATTGTCTCCTTAACACGGTTAGTGTTAAAGAGACGTAGATCATGACGCAAGGACTTAGATATACGTCTATTGAGCTGCCTATAAGACTCGGCGTCGTCGGGAGATTGCAACTCTAACGAGCGTCGTTCAGCCATGAGGTTTAAGGTTTGATCAGCCAATTTCTGAGGTCTATCTTTACGACGGGGTCTAAAAAACTTGGACCCTACCGTGCGTACAGCTTCCACTAGCCCGTCATTGATCTCGTCCACTGATGCTAAGTTCTCAAGGCAAGCAAAGCGGTTTGTGAGCTCGAGTTGGAAGCTTTCGGGGTTTTGAATATGGGCCCTGGTAGGTCGGAGCGTAGACTTCATCAGACTGGACCTTTCTAGCTTAACGTTAATATTTAGTGAGCCTCGTACAAGTCGGTGATCACTGCCGGTTTTAACCCTGTTGATCACAGAGACGTCACTAAATATCCGTTTCTTGTCGGTCATGATGAAGTCTATCTCATTTCTCGTGGAACCATCGGGGCTCATCCAGGTCCATTTCCTGTGAGGCGGCTTCTGGAAGAAAGAGTTCATCATAAAGAGTTCCTCTCTCTCCAGGAAATCAGCCAGCCTCTGTCCCCTAGGGTTCCGTTGCCCATACCCAAATCGCCCCACTCTCAACTCATCGCCGCTTTTCTTGCCCAACTTCGCGTTGAAGTCCCCCATAACAACAGTGAAGTAGGTTTCGGAAGTATGTATGGCTCTACTTACGTCCTCATACATAGCCTCTACTTCATCATCGGAGTGTGACGAGGTCGGCGCATATACCTGAATGACCTTCAGCGAATACCTTTTAGATATTCTGAGTATTAGGTATACCACCCTGCTCGACACACTGTCGATGGTTATAATGTTGTTTACGAGGGACTTGTAACATCCATATCAAGCTGATATTTTGCAGTTAATTAAAAAGGGTTAAAGTCTGTGTAATTTAGTCCATGTGTTTTTTATTTTACTTACATTGTGACAAAGAGTACAAAAACTGAATACTATCTCCATAAAAAATGAAATACCTCATATGTCATATTATGACGTTAAACTTTTATCATCTTTCCTTGTTGAAGTGGTCAATAATCGCGGAAGTGTGGCACGGGACAGGTAATGTTAGCCTTGAAAAGGCTTTATGATTTACCTTTGTTCATTCAACTAGTTCGTCAGACCAATCATTAATTATATTATTAACTCATCAAACATCTACTTTTAATATAATCTTTCTGATACTTATGGCAAGACGAAACTATATCACTCGTACTGTCAAAAAGTTATAAGAGGCGTAATTCACAACCATATTAGTGTCAAAATTTAACAAAATTTTGAAAAAAAAACTCGTAATTGAAACACCCCCCGTTCTAGTACGATTATTTAATTTTGAATCTTTTGATAACTCCAAAGTGGCTATGGTGTTTCAAAATAAATATAAGTAATTTATTTATTTTTATAGAGGTTATAATATGTGTATCTATGTATCGTTTTGCTACGAATTCGTCTTATCGCAGTTCTCGTGAGACAACCTTCTCACCTCATGCGCCCTTAACATAAACTTTACAAATCCTAACTTCGCTTCGCTTCGCTAGTCTTGACGGTCCTAGATGCAGCTTTAGACATCAACTTTTAGTTTTATGAACTGTTTCTTAGACGTTATCTTCGACTTTTTAAATGATATTGTAGCCGCCTTATTAAGGTACATTATGTACTTACACTACAAAAGCCAGAAATAAAACCTCTGCCTCAGAGTTGTACATAGGAAAGCACGAATCGTGTGTATTATTGTTCACGAAGCTGAGTTTAGTAGTTTCCTTCGTCCTTGATAACTTTAATAATATTATTTAATTAAAAAACATTTTATTGTTAACTATAAATATAAAATGTTATATAAGTTGCAGACTTAATAACAAAAAATACATTAAAATTAATAACATGCCTACCTCACTACCTACCTATGTGAGGTATTTCTTATCTGATCACAGTTCCTAGGCATTCTTGCTGACGTTTTGAGAACTAGTTTTAATTTAATAATTATAGGTTTATAATATTACTAGTTAATCTAGAATAATATATATTTTAAATTCAAAATGGGCATTAAGTTTCATAATGTAATTTGATGGTAGTTTTTACGCTTTAAACGTTAGCTCTACTTAGCCTAGACTGCGCGCGAAATGTCATAATCTCGAACAAAAAAAACAAATGAACAAATGTCAAAAACATCTTTTGACTACGCGCGGTGTCCTCTCTGGAATTTTTCTACCCTATTTTTCCCGGGAATGCATTAGGTACGCATACCACCCTGAGCAGTTGTATGGCTTGTCCTAGTATTCTTTTATCTGTGGCTTGTCACAGGGTGGTTATGTGGGGCTCCCCGCCAGAGAAACCAATGGATATACCCACTAAAACCCCGGGGTCCTTCCAGCCGCTGTTCAGCGGGGACGACGGAGGTCCGCTCTCGCATTCTTCTCCGTGAATTCGTCTACCCCAGCAGTTATCGGTTAAGGAAAATTTAACCAACTCCTTTATACTTCATCCTTACCTAATACCTATGTAGCTACCTCGTACCTACATACCTAGAATAAATATGAAATACTTAGGTACCTATCATTCTGTGTTCCGGGTTCTCACTAATTCAAAGTTTGAGATGAACTCAGTAGTTTACATTGTAAACATTTGCATTACAAGCTACAAGTTATTTTCCACGTATAGGTATAGTTGGAGCACTATTAATTTACATGTCTGCTAACACAAGTCGTGAACATTATGCTAGACCGCCAAGTGCAATTTTAAAATGAGTTTACTTGTGTATATTTTCTCACAAATTTTCCACTGGTTTGATTGCTAACTTGAAAATCAATAGGTTTTCCTTATAGGTAAAATAGTGTTATAAAACATTTGCAAGGGGCATATTTATTAAATTTACCGCTTGAATAATGAAAATTATATATAAGCTATTCAAAGAGGGCTTGTTTAATATATTTTTAACCAACTTTAAAAAAGGAGGCTTCTAAACCAATACAATATGTATGTCTGGGCCTTTCTCCAATACTAGCGATCGGGTTTTGACAACTACAACAAATTCGGTTCAGTAGTTTTTAAAATAACGTACATTTCGTTGAATTTTTAAAAAAGTCAAGCTCGCTGGCTCGCCTTAACAATAACTCTCATTGGCTTTCAGGCTCATTAGAAGTTGGTTTAATTTTTTAACTTGTTTCAGGCATGACATAGCCAAGAGCAGGCTCAGTTTAGTACTGAAATGTAGTGCGGTGAAACTAGAAGGAGTCTACAAATTGAACGGGAAAATATTCGTTCTACCTGTGAAGGGAGATGGGAAATATGATATCAATATTCGTAAGTTATTAATTTAAAAATATTATTAGCACTTTGAAGAAAAATTGACGTGTAGAGCTTTTAAATTGGGTACTCGTATGCTCTCTACTCTCTACCCAGCGAACTAAAATATATATTGGCCATAGACTCTACCGTGACTCTACTCCAGACCTAAGTGGGCAGATCTATACCTATTTAATTACCATACACCGGTGAACATCTATTTATTGAAATACTTCTATCTCACACAAAAATTCTTCTTGGAGTCTACTATAGTAATTCTTCTCACAATAACTTTTTTTCTTCCTTCGAAAAGATCTTAGAAGATCTCACTCCAGCTTACAGTCACACTATTATCATGGGTGACTTCAACACTTGCCTTCTTAAAAATGACCGTCGTGGTTTGCTCTTTCAGAATTTGGTTAATTCATGCAATATTCACATTCTCCCCCTTGGTGCTACACATCATTTCCCTAATTCTACTCCTTCTCTTCTTGACTTAATGTTGGTGTCATCATTAGGTCATGTTTTCAAACATGGCCAATGCTCTGCTGACGGTTTTTCGTATCATGACTTAATTTTCTTATCGTATAAAATTCGTCCTCCAAAACCAAAGCCGACAATTATTCTTCAGCGCAATTTTAGTGGCATGAATAAGGAATCATTCTTAGCTGACGCTAAGAGTGTAGACTGGTCGCCAGTTATGGATGCTGATTCCATTAATGATCAAGTTGGAATATTTAATTCAATTTTAACACAGCTGTATGACGTCCACGCCCCGCTGAGATCCATCAAAATAAAGCATGTGCCTGCGCCGTGGCTCTCTGATGATCTCAAGTTGCTCAAGCACAGGAAAGCAGCCTCAAAAACGAAATATAAAATGCAACCATCCGACGCAAACAAGGAGCAGTACACAAAAATACGAAATCGCTGCAACGTAGCATGTCGGGATGCTCAAAGACGCCATATCTATGCTTCGGTGCAAAATAATGATCCATCTAAAGTCTGGAAATTTCTAAGGACTTTAGGGATTGGAAAATCTCCTCAAGATTCTATTCCTAATAACATTGATATTAATTCTTTAAATTCTCACTTCTCTTTGTCTTCTTCTGTTGATATTTCTATTAAATCTCGTACTATATCTGCCCTTTCTAACACTGTTTCTCCTGACTATCCCCCCTTAGTTTTTCGTCAATTTACCGCTGGTGAGGTCAAAAAGAGCATTCTCTCTATCTCTTCTAATGCGGTTGGTGTCGATGGCATCAGCCGAAACATGCTCCTTCCGATTCTTGATTATATTCTCCCTATTCTTTGCTATATACTTAACTTCTCAATTTCTAATTCAGTATACCCTTCCATATGGAAGGAAGCACAAATTCTACCTCTTCCAAAAAAACCCAATCCTAAGCTTTTCTCAGAATATCGCCCCATCTCTATTCTTCCCTTTTTATCCAAAGTTCTTGAGCGACTGGTCCATAACCAAGTTAATGGATTTCTTATCGAAAACCATCTTCTTAATCCTTTTCAATCAGGTTTTCGTCCAGGACACAGCACGGTTACTGCTCTTGTTAAAGTTACTGACGATATCCGTGAGGGTATGGATGGTGGTCAGCTAACTGTGCTGGTGCTCCTGAACTTCAGCAACGCTTTCAATTCTGTCGACTTCGATATCCTTCTTGCTACTCTTCGCTCTCTTAACGTATCGCCAGCGGTAGTTGACTGGTTTCATAGCTACCTCTATGGTCGTCGGCAGCGGATTCGCCTCGAGGATGTTTCGTCTTCTTGGTGCAATATGACTGCTGGTGTACCTCAAGGTGGCGTTCTTTCTCCTCTTCTCTTTGCTTTATTTATAAACTCTATTTCCCATAATCTCACATCTTCCTATCACCTTTATGCAGACGACCTTCAGCTGTACTGTAGAGCTCCTTTAGATCAGATGGCTGTTGCCGTTGATAATATCAATAGCGATTTGCGCCGGATTTGTGACTGGAGTAGAGCACATGGTCTTGAATTAAACCCACACAAAACACAAGCAATCATTGTTGGGAGCTCTCGTATGATGTGCAAACTAGACTTAGATCTACTTCCAAGGATAACTCTTGATGGAGTCATAATCCCTTTTAGTGACAGCGTCAAAAACTTGGGTATTACCATTGACCGCACCTTGTCATGGCAGCCGCAACTCTCTGTCACTAGCCGCAAAATGTTTGCTGCTGCGGGGTCTTTGCGTAGATTACGCAATTTCTTGCCTACTGCTACTAAAATTGCGCTAGCTCAATCTCTTATGCTTCCTATTCTCGATTACGCTGACGCCAGCTACTGTGATATCACCGAGGACCAGCTTAATAAACTTGAAAGACTCCAAAATTTATGCATAAGATTCATATTTGGCCTTCGCAAATATGACCATGTTTCCGAATTTCGTTCTAAACTCAAGTGGCTTCCTATCCGCCGTCGCCGGGATGCTCATATTCTATCTCTTCTTTATAATATTTTGTTTAATCCTGCTTCTCCACGTTATCTTCATGAGCGTTTTAAATTTCTTCAAGCTTCCCACTCCCTTGCTCTGAGGTCGTCACTGAACTTGATGCTAATTTATCCTGAACACCGGTCTAATTTTTACAGCAAGTCTTTCACAGTTAAGGCTACCCGTCTATGGAATGCCTTACCTACTGAAATAAGAAGCGCTCCTTCTTTAAATATATTTAAGTCCCGTGTACTAGCATACTATCTATCGTTGCAACAGTAGCTTCTTTCTTCATTAAATCTATCTCTCTTCTATCTATTCCTATTCTTTTTTTTTCTTTTTTTTTTATTCTCTACTCTGTTCCTTGTTATTACTTTATAGGTATACATTATTACTAGTTATTAGGCACATGAAATAGTATATCTTAGGTATATTATGTATATATATTTTTATTGTATTAGGCATATATGTATTTTATTATTATATAATATGTATATATGTATTTTATTATTATATAATATGTATGTATGTTTATTTTACTAAATATAATATAGATAAAAAATATTTATATAATAACACTTTGTTCTCTGTTAATTTGCATCACACCACCAACCCTTGTGAATTTATTTTCTCCTCTCCCTGCATGGTTGTCTGGAAGAGATCGCTATTAGCGATAAGACCGCCAATTGTAACACTAAGTTTTATATTGTTTTAGTTCTTAAGTTTCTTTTTTGTATTTTTCTTGTGTTCCAATAAAGTGTTATCTATCTATCTACTTTTCTTGACTTTTCTAATCTTACCTTAGTAAGCGCTAAAAAGCGTGACTGACTGATCTTTCAATGCACAATTCAATCTTTAGCAGAGCTATTCACTTATCGGTTAGGGAACCGAATCGAAGACCGAATTGTCATAAATGTATGAAATGACGCATTATGTCATACGTCGTATAAATTTAATAATACGTCATACGTCATTTCATACATTTTTGACCATTCGGTCTTCGGTTCCCTGACGGATAAGTGATCCCTGCTGAACGGATTGAGTCGAAATTTGAAATACAGATAGCGATAGCTGTTATTAATGATGCACATACACTATACGCACAGTAGGTAGGTACACATCCGCCAAAAATAAACACTCGTTTGTTTTTCCACAACGACTGTCATCCCAGTATATTGTTTTAGCGTTAGCTACAAAGCAATTGGTGCCTTTTAAAGCCTGCTGTTCTTTTCAACAGGTGACATAGTAATCAAGACAGTGAACGACATGGTGGTAGTGAAAGGAGCCGACGGCAAGGATCACTGGCACATCAAGGCGTGGAAGCACACCTATCTCACCAAGGGAGGCGCTCGCTTCAACTTCAACAACCTGTTCAACGGAAATAAAGTTTTGGGTAAGTTAAATGATAACTATAACACTTGTCAGCTGTAAATTTTCGTAGCTCTACCTATTAGTGAAAAATTCGCAATCGGGAAAAGATAAAAATATTGAAACTGCACACATTTCAATTTGCATTTTTATTGATTGGTCTCCTGCCGGGTGACCAATGGGCACTCAAATAGGGGTCGAATCTACAACTTTCTTCCGGGGGACAAATTTTGGGGGTCGAGTGGGTTTTATCCCATTTCAACTTTAATAACTTGTTCAAACTAACTTTGTAATAACTTGTTGTGTAATTCTAAAATTTCGTAGATCTATAGTAATAAAGTCGACATTAATTTATATAGACATGTAAAACTATTCAGAACTTTACCCAAACGAAAAAAACAAACATTTTTCTTAATTACTAATTTTAAAAATTATATAATCTTTAGCCATATTGTTTAAAATTTCGCTATATGAGTAACTTACGTTTGTTTTCTCTTAATAAATACCATATTATTTTAATAATTACGTAGGTATATAAAATATAAATATTTCAAAATCTGTCTCTTGTACCGGCGCGATGGGGCAATATGTTGGATTTAATTAATAATACCTATTATCATTTTACTAATGTATTCAAATCCGATGAATTTAGTTCAAGTAAAGCCGGTAATTTTACCTTCGATATTAATAAATATTCATATATTTATTTATTTTATAAGCTTTGTCTTTTTATGCTAGAAACCTGTCTGTTTTAATAACTTGGTCAAAAACGTGTTTGAAAATATTTTAAGAAGAAGTTTACAATAATAATTATTATTATTTGTCGGAATAATTAGGACGACAGCACGGGTATAGGTACCCGGTACTATAGGTACCACTAAAACAGCTCAGCGATACAATCTTATTTTATCTGCATTAGGATTTATTGTGTAAATCGATGCCCCTTCCTACTACTTTTCTTATTCTTCAGCGATAAAGTATTTATTATTATTCGAAGTGGTGATGGCCTAGGGTTTATGCGGTCCAGATGTAATTCTGGGTCTCCGAGTTCGAATCCCGAATCCAGAATCCAGGCCCCGCACCAATGACTATTGTTATGTGCGGTTTTTCCACTCGCTTTACTGGTGCTAGGCTTCAGCCGTGGGTACCTACCACCCACTGGACAAACCGGATCACCAAACGGTCATTACGACTGTTCCAGTATGATGTTCATCATGAACATCATCCCGCCTTATAGGTTTAGTCTGCTGCCATCTACAAGCGCATCGTCGCTTAACATCAGGCGAGATCGTGGTCAAAGGCTTTATTTACAATAAAAATAATTGATTAGTCCCACTGCTTAGCATAGGCTTTGAACTTTAATTAAGTATAAGTACTAAATTGATGTTTTTTTTCAGCGGGTCCAGTAGCAGAGTTCCTAGACACGAACTGGGCGGATGTGATGAAAGAGATCGCTCCTCCCATCGTCCGCGCGATCGTCGAAAACGTTGTCGAGGCGGTCGAACAATTCTACGTGGCTGTTCCTAAAGATGAATTATTCGCTTAGATTTAATATTTATATGATTATTGTAGCATAGGGTCGATAGGGAATATTTTATTAGGAGTGTTATTAAAATTTTGATGACAAGAAAAAAGTTTACAAAGGAAAAAATCTCGTTTGTCCCTACTGACCCATACAGTATTTAATAATATTATTATCATATCACTGAAAGATCATCGTTTTCTATATAACTTTGAAAAGTAGGTTTAGAAAGGTATATAGATAGCGCAAATATCAGATCGATCTGAATCTTGCTGAACGCGGATTGGAAGCCACATAAATAATATTTTACTCTACGATTTTTAAAACTATCGCGAGTGCTCTCTATAACTAAAAACAAAAACGGCACATTTCTCATTTTACTCTTGCTACGAATATAATCTAAGTACATAAGCCTACCGCCATAGGCGGATTTAGGGGGGGGGGGGGCAAGTGGCTAAGGCCCCCTCCAGAAGCATTGTGGAGTTACGCATTTTGCACATATTTCATCAAGAGTATATTTTTTTCTCGGCGTTCGCAGCAAGCTGCTCGCGCAGTTATTGTTAAGGATATTTGAACTTTCTAACTGTTCAGAGCAAGCTAAACACACAGTTTTCGTAGTAAAATATATAATATTTTTGCCCGTCTGCACCTTGCCCCCCCAGGACCAAATCCTGGATCCGCCCTTTCCTACCGCTACTGTGTAGTGCGTAGCCACTAAGTTTAAGTTGACTATTAACTACTGATTACTGATCGGTCATGAAGATTTGCGTTACCTAGTAATTACGTGTATCTTGTATAGGTAATGTGCCCAATTTTCCTAGTCCATATGAGTAAAATTTTGGAATATTTGCTCGTAACGGCCTTGCTGGTCATTGCATTGTTTTTTTTTTCCATTCGGCATAGTAGAGTTCAACTTGTGATAGATAGCATCACATTTTCCTAAGCGCTGAAAAAAAATGAGTGAGGTTCTTTTCACAATGAATTATTTAACTCGACGTAATTTAAATTATTGAGATAAGTTTTATGTGGTTGGTGGATTTGTAACTAAGTTTAATTTAATTATTGTTGTTATAAATAAAGATGGCTGTTATACTAAGATTTTGTGTGTTTTCTGTTTTAATGACTTAGGTATAGATAAGGATCTCATAATATTATTATAATCACATAACACTAATATCATAAAGACGAAAGTTGTGTATGTTTGTTACTTCTTCACGCTTAAACGGGTGGACTGATTGAGCTGAAATTTGGTAAACAGATAGCTTAGACCCTTGGATAAAACATGGGCTACAGTGCCTACTAGCGGGTAAACCATTGAGCGTTATAGCTACCTAAAGCAAAACCTACTTTGGGAAAAGTTTTATTTTTTGCATTAATGCATATAATTAATGTTATCTATACATATCTACTTATTTTTTACATAACTTCCTATAGGCACCCATAGGCGGATTTAGGGGGGGGCAGGGGGCCAAGGGGCCAAGGCCCCCCCAGAAGCATTGTAGAGTTACGAATTTTGCACATATTTCATGGTCAAGATTATAATTTATTATCCTATATTCACTTATTATTAAGGATATTTGAACTTTCAAACTGTTCAGAGCGAGCTAAACACACTTTTTTCGTAGTAAAAATTATAATATTCTTGCCTTTTTGCACCTTGCCCCCAAGAACCAAATCCTGGATCCGCCCTTTAGGCACCTATTACGTATTTTACTGTGAAATGTTAACGACCAGGAAAAAGAGATGAACAAAAGAAAAAGCCTTGTCCTTTCAGACAAAGAAAGTTTAAAAGTATCAGCATCAATAAATATAATTATTATGAATTTAAATATTTTGAACAGCAGTATTATCTTAGTTCTAAGTTTATATTGTTGTATTTGTGTGAACAATAAAGAGTTTTCTATTCTATTCTATTCTATTACCTTGGATTTTTGGATATAATAACTAAGTTGGTAGTACCAACTTGGTACACAAATTATAATAAGTAGATCATTATTTATTATTACGCAGGTTGACGAAGCACTGCTTGGAACTAAGTAAATATAGCTTAGTAATATAGCTTTTACACTTAGCCGGTTCTAAAAAAGGACATAAAATATCATTAGCAAATGAATAAGCCGGCGAAAAGGTACAAGAACAAAAAATAAAAATAATTACCAAGAAGGTTATATTCTATGGAGTTTGCAAGGTGTTAAGACCAAACTGAAGCAAGAAAAATCGTCACTGTTGTTTGCCATCTCACTTAGCACATACAAATAAAAAAAACAAAATACATACTTTCGTTAACCCACGTATTCAATGTTATTAAAGCCGCGTCTCCAGCGCCTTTATTGGTTCAAACATTCAACATAAACATCACAAATTTTTATCCAAACATCGTCAAAGTACCCACTTTTTGTTTGCTCCAACAATGTTTTTGCTTTCCCGGCATGGAAAGCACGTACAACAAAACCAAATATCAATGTTCATCAAACTCGAAGAGATTTTTTTTAAATGTTATCATGTTTATGTTAAAAGTTTGAACCAATAAAGGCGCTGGAGACACGGCTAAAGCACGGTAAAGAGATATACAGTAGTTTGACTGAGCGTGATTTTTGAACATAAATACCTACAGACTCGCGGTACATGCGCAAGTCATAGGGCTGCCGGGCTGCCGCTGCCCGCATACAGTAGGTACCTACCTATTTCATATCATCTACTTACTTAAGCTACTATCTAGACAAGACAAGAGACAAGACAAGAGACAAGCAAGACAAGAGACAAGACAAGAGACAAGACAAGAGACAAGACAAGAGACAAGACAAGAGACAAGACAAGAGACAAGACAAGAGACAAGACAAGAGACAAGACAAGAGACAAGACAAGAGACAAGACAAGAGACAAGACAAGAGACAAGACGAGACAAGACAAGAGACAAGACAAGAGACAAGACAAGAGACAAGACAAGAGACAAGACAAGAGACAAGACGAGACAAGACGAGACAAGACGAGACAAGACAAGAGACAAGACAAGAGACAAGACAAGAGACAAGACAAGAGACAAGACAAGAGACAAGACAAGAGACAAGACAAGAGACAAGACAAGAGACAAGACAAGAGACAAGACAAGAGACAAGACAAGAGACAAGACAAGAGACAAGACAAGAGACAAGACAAGAGACAAGACAAGAGACAAGACAAGAGACAAGACAAGAGACAAGACAAGAGACAAGACAAGAGACAAGACAAGAGACAAGACAAGAGACAAGACAAGAGACAAGACAAGAGACAAGACAAGAGACAAGACAAGAGACAAGACAAGAGACAAGACAAGAGACAAGACAAGAGACAAGACAAGAGACAAGACAAGAGACAAGACAAGAGACAAGACAAGAGACAAGACAAGAGACAAGACAAGAGACAAGACAAGAGACAAGACAAGAGACAAGACAAGAGACAAGACAAGAGACAAGACAAGAGACAAGACAAGAGACAAGACAAGAGACAAGACAAGAGACAAGACAAGAGACAAGACAAGAGACAAGACAAGAGACAAGACAAGAGACAAGACAAGAGACAAGACAAGAGACAAGACAAGTGACAAGACAAGAGACAAGACAAGAGACAAGAAAAGAGACAAGACAAGAGACAAGACAAGAGACAAGACAAGAGACAAGAGACAAGACAAGAGACAAGAGACAAGACAAGAGACAAGACAAGAGACAAGACAAGAGACAAGACAAGAGACAAGACAAGAGACAAGACAAGAGACAAGAAAGAGACAAGACAAGAGACAAGACAAGAGACAAGACAAGAGACAAGATAAGAGACAAGACAAGAGACAAGACAAGAGACAAGACAAGAGACAAGACAAGAGACAAGACAAGAGACAAGACAAGAGACAAGACAAGTGACAAGACAAGAGACAAGACAAGAGACAAGAAAAGAGACAAGACAAGAGACAAGACTAGAGACAAGACAAGAGACAAGACAAGAGACAAGACTAGAGACAAGACAAGAGACAAGACAAGAGACAAGACAAGAGACAAGACAAGACAAGAGACAAGACAAGAGACAAGACAAGAGACAAGACAAGAGACAAGACAAGAGACAAGACAAGAGACAAGACAAGAGACAAGACAAGAGACAAGACAAGAGACAAGACAAGAGACAAGACAAGAGACAAGACAAGAGACAAGACAAGAGACAAGACAAGAGACAAGACAAGAGACAAGAGACAAGAGACAAGACAAGAGACAAGAGACAAGACAAGAGACAAGACAAGAGACAAGACAAGAGACAAGACAAGAGACAAGACAAGAGACAAGACAAGAGACAAGAAAGAGACAAGACAAGAGACAAGACAAGAGACAAGATAAGAGACAAGACAAGAGACAAGACAAGAGACAAGACAAGAGACAAGACAAGAGACAAGACAAGAGACAAGACAAGAGACAAGACAAGTGACAAGACAAGAGACAAGACAAGAGACAAGAAAAGAGACAAGACAAGAGACAAGACTAGAGACAAGACAAGAGACAAGACAAGAGACAAGACTAGAGACAAGACAAGAGACAAGACAAGAGACAAGACAAGAGACAAGACAAGACAAGAGACAAGACAAGAGACAAGACAAGAGACAAGACAAGAGACAAGACAAGAGACAAGACAAGAGACAAGACACGAGAAAAGACAAGAGACAAGACAAGAGACAAGACTTGGACTCTTACTCGCACTCTTACTCAAACTCTTACTCGAACTCTTACTCGCACTCTTACTCGAACTCTTACTCAGACTCTTACTCGGACTCTTACTCAAACTCTTTCACGAACTCTTACTCAGAATCTTACTCTTATTCGCACTCTTACTCGGTCTCTTACTCGCACTCTTACTCGGAATCTTAATCGCACTCTTACTCGGACTATTACTCGCACTCTTACTCGGACACTTACACGCATCCTTGCTCAGTTTCTTACTTGCACTCTTATCGGTCTCTTACTCGCACTCTTACTTCAGCAGAATACTTATTATAAAAATAAAAAAATAAATATTATAATAACTTCATACTAACTTACCTCAAAAACAGCATAATATCGAATTCTATTTTTTGCCATTTTATATAATTTATTATATTATATATACATACGTCCAAAGTAAATAACGTAAATTAAACTAAATACTCGCAAAAAACTATCGCGACGTCCGCCCGTCGCTGCGTGGCACCCGCTTCTGGATTATATACCCACTTCTACCCACATCTGCCCACATCTACTCACTCCCAAATTCCGGCCGTTTCTATGGAGTCAAACTACTGTATATCTCTTTACCGTGGCTAAAGTGAGATGGCAAACAATCGTAACGTTATTTTCTTGCTTCAGTTTGGTGTTCACGCTGCAACCTCCATTCGTTCTTTCTTCAAGGTAACTACTGTCAGCTGTCATGATCTGATCTGTCATTGTCACATGGGGTGGGGGAGTGAGGTTATGTTTTGAATCTGATTTCGAAAGTTTTGGAGGTTTTTATTATTTTTCACTCTTTTTAACATATTAAATACTTTCAAAAAAGTAAAAATGCTTTGCCCTGAAGTAGTGAACTTTCCCCTTCCAAAAACAGTTTCTCAGAGCAAGCAAAATGATACTTTAGAGTCAGTGTTCAAAACAGTGCAAATGAACAGCTTCTACAAGAGTTTGGTGATCACCTGTCCTGATGAAATACAGACTCCTACATCTATAGAGGAAATGATCACAGAAGACAGCGATTACTATCAACTTTTAAGCTGCCCTCTCACAGAATTCATCGAACCAGTTTTCATAGAGAATTTCATTAGGAAAGGGAATTTATACTGTTTATCAAAAAATGGAAACTGTATAGTAGAAAATTGTGCTGCTATTACACCAAATGGAGAGCTTATACTGCATATTTTAGAATTTATCTATCAAACTTTAGGATTTGAAGGCACAAAAAGACCTCACGATTATTATGAAGTCAAAATAGACTTGAAAAACATAAAACGTTATGACAAAGTGAGACAAGGCTTGAATAAGTTAGAATTATTCGATTTTTACATTACTTGGGAGCCACATGAAGATGGTATATGTCCATCGTCTTTAGCCAAATATTTTCACGACAGAAATATAAATGTGACTTCAAAATCTTTAGTTTTGAAAACAGTAACACCAGAAATAAATGAAGTGCCTTCAATAAGAGATGTAGACGCTGATGAAATGGTGGAATGGGTTGGAATGTTAGCTATTGGTGGTAATTTGAATGAAGAGCACACTTACGTGAGCACATACTGCCAACCTGACAGTGAATTTGCCTTGAAAACTAGCAGAATTTCACTACTTATTGTAAAAGGATTTTTAACACCTTCCCTAATAGAAAATGTTTGTAAATCATTACATAGTGTTGCCATATCAAGAGATTTGGACAATTATTGGACATCAATAAGCATTCAAAGTCAAGAAGACAGTCTATGGCAATGGAACCCAAGCAGTCCTAAGATGTTTCAAGCACATGATTCTACTTTCAATGCATTTTTCAGTAAAGACTGTATTGTTTCTTATTCTATGGGACTAATTAAATATTCATGATAACAATGTTTTTCTGTTAAAATACTATCTACCTATGAAATATACTATATTACCCCCACTACTTTTAAATTGTATGTTTCTTTCCCATCAATCTAGGAAAACTAAATTTCACAGATACAGTACTTGAATGCAGATAAACTTCAACTAGATATTCACAATCTATCTAAGACTATATCTGTGCTTTACTTAAATATAACCACACAGTGGCAATCTTAATTCAGATATAAAATAAAATGTAGTGTTGTGATAATTTAGAACATTTATTAAACAAGCAAGTAACACCAAGATACATATACATGTGCCTGCACCAAGTAACAAAATAAAAACATAATATCTGAGTAATTTTGTTCAAATAAGCAGGAATGCTCCTTACAATAATCTACACTGAATATATCTTTATAACCACTCATCATTTTACCAAAACACATCTTGCAATATTCATACAATAGAAAACAATAGAAAATGAAGTATGATTGCAAGATATGTCTTAATAAAAAAATACACTCTTCACCAAATATTTTGGTTTACTGGGACTCAATTACAAGAAACAGGTTTGAAGTACAGTGCACAAGTTGCCTAGACACTTTATTATGCTTATATTGCGAAAATGCACTTTAAGTGAATCTACTTCTAAAGGTTATTCATCAGTGTAAAGGCTAAATGCAAATAACCTGTTTCTATATTTGTGCTCACTAGACAACAACTTATTTATAGGTGCATCTAATCTGGAAACAATGCCAAACTAGACATAATGCCCAATTTGACAACATAATGTCTAATTCGGCAACATAATGCCCAATCTGGCAACATAATGCCTAACTTGACATCATAATAATGCCCGACTTGACATTATAATGCCCAACTTGACATCATAATGCCCAACTTGACACCATAATGCCCAATTCGGCAATCTCTTCTACATAATGCACATAGTAAATTGTTGCCTAGTGAATATACACAAAGCTGCTTAGGACTTGGCGAGGCCGATGACGCCACAGGCCACACGAGCTCCGGCGTTGCCTGTGGTCTTGCTGAGTTCGTGACCTCCGACTCCAAGGTCATCAGGGTCAGCGTGCACCACCAGAGTGCGGCCTATGATGCTGTTCGGGCCAACCAGCGAGATCTGAGAGTCTTGCAAGCATACCTGGAAACATAGAATTTGTTGAATTAGATTTTTTACTCTTTAATCTACCGTGAATATGAGCAGATATGTTATGTGAAAATATTATATTTATAAAGAAATCTTCAAAACTAAACAAGAAATTATAATACATGTCCCCAGAAAAAAGTTAGCTGTTAACTAAATTTCAAGTCAATCAATTCAGCTGCTCAGTGAAATAACATATAAACATTATACAGACAAGCTTTCACCTTTATTATATTGGTTACAATCATAAACCTAAACAATAGTTATATCTACATAAAAACTAATTCTGGTTCGGTAATGGCGAAATTAAAAATATTGTTGACGTTTTTGAATATAAATAAATATTGCATTCAAGCAAAAAGAAACAATCCTAATAATATTATTAACGTGAAAGTTTTTATACATTTCACACCTAAACGGGTGGACTGATTGAACTGAAATTTTTGTATAGAGATAGCTTAGACCTTGGAATAACACATAGGCTACAGTACAGCAAGTAAAACCGCTGGGCGCAGCTATTAATTTTTATATTCTTCACATTGTGTCAGAGTCAGGACAGAGTCTTTTATGATCTAGGGTGTGGTAACTAGCCACAGCGAAAGCTTACCACTGTTAGGTATAGCGAATAGAGAGCCTAACTTACCTATCAATGAAAATGGCTATGAAATCAGTAAAAACATTGATCGAATACCTTAGTAACGCCGCCATCTTTATAAGACTCAACATTGCCGAGGTCTCCGACATGCCTCACACTTGAGTCCGGGGCTCCGTGATCCTTCTGCTCAGGGTTGAAGTGAGCTCCAGCCGATGTGCAGCCGTTGGTGTTGTCACCGAATTCGTGGATGTGGAAGCCATGCTTGCCCTGAAAGAAATTTTGAAAGATTTACTAAAATATGTAAAAAAAAAAAAAAAAAATGTATTTTGAAATCTATTTTATCTAATGAGGCTATGATACACAACTAGAAATGGGCTTTCTTATGTTCAGAATGTAAAGATTATTTTTTTAAAACATATACTTCTGATATATGGCTGTAAATAAATAAACATTTTGCTAACACACAATACTACACATTGTTAAAAAGTGCTTTATTCTTATAATATAGGTATTTTTTATTTATTTGAAAAAGTTCTTGGACATCTTATAGATACAATCGAAGTCCTTCCAAAAATGCTACAAAATCTTGGGTTTTCATAAATGTCAATTTCCCACCTACAAGAATAATACACAAGGTAATATTTATTTAACGGTCACAATGACGTAGCATCATTTGCTTGTTATTCCAAGTACATATTGTACCTATGTATATTAAGTAGTTTGGTAATTAATATTAACCTCACTTGACACATTTACAGTGATGTAACAGAATTGTTATCACTTGTGCAAGGTCATTTGACGATTTATAATATTTTTGATTGGTTATTTGTATCATAAGACTCGTCGAAGTTGATAGCAAATTTTACTTGAGTTTGTGATTAAAGAAAAGTTTTGTCTCTATGGAGACCATGTTTTCTGTTCCTAGATAGCAAAAATACAAAATGTTTGTAAACAATTTCTTTTGATTACTTTTATTGAGTAAAAAACACACCTAACCAATTAGGAACTTTACTACTTAATCAATAGAATGGTTACGTAGTATCTGTGGCTCAGTGGTTCCTAAGTTTAACATCAATCTGGAGTCCCTGGGTCAATCTTAGTGTGTGACAAAATTTTCACCTGTACACTACCAAATTTTGGAAGCACGAAGAGTTTTGAAGAAGTTGTAGGCAAATGCCCATATAAAAAATTGAAGTACCAACCTTAGCCAAACCGTCAATTGTGCCGGACAACACTACAGGAGACTTGTCATCCTGGAAAATAAAATACAATAGTAAAATTTGTAGAACAAGGTAAAATTATGTGAATCATGACATGCATTGTTGAATCTTAAGGAATTATCCTCAATAACTGCAAACAAACAGGACATAATTGTAAAGCATTGCAACTCATACTTATGTACCTAGAGTCGGGTTCTAGAAAACTCTATAGATTATGCATACTGTAAGAATATCTAAATGATTAAGAACTTGGTTCTGCAAATTTAATTACCCTATGACTTGTTATAAAGCACTTATATTATTTATTTTGTTTTTATGTAAGTCGTAGTCCAAGGTCAATAGCGATCGAAAACACTGGTAGCAAAGGTAGTAGGTACTGAGGTTATTAGTGAGTAAAATAAATATTTAAACATACCTTCTGGTCAAAGAACACGGTGCCGCTAACATCGCCCTTGAGAACGCACACTGCTTTTACCATCTTGATTTGTTAAAGCGAGGTACTTGTGTACTAAACTAAGAATTTCAATAAAAACCGCTTGAAATCTCGGAATTCCTAAGCCTAAGCACAAATGCCGAATGCCGAACGAATCAGTGGGCAGAAACTTCCATACAAAAAAACAAATGTTCTAGACCGATGCCAATTATTAGCAACTGTAAGAAAAATATTTGAATGTTCTCATTAATAAAAAATAAAATAAATATGGTAGCAAAATATAATCATTTTTTAAACAATTAAGAACGTTTACGACTTCTTAATATAATAATTTTAGTACAGAATGTGAATAAAATTAATTAAGATTTTGAAGTTGACATACCACGCTTATTATCTCTTTTTTTATTCTAAAATATATTTTAATGTGAATTTGACACATGGTAGAAAAATGAAAAAATTATGGCAATACACATTTTGTCAACAAAAAAAGGAAAATTTTCACAACGTTTCATAAGTTTGAAAAAACTAAGTTTCTCAGGAGTGAATAAAGCAATTTTTTAAACTATAATTGCCCCAAAATTGTGTTGTGGGTAGAGTAAGGCGTCGAGTGATATGCCTCCGTCTAAAACATTCGTATATACATTGAATATACGTCGTGTTTTTCTGAGATAGTGACTCATGAAGTGTGTGCGTGGTATTTTGAATCAAACTTTTATTGTTGTGCTTAAATCTATTATTTATAAACATACAAGATGCCGAGGAAGTCTCGCCGTAGTTGCGAAATATGTGTCGTAAGAGAAGCGCATCTAAAGATTCCCCTCTTCTTCGCAAACTTTCCATCGGAAGAAAACCGGTAAGTACAGCTTAAGTAAAAGTATACCAACATCTGGATTTTAAACATCACAATTAAATTTATAACTATTGTCCTTTACAGTTGCAAAGAATGGGTCCGAGTTACAGGCAATGAAGATTTAGTGCATTTACCAATAGAAAAATTGCACTCTATTAAACACATATGTGGTGATCATTTTAAAAACACTCACTTTAACAAAAAGAAAAATAAGCTCAAGAAGTGTGCAGTGCCTTGCTTGAATATAAAATGTGCTCCACTCAGTGATGATCAGCTGGCAAAATTCCCGTTACATATGTATAAGAATCAAGGTAACATAAAGAAGTGCTTCCTATAATATGAATTAAAATTAGATTTAGCTACATTATGTTAGGAATAATAAGGCAAAATAGTAAATTGCTTATAACACAGCAAAAATCGTTATGAAAAGGGGGTGTATAATTTGTGGCATGCCTGAAACCACTTCGAAATCGAAGCCAGCTGCGAAACCTATACCAATCAATAGATGACATCAATACAAACAAAAAGTATGCTATCATCAACCCTCCTAAAGCATCACACTTGAGATATATTAACTTTACGAGTGTTGGTGATAGAATACTTTTTTTTGGCATTGATGTCATTTATCGATTGGTATAGGTTCCGCAGCTGGCTTCAATTTTGAAAAAAAAAAAAAAAAATTTTTTTCCCACTTTCCTTTGTTACTGAATTGTATATTACATATGTTATAAGTTGTTACTGAATTGTATACATATTATGTTATAAGTTGTTGCTGAATTGTATATTATGTTATAAGTTGGTATATTATGTTATAAGTTGTTACTGAATTGTATATTATGTTATAAGTTGGTATATTATGTTATAAGTTGTTACTGAATTGTATATTATGTTATAAGTTGGTATATTATGTTATAAGTTGTTACTGAATTGTATAGAATTCAGTAACAACTTATAACATATTATAATTATGTAATAAGTTGTTACTGAATTGTATATAATTCAGTAACAACTTATAACATAATATACATATAGTATATATCCTATTGTATATATTCTGAAACTTTTTGTTCTTTTAAAGGAACCATTATTGAAGCAAAGCTTGGTTACTCTAATTATGCAAAACGACGGATAAAATGTCGTTTGCGTGATCTAGATTTACCATACATTTTGACAGCTTTCCTTTGGAATTCTAGAATATGTGCCACTAACGCCATCTATGTGGGTCCGTAACACCGCGCGGATCAACTAGCTATGTTTTAAGTATCAGTTATTAGTATAACTTATTTATTTTTTTAATGTAATGGTTACATTATATTGTGATATTTATATTCTCCTTAAAATAATCAATAAAATATATTTCTAAACGTTGTATTATTATTTTTTACAATAATAAAAATCCCGCTATAAACTATTATATCGATATATAAGCCCGTATTTTTATCGACATATTTACATCACTATCATTTTTATCGATATCGATTCTTTTTCTACCATACTTCACATCACTATTCAATCTGTCATTAGTTTTGACAGTTTATATTATTTGGTTGCTAGTAAATTGGCAATTGTTTGTTCGAAAAAAATTGTTCACAGTTCCGTCTCTTACTTTTACATACTCTTTGAACGAATGACGGAAATTGGAAATCGTAATTGAAAAATCTAAGTGACAGCTGACAGCATGTGTAATGCTCATTAGGCTACTTTTACATTGCTCGCGGCGGTTTTCAACGATGCGATAATAATATGTCGAACTTAGGCCTAGGCCGCATTACGGTTAAACCGCAGCGTTTTTTAAACGTGTTAGTTTATGAAACAAGAAAACCAATACAAGCGGCCGCACTTGCGGCTTTTTCCCGCGACTGATTTTAAAACCGCGACATGTTACAAAATTGTCGCCGAAAAAAACCGCAGCAAAATTTGTAATCCATAGAATTGAGCGGGCGTACACGCACTATGCGTTAACCGCGCGCGGTTTTCTGGCTAGTATTCGGCCGACTACCGTGAAGAATAGTTGTGTCCTCGCGTTGCGCCATTGAAATTATGTCGTCGACCGAGTCGGAGACTGTTTCAAATGCAGAGTACGATAGTTTATCCCATAAAATCATAGTGGAAGTACAGAAAAGACCAGCTCTGTACGACACTACATTGCGTCAATATAGTGACAGAAATGCGAAAAATAAACTTTGGGAGGAAGTTTATTTGCATGTAGTCAATAATTGGATGACACTATCGGAGACCGAGAAAAAAAAGAAGGGTAAGTTTTAAAATCTATTTATTTTTACAAATAACTCAAACTAAAACTACTAGAAAGAAAGCTACTTTACATCTGTGATTTTGAGTGAGACACTGTTTGATTTAGTAGTCACTTTTGTTCTAAAGGTAGGTTATTTTTTAAATACTTTCATATTGCCAACTCAACGCACCCGCAGGAGATGTAAAATAATCAGCAAATAAATTTCTTACATCCATAACGCTATTGCTAGAACGCGTACGAATGGAAGGAATACGCTGCAGTTCTGAAACTTGAGATGATTCATTAAGCTGCTTGCCATCATGTTGTCTTACAAAGTTGTGCAATATGCAACAAGCTTTAATAATGTGGTCACAAAAATCTAATTTCACGTCTAGTGGTCTATGCAAAATACGCCATTTATTTGCCATGATTCCGAATGCACATTCGACAGTCCTTCTGGCATAAGATAATCTATAGTTATAAACTCTTTCTTTCATGGATAAATTTCTGTTTGGATATGGCCTCATTAAGTGCTCCGTAAGGGGGAATGCTTCATCGCCTACAAAAACAAACGGTAGTGGGCCGACTTCCTCATAATCAGACAATGGTGAAGATTCTGGTAAATGCAATTGGTTGTTCAAAAATCTTTTGCCAAAATTGGAATTCTTGAATACGCTTGAGTCACTATTTGATCCATATGCTCCAACATCTATAGCCGTAAAGCAATAGTCTGCATCAGCTATAGCCAATAATATTAAAGAATAATACTTTTTGTAATTGAAGGTTTCTGAACCAGTATTTTCTGGCCTTTCTATGCGTATATGTTTTCCATCTATGGAACCAAGGCAATTAGGAAAATAAGTTCTTTCAAAAAAAACTTTTGCTATATTTATCCAATCTTCTTCTGTTTTTTCAGGCATATATGTAGGTTGCAAACATATCCACAAACACTTGCATGTGTGTTCAATTATTTCACTTAATGTTGTTGTGCCGATCAAATATTCAAAATACAACGACTTCATACTGTTACCACTGGCAAGATACCTGAAAAAAAAACCATTCTATTAATATAGTTTTATTTTGTTACAGGTAGTATAATACAAAAGAAATGGAAGAATATGCGCGACTGTTTTTCTAAAGAATTAGCTATGCAACGTGGTAAATCTGGTCAAGGTGCTATAAAAAAGAAAAAGTACGTTCACTTCGATTCTGTTGTTTTTGGTACCATCTTTGCAAAAAAGAGAGACTAGCAGCAATATCCAATCTACCTCAGAAGATAATCCTGATATTGAATCATCTGGAAATCCTAAAAATCTGTCACTAACGAATAGAAATCGAGCCCCATCTTGTAAGAAGGCTTCCAAAAGCCAAAATAACAATGAAGACTACGAACAAAAATTGTTAAATTTTTTGAATACAAAGGAAAATACGTGTGAATATGACGAAGACATAAACTTTTCACAAATGATTGTACCAATGTTACGCAAACTTAATGATGATCAGAAACATTTTGCCAAGATAGAAATTATGAATGTTTTGCAAAAAGCCAAATCTTTTTATCCATTTGAACCACCACCAATCCATAATCAAAGACCAAGATCACAATTGTCATACACTCAAACGCCGTCTCCGCAATCATATTATTCATATTCCCCTTCTACATCACCAGCTATGCCAATACAGTCACCAGTGCGACAATTTGTCTCAGGACCTGCAAAACAAACCATTTATTTTCCGCTTAATACTTCTGTTCCCTCAACATCACATGCACCCGTGCATTCTCTTCAAGATCTCGAGCAGCCAGAACAACTACTGCAATACGTACAAAATCAACAAGAAGAACCTTCAGCTGCCAATTATGTCTCGCAATTTCAAGAACAGTAAATTTATTGATGTATTTTTTAAACAATAATTATAAAAATATCCACTTTCAATGTATGTATTATTTATTCTTACTTACCTCAAAGTCACAGATAGGCGTTCCTCTGGTGAAATACAATTGCGAAATTTTGTATCCATGAAGGTGATTTGTGGACGCACAATATGCAAAATTTTATCGAAGCTGGCTATTGACATCCGATAGTAATTAAAAAATTTGTCTGGATGTTCTCTTAAAATTTGATATTTCTTATGAAAGAAACCTTTTTCTAATCTTTGGCTGGTGAGTGGGTGGACCCAATATTTATGAAATTTTCGTTGATGTCTTTTTTTTCTATTTCTTAGTACTAGAGCAACAAGACATACTGCTCTTTTGAAATCCATCTTCAAACTGAGAAAATCGCGGGCATTTCGCGTTTTATAATCGTAGTGTGAGCATCTCGAGCGGTTTCGCGGTATAACGGTTAACCGCTGGCGGGAAAAACCCGTAGTGCGGCCTAAGCCTTACTCGGAGTGGGTGAATAGTGAGGAGTTATTCACAATTATTAAAATACATCAAATATACTTGTTGCGCCTGAGACGTTTTTGCTAATTACTTACCTCACCTATTACATAATATTATTTGTAAAATGTACATAGCTTTTTATATTTTTCAGTCTAAAATCGCCCTAAGTTACTTGACATTGACACTAGAATTATCAGAAAATTTGATTGTTTATTTTCTTTTATGCGGCAAATGTGTATATCAATATTTTAGCCAGTCTTTTTCAAATAATACATAAATGCGCATCAAGTTAAAGTTAAATTATTAGTTAAATTTACAATTATACATATTACTAGCTTACCCGGCAAACGTTGTTTTGCCATATACCTAAATAATTTCCTAGTCATTTCTAGTGTAGACAAAAAATAGCTTACTTATTGGAAGTATGTATGTATTTTAGAATGTGTATATTGTATGTATGTAAGAATGTGGTATATGCGTGAAATAAGCATTATTTTATAGAAAAATTTTTCAAACAAAAGTAAAAAATTAAATTTTATGAAAACATTGTCTCTTATAATTTTTTCATACAACCAATATTTCCATTGACATTTCAAAATAAAGATTCATAATGATTGATTTTTTGGAAACTATGAAAATCTTAATTGTTCAATTACATTTTTTTAATAAAATTAAATTAAAATTACATTTTTATAATATCAACAACATTTTCGATATAAATAAAAAAAAGTATACTTACAACACAAAATCCGTTGTTATTGAAAGCTCGTGTCACGTGTTGAGTACTTTTGAGGTTATAAAATCACTTGATTAACTAATCGTGCAAAATACACTCAAAATTGATAATTTAATTATTATTGATAATATAGGAATGATTAAAAGTTAATATGAGAGTTACACTGAGATAGCAAAATAATAATTGTCAACGTTACTACTACACGACTTGATGCATATAGGTGTACCAGAATCTCATGGCATTTAAAAAAATTCAAAAAAAATGTTTTTCATATGGCAATGTCAACTATCACCCGTCAAATCAAAGTATGATATCTGTCAGCCGCTGCTGAGGCATTGTGAATATCTTCCTGAAATTTGTTGTTTTTGTGAAAATGTCGAAAAAACCACTTCGATCTCAAGCGAGAAATATTGTTTACAATGTCTACCGCAAAATAAAGAAAGAAGAAGGTGTAAATCAGACACAATCTTTTATTTTAAAGCGCGTGGTAGAGTTGACTGGTAAGTTGGAATGAGTTTTCTTGATACTTTTAATTTTTATTTAATTTTTCTTACGTAGGTTCATAATTGTAACTGCTTTATAGGGATTTCCAGTACCACTATACGGCGAATCGTGACTGAAGGCACATCGAATGATGGTGTGTTTTCCACTCCTGGTAAAAAGAGGAGAGGGGGGAAGAAGAAAATCAACTTAGACAGTTTCGATTTACAGTAGATTAGGAATAAAGTAAACGAATTCTATACAGTTCGGAAGGAAATTCCTACAGTAAATAAACTGTTACAAATTCTTCGACAAGATATTGATTTCAACGGAGGGAGAGAAACTCTGAGGTATGAAAAATAATAATTAAGTGATAATCCGTCTTACTCTCAATCATATGAGGAGACCTGTGCCCTATTACAGTGGGACGTATATAGACTGGTGATGATGAAGAATGACTAAGTTATCGTTTGAGTAATGTAATGTAATAATTTTTATAATCTTTTACAGACTTCTACTTAAGGAGATTGGTTTTGAGTATGTTAAATGCCAATCAAAAAGGACTATTTTGATGGAAAGAGATGACATAAAACTACAAAGATACAAGTTTTTGAAGCGCATTAAGGAAAACCGCGAAGCTGAGGAGCATAATAAATTGGATGTGATTTATTTAGATGAAACTTATATTCATGGTTCATGTTCTGTGAACAAGTGCTGGCAAAGCAAGGATATTGCAGGTCCATCTAAAAGTATATCACTTGGTGCGAGGTGGATCATTGTAAACGCTGGTGGAGAAAATGGCTTCGTACCAAATTGTTGTCTGATTTACAGGTCAAAAAGTGTATCTGCTGACTACCACCACGATATGAATAGGGACAATTTTACAAAATGGGTGAAAGAGAAGCTAATTCCAAATCTGACAAAACCTTCACTAATTGTAATGGATAATGCTAGTTATCATTCCGTACGTTTGAACAAACCGCCTACACAAGCCAATCGTATCTCTGATATAAAAGAATGGCTCCGTGCAAATGATTTGCATTATGATGATCTTTGGCGTAAATGTCAACTACTTGAAGTAGTGAAACAAAACATGTCTGCGCCCATATATGAGATAGATGAAGTATTAAAATCGCACGGTCACGAAGTTTTAAGGCTCCCACCTTATCATTGCACATTGAATCCCATAGAAATGATTTGGGGTATAATGAAGCAAAAAGTAGCTGATAAAAATGTAAATAGGCCTGCAAGTGACATAAAACTATTAACAGAAGAAGCTTTCTCACAAATTGGTGCAGAGGATTGGCGAAAATGTTGTAAACATGTAAATGAAATTGAAAATAATTTCATCAAGCAAGATAAAATAGGGTAATTTCGCCGGTTTTCCGGCCAGCGTTAGTTTGCGGCCAATCGGAGACTTAGCTTCAGAAATTCTTAGAAAACAAGACGTCTATCTCTATTTTTCAAATAAAATTTAGTACTTGACAGAGAGGGATAGACGGCTAATCCTTGTCAACATATAACGAACGTATAGCATTATCAGAATTTTAACAAATCACTGTTGATTTTTGTGTCTACACTAAGCGTGTTTAGTTTCGTACAAAATTACAAAAAAAATAGTGAGCACGTGTTGCATTCGGAGTAAGTATATCATGATATATCCATGTATTACTGAGTGATAGTGTTTAAATTGCTTTAATAATAGTTTTTTAACGTATTTTAACAATTTTTTAAACAAAATTATTTAAAAATAGGTAAAATAATGAGTGGTCGCGAACTAAAATATAATTATAAATGATATTTTAGTTTACGGCCATATGGTCGCAAACGGACTACTCGGTTTACTTTTTTATTTCCTTCTGGTTTCCATAATATTGAAGGTATTATAATTCAGTTAACCTTTTTCACATTTGCTAAATGGCTTCTTTGGTTTCATTAGTTTGCGGCCATCTAAATATTCGTAAATAGTACAAATACTCCACACATCCACATCCAGGTCGCAAACTAACGTCAAGACCGTTAGTTTGCAACTTGGATGAACGTCATTTTGCGACCGCCTCATAATGTATGGGAAATTAATGACCGCTTACTGAATTTGGTCATTTGATGCCTTCATTATACGACCACTTGAATTAAGTTCATATTATTGCAGTTTGTGTTAAAGAATGTGCTCAACACTTAAGAAAAAGGAGACTGAGTTAAAATACGAATTAGCTCTGAGAGATAACCGTGCAGGAGGATTCGGTATAAGAAAAAATATGTAGAACTCTTTTAAGGTAAAAAGAGTTGACGAATTTAAATATAGGAGGACTAGGGAAAGACGGGGAGAAACTAATAGGTGAATAGGTAGGGAGGGTTGGCGGTGATAGGTAGGAAAGCCAACGGAGATGAAGTCCAGTCATGCAGGGAAGCCATGGTTGAGCGTATGAGCTTGGCTTTAGAAGCTGTTTCCGATTGGGGAGCAGCTAATTTGGTTAAGTTTAATCCTACAAAAACCCAGGCGTGTCTATTTACCGCTAAAAGAAGTCGATTCATTGAAGCTCCTTCTTTCCAAAATGTTTCTTTACCGATAACTAACCAGCGTGAGCAAAAGCTTACGGAATCTCGGCTGCAGAGCCTTGAACGTCGTAGAATGGTCGCTTCGCTATCGGTCTTCTATAGGATTCATTTTGGAGAGTGTGCGCAGGAATTACACGCACTAATTCCTCCACGCCCATTCTATCGACGGACGTCACGGCAGACGGCAATGCAGCATCCCTACTTAGTCGCGCTACCAACAGCCCGCACCAAGCGTTTTGCTTCGTCGTTTCTGATGAGAACTGGTCGCATTTGGAACACTTTGCCGTCATCCGTGTTTCTCGAGCGGTACAACTTGGGTATCTTCAAGGCACGAGTGTATAGGTCCCTTTCTAGGCATCATACGTGATCCATCGTCGACCGCATTTTCACTTTAAATCAGGTGGGATGTGGTCAAACGTAGGCCTATTTTGTATAAAAAAAGGTGAATGGTTCCTTCCTTACAAAATTAAACAGTGGAACATGATATGCTGTGTGATACGCAGATGATATTATAGTGGTAATGATCAATGACGAATTTCTAGAAATTGTATCCAGAATTTTGCTACAGGCTCTAAAGATAATGGAAGAATGGTGAAAGTGAAAAGTCACTTTAATTCGGCACAGAGTTGGAATGATCTATGGGTAACGACTAACGACAAGACGTGAAATATCCCAGTACGTTAGAGAAGGTGCCCACATGGAATCTGCACGCCAAGAAGGTGACAGAAAAAGTTATAAGGGTTTTACTATGTGTTGGTCAGCGTATGCCATACCCGGGGACTTCGTCTTCATCTACACTTCAATGATAGACCCAATCTTTCCTACGGCAGCGTGTCATGCTGGCTTAGAACCGAACTTACATACAACAGGAGATGAAAGCGTTTTACATACTCCAAGTGCAACCAGATGCAGACTGCCGCAGGTCGCATTTGGTATACAGATGGTTCAAAAACGGGATCCGGTACAGCATCAGGTATCTACTTGGAAACTTTATGACAGTCTGGGTCTATACACTACCGTTTTTTGGTCGGAGATGTATGCCATTATAGCATGCGCTGAAGAAAACATAAAGAGGAATGTGAAAGATAAGATCATATCTATATTCTCAGTAACAGTCAAGGCCTTAAGTTTCTGCAGACTCCTCGTTCTTCAGCTCAAAACTAGTCTTGGATGCTGCTAAGGCTCTGAACAAAGAAGGCTGCAGCAACAGAGTACAAGTTTGGGTACCGGGCCATGTTGGTATATAAGAGAATGAGAAGAGAATGTCAGCATGCACTATCAATAGCCAGCATAGTAAGAGAGAGAAGTAGAACTTAGTGGGGTCACCGCTTTAATTATCGACTTCTTCGAAGAGTAGGAAATGATAAAGCAGGGGTAAACACCATAGATCCCAATGCGTCGATGCGTTGCTGGATTTTACAGTCTGGCGACACTGGGTTGATGACATCACAGCGATCGGAGAAAAGACTTGGATGCGAACTGCTCAGGATAGAGTTGCATGGCACGAAGGGGAGGAGGCCTTTGCCCAGCAGTGGGACGATATGGCTTGACAATCATGATGAGGTTCTTCGTTTCGAAGCATGGTTTTTAAAATAAAATATTTTGAATAATATGGAAAAAAAATACAATAGAACATTTCAAAAAGAAGGGAGAGGAGAGGGGGGAGTTTATAAATGAAGATATAATTCATTTTATTTTATTAAATAAAAAAATTATCGACATTTTGTTAGAATTTTAGTGGCCGTAAACTAAGATGAGGGTGGTCGCATATTAAAAAAAGTGGCCGCAAACTAGTGAAATAGCTACTTTTGGAGAAAACATTTTTTTTCTTCAAATTTTAATACTATTACTACTACTTTTTAATTTTTTAAATAAAACTTGATCATGTATAGATCCGCAAGAAAGATTTTTCATAACTGTCAAGAAGATTTTTCATATTAATAAGCTAACCTAAAGTGGGGAACTCCACTAATTGGTCGCAAACCAGCGAAATGACCCTAATTGAAATGCAGGAAGAGCGATTTATAATAAATACCTCCTTATCTTCATCATCTGATGAAGATGAAGATGAAGAACAACAAATGCAAGTAGAGTTCTTGGAATCATTTTCTAGTTCTGAATGAGGTATTTAATTATTTGTATGGTGAATTATAACGTAATAAATGATTACATAAAGTAATTTTGGATTGATTTATTTTCCATGATATATTTTCTATGTTAAGAACCCGATGCATTCTTCATACACAACTAATATATACTTCGCGTTCATTTATACATATTAATACTACAAATATAAATAAAAATTAAACAGTATCAAGATCGTTTAATCCAATTTCCCCAGTATTGCCCACCACAAAATTTTATTTCCCCATTTGCCATGAGATTCTGGTACACCTATAAACAATAATGATGGCCGACAACTGTGTAGGGAGTGAGAAAGAAAGGAGACCGGCTTCATTCTCGTCCCTACTCCGTGCTGTTTACTGGGTCAGAAGTGACACCTGTAGACATCTGGCTGGGATAACTAATTAAATGACGATTGATCAGTTTTCGACCGGAGAGGAAAAATGATTATATTACTAAAATGGCTATTAAAAAATAAGGGTTGATCGTAGAAGGGTGAAAATTGAGGATTGTATGTATTTTTGTATGTTGTATCATAAAAAAATAGAAATTAAAAATTTTGTCTAAAAAATAAAAAAAAATATTTAGGGGTGGACTACCCCTAACATTTAGGGGGATGAAAAATAGATGTTGGCCGATTCTCATAGATACCGGATAAGCACAAAAAATTTCATCAAAATCGGTCAAGCCGTTTCGGAGGAGTATGGCAACGAAAACTGTGACACGAGAATTTTATCGACCGAGCGAAGCGAGGTCTTAGAGTCGAAAGCCGCGAAATGCCTGCGTTTGGACCAGTTTAACGCTTGACCTCTGGTGCTTAAGTTTGGTTGACGTTTACTTGAAAACGGTTAATCCAAATTAAATGAAATTTTACACACAAGTTAAGAAGGTTAATTGGATAATTGTTGTGAAAAAATTAGCGAAATAGGTTACAGGGTTGCAGAGATATAGGTGACTTAAAGTCTTTACGATAGGTCTGACGATTATTTCAAAACTGGAGCGCTGATAATTTTTTTTCTAACATATACACATTTTTTATAAGCGACACAAATATATTAGCCAAAGTGTATGTTTGTATGTATGTTTGTTACGCGATAACTGGAAAACCAATGGTCCAATCTGCATGAAACTTTGCAAACGCGTAATATAAATCCATAGAATTTTTAAGTTCGAACATGAGCCAAATCGGTCGAAGGGTTCTAGAGTTTTAGAAAATGCTTAATTTCAACGTTACCAAAGTTCCAATCTTAATGAAACTTTGCGATCAGGTAGTATAAGCTAAAAGAATTCTCATGTTCGAAAATGAGCCAAATCGATCCAAGGGTTGTAGAGTTATGAAGATGTTTAAATTATAATGTTTTGCACAATTTGTTAGGTACATTAAGTTTGAGAAAGATCCTACAGGCAAAAAAGAGCAAGCAAGTTGATAAAGTTAAAGAATTAATAGCGATAAAGTCCAATAATTCGAGAATTTCAAGCAATTTATCATATTTTCAATATTTCTTATTTTTAATTATTTTCATATAATTTTTTAGTACATTGCGTAATACCAATAATTGCGTCAATTATAGTCCGGCCGCCTAAAGTTTGCTATTGAAATAGATGTCACATACATGTAGGTAAGTACACGTTTTGTGCTGTTTTTTTAATCTTTTTATAAACCTCATTTCGCTCGATCGATAAAATATAATGTTATATTTAATTTAAGTATATATAATTTTTATATTTAATTGTTAGTTTGTTTTTCTCAATAAAGATATTTAAGTAGTATGAAAATAAAGTAAAATAGTTATTTAAAAAAAACCTTATTAATAGCGTTATTTTATGCCCATCGCTAATGGCAAGCAACCAAAGTTGGACTTAGTAGTATAGGCATAATTATAATATAATATAATTATGACGACATAACTACGTAACATTGCCTAAAATTTTGTATAAATTATCCCGAACACAATGTACCGGACTATAACTCGCTGTCAAGTAAAATAATATTTTACAGTGGTCGTAGCATGCCAAACGAGATCCCGCTGAAATGTCAAGCGTAGAACTGTCATACCATACATTGTAGTTTTGTGAATGTATGGGATGACAGTTCTACTCTTGAAGTTTGGCCGGGATTCTGTGTGGCATGCTACGGCCACTGGCAAAACACGAAAGTGGAGACCATAAACAATAATAAGCAGGTAACAATGTCTGTGGAAGTGGTGATAGAATAAAAAAACTCGCTGAATCGTTTTATGTTAAAATATAATTTAAATACATAATTTATATGAATACATACAAATATCATCGACCGAGCAAAGCGAACTCTTAGAGTTGAGAGATCTCTCGGTGGCAGTAAGGTTATTTGAGTAGTCTGCATAACTTTTTAAAACCTAAAGTAATTGTTTGTGCCGGCACATTCAACAATAAAGGTGCACGAGCACACCATAATGCATCGCGGGCCGTGTACTTATAGTCTGCCAAATTTCATAAATATATGGTAACGGCAAGTTCCCTATGAATGTTGATTTATTCAGAGGGTCAAAAAAATTTAGGTACGTTTTTGAAGGATAAACGGGTGTATTTTTTTCTACGTTAACTCAGAAGTTTAATTTAACGGGCACCAAGCGGCTATAGACCTGTGTATTATGGTAAAAATATACAATTCTACGGGATGTAGAGTATTAATTGGTCTTGACAGGCATACGGATGACCAAGTGATCCTATTTATTAGGGTTTCGTTTTTTCCTTCAGAGGAACGAAACTCTAAAAAGGATTATATTCAAAAAATCTCGGTACGTAGGTTTATTGAGTTTTAATTTCTCAGAATTTTTATATTTTGAGTTTTAATATTAATGTTAAAGTTCTTGTATTAGGATATATTTAGTCGAGACCTAAAGTCTAAGGTTTACCACGGAAATTGGGCTGCGAGGTCACAGTTCGAGGCGAACTACTAGTATTTTACAGTGGTCGTAGCATGCCAAACGAGATCCCGCTGAAATGTCAAGCGTAGAACTGTCATACCATACATTGTAGTTTTGTGAATGTATGGGATGACAGTTCTACTCTTGAAGTTTGGCCGGGATTCTGTGTGGCATGCTACGGCCACTGGCAAAACACGAAAGTGGAGACCATAAACAATAATAAGCAGGTAACAATGTCTGTGGAAGTGGTGATAGAATAAAAAAACTCGCTGAATCGTTTTATGTTAAAATATAATTTAAATACATAATTTATATGAATACATACAAATATCATCGACCGAGCAAAGCGAACTCTTAGAGTTGAGAGATCTCTCGGTGGCAGTAAGGTTATTTGAGTAGTCTGCATAACTTTTTAAAACCTAAAGTAATTGTTTGTGCCGGCACATTCAACAATAAAGGTGCACGAGCACACCATAATGCATCGCGGGCCGTGTACTTATAGTCTGCCAAATTTCATAAATATATGGTAACGGCAAGTTCCCTATGAATGTTGATTTATTCAGAGGGTCAAAAAAATTTAGGTACGTTTTTGAAGGATAAACGGGTGTATTTTTTTCTACGTTAACTCAGAAGTTTAATTTAACGGGCACCAAGCGGCTATAGACCTGTGTATTATGGTAAAAATATACAATTCTACGGGATGTAGAGTATTAATTGGTCTTGACAGGCATACGGATGACCAAGTGATCCTATTTATTAGGGTTTCGTTTTTTCCTTCAGAGGAACGAAACTCTAAAAAGGATTATATTCAAAAAATCTCGGTACGTAGGTTTATTGAGTTTTAATTTCTCAGAATTTTTATATTTTGAGTTTTAATATTAATGTTAAAGTTCTTGTATTAGGATATATTTAGTCGAGACCTAAAGTCTAAGGTTTACCACGGAAATTGGGCTGCGAGGTCACAGTTCGAGGCGAACTACTAGTATATTAGATATGGATTCTAAAGGGAGTTTTTTCTAGTTACTCTTTGGTTTAAATTTATTTTTATGGTTCTCGAGCAAAGCAAATAGGCAAACGTGTGGGGTTCACAATGAAAACCGTGAAGTAAAAAGAATTAAAAAAAAAAATATGTCAAAAACACATGTTTCTTTTGTTGTCATCTGCTGTCACAAGTCAATAAAATTTAAAATTAAATTCACTTTAATTCACAACAATTTTTATAGTGTGGTCTTTGTGAAATCTATGAACTTATTGTATTTTTATCCACAGTTTTTATCCTTAAAACGATGTTATAACAGTGCTGAAGGTATTTACTTAAATCCCACTTAGTGACATAATATTCTTCAAATGTCCACCACCGGGGACGTTGTGGAGGAATCCACAACAGCTAATGTAAGTTCTAAAGTAAGTATTACATCGCAACCCATCACAAAATTATTTAGTACATTTTTAACTGAGATTTGAGAGTATTTTAATGGTTAATAATCCATCAATCATGCTTTATTTAGAAATCTAGTAGGCAGTATGATTATAAATCATCTTATTATAAAATGACAACAAACCAGTGATAAAGGTTTGGTTAGGTTAGTGCAGAACTGTTAGCCAGTGTTTTTTCGTGAAAAAAGGTAAACGTAGCGTAAACGTTAACGTAGTTTATTTTGAATCTAAGTTTCTTACATACTAAATTAAAGCTCAGTTGATTCCGATTCGGGGGTGAAAAAGTAGCTATAAATCATACACATGAAAACTTTTATATAAAACTAATGTATTTATTTACTTTTTCAGTCATTTGGTGCAGTGTATATAAAAGATCCACTAAGGAGAAGGGTAAGTAACTAGCATTCTTTGATTAAGACATTTTATCTGAACCGTTGATGGATATGCCTATTTACATATAACATTATAATTTTCTTGGTCACTATTTAACTTTTTTATTTGGTAAATGTAAAGAAATAACATACACATCTATACTTTCTTATAATATTAGTGGGATTGGTTTTTGAAATTCTGTCAGAGTTAAATCTATAGTAGTTTTAATTCTTATTCAGTTAATTGTCCAATTACTTATACCAGGTAAAAATTTTTCAGAAATGTCCTCTCTGCGAACAAAATCTCCACCTATACAATCTAAACTTCGAAGAAATGATGCTGATGTGTGAAAATGTAGACTGCGACTATCCATTTGGCTACGAAGCACTACAAGTAGTCTCAGAGGAAGCAGACTTACGAGACAGTCCTGTACCTGCAACAGCAGATTTTAGCATGTATCCCATCAATGAAATACCACACAATCTGGACTCTATTTCTACATCATCGGTAATTCGAGCTCCCTCCACGCTATCAGACACCGGTCACACTATAGATTCAGAATTCGGAAATCTCAGAGAGTTAGACGATGACACATTATCCATACGACTAAGAAAAGAAACCAAACTGATACAACGTCGGAAAGACCGCAAACGTGTGATGGACAAGCACATCAAAAACATAAAAAAGTTAAACGACGAAATGGCCCAACTTTCCAGTAATGATGTAGGGAAACGTATTAAAAAAGAGAAGTGGTTGAATAATTTAAAGACATGGGAAGCTCGTTCTGGCAAAAAGTTGTTGACGGATTTAGAAGCGAAAGGGTTAAAGAAAGAAGAATACCCTGTTGGAGAAATTAAGTTGGATGTGAAGACGGGTGACGATGTGCCTACTGTAAAGATTGAGATTTGTTTGAAAGATATTAAATTAAATAGCTAAAACGTTTGTATGTATTGGAGAGATGAAAATAGTCTGTTTTTTTATAAAGAAATATTTTTTTGTTAGATTAGATTAACTCTTTCTAGAAACACTACAATTTTATACAAGAACTTAGAAATAAAAACGATTTATATTACAAAAAGTGTAACATTACTTTATTTTTGGATTCATTATAGGTTAGCCTTTGGCCACAACCTCGCCTGATGTTAAGTGACGAATGCGGCCTTAGATGGTAGCAGACTAAACCTAGAAAGCAGGATAAATCCCTCCCTGGCTTCACTGAACATCATGCCTGAATGTAATAGTTTCTATTCTTTGACTGAACAGTCAAAATGACTGTTTGGAGACAGTGAGTATGTAAGTGGTGCCACGACGTATGCATGACAATGTAAAACAAAAAAATAGGCCAAGCGCTACTCGAGCTAAGCACAATGGCTTTTGTAGTACTGGCAAATCGAATATTTACGGCCTTAATTTTCATCAACAATAAACCAATAATATACTTATAATATCTATTATAAGTATGTATTTACAAAAGAAAAGTATATAAGTATTATATCCGTTATCCTAACCACCATATTACAAGCATTAAGTTGCTTAGTTTGGGGTTGGGTGGCGCTGTGTGAAACGTCCTGAAATATTTATTTATTTTATTTTTTATTTAATATCATTAAAACTAATGAGATATCTTAGCCGCTATAGTTTTCCTGGAAAGTTCATGTTTGAAACCATATTCTTGATTTTTTTCAGATTTTTAAAGCCAGTTCAGATTTTAGAGGCAGGTTTGCTTAGGAGGTTCTCTAAATTAATTAAATTTTTTTTGTTACCGTTCTCTTACCCTGATCAGTGATCAGTACCCCTCTTCTGTAAAAAAACTCTTGTAACTCACAGTTCTTCTACCGTAAGAAGTTGTGAGATTCATGTTATACCAAGTCGGTAAAAATCTTTTGTTTTAAATTAATAGATTGACTTTGCAATCGCACTAAACAATCAATAAGTAAATAAAAGTGACTTCTTGGAAACTGGACGACATGGTACTCTAATGAGTAATCTGTGACTAGACTGAGGTCTGAGTACTAGAGTACCTAGTACCTACCTAGTAATGTCGTTTTCCGAGGAAATTGATCACATAAATTATTGAAAAGTGAAAACGAAACGTACGTATCCGGTAATAAGAGGTACTCGTAAATAGTTTACTACGTCTATATTAGATATACTGTGTTACGTTCCCGGCTTCACTATGAAAGTTTTTTTTGTTGACATTGAATAAACTTGTTGCGCGTACCTTCCCATACCCCCGACGGGTGACGGGAGGGCACGGGAAGGTTACGCCTGCAAGACGACTGTACGGCTGTTTCCTATAAGATATGTAGGAGGCAGTCGTTAGGTCATGTTGCAGGCCCTGTAGCCTGTAGTAATCTCGGCGACCTGAAACTGCAACAATAGGTTAGCCACAAAACCTATAAATTGTGATTTGACCTGTTCTGTTGGAGTATTATAAACCCTAAAAAATAAAAAATGGGTATAGTCTGCAGGTACCTACTAAAACAACTGATCGCACAAAAGAAAACTTATTGACACTAATGGTGTACTTATTGGCGGTCTTATCTCTCAGAGTGGTCTTTTCTTTCTTTTCTTGGTTTGTGGCTTCTATTCTGTAGCTGGGCGCCACGATTCTGCAAATGTCCGTATCCTTAAAGTGACATAAACTTTGTGCTAGGCGATGAAAATATGGTTGGTAATTATTAATTATTACAGGTATTTTTTCCCAGTGCGTTGAAAAGCCTGTAAGACAACACAACATTTGTTAGTGATCTCTTCCAGATAACCGTAGGTACGTGGAAGGATGGCGGTTTTAGGTACCTACATAAGTTCTAAAAAACTATAAATAATTAATGCTCTCTTATTAGCAGTCGGTTAAGGAGGCATAATGCATGACGATTATTTTTTTAATCACCGCTTTCACAGACTATTAATAGTACCTAACTTAAAATTAATATTCATGGAACCACACGTAAACCCGCGGTTCTCTTTGCTCGAATGTTCGCGCACAATAATATGCAATGTTAGAAAAAAAGTAGGCACCTCATTTTGAATTTTGATAATTAGGTAGTTTTGTCTGAGACATTGAGACTGCGACGCAGAGTCTGCTGCAAGTGGATCCGGCCTTTCTTTTTTTAAATAAATAAGTGAAAAGACGACCAAAATCAGGCGCATAATCTACCTTAGCCTTTGACCACGGTCTCGCGTGATGTTAAGGCCCTAGATCATCATCATTATCATCAGCCTATGTTCGTCCACTGCTGGACATAGGCCTCCCCCATGGCACGCCACCTCGACCTAGAACATAGGCTTTAATTACAGACAAATGTCGGGAAAAAATTCTAGTAAAAATCGTGAGGATTCAAGTTAGAGATGAAACCGGCAGCTCGTCGGAAGAGGCGTGTCTCTGGACGCAGGAGTTTGAACTTGACTTTCCCTACGCTGTGGGTTGACCACCTCAGGCTGTATACGACGAACGTGTTTGTGTTCGCGAACATGCGCCGCGAACGGAGGCAAATTTTTTTTTTTCTTTTTTATCTTGCAATCAGTCTGTAGACTACAGTGAACTTTAATAAAGTTGACTACGAGCAGATGGGTTGTATGCTACTGGTCAGGGCAAATTATCTTTTTCATCGATCAAAAGTTTGAGCAATTATTGCACTGCGCAGTCAATCAGCTAAATTATGTCACAAAGACAATGCAGAGGTCAAACATTTTTTTTAGTTCTCGTGAAAATTTTCATAATTTTTTATTCATCATATTTTAGGTTAGCCTTTGACCACGATCTCTCGTGATTCGTGACGTTAAACGACGATGCAGCCGTAGATGGTAGCTTACTAAACATATAAGGCGGGATAAATCCCTCCCAGGCTTCGCTGCTGGTCATTAATGACAGCAACGTGGGCGCCATATGTTTAGTCTAGTGGAGTACCTCCTAACTAAACATTGGTGCCGTGGGGTTGTTCAAATCAAGAGTTAATCGTTTCTTTCTGAACAAGCGTGATCACCTAGATTGCAGTCAAACGCTTGTCAAGTCTAGTGGGTGGTAACTAGCCATAGCCGAAGCCTACCACAAGTAAAAAAACTATTAAATAAACATAGTTCGCCGTAGCTAGCCGGCACTCAATCAAGTCTCCGGTTGTACAGAGCTTATATAGGGTGCTGCGTTACATCTCATCTCACTTTCATTCAAGATCTGCGAGTGGGACATGCTGTGATAATTTTACGAGGTAGGTTTATAATTTGATCTTTTACCTAAGTGATAGGAATGGCTATAAGTCCTTGGTTTGGATATCTTTACTCCAGTAAAAAAAACTTAATAATTTATAATAGTAAATTAAAAATAATTAATTCAGAGTACCTATTAATATGTATATTATGTAAATTAACACTACTATGTAATCATTTATATTTTTCCCTCGGCGAAATAAATAAAGTAGGTAAAATATTAGATATTCTGAGTATAATTAAGGAGATGAATAAAATCTATTTTGAATATTAGATATAAAACAATAATATATCTGTTTTTCCATAATATCTGCTAAATCCTACTACTATCTACTTTTTGTAAAAGATTGAGTAAAAAATCTCTAAAGCGGAAATTTGGTGTATTAAAAGTATACCTACCTGCATAGCAGGAAACTTAAAACCTGGCATCTTACAAATGTTATAAATACGAAAGTTTGTGTATAAAAGCTTGTTACTCTCTCATGCCTAAATGGCTGGACCAATTTGACTGAGATTTGGGAAGTATCTTACATAATATTATGTATCTATAGGGTGCTTAAACTCTGGAATAACACAAGCTAAGCATTCGTAGGCTGTAAAATCATCGGATGCATCTCGTAACACATATAATCTGAAGAGATCGCTATTAGCGATAAGACCGCCAATTGTAACATTGCTTAACTGAAATGTACTTATTTATTATATTTAGTGTTAATTGTTTTCTTTGTTGCAATAAAGAGTTATCTATCTATCTATGAAACGAAGCGGAAAACCGCTAGTATGTTATGTAAACAATATATATATAAAACTCCCAGATGCGGTGGCTGTCGGTTTGGTGTGCGCTAGCGACGGCGGTTTACGGTGGCGGTGGAGTTACTCAAACTGGTGAGTATTTATTACGATTATTACAAGCTTTTATTTACTTTTACCTGTCCGTTGTCCGGCTGTAATCAAATCTAGCAAGTTTAATTTGATTCACATCCGAGTTTCCGATTAAGCTGAGAATCGAGCTGATCTGACGATTTAGCTGGAAGGTGTCCATAGGAACTCCGTAATTAAACGACGAGTATGAGCTCATTTGATTCGTCTTGACGAGTAATTTGGTGTAAGATGGTAATAATATAAAAGCATGTTTTAATATTTTTTTAATTTCACTTGTTTTGTACCATTTATGAAATACAAAAACACATTCAATGCTATATAGCATTTAATGCACTAAAGTTGCTTGGACAATAATTTTCAGAGTAAAATGTGAAGCAAAAAACTTACCTGAGTATATCACAGTATGTTTTTTATTTGATGCACAAAGTAAAAGTTTATATAATTTTTTGGTTGTTTAAATGAAGGACTATTATGATTTTAAATTTTTTGACATTTTCAATTATTATTATAATAATTATGCTTAGCATATGGAGCCAAGGAAACGAATTTGCGCGTTGATGTCTTTAAAGGTCCCCTAGAAAAAGACATAAACGCGCGTGCGCGTGTTTTCCCTGACTGGTTATAGTTCAAAAGTATTTTTATTGTTAAAACTGATTAAACAGTGGTTCTAATTTAACTGGTTTCTTATTTAACTCACGTGACGAAAGTGAGTTAGCTTACACTTTCGCAGGGTGTCGAATATCACAGCTTTTTAATTAGTATTATGTTTGTGCAATGATTTCTCCGGTTCATTTACTTTTAGAGCGTCCACACACTGCATTTAGCGTTAAGTTTCTTACTTGAATTAATTGTTGAATAGCTTATAGCTCGCAGCATTGCCCGTGTGTGGACAGTTGATAATACCTATCAGTTAGTTTTTAATTTTATTTTATTTTATTTTATTTTACAATCGTAGGGAAACTTACATCTAGGTCTTAAATTAGGGTACTTAAATATGGTAATTAAGGACATTTACAAGTTTCCACATGTAGGCGACAGAATAATCAAACATATTGTGGACAGAGAACTAAGAGCAAACTAAGATATTTAACATAAATACTGTATGGTAATATTACATTGAATAGGTACATAGACAAATTTGTAACACAAAAGTCTTCTGTGATTATTATTATTATTTATTAGGTAGGTACTACCTACCAAAAAAATCACTGGCGAGTATTCGTTTTACTTGACTAGCAGAAGTATTGAATACATCTAGATCAAGTCTGGTAACAAGATCATTGAGACACCGACTCGCTCGCAGCAGATAGCTATTTTGCCTGTAGTTGGTTTTGGCTCCGGGGACATGCAAGGAACATAATCTCCGGAGTGAGGCGTACGGAACCTGCAAACCGACGCGCTGCAGCAGCTCAGGACAGTCAACTATGCCATTCGCTATGTTAACCAAATACACAACGTCAGCTATACGCCTTCTCTCTTCTAATGGTAAAATATGGAATTTCTTACAACGGTTCAAATAACTTGGATAATATGATTTTATTTTAAATTGTAGATGACGCAGGAAACGTTTTTGAATAGATTCTATACGAGTAATATAAGTATTGTAAACAGGATTCCAAACTTGAGAGGCATATTCTAGATGACTTCTCACATAGGCGCAGTAAAGTTTTTTTATGGTTTTAATGGAGTTAAAGTCTTTTGACATACGCAAAATGAAGCCAAGAGCCTTCGATGCTTTTTTAATAATATAGTTAATATGTTCGTCGAAAATTAATTTATTATCAAAGATAATTCCTAGGTCACGTATGTTGTTCACTCTGCACAGTATTGAGTTTTTTAAGGAATAACTATAAGTAATGGGTCTAGCTCTGCGAGAAAATGAACAAATATAGCATTTAGATACGTTCAAATCTAGTCTATTTTCCACGCAATATCGTTCAAATCTGTAAAGATCCTCTTGAAGACGGAGAGCACATTCCTGCGAACGGATGGGACATATTATTTTCATGTCATCGGCATATAAAATTATTTTTGAGTAAATGAAACAAGAGGCGATGTCATTAATGAATATATTAAACAGAAGTGGTCCCAAGAGTGAACCCTGCGGAACCCCAGAAGGGATCAGCATAGGGGCAGATGTGAAGCCACTTAGTGCAACAGTTTGACACCTGTTTTGTACATATGAGGTAAACCATCTATAGAGATTACCGCGTATACCTACTAATTGTAATTTGCGTAATAACAACAAGTGATCAATTCTATCAAAACATTTGCTATAATCAGTATAAATGACATCAACCTGGGCTGGTTCTGACATATGTTCAGTGAGATAATCGCTACAAATTATAAGGTTAGAGGTAGTGGACCGTCCCTTCAAAAAACCGTGTTGTTCTGGAGTAAATGTGTGCTTTAGACATGCATATAACTGCTTATACACTAACCTTTCTAATACTTTTGCAAATTGACATAATTTTGAGATAGGCCTATAATTTGTTACAATGTCTTTTGGTCCTTTTTTATGAATTGGGGTAATGTAAGCCATTTTCCAGATATTTGGTACCACACCCTCTGATAATGAGCGTTTAAAAAGTAAAGTTAGAGGATGAGCAAGACTTTTGGCACATTTAACTATAAAAATTGCGGGAATGTTATCAGGGCCGGCTGATTTATTTATATCAAGCGATTCAAGCAGTTTGCAGACTTCAGAAGACACCACCTCAACATCATGAATATCAGCTGTTGAAAAATTATTTTCAACTATTTCAACCGTCGCGTAATTAGTTTGCGTATTATCTAAAAAGTTTGAGTAAAAATAATCATTGAACATGTCGCATATTTCCTCTCCACAGCCAGAAGAGCGCATACCAAAACGTAACACGGCTGGGTAAGCATTGTTTTGGTTATATAGGTATTTATATTCTGAATTACCATAAAATTTCATAAAATACTGGAAAAAGCTAAATTATGGTATCTAAATCACAGAAGTAATACAACTAGAAGTACCCATTTTATGTGTGAGTGTGATGGCAATTGGGAAAATTCTGTGTGAAGAAAAAGGAGAACCTATTTTTTCCCCCTTTTAGCGTGGCCGGTTTATGTTGTTTGTCAAACTCTGTCAAAATGCTTTACTGTGACAATAATACTTATGTATTTCGTTTTTTTCCAAAATTTTAAAGCAATTTAAGACAATACAATGTTATTCTACTAGTTTATGACCTAAAATATCAATACATCGGGTATTTTCATAAAATAATGTAAATCCGTAAGCTATTTTTTGTCTCACAGGTGGCCACACAAATCTAGACAGTGAAAAGAAAATAACTCTATTGTTTTAGAAGCATTTAGAACAATTAAACTGTGCCACCCATAGAATTACGTCATATTATAAATCTATGGAACCAGTTAGAAATGTACCTACTGATAGATTTCAATCTCTTTGTTCCCAGATCCACAACTGTGGGCAGACTACAAAATATTCGACCACGTATACGGCAAGGTATTTGACAAAGATCTGTATGGAGACGGCCTCCCACCAACAATTCGTTTCGGAGATACAAACAAATACAAAAAGGACACCATATTTGTAGATACAAAGGCTTCCGAAAAGAAAGAAATATACGCCTACCCTAAAAACATTGAAAGTTACGATATATTGAAAGATGGTAGCAATTTCAACTTTCTAAAAGAAAAGCCATTCAATTTTCTTAGTTTCAGCGGTTTTAAGCCAATCGGCGAATCAAATGATCCGGAAACTTACAACTATTTGAAGAGGCTTGAGGCAATGGAAAAGAAAAGAGAAATTACGGATGATTTCAATCCAATCAACGAAAAACCAGAAGAAACCTATGCGTATAAAGTTATACAGAACATTCTAGACGCTCACGAGGCTAATAAAGGTAACCAAGAAGAAAGTTCACATGTTTCTCATAAAGAGAAGAATAATAAGAAGAGTAAGAGAAAGCCTGCTAGAAGTAATGAAGTAAAGAGGTGTTATCAGGGTAGATGTAGGAAGAGGTCTTCAGGATCTTCAAGAGTGAGGACTTGGCCTTATTATAAGAAGATTAAGTATAGATTTTACTAGGGTTTTTTTTGATTAGACAGACACGCATGCAGCTCGCCTGATGGGTAGAAGTTACCATTGCCTATAGAAGTATGTAACACCATTGTAATTCCCGACCGGTGTCGGTCAAGTAGGCGAGGTAAGTTTCTTTTTATCCCTTCACATATTGAAAATAATACTTGAAATAATGTTTGCCAATGTTACCGACATACTAACAAGGGTTTTATTAAACGTTGTAGTAGGTGTGTTGTAGTATAATAACTTCAACAGATAATTTTTTGTATGTACTAAAAAAAAAACGTCTTCACATAGGTATGTGCCTACAGCAAACCTACAGTAGAATTTTTCTTTTTTAATTCCTGTTAAGAGTTTTGCTTTTGCAAATGTGAATTTTTTAAAAGAACATGATTATATTTTTAATGTATTATATTGTATTGCTCAGGTTTTATAACCTGTAAAAACATTTAACATAATGGTAGGTATAGGTTATTTATATCTTATACCTTATCCTGTCTTAATATCTTTACAAAATGTTAATGTACCTATAACATTCTTGATATTTATAATAATAATAATAATAAATCATTTATTTCAGGCAATAGTACACTGCCACAGACGCAGTGTACCAGAGGCCTACATAGGTATATAGGTTATTTTTGTTACTATTTATTTAACTTAAAAGCCTAATTTAATAGTTAATTAAATAGTTAATTAGCTACTTAGTTTAACATGATATATTAATTTGTATAAGTTTTGTTATTTAGTGAGTATAAAATGAAATTTACGTTAAATAAAAGCACATTTTTACAAGTTTAAATTTAATTCAATACAATAATTACAATTAATCAAAATAAACTTAAACTCTTTACGCATATTTTCTTTAAGGAAAATAAGCTAAAAAGGTTTTTACAACATTTTCACTCATATTTTTTAAATTATTTAAAAATTGTCACGTAAGTAAGCGCCATTTTTGCGTCCTCAACGGCAGTTACGAAGGCAACAATTTTATAGAAAGTCGGAAGTTATTTGATTTAATTTTGCGTTCAGTGGTTGCTCAATACTTATTTTTGCATGCAAAATCAAAACTATGAGCTTATAATAACGAAACATGCATTATATTAGAGAAAACATCATAATTATGTGAAATTCAATCAGTTTTCTCTATATTAAATTTGATATAAGCAAGCGTCAATAGAAAGTATCGTAGTAACTTGAGATGGAAAAGTCACGTTTCTAGTTAGAGTAAAAACGGAAGCATGTATGAGCACATTCTTGAAAGATAAGGACTCTTCAAATTGGAGTTGAGTGGTCAAACCTCAGTTTTTGGCACAGATTGGATGGCAGTAAAGTTATAGTTAGATACAAGCAATCTGATTTGTTATCGTTACTAAAATTTCAAATTCTTGCTAAAAATAGACAAAAAAATTGCTTTTTTCGTCCGTTTTTTTTCAAAGTTTAGTTACATTATTCTGCCATCTCATCCTCAATAATGCCCATCATTGCTTTTTATTCATTATAGGCCTTTGACCACGATCTCGCGTGTTGTTAAGCGACGATGCAGCCGCAGATGGTAGCAAACTAAACCTAGAAGGCGGGATAAATCCCTCCCCCATTTCTCATATACTTTTCAATTAATAAATGAAATTAGGATTCGTATCGCTTTGTCTTCCACCATTCGCTACGGGGTTGTTAAGCCTGCTCTTTCTTTTGTTTTCCTCAATAGCTTGAAGTAGGAAAGGTGGGGCTGTGGACCTGTCATTACGATCGATGCTTCTAGAATCTATGCCCCTGTTGTTATCAAAGGACCGGTTGTCTATGGGTCTAGAGTTGGTGCTATTATCGTAGGACCGATTGTCTATGGGTCTAGAGTTGGTGGTGTTATCGTAGGCTCTATTGTCAAAGCCTCGGTTGTCGCGTCTATCCATGTTGAATTCTTCGAAGGGTGGCGAGGATTTCCTCTGGTTTCGATGGTCGATCTCTCGAGTTAGTTCCTCTACAAACTGCCCACCCGTCTGCCTGGAAGAAGATATGTGTTAATTAATTGGAATTGGATGTAACAACATAGTCTATTTTCTTTATTATTAATTTAGATAAAATATTTAGGTAAAAGTAAAATGTCTTAGGGTTTCATTTGGTGCGTCTGTATGGCAACATGTTGGCCACCAAAATAATCAACGGAGATCTATGTGCATATTTCTATGATTCTATGCAATATAAATATCTTTATCTATATTTCTGCTGATAAAAAACAAGGAAACTAAGGGCAGGTAAAGTCGCTGGGATCATGTAGTAGAATTAGAAAATTGTACATAATGAGTTAAACCACGTTAAAACGATTATACATTTAAGAACTTTATTATGTTAGGAGCTTTGTAGATTTATAATCAACTAATGCAGCAAATGGGACTTGCAACTTTAGTGCAACATTCTACTGGCTTTTTCACACAAATCTAGAGGTATGTATGACTGTTAGCAGATTGCCAATTTAAGGCCTGTTCAACGTAGCTATAGCTATTGCATCAATATATTATATGAAACAGTTGATTGCCTGAATGTTGTCAGTGCAAAAAAAAAGTATATATAAATAAGTAAAGTAAGTAGGGTGGAGGGTGGGTAGTAGTATAAGTAAGTAGTACCTAGTGTTGAAAAGTATATATAAGTATTGTATCCGTTATCCTAACCACCATAACACAAGCATTAAGTTGCTTAGCTTGGGGTTAGGTGGCGCTGTGTGAAATGTCCTGATATATATATTTTTTTTTTTTTTTGTGCTAGACGGACAATTTTTGCAGCAACTAGTGCTGCAATGTGTGCTCTGTCAACTAAGCGCCTTAGGTATTTAGTTTACTCATAAAGATAATATTAGGTATGCAATGAAGTTTCCTAATCTAATCTAAGTGGAGTGACTAGTCTAAAGTGACTCAAGATGACTGTTTACCTTACCCGCTAATAAATTTCCTATCTGATGAACTAATTGAACAAATATTTGTTTATTTTTGGAGATTAGTAGGTACGTGAACATTGTTTATGAACCCCATTAATATTATATTATTAGGGAAATATGAAGCATTTGTCTTAAAGTCTTAAGTGTTGTTCTACAAAAAGTAACTACGATGTAGATGCACCTTAACAAACATGTATATTTATGCATTTGCATACAAACTTTCTCTTTTATAATATAAGTAGGATGTCCTTAAAAGTTCACAACGCCTATTAGATATCACTGACTGTAGCATCTTTAGTGTTTAATAAAAAAAAGTGAGATTATACTGGTGGTGAGCCGTGGCTAGTTAACACCCACTGGACAAAACCGTGTCGCCAAGCGATCTATGTTACCGTGTTCCGGCATAATGCTCAGTGGAGCTAGAGAGGGATTAATCCCGCCTTTTAGGTGTAGCCTGCTATTACTATGGCTGCATTGTCGCGTATCATCACGCGAGATCGAGGTCAAAGGCTAACCTATCTAATTAATATTATAAATGCGAAAGTTTGTGAGTGTGTATGTTTGTTACTTCTTCAGGCCTAAACGGGTGGACCGATTTAGCTGAAATTTGGCATAGATATAGCTCACACCCTGGAATAATACATAGGCTACACAGCAATCAAAACCCCCGGCAGCAGTACAGCGAGTAAAACCCCTGGGCGCAGCTAGTGAAGTATAAAAATAAGTAAATGTAAACAACACGCACCGCTCGGTAGTCCCCCGGCCGCTCTCGACATCGTCTCCAATATACATGGAGTACCCTCGCCGGGACAGCTCCTCATCAGGCGCCAGGCCTGGATTCTTGAACGCGTGGTTCTTGTCTCCGTTCATTTTCAACTTCCTGGAAATTAATACAAATCAAAAGGTTTATTTTTTGTAAGTGACAGATAGTGAGAGCCGCAAGCGAATACTTAGGCGTTCTCAAACCCCCGGCACTATGGTGTCCTTCAGTTTTTTTTAGTAGATAGGTCTTCAGGATATCAGGAAAGCGTCATGCTCGTCTTCTTACTGAAAAGGTATTACCGCTGCGCCCATCTTATGTAGGGAAATCCTACATGACGTGTGATGACGAAGCGCTTCGCCTTTTGCCTAAAAGAAGGTACCCTGTCTCGACCGCGCACCCTGCCGCGAACACGGTTATAAAGCGGTAGTATAATGATGAGTACTGACTGCACTCGGATCCTGCCGGTGTGTTGCATCTCCCTGACGGTGCGACGCAGGCTGGCCAGCTTGACGAGGGCCACTATCGCCATCACGAACACGACCGCCCATCCTGCCGCGAACACGATTATAAACCAGTAGTATAATGATGAGTACTGACTGCACTCGGATCCTGCCGGTGTGTTGCATTTCCCTGACGGTGCGACGCAGGCTGGCCAGCTTGACGAGGGCCACCACCGCCATCACGAACACGACCGCCCATCCTGCCGCGAACACGCTCACGATTATTATCGTTTCTGTTTCCTGGAATACATAAATATAATTGTCAGAAATTAAATTAAATCACTACATAGTATAAAACAAGATAGTAGTAACAAGGTAGTAGTCGCACCCCGCCTCTATTCCTATGTATCGGACACGCAACAGATTTTGATGCGGTTTTTTCAATAGATGGGTTCAAGAGGAAGGTTTATATGTATAATACATGCATAATATAGAACAGAAACACTGATAGTTTTCTGTTCTGCGCAATGAAGTGCGGACGAGTCCACTAGTACTAAATAAATCAACACGATTCAGACGACCTTATAAAGGTCGCCGGAAGACACTGGATGCAGGTCGCTTCCAACTGGTATTGCAGCAGTGAACGTCCTATGGCTGAATTGATAAATTCGTAGCATAGTGGGTACCCCAACAGTGCCAGTTCTTCTACCGCCTGAGCAATGATGTGCAAATATTACTGTGCTTCGGTAGCATATAAATAGTGTTGTAACTTATATTTAAACTTCAAACTAGGGGCTGTGACATTTTTTTTTTTTTATGTAATAGGTGACAAACAAGCAGACGGCCCACCTGATGGTGAGTGGCTACCGTCGCCTATGGATACCTGCAATACCAGGGGTACCGCTGGTACGTTGCCTACCTTTCAAGACTCTATTCACTTGCCTTTTGAAGAGTCCCATGTTATAGCTCATCGGAAATACCGCGGGCGGAAGCTCATTCCACAATTTGCAGGTGTACGGCAAGAAGGAGCGAGTGAATCGCACAGTGCGAGAATGCCAAGCATCAATAATGTGTGGATGGGCTTTCGAGCGCTGACGGCTCGTGCGGTGATAAAAGCGCGACGCCGGAATCAGGTCGAATAACTCTTCAGAACACTCCCCATTGTATAAACGGTAGAAGATACAAAGGGATCCAACGTCCCTACGAAAACTGAGCGGTTCTAGGTGTTCGGTTAGCTTGAGGTCGTCAACAATTCTGACAGCTCTACGCTGTAATGCATCAAGAGGGTCAAGCTGATACTTGGGTGCTCCATTCCAGAGATGAGAGCAGTACTCTACGTGAGGTCTGACTTGTGCTAGATAAAGAAGCAGTCTCTGTCTCGACGTAAAGTACCGCTTCGCCTTATTGAGCACTCCAAGTTTTTTGGAACATCTTCAGATAAGTTATTTATCAGATAGGTACACCTATAACTTAATCTGTTTTGAACTTAGTATTTAGAAACTAACATGTGTGTTATCTATATATACGGCTGTATCCACATATTACAATAATTAGTGGTCACGGGTTTATGAACAATATCAACAAAAAATAATATGTGAGTACAGCCGTGTCTGTAGAAAACTTACCATTTTTAGAGAATAGAAGTTGATAGGAAAATAGAGAAGGCATCTCTAGAGGAACTAACACAAACACTCTGTACACTAACACATTTTACTGTTATCTCGTTTATTCAATGTTTGTCATTGACTTGATATTTTTGTTTTACTACTGCATATTGAAGGGTAGTTTTGAAATGTCACTCATTGTTTTATTTCCTTATATAGGGTTGTTTAAAAAAACTTTCAAGAAAAGAATTAAACCCCAAAAAAACTGTAAAGCAAAAAATAATAAACTAAAAATGTTAGTATACCTAAGTAAATTGAGACAATAATAAAACTAAGTATACATATTATATAGACATATCTCATCCGAGTGAGTTGGTACAAAATACTTGAATCCCAGATAATCGTGATAGCCCGATACTATCCTTATCAAAAGAATGTATGACATCGATACTGGTCTGATAAGATGCTTGCTATTGTAATTTACTGAAAACATGACGGATTTCCCACGGTTATACTTTTTAATAAAGAAAATCTAGATTATACTCCTAATATGTAGGTACTCTTTAGGTAGGTATATAGGTACCTTAGATTAAAAATAAAGTTATGGTAATAAAAGCCCTATTTTGGGTTACTTGCTAGGGGTCAACTGTAAGATATTTGTGTTAGTATACCTATATGTTCTAAGCTAGCTAAATTCTAAATTTCAGCTAAATCGGTTCAGTCGTTAAATCGTCAATGGAGAACAAACAACAGACATACATAAATAAAATAATTTATAGCAAAATAAAATAATAATTCGTAGTCTGATATAAAAAACATGTAGACGTCCTACACGTACCTACCTATGTCCTTACGTACCTGTGTACTATGTACCTACACAAAGAAGGAAAAAATCTTCATAACAACATTCAATATTACCTTATCTCAAAAAATGCAAATTATAAAACGTAATTTTGTCTCATTTATGCGTAACACAGAAAATAAACGTAAATAAACTTATACATTTATCTCTTGGGTCGCTCTAAAAAGTTCATAAAAAGGTTTAAAAAAGGGTTAAAAACTTACCATAATTTAAGTTTTATCCACCATGTTGAGTCCTGTTCGAAGTCGCGACACTAACTGACCTTATCAGTCAAGATATTCCGATAAATGATAAAAGAATCTTGATAAGCGCTGACGCTGTGTTTATGCCGGATGCAAGCGTGTAATCTGTTCATCGTAGTTTTTTGTCAGGCGTTAGGAAAAGAACTACTAGTGAAGCACTTCGTAACACCTAACAGAAAATTATTGGTGTTTCTCTATTATATTATGCATGTATTATGCATATGAGCCTTCCTCTTGAATCACTCTATCTATTAAATAAACCGCATCAAGATACGTTGCGTAGTTTTAAAGATCTGACTGTACCTTTTGCAACACTTTTTCAAATGTATTAATTTAATGTTAGATTTTGTTTGTTTTATAATTTTGTGTACAATAATGGGTTATCTATCTACACAGGGGCTCCTTTAATTAGTGTAGTTTTTAGTATTTTCTTCTGATTCGAAAATTCTAGATACGCCACTGATAAGTAGGAGTAGATAATATATTAAAGCCACCTGTTTGAATATCTAGGTACCCATTTAGCTACTTTGTTCAATTTACAATAACAATAACATTTCCCGTGTGATACCTACAGATAGAGATAGACACCTAATAATGATAAGATAATATTATAAGGGTATAAAAAAATTGGCCACTTGAATCATGGAATCTTTATGAATGTACTTTGAAATGATATTAGGTATATTAAAAATTAAATTCAGTCCTATGACTAATAGTGGTATACTCGTACTTACTTATTTATCATCGTCAGCTTATTATAATCAGCCTGCTGTATTCCAGATGAAATACTTAGGTCTGAACCAAGACTGATATCAGAAACGGTGATAATTGAAGTGATGGATAATTAATGGAGTCCGGAACACAGTATTGCCTGCACATTACTGCTTGAAGGATGAATAACTGGCAAAATTTTGGTACTTTCCCAGGCAGCCTCTTGCAATAAAGGTCTACCTTTTCAAAAAAGTTTTTTTTTTTTTTTATGTTATGAAGTAGAAGACGAGCAAGACGCTCTCCTGATGTTAAGAGATAACGGCTGCCCATAATCAGTACAGTGTTACCTTGGATTTCACAATTATGTGAAATTCTAGGAGCACTGCACCAACGCTTCTTACTCAAGAGTCATAAGATGTTAAGACTCTTTAGCCCAGTAATTTAACTAGCTACAGTGCCCTCCTACCGAAGCACAGTAATGTTTGCACATCACTGCTCAGGCGGTAGAATAACTGGCACTGTTGGGGTACCCACCTAGACGACCTCCTGCAAAGGAAGTCTACCCCCGGTAAGTGGGCTCTGAGTTGGAATTTTTATCATAAAATGCAATTTCCAAATATTAATCTTAGTAAAGCGGCTATTAATATAGATACCTCTTATTATAATTATTATTCGTTTTACGTAGGTACTTACCAGACTTATCAGTTGCTTTCGAGTACTTATTGTTATTTATAGGTTGTAATCTTTCCATTCAATGATTTAAATGCGCAAAATAAAGTTGATGACGCTATACTTAGATAATAATAGTACCTATAATAATATGTTGGTATTATTCACCGCATCGCATATCTCCACATTAATCGCGTCCTACTCCATTATATAGGGACAGACAAAAGTAATGTCAGAATGAGAAGAACCTATTTTTTGGGTTTCGTACATCTAAAGGAAACAAGTGAAATTATAAAAAAAACTTTTACAAACAAGCTTTTATTATTATTACCATCTTGCATCATATAGTACTCGTCAAGACGAATCAAATGAGCCCAAACTCGATGGGGTTGCGTTGTTTAATGACAGAGTTCCTATAGCCACCTTCCAGCTCCATCATCAGATCAGCTCCATGTCATAATAATATTGCATTGTCATCCGATTTACACACGCATGCAAATTTTCAGCTCAATTGGAAACCGGGAAGTGGGTCAAATCAAACTTGCATGATTTGATTACAGACAGACAGACAGACAGACAGACAGACAGACAGACAGACAACAGACAGGTGAAAGTCATATAAAGCTTGTAAAAAAGAAACCCTTAGTGATTCTCACTCAGTCCGTATGTCTTTCTGTCAAGAGTCAAGATCCATTTAAACTCGAGAACGCGTTATCGAATTATTTTTTTACAAACTTTTATTTACTTTCACCTATCTGTTGACTGTCTGTAATAAAATCTTGCAAGTTTAATTTGATCCCAGTTTCCGATCGAGCTGAAATTTTGCATCTATCTATAAATCGGATGACAATGATATTATTATGACATCGAGCTGATCTGATGATGAAGCTGGAAAGTGGCCATTATACTCCGTAATTAAAAGTCGTAACCCCATCGAGTTTGGTCTCATTTATCGATTCGTCTTGACGAGTACCTACGTTGATCCTAGATAGTAATAATAATAAAAGCTAGTTTTAAAAAGATTTTTTTAATTTCACTTGTTTATTAGGGGAGCGAGGGGCTTGTTGTAACAAGGGTAAGTAGTAACAGGCTCTTTTCACTAGGATCTTGAATTATATTAATGTATTTTTTTGACTCAATTTAACCTATAAACCACGCCGCATCATGTTGCCATAACAAGTGTCCCGCCGGCCGGCGCTGTAAGCGGAAGTGTGCATGCGCTTCATTTTTGCCGGGTCATATAAAATTGAACTGACGTAAAATTATGCTTTGCGTTATTATTATCGACTTATTTCAAACGTTCTATAACTTATTTACATTCAAATTTATCTATCTCTGATAATATGTAACCGTTTTTAAGATTGCTAAATTGTTTAAGTAGTTATCTTGATGAATGTCAAAAATCATGCCATGGGGTTAGTTGTAACAAAATCCCAGGGTTTGTTGTAACACAAATTAAGAAGTAGATAACTACTTTTTTTTTCCTTTCTTCTAGTATGAGGGAGTATGAAGAAAGTCAGAGCGGGCAACACAAAGCCAAGAAGTGTTAGCGGCTGCTAGCTGAAGTTTTAGAAAAAAAATGCGGTATTCCGAAAGCTAGTCAGACTTTCGGATTATGTCACGTCTCTCTTTACTCACGTCTTCTTTTCTTTATGTTAGATATATAAAGATAAAGAGTGAGAATAATGAAAGTTTAAGAGTTAAGAAAATAGTAACTGCTCGTGGCCAAAAGCAAATTGGAGCTATCACATCGGCTGAGAGGGGAACTCTTGTTGCACTTGCTTGTGCCTCTAACGCTGTGGGTAATTTTATCCCACCAATGTTCATTTTTCCGAGGTTTAAATATTCTGATATGTTTATTCGTGGTGGACCTTAACTGCATTGGAGCTGGTAGTGCCTTTGGATGGATGACCGAAAAAGAATTTTTGTTTTATGGATCATTTTATCCAACACGTATTTGAGTTACAAAAAGTGTATTTGAGTTAATTTTTGATAAGAATTATATAATACCTACTTTAGAAAGATGTTAATTTTGTTTAAAATAGGCAAATAATAAATAAAAAGAGGAATTAGAGTCGTTTGTTTTTGTCGTTACAACTTGCCCCAAGCACGAGGTAAGTTGTAACACAGCACTTCTTCTAGAAAATAATTTATTGTAAAATAATTACCCACAAATATGGTATTATTTTTACTTGATTTGGTAGAGGGAGAGTTACAGCATCCATTCATATTTTTTAGTAGCAATATAATCAATAGATCTCGAGCCTATATTAGTTTTTATGAAAACTGTTACAACAAGCCCCTCGCTCCCCTACATAATTTAGCGGCACCCGTATTATGTCTCTGATAACGCAGCGCAGTGTTGCTTATGACTTCGTAGGTACTCTTGAGTACCTAGGCAAAACTGCAACTGCAATTAATGGGCAGCATATGTTCTTAAATATTTATTTCCTGTTCTATTTCATCATGTGAGAAACTAAATATAATGGATATTGCTAAAAAACTTTAGTAAAATAGGTATTTTTCAGAATTAGGATCTCCCACGCGAATAATATTAAATATTTAACAAGGTGACCAACATTTTATTCAAAATAGATTCATCAATAAAATAGATATACATTATTATTTATATACCTATAAAGAACATAATTTATCGTTTATTGTCTAGAATTATTTTCTTAAGTTATTGCATATTTGACTATATTAATAAAGATATAAAAATACCTATAATATTACTTAAACGGAAATTCACACAAAAGAATAAAAGAAATAAATGCTAAGATATTATGTGCAGAATATTTTTTTTTGGAGTTCTGCAAGAAGGTGCCAATGGAACCGGCGCGGTCTTAACCCTTAAATGGACAATGTTGTTTTTAAACAACATACTAAACATCACAGATAAAATTGTTCTTCTTTTAAGTTCTTTCTTTTAAGTTATTGTTGTGACGATACCTGGTACATTAAGCAATGAACTACACAGTAATTAATAAATCTTGAGGATGATCTTGAGGATATATAATTGTTAATTGTGAAACAAAACGAAAATCGTGAAACAAAAATCGTCCATTTAAGGTGCATATGAAATCAAAATACATAAAAAAATATCAATTCCCACAATCCTAATTTCAAAAGCATACAGTACAATTAAAATTATAAACTAAGTCTATTGATACTAGGATAGTTTATAACAATTTCTGGGAATTCCCTTGACTGGGCCTGTGCAAACCCTGGAATAACAACAAGAGCTACATTTCAGAGAGTAATTCCAGTTTTAAGTATAGTGTACCTACAGAACAGAATGCGTGAACAATTTGTATTATTGGTATGGAACCCTTCAAGAACTATTCCAACTGCACTTAGCTTTGTTTGGATTCTATAATATTGTAAAAGTCAAAGACAATAAGGTCATTTATACAGGTATGTAGTTATAGTTCACTTGAATTTCCAGTTGAAAATAAATGAAACCAAAAAGACCTGAATACAAACAAGAATACCAAGTTATTTAATAATTTAATGATGTTTATTAATACATCTTCACATTCTAGGATTATTAGAATAACAAAGCTAGCATATTATATAGGTTTTAAACTGTGGGTCCCGGCTGTTTCCTATAACATACATATGTAGGAGGCAGTCGTTAGGTCTTGTTGCAGGCCTTGTAGTAATCTCGGCGACCTGAAACTGCAACATATAAGTTGGCCATACAGCCTATAATTGGACGTAGTTAAACGAAAATGCTCCAATCCACAGGGGATCAATTTGAGAAAAACGCACTTTGTGTGTTTTAGCCGTACACTTTTTTGTTTTAAACTGTATAATTAAAAACTGTGAGTTTTATTGTAAGAAAACAAAATATTTATTTCATTTACGGAGTAGGTACGGCTAAAACACAAAAGTGCATTTATCTCAAATTGACACGCCTGTGGATTGGAACATTTTCGCTTAACTGCGTCCAATTGTGATTTGACTCTGACAGTGTAAGTAGGGTAACCTGTTCTTTGGAGAATAAACCCCGATTATGATAATTATTATTTTCAAAACACTGGGTAGCGCTGTGACTGATGTGATAAATCAAGATGCTTACCATCGGCACTTGATTTTCTCATCTGGTCACTATGTCATAAAAAAATCTTAGTGTTTACTACCTACTACCTATCCTACGTCATCTATAATACTACTCCATCTTTTTGAATCATACCTCATATTCGCAAGTAGGTGCACATCACACTGTTATTATTAATGCGAAAGTTTATGAGTGAGTGTGTGTATGTTTGTTACTTCTTCACGCCTAAATAGGTAGACCGATTAAGCTAAAATTTGGTATAGATATAGCTTACGCGGAAGGTTGCGGGTTCGATTCCCGCATGGGACAAATGTTTGTGTGATCCACAGGTATTTGTTTCTGTTCTGGGTGGTTTTCAATATCTATTATAAGTATGTATTTACAAAAGAAAAGTATATAAGTATTATATCCGTTATCCTAACCACCATAATACAAGCATTAAGTTGCTTAGTTTGGGGTTAGGTGGCGCTGTGTGAAACGTCCTGAAATATTTATTTATTTATTATTTAGCTTAGACCCTGGACTCTGGATACATAGGCTACAGTACAGCGGGTAAAACCGCTGGGCGCAGCTAGTCATAGTGATTAATTTTGACCTCAAATGATTGTCTATTTTCTTCACGCTCCATTCATAGAGTAATTTGATTCGTTCCGTTCAATTAGAGGATGCTACCGTAAGAAGCGAGGAGTCGTGATGTTATAAATTGGGTGCTTTGTCTCCCAATTTGACTGACAGGGAGGTCGAACAAAGGTTATCTACTTCAGTGTATTATATACCTACCTACTTACTTGCGTATATAGGTAGGTACTGTCAGGCTTCAAACTTCAAGGTACGAGATTATTATTATTAAAAGCTATTTTTTTATGATATAATGAGTGACAAGAAGAGCAAATCAGTTGCTTGATGGTAAACAATATGTCACCCAGTGATAAGTGATTCAAAATTTTACGAGGCACTGCACTGGACTTTTAAACCTGAGATGTTTATTAGTTGCTAAATCTCTTTATATACCTACCTAGTATCCACAAAAAATAAGTAGGTACCTACATACTTTTTGAAAGCAATCTATTTTCTTTTTGTTCATTATAGGTTAGCCTTTAGCAGACTACACCTAGACGGCGGGATCTATCCCTCTGGCACTTGCACAAATATTTTGTAGAATTAGATTTTCTACAAAAATATTTTTATGGGGCGTGCGACCTTAAAAATGTTTAAACTATAACGAAGAACGTTATTTAAAGTAGATCGTAGGCGTGCCTTGATATTTGACCTACCACTTGAATATGATGGAATCCTGACGTGTAGTGCTTCAGATCAAGTTAGCTTTTTAACGATCTTAACAATAGCTTCTCTGTTTGAAGGGCAATCCATGGCGGTGATGCAAATCAATCTAATATTGTTGGAGAATCGTGAAGATGACTGGATTGCAACATTTTTTGATACAGTTTTGAATGATTACATTCTTGATCTTTACTTCAAGAGGACTGCCAACGATGTTTTTTTTTATGTAATAGGTGACAAACAAGCAGACGGCCTACCTGATGGTAAGTGGCTACCGTCGCCTATAGATACCTGCAATACCGGGGGTACCGCTGGTACGTTGCCTACCTTTCAAGACTATATTCACTTTTGCCTTTTGAAGAGTCCCATGTTGAAGCTCAACGGAAATTCCGCAGGCGGAAGCTCATTCCACATTTTGCAGGTATACGGCAAGAAGGAGCGACTAAATCGCATAGTGCGCGAATGCCAAGCATCAATAATGTGTGGATGGGCTTTAGAGCGAATGTTCTCATGGAATTGCTTAATAATATTAATAATGGGCTTTAAGGTCCCTTTATTGAAAGTTTATTTTGTTTCGACGAGGATGAGATGCACGTTTTAATTAAAAAACAGCCTGAAAACGCTAATCAGATTTAGATTTTTTTAAGGACTTATATATTTGAAGTGTTCTACCAAAAAATGTATTTTCCTTTTGTTCAGGCGTCTTCGAGTTATCGGCAAAATACATGTCGTAATGTTAAAAACTCCACTGCAACGTGTTCTGTCTAGCACATTTTCTCTCTCTCTTCACTCGTTCCCTCAATGTTGAAGATCGTGACTCCTTCCTTGCTGCTTGGGAGACTGTCTTCTTCCATTGGCTCCGGTCTTCGGCTTTGTGGAGTGCCTCGCCGACCGATATCTCCAGTCCAAGCACATTTTCACATAAATAAATAATTGGGGTTTATACTCCAACAGAACAGGTTTTACTTAAACTGTCAGAGTCAAATCACAATTATAGATTGTGTAGCCAACCTGTATGTTGCAGTTTCAAGTCCACGAGATTTTTATTTTATTAAGAATTTTATTTTTTTAAAGATTTTTTTGTCTAAATTCTAAATCCTTCTACACACGTAGATGGTTAACTGATGAAAACACACGTGCTAATTAAGCTACAGTTCCTATTTCCTATATCATTTGGCCAATTAACGACATGGCATGTCATATTTAATGCCATCTCTGCCTTTAGGCCATCTCTAAATTGACTATTTAGTATCTTTAGTGTTATTATGCCGTCCAAAAACGTTAATTTGACAGCCTTTTGTATTCTAAGGGCAGCGTTTGTGATAATGGCAATGGGACTTAGATTAAAATAAAATGGAGGATACGGTACTGGCATCTTGCAAATGGACCGCTCAAATTAGGTTCACGCACACAATTTTACTTGAGCGCTAGTTGGCGCGGCACTTTCTTACCCAGCAGGCCTAATTTTAGCTACAGCAACGATTGCGCGTACTGTATCTTTCCATATTTATTTTACTCTTAAGTAATGAGTAATAGGTGATTGATGGGTAGACGATTTGGATGTCTTATTGTGAATGGGTAAAATAAAGAATATTTTATTGGGCTCATAGAATGCGAAAGCTAAGGCTAAAGTTAATTGTCTGGCGACCTTAGGAAGTTAAATAAATAAGTAGCCGTTTTTGCTTTTTATTTTTATGAAATATGCGTAATTATTCAAAAACAAATAAAATTTTCATTTTATTAGATACTAGCTGTACCCGCGGCGTTGCCCGCGTCAAATTTTTATTTTTAGGCTGTTTTTTCCGATGTCAAATGAAAGTTGGCAGTTAAATTTCAGTCCTTTGAGACACAATGCGATTTTTTCAGTGAAAGTTAGAAAGCCAGTAGGTAGTTAAGATTAAAAAAAAATATATTTTAAATGGATCACTAAATTGAAATAGTTTCTTAGCAACTCATATCGCCTTCCACATAAACAGCGAGAAGGCCAGAAAAATCCTCTGTCCGTATTTTTGTAGTCTTACTGTAATGTAATGAACAAAATGAATAAAAAACACGAAAGAAAAAAAATCTTGAACACTTTTATTTTTTTGCATTTAGCGCCCTCTTGCGCCCATGGGATCTTTCACATACTACACACGTCACACGACTAAGTCTTATTGACAAATCTGTTTGTTTTACCGCTCGTCAATAGATGGCGTGCTCTTTATGTCGACGCTAGTTTTATGCATAATAAATTAATTATCATATTTATTCACCGTCATAATCCTGTATTAAAAAAGAGGTACCTATAAAATATAGAGTGCTTTTCACGAAAGGTCGATTTTGGCAGAACTAAATTTAATATGATCGGTAATTATATACACATAGGCGGATCCAGGATTTGGTTCTGGGGGGGGCCAAGGTGCAGACGGGCAAAAATATTATAATTTTTACTACGAAAAGTGTGTGTTTAGCTCGCTCTGAGCAGTTAGAAAGTTTAAACATCCCTAATAATATTATGTGCGCGAGCAGCTTGCTGCGAGCGCCGAGAAAAAAATTATAATCTTTACCATGAAATATGTGCAAAATTCGTAACTCTACAATGATTCTGGGGGGGGCCTTGGCCCCCTGCTACCCCCCCCCCCCTCCCCTAAATCCGCCTATGTATATACTTCATATCCTAAATATGTTTTATTTGTTAGATAAAGTAAATACCTATTTAATTAAGAAATTAGATATGTTTTCTTATTAAGAATTTAGATAAGATTATGTGGAGTTAAAATGTTATAAATATTTTAACTTTAAAACGCGCGCCTAGCAAAAAGTAGCTTCTTTCATGAAAAGCACTGTATAGTAAAATTAAAATATTTATAACATTTCAACTTCTCATAATTTCTCATATTTAATTTCTTAATTAAATAGGTATTTACTTTATTTAACAAATTAAACATATTTAGGATTTGAAGTTCCGCCAAATTCCGCGGGACATCTTTCGTGAAAAGCACTCCAAACTGCGACTTAAGTTTTCCGAAATGGTTCATGAAAGCACCAGATTATAATTTTCAAAAATTAAAAGTAATTAATAATGCAAAAACTTTCCTATTGCCTCACCGGATTCGAACTCGGGGCTAGTAGAACCAGCTTTATCGAACCGAACGGTCAACCAACTTATCCACGGTAACGATAGATAACAATACGAATTTTATTTATACATCCGATGAGTTTTTCAGGCTAACCTAACCTATGGAAACCGTATCGAATTCCGGGAATAATACTGTATATTTTGTTATGACAGACCATGAAGTATGTGCATGCTAAGTTTCGTTTAAATCTCTTTAGTAGTTTCGATGTTATGTAATGTCGATGTTTTCCTGCTGAGTGCTTCGTTTATAGCCACATCGATAGATGGCGTTTTTTTTAGTTTGTCGCACTATATTTTTTTGAATTGAATTTACTTTATATTCTATTACTTTTATTTCGAATTTTTGATGTAAATTAGGGGCGATGTGTCCGATATAAATGATTATTATTTATTTTATTATTTTATTTTACGTTTCCCTAGAAAAAATTGACAAAATGTTTTACGAATTAGATCGCGCAAGCGACTTTTTCGCGTCGTTTTGTTCATATGCGTATTTTCACAGTTCATCTTAGTAAAGGATCACAATGAATGGGGAGAAATTTCCATTCTTATTATAAGTATAGATATAGATATAGATACAGATAGATATAGATCTAGATATCCTCGCCGCACCCATCTTCGGCGGGGGAGTTCCACATACCGCCTTGCACCCCCGGTGCACGGTGACGATGCGTAAACTGTTTTTACTGGATAAAAAAGGTGGCATCAGACTCATATGTGGACGGATTTTAATTAATCTTTCATTGACACACAGACAAACAAAATGACTCACATGACCTGTAAAGAATGATCCGAGAGGTATAATAAATCATGTAGTAATATTAAAATGTATTTAATGTCGGTCATCCGCTGCATGCCTGCATAATATCACATAATGGATATAACTATGTAATGGCGTTAATTAAACTGGCTTGTCTTGTGGGTATATAATTAAACTTCTGTCTCTCATGTTTTATAGTTAGCAATAAGCAATTTAATAAGGGTTATGTACTAGGGATGATAGATGCAACATAATAAGTATTTACAATAAATTACATAAAACTGCATTTATTTTATACTATTTATGAAATTATCGCTGAAAACTAGCCTTAACTACATTATGACTTATTCCAGGGTGTAAACTATGTACACACTAAATTCACCTAAATCGGATTAGTAATTTAGGCGAAGCGGTTTATTTATTTATTTTAGGGCATCCAACGGAGGAAACACATTACAATTAAATCTTAGGGCTATTAGTTTTTAAATCTGTGTGCTCTTACAATTAATGGATGCCACAGCATGCACAAACACACGGTTACAAACATACTATTTTTCTATAGAAACCTAAGAAGTAGGTAACAAACATACATACAAAATTACTCCCTGTAATCCATACATATAATAAGAATGGAAATTTCTCCACATTCATTGTGATCCTTTACTAAGGTGAACTGTGAAAATACGCATATGAACAAAACGACGCGAAAAAGTCGCTTGCGCGATCTAATTCGTAAAACATTTTGTCAATTTTTCCTAGGGAAACGTAAAATAAAATTATAAAATAAATAATAATCATTTATATCGGACACAACGCCCCTAATTTACATCAAAATTTCGAAGTAAAAGTAATAGAATATAAAGTAAATTCAATTCAAAAAAATCAAAAAGCAAAAAGTGCGACAAACTAAAAATACGCCATCTATCGATGTGGCCATAAACGAAAATTTACCATAGTAGTTTTATTAGGCTTAATTTGTAAAAAGGTTATTACTTATGTGTGATAAAACGGCACAACCGAATTGTATGCAGTTTTCGCTAAAACGTTGCAAATTTCTCTAATTTTTAAATAGTATTGGTTTTATTTAAATCGGTTTTTAAATAAAAGAGTTATATCAATCTAAAGATTTACTTATAAAATAATAATAAACAATCTTCAATCAACGCACAGCCCAAACGGCTGGACGGATTGAGCTGAAATTTGGACAGCGTATTCCTTGGAAGATTTCATCGTGCAATAAGAAGCGATTTTTTGAAATTCCCTCAGGAACAGGAATTATTCCCGAAAAACGAATGTATGCAAATCTGTAACTGCTGAACCGATTGAGCTGAAATTTTGTAAAACAATTTTTGGGATTAAAACTAGAAACATCAAATAGTTTTTATGTCAGAAATTTGCTTTTAAGGGGGGGGTAAAGGGGGGTCGAAGTTTGTATGGATAATTTAGAACCGCTGACCCTATTGAGCTGAAATTTGGTACACAGGTAGATTGAGTCCTAAAAAATTGTATGGTATACTTTTTATCCCAAAAATCAACCTCTAAGGCGGGATAAAGGAGGTCAAAGTTTGAATGGGAAATCGGTAACCGCTTCTTTGTTTAAGCTGAAATTTGACCAGCGTGTTCTTTAAGTAACTTAAGCGACCTATAAAAAAGGATTTTTGCAAAATTCCCCCGGGAACGGGAATTATTCCCATAAAACGTTTGTATGCAAATCCGTAACTGCTGAACCGATTGAGCTGAAATTTTGTTAAACGATTGTCTGGAGTGTGTTTAGAAACATTGAATAGCTTTTGTGTCAGAAATTAACTTTTAAGGGGGGGTTGAAGGGGGGTTAAAGTTTGTATGGGAAGTTTAAAATCGCTGACCCTAACGAGCTGAAATTTGGTACCGAGGTAGAATGAATCCTAAAAAACGATATGCGATACTTTTCATCCCAGAAATCAACCTTTAAGGGGAGGGGGGTGTAAGTTTGTGTAAGAAATCGTTAACCGCTTCTTTGTTTTAGCTGAAATTTAGACAGTGTATTTTTTAGGTAACGTAAGCGACCGGAAAGAAGGGATTTTGTGAAATTCTTACAGGAACAGGAATTATTCCCAAAAAACGTTTGTATGCAAATCCGTCAAAGTTTGTATGGGAAATATAGAACCGCTTATCCTATTGAGCTAAAATTTTGTACAAAGGTAGATTGAATCCTAAAAAATGATATGCGATACTTTTTATCTCAGAAATCAACCTTTAAGGGAGAAAAGGGAGGGGGTGCAAGTTGGTGTAAGAAATCGTTGTCCGCTTCTTTGTTTTAGCTGTGACACCGTGTTTTTTTTTTATGTGGAGAAGTAAGAAGACGAGCAAGACGCTCTCCTGATGTTAAGAGATAACACTGCCCATAATCAGTACAGTGCTACCCAGAATTTCACAATGATGTGCAATTCTAGGTGCACTGCACCAACGCTTCTTACTCAAGAGTCATAAGATTTTAAGAGTCTTTAGCCCAGTAATTTCACTAGCTACAGTCCCCTCCTACTGAAGCACAGTAATGTTTGCACATTACTGCTCAGGCGGTAGAATAACTGGCACTGTTGAGGTACCCACCTAGACCTAGACTACCTCCTGCAAAGGATGTCTACCCCCGGTGTTCCTTATGTAACTTAGACGACCGATAAAAAGGGATTTTGTGAAATTCTCACAGCAACGAGAATTATTCCCAAAAAACTTTAGTATGCAAATCCCTAACCGATAAGCTGAAATTTTGTAAAATCATGGATCGAGTTTTGTTTAGGAACACTGAATATTTTTTTAGACAGAAATTTACTTTCGAGGGGGTAAAGGGGGGGGGGGGGGTGTCAAAGTTTTAGTTAAAATTTGGACAGTGTGTTCTTTATATAACTTTGGTGACCGTTAAAAAGGGATTTTGCGAAATATTCAAAGGAACGGGAAATTTTCCCAAAAAAAACTTTTGTATGCTAATCCGTAACCACTGAACTGATTGAGCTGAAATTTTGGAAAACGATTGTTTGGAGTGCGTTTCATCATCATCAGCCTATGTTCGTCCACTGCTGGACATAGGCCTCCCCCATGGTACGCCACTCAACTCGGTCCTCCGTCTTTCTCCTCCAACCACTCCCAGCGACCCTCCGGATATCATCACCCCATCTCGCCCAAGGACGCCCTATACTACGTTTGCCGAGACGCGGTCTCCACTCTAGAACACGTCTACCCCATCGGTGTTTGGAGTGTGTTTAGGCACATTGAATAGTTTTTATAAATAAAATTTTCTTTATTAAGGTAACTGAAGACCCAAACACATTATACATTGTTCATTATTTAACTTATTATGTCAGAAATTAACTTTTAAGGGGGTAAAGGGGGGTCAAAGTTTGTATGGGAAAATTAGAACCGCTGACCCTATTGAGCTAAACTTCGGTACAGGGGTAGACTCAGTCCCAATAGATGATTTGGGATACTTTTTATCCCAGGCTTTGAATTTAAGGGCGGGAAAAGGGGGGTGCAAGTTTGTGTAGGAAATCGGTATCAGCTTTTTCGTTTAGCTAAACTTTGAACAACGTATTCTTGATGTAACGTAAGCGATAAGAAGGGATTTTGCGAAACTTCCACGGGAACGGGAATTATTTCCGAAAAACATTTGCATGGAAATCAGTAACCACTGAACCGAAAATAAGCTGATTTTTTGTTAAGCAATAGTTTAAGTTCTGTTAATGAATAGTTTTTTATATCAGAAATTAACTTTTAGGGAGAATCATTATTAAAGGAGGGTCAGACTTTTAATGGGAATTCAGGAACCACGGAATAGATTTGAGTCGCGGGAAGGATAGTGTGAGGAATTAGTAACCAATAATAATTTAGCTTAGGTTCATTACAGTAGAGATAAGTTAAAGAGTTACCGGGAAAGGACCACAAATAGATTTAATTCCTGAAAAGAGGCGTAAAAATTTGTTAAGGCAATAAACAACCTCTAAACCGAGATAGTTTGGGAAACGACTTAGGATTGGTTCCTACGGTAGCGAAACAAAACTGCATAGAAATCCTCAGCCCGATATTCTTCACTACCCACAGCGAGAGCAAATTTTATTTATAGTCATGGTTTAAACAGGGCTATATACTTATTTTACGCTCAAAAAGTCGCGGTGATGGAAAAACTATATTTAGTCTAAATGGTAGCACCAAATCTTCGCTTTTTAATTGACTTTCACGCGCAACGAAGTGCGCGCGGGTCAGCTAGTATAATATAATATTAGCATAATTCTCAATCTAATTACGATTACATAATATAAAACCAACAAAAACTAAATAGGCACAATGCCATTGCCCTTAAGGGTCAATACCTCAAACCAGCAAGGGTAAACCCACAAGAAGTGGACCCTCAGGGTCTGAGAACGTTCTGTGCCTAGCAGTGGCGGATTCAGGATCTTTTTGGGGCTTAGCGTCACTGACCAGACGCAGTTCTAGTCAAGTTTAGTAAGTAAGTTTTGAATGGATCGAGATTGTTTTTAAATATCACTATAATTTTTTGGTCTTTATTTTTGGTCTGGATGACCAATCAAAACAAAGATGAAAAAAAAACATTAAAATAAAATTAGTCCGTAATTATTATATTAAAAAATATATTCTTTGAGATTATTTTGTTTGAGAATAAAATAATAAATGGCTGAGATATATCACATAAAAGTTTTTCGGTGATGACGCGTGCCACGTGACGTCATATGTATGTGTGTGCATTTTGTATTGACTCGAGCACACACATATGAAGTCACGACCCTTTCCATGTAACTTTAGTGCGTTGTTGTTTTGTTGTAAATACCTGTCAGGTCATAAGTATTGTCACACAGTAAAAACTTTTCTTTTAGAATGCTGGCCACAAAAAAGTTTATTGAATTCGAATTTCGAATTGTTCATGAAAATAAAAATGTATACTTTTTAGAATTTTACTAATTTTTAAATATGGAGTACCGTGATGCAGTTATTGCGTTGCATCGTTGCGGTTACGCGCCAATTCAAATTTTTGACATACTGAAAAATTTGAATATAACCAAAAGATTCGTTTATCGTACCATGAAACGATACTATAAACTAGTAGTTCGCCTCGAACTGGGACCTCGCAGCCCAATTTCCGTGGTAAACCTTAGACTTTAGGCCTCGACTATATATATCCTAATACAAGAATTTTAACATTAATATTAAAACTCAAAATACAAAAATTCAGAGAAATTAAAACTCAATAAACCTACGTACCGAGATTTTTTGAATATATTTAATCCTTTTTAGAGTTTCGTTCCTCTGAAGGAAAAAACGAAACCCTAATAGGCTAATAGGATCACTTGGTCATCCGTATGTCTGTCAAGACCCATTTATACTATACATTCCGTAGAATTGTATATATTTACCATAACACACAGGTCTATGGCCGCTTGGTATCCGTAAAATTAAACTTCTAAGTTAACGTAGAAAAAAATACACCCGTTTATCCTTCAAAAACGTACCTACATTTTTTTGACCCTCTGAATAAATCAACATTCATAGGGAACTTGCCGTTACCATATATTTATGAAATTTGGCAGACTATAAGTACATATATTTTAAATTCTTATAGCTATACATTTGAATTAATTCATTTAAAAATGGCTCTATTAAAGTACGTAAACATCGAAGTTAAGCAATATTATGTGCTTACGTATTTGGATGGGCGCGTACGTAGTGATCTCAACATTTTGCTGACTTTTTTGGAGAGAGCCACCAGCGGCCCGCGATGCATTATGGTGTGCTCGTGCACCTTTATTGTTGAATGTGCCGGCACAAACAATTACTCTAAGTTTTAAAAAGTTATGCAGACAGACTATTTAAATAACCTTACTGCGAAAAAGCAGAGGCTCTCAACTCTAAGAGTTCGCTTTGCTCGGTCGATGATATATGTATGTATTCATATAAATTATGTATTTAAATTATATATTATAACAAAACGATTCAGCGAGTTTTTTTTATTCTATCACCACTTCCACAGACATTGTTACCTGCTTATTATTGTTTATGGTCTCTACTTTCGTGTTTTGCCAGTGGCCGTAGCATGCCACACAGAATCCCGACCAAACTTCAAGAGTAGAAATGTCATCCCATACATTCACAAAACTACAATGTATGGCATGACAGTTCTACGCTTGACATTTCAGCGGGATCTCGTTTGGCATGCTACGGCCACTGTAAAATATTATTTTACTTGACAGCGAGTTATAGTCCGGTACATTGTGTTCGGGATAATTTATACAAAATTTTAGGCAATGTGACGTAGTTATGTCGTCATAATAATATTATATTATAATTATGCCTATACTACTAAACCCAACTTGCCATTAGCGATGGGCATAAAATAACGCTATTAATAAGGTTTTTATTTTAAATAACTATTTTACTTTATTTTTATTTTACTTAAATTAAATAACATTATATTTTATCGATCGAGCGAAATGAGGTTTATAAAAAGATTAAAAAAACAGCACAAAACGTGTTCTTACCTACATGTATGTGACACCTATCTCAATAGCAAACTTTAGGCGGCCGGACTATAATTGACGCAATTATTGGTATTACGCAATGTACTAAAAAATAACGTTATTGAAAATAAGATAAATTGCTTGAAATTCTCGAATTATTGGACTTTATCGCTATTAATTCTTTAGCTTGATCTTCTTGCTCACTCTTTCTTGCAGGATCTTTCTCAAACTTAATGTAGTTACCTAACAAATTGTGCAAAACATTATAATTTAGTCATCTTTATAACTCTACAACCCTTGGATCGATTTGGCTCATTTTCGAACATGAGAATTCTTTTAGCTTATACTACCTGATCGCAAAGTTCCATTAAGATTGGAACTTTGGTAACGTTGTAATTAAGCATTTTCTATAACTCTAGAACCCTTCGACCGATTTGGTTGATGTTCGAACTTAAAAATTCTATTGACTTAAACTACGTATTTGCAAAGTTTAATAAAGATTGGACCATCGGTTTTCAAGTTATCGCGTAACAAACATACATACAAACATACACTTTTGATAATATATTTATATAGGTTAAAAAAAATGTGTGTATATGAGAAAAAAAAATATCAGAGCACCAGTTTTGAAATTATCGTCAGACCTATCGTAAAGACTTTAAGTCACCTATATCTCTGCAACCCTAAGGTCTATTTCGCTATTTTTTTCACTAAAATTATTCTATTAACCTATCTAACTTGTGTGTAAAGTTTCATTTAATTTGGATTAACCGTTTTCGAGTAAATGTCGATCAAACCTAAGCGCCAGAGGTCAACCGCTAAACTGGTCAAAACGCAGGCTTTTCGCGGCTTTCGACTCTAAGACCTCGCTTCGCTCGGTCGATAAAAAAAAATAAATAGCACTCCGGGAGTGCCGGCAGAAGTGAAAACTTCAATATTAACGTTGTGTTTAATTATAAGTATAAAAGTACTATCATTTATGAGGTAGAATACAATGTTTATTTATTGCGCTATCGTACACAAATATGACAATTTATATGTTGTTATTTATAATATTATATCGTTATTTATATATTACATTAAATTTTAGGTATCTCTCAGAAAAATCAACTTCCATCCATAATTTCGACGACTTTTACACCATCAACAGAGCAGCACACTCAGGCACGGTAGAAAGAGTGGGAGATACTAGTTCCTCTCCCTTCCCCTCGATCTTACGCTTTTTCGATCAGCATCACGTGACCCTGACGCGAGTTTTAAAGTTTTTACCCATACAAAAAAGTGCTCAGCGCCGCTAAAGAAGTTTTCACTTCAAAAAAAAAATAGTTTTGAAAAGAAGACTCTAGTGTAGATGACAGGTCAAGAAGTGGTCGCCCTCGGTCTGTTAGGACTCCAGCAGTGATAAAAGCTGTGAAGGCGCGAATTCAAAGAAATCCCAAACGTAAGCAGAAACTGTTGGCCCTTCAGATGGGGTTAAGCAGAACCACGGTGAAAAGGGTGTTAAATGAAGACTTAGGGCTTCGGGCATATCGAAGAAAAACAGGACATCGTTTAAATGCTCGTCTAATGGACCTGAGACTGAAGAGATGCCGCGCTTTGTTGAAGCGGTACGCGAGAAAAAATATCGAGAAATTCTTTTTTCGGATGAAAAAATTTTTACCGTAGAAGAGAGCTACAACAAACAAAATGATAAGGTGTACGCACACAGTAGTGAAGAAGCGAGCACCGGAATTCCGCGTGTCCAACGAGGTCATTTTCCATCCTCGCTCATGGTATGGTTGGGAGTTTCTTATTGGGGCTTAACAGAGGTACATTTTTGTGAGAAAGGTGTAAAAACGAATGCAGTTGTGTATCAAAATACAGTCCTGACGAACCTTGTGGAACCTGTTTCTCATACCATGTTCAATAACAGGCACTGGGTGGCAAAAAGATTCGGCGCCAGCTCATAGAGCGAAGAGCACACAAGACTGGCTGGCGGCGCGTGAAATCGACTTCATCCGGCACGAAGACTGGCCCTCCTCCAGTCCAGATTTGAGTCCGTTAGATTACAAGATATGGCAACACTTGGATGAAAAGGCGTGCTCAAAGCCTCATCCCAATTTGGAGTCACTCAAGACATCCTTGATTAAGGCAGCAGCCGATATTGACATGGACCTCGTTCGTGCTGCGATAGACGACTGGCCGCGCAGATTGAAGGCCTGTATTCAAAATCACGGAGGTCATTTTGAATAAACTTTATTGTCATAAGAATCTATGTTTTGTTAAGTTCATTTTGGTATATAAATGGTTACATAATAAATAAACTTGTTCCAATAATTTTATATTAAACATGTGACAGAATTTATGACCTGACTAGGTATAGAGGTAATTGTGGTAAAATATTATTCTAATGTAATTTGTAATGGCTATGTATGGGGAGAAAGCAGACTCGTAGGTAAGCTGACGCCGCGTCGTGTACTAGTAATGATGAAGAGGGTTTCACCGTGGTGCAGAGGAAAAAGCAGAAGCCCTCTCGTCGTAACTTGTGTGGCTCGGCGCCGCTGGGATGTAACGATTCGCTGCGTCCCGAGGTACCTGTCACACTGCTCTACGTGTCCCGATTGATGTGGTCTACGAAAGCCGTGGACATCATAGACTACGTCCGAAAGAGGACCTCTTTCACTTTGAGGGTCGAACGGCTGGAATCTCGCCACAAAACGAATTTTAATTCTTTCGTGGTGAGGGTGCCGACCAGCCGTCTGCCGACCTTCATGAAGGAGGACTTCTGGCCGCAGGGAGTCGTGTTTCGGAAATTCCGAGGTCGACTTCCTGCTGACTCTGCGCGCAACACGTCGCCGGCACTACGTGTTACCTAGTTTTTAAGTTTATAAAATTTTATGTATGTTAGTCTGTAAGGTATATATGATATGGGCCTCTGGTACACTGCGTCTGTGGCAGTGTATCTATTGCCTGAAATAAATGAATTATTATTATTATAATTGCGTTTATGCATGCATCTGATGACGTCATAAAATTAATTAAACTACGCTATTGATACTACAAGTAAAATCTTCCTTGTTAGTAATAATATTTATTGACTGCACTAGTCTAGTCATGCGACTTTGCCCATCATGTATTATTTTGAAAATTACAAAAATATCAAATCTTTCTACAACTAGTTGTGCCTTGTGCTCAGCGATTTTAAACTTAATACCATAATATTATGCTAAGCCGATTAGCTATGCCCAGTGGTTTCACTGAAACGTTGCCTATATCGGTAATATTACAATATAATACAATACAATAAAATACAATACAATAATCTTTATTGAAACCATTTCCATACATTCGCATTTATAATACTCGTATATGTGTTAATTCCTTGTTAGTTTAATTAAACATTCTGATGCGTAGTCCCTTAATTACCGAGTCGAGTTTGATTTTGTTCCTCAAAATAATATCAAATCGTGATTCCGTGTCATGATGTTACGGTACTTTTGTCTTATTTTAGTTTCGGACGGTCATTATTTAGTAATTAGCTTTTTTATGCATTGTGTAATTTCCTACATCAAATAGATTTGTGGAATAAATTCAAATATTTAACTTCCTACCACGATAAACTTGCTTTGTCGACAAAAAACTATCTCCTGTTGCTATTTTAAATAACAACAAAGTTTCTTAAAATGAAGGAACATACCTAAACCTTTACAAAATATGTAAGGCCCTTTGCCATTTTCGAATGTATCCATGAGAAGGTTTCCATTCAAAAAATAATATTATAAAATCTTACTAATATTATAAACGTTAAAGTTTGTGAGAATGGAAGTCAGGATGTATATTTGTTACTCTTTCACACATAAACGGGTGGACCGATTGAGCTGAAATTTGGTAAAGAGATAGCTTAGACCCTGAAATAACATATAGGCTACAGTACAGCGGGTAAAACCGCTGAGCGCAGCTAGTATATCATAATGTAAAGCTTTACTGAGGAATATTTTCAAAAAGCGAGAGCAGAGTCGCACGCAAGGAATAAACTCACTTAAATAAATAAAATAGCTAGTTACTAGAAAATTGCCAATGCTAACAAAAGTTGCTCTGTCAGTCAGTCTACGAAGCACTTTTCTCACAAAAACTTTACCAAAACTTCCCGTACATTGCGCAAACTGAATACTCCTTGAAGATGCTCATTATAATCGAATTACTTGTTATTACCGAGTATTTAGGTTAATTTTGTTGTAATAGGTCCGATTATACCAGTTCTGAGCAGATTTGTGCATTCGGAACTTTGCCAAGGTCCACCTTGATGTTAAAACGATATGTTTCTTATCAAGTTCTGGTGATAAAGAACAGGAAGCTCAAGTCAAGTCAGAGAAGCCGTTAAAATACTTCCTCTTGAAATATAATATCTATTTTGGAGTACAATGTCCTTCTTGACTTAAAACTAGGTCAAAATCAAGTTCCAATTCAGTTTTTTTTTAATCTGTAGGTAATGGTAATAGGTAGGTACGTATAGGATTAAGGTATCTTCTAAAATACTTACATTTACTACTTAATTTTTTGGTTGTCTGGAAGAGATCGCTATTAGCGATAAGACCGCCAATTATTAATGTTTACATTACATATTGTATTTAATTCTAAGTTCTTGTAAGTAGTATCAATAAAGTGTTATCTAATCTAAACTAAACTTCCATAAAAGGAAAGCACGAATAACTGATTGGCTTGTCTATTAATGCTTCAAACTACTGAACGAATTTAGTTAAAATTTGCCACAGAGATGTAGTGAAGGATTTTTGTACGTAACCCTCGATGGTCGATTTTTACTTGCACTTGTCCCTTATTAGTTATACGAGTATCTATTTTATCCTATTCTTTACCATGGTCACGTTAACAGTGCTCAATTTACCAAATTAGCACTGTTTTTTTTTATTATTTTCCGGCCATTCGCGTATCGCAGCAGCCAATGTAGCAGTTTATTGCATTACATTGAATGTTATCTCATTCCCACGCAATGTTTAGCACACTGCTACAGAAATTCACACCTTAGTTAAAGATATGCGTCTAGTTGGCGACAGCCTTTGTGTAATCCTTCAAAATTGTTACATTGTTTTGAAGCCTAGTTTCAATGACTAATATTAAGAAAGCTTTTGAAAAAAATATGCAACTACTACTGTGGTAAGCAAGCAGGCTAATGTGGTAAGAAAAGGTCCATGTTTATGAACTACACAATAATAACAATAAAAATAATATATACATTTTTTTCACAACACATATAAGTTTGTTCACAAGAATATGTGTAGTTTTCAGAATAAGTAAGTTGAAACTAAGTAATAGGTTTTGTAACCAATCTTGTGAGGGACTGGTGTCCTCCTGTAGGTTTGTGAAGTAAACCTGACTTCACTAGTTTAACGTAAATCTTACATTTGAGTGATAATTTTAACAATTTTGTCTACTTTAAGCAGATACGATTTATATAGCAGATGACGAGTAGATTATTTAAATAAGTCATTTAGCAACATTAAAACATTTTAGTGTCCATTGCAAAATACAACTCAAAAGTCCAACTCTCAACTCAGTAAAGAATTTAACAAGATTCTTCGCACATAGCTTGCTTAGGTACCTGCAACTAAATAGCCAAGTGCGTAATAAACCTATTGAGTTAAGCACAACACCTAACTTATTGCTTAACCCTTTGTCGCGATGGGAGAGTGATGAAAACTGTGAGAGCGCCCTTATTGAAACAATGTTACTTAGATGACAAGGTTAAGAATAATGGAAATTTTTGATACCTTCACGATATATTATATGTGTATGGGTTTCTGATATTCCAAAATTATAGAACGTTTTATTGAAAAAAATTAAAGGAAGGCCACCATAAAACATTTATGTATGTAGTATTTCTGAAAGGTTTAAAATTATCAGTATTTTTCTATACCATATTTTAAACCCCTTTTGATCCCCTTGGTTCCCGAATTTTAAATGATTTCTTAATGAATGTCTTCATGATGAAACCTATCAGTGTGCCAAATTTGACCCCAATCCGTTCAAGAGTTTGAGCTATGCGATCTAGATCAGTTAGTTAATGGATCAGTCACATTTTCTCTCATTTATTTAGAAGATTAGTTCTAAACTGGTACAGTAATTTTTACCTGAAGATAACATTCACACTCATCTAAATTCATGTTGAAACAAATATCTAAGAAGAATTACATAAGTGGGATTACGACTCAAGTCACAATTACAATCATTTGCTAACAATTACAGAGTGATGAGCAAATTGCAGTGTTTTAAATCAATTTAATTCAATAATTCGCGTTATTTCACACTAGACAAATACGTGCGTGTTACTTTTGGTGTAATTTTGTAGAATATGTAGTTTTTGCGGAATGATAAAACATTTTAATTATGTAAGAAGTAAGCAGACAAGCAAGACGCTCTCTTGATGTAGGGATAACGCTGCCCATAACCAGTACCTAGGATTGCACAATGATGTGAATTTCTAGGTGCACTTCACCAACGCTTCTTTCTCAAAAGTCAATAAGATGTCAAGACTCTTTAGCTAAGTAATTTCACTAGCTGCAGTGCCCTCCTACCGAAGCACAGTAATGTTTGCACATCACTGTTCAGGCGGTAGAATAACTGGTACTGTTGAGGGACCCACATAGACGACCTCCTGCAAAGAAATTCTACCCCCGGGTTGTGTTTTAATGTGATTTATTTAAAAAGGAGAAAGATCGAACCTATTTTTTAAAGTACCTAATAAAAAAAAGGAAAAGAAAAAAAAACAAGATTAAAAAGCGTAGATTAAAAAGGACGAACTACGGGGCCTACTAAGAAAAGAAAGATTTCAAGATGCACAAAGCATTAAAGTATTTATGACAAAATGCAAAATAATCTTGTTTGTATACCTAATAAATTGTGTCCTTAAGTGTGTTTGCATCGAAAAAATAGATTAAAAAACTGTTAAACTAGTAAAAACCTAGGTATTACAATAAAAGCTTATAAGTTTAGTAGAAGTGACGCCTTGACCGAGAGTCCCAGCCTTATTGTTGATGGACCATTGTAACATGAATTGCTAGTTCTTGTAGGTAATGTAGTTATGGAGTTTATAGCCTAAACCTTGGCAGCTTGCATGATTCATATTTTTCATAGATTAGCTACGTCACATTATTACAGCAGACATAATAAGAGATGGTATGGTTTTTTTTTCATACAACGAAGTACGAAGACGCTCTCCTGATGGTAAGAGATAAGGCTTTTTTTATGTGTGAGAAACCCCGCTGGAACTACTTTTGTAACACTACTCGACTAACACGGGCGCTCGAGTATGGGATAGACTGAAAACCAGCGCGGCGCAGTGGTTCCTCCCTGTGCCGCACATAGCTGAGTCTATCCCATTTGACAATAGAATTGTTAAAATTGTATGCTTTTTTTTGTTCATGTGTATATTTTTTCTGTTTTTCTAATGTCAATAAATTACTTTTTCATTTCATTTCATTTTTCAAGCCTACCTATAATTAGTACAGTGCTACCATAGAGAAAATGTGCTACCCAGGATTTTACAAAGGTAAAATTCTGAGTGCACCCAACGCTTCCTACTCGAGAGTCATAAGATGTTGAGACTGTTCAAGCCCAGTAATTTAATTTCACTAGCTACAGTGCCCTCCTACCAAAGCACAGTAATGTTTGCACAACACGGCTCAGGCGGTAGAATAACTGACACTGTTGGGGTACCCACCTAGTCGATCTCCTGCAGAGGAAGTCTACCCCCGGTATGGTATGGTAAGCATCATGATTGCTAATATCAGATGGCACCCATTGTTTTGGTACTCAAATTGGCCGCGGCACTACACTATACCTGTCTCCCTGTATATAGTAGGTACCTATTAGTTTTTGCATCTCGTCATGTCTAGTAATTTCACTGGCAACATCACCCATCTTTAGTCTTGAACATATGAAATATATATAATGCTTGCATTACTGCTTAGCGGATGAATAACTGCCAAGCTGGTACTCTCCCAGGCGGCCTCTGTAATATGAAATGAAATGAAAATGTTTATTTCTCAAAAATATATAAATAATAGAAGTGAAGTTTACATAATTGAGTCTTTATGTCTAAGATTAATTTCTTTCCAAAAAAGTATTTAGGCCCCTCACTAGGCTCATGACCCGTGTCGTGGAGTCAATAGTCCTATCACTCCAAATTATTATTTAAAAACTAGGATATAAGGTTCTCCTCTCGTTCAAACAAGTGAATAAAGTCTCAAACGGTCTACAACGTACTAGAAATACTCCTGGGGTTGCAAGTTAACATTGGCGGCCATAACCACTTACCATCAGGCGGAATTTCTGCTTGATACGAGTAGCTACCCAAGGCTTAAAAAACTTATAGAAAAAGACACATTTTGCTCATGAAATGGTTACTTATATTGCCCTTTTAGCACCTTTTTAACATCCTAGCGTATTAAGCCCTTTAACGCGACCTAATGACCACCGTAATGACGACAGCCAGGTCAATAGATTTAATGTACCTTCGCAACCATGTTACCACTCTCTTTTAGCAGCTGAAATAAGCAATAACAATACAGCTTACACATTTACTTTTAGATTTTCCTGTTGGGTTTCTTAATATGTCAAGTGAATACAATGCAATATTATGCAATGTATTTTTAAAGCAATTCAATTCAAAAATAAATATAATTATTTTTAAGAAATGCTTTGAAGAGGGTTCTGATGATTCTTAATTCTGTCACTATGTAAATGCCATCTTAAATTCTATAGTTCCTATCAACTTAGCGAAAATCCAAAAAAACCCCTGCTAAACCATAGCTCCTAAAAAATAGTCGTTTATCCCACGCCAGTCCAAAACTATTTCAAAAATAGACCTAATTTGAGACTTTATTTTGGGGTGGGAAGTTGAGGGTTCACTGTTACCAGGAAACTTTAAAGAAGGTCGAAGCTTAACTTAACTTTAGTGTAGAGCCAGGAGATACAGAAACTCTGGTTAAAGATAAAAAAGTTAAAGATAAATAGGTAACACTTTATTGAAACCACATAGAAAGTAAATTTTACATTTTACAATCATAAAAATTAAAGCTATAGGCGTACCAGTACCAATTGGCGGTCAAATGTAGGTAATGGACAGCGACCTTTTAACAGATGACCTGTCTACAAAGCTTCCGTTCTTAAAAAACACAAAATAAATGAATTTCCTCAGTTCCTCAGTAGGTCAGCGAGGTGCAAGTCCATTGTACAGCCTCATTAATAAGATGGAACAATGATCGGATGCGATTTGTCGGAGACGTCTGATTCTGGGTTCTTCGCTGGTTCAAGGGTATGAGGGCACTACTGGTAATAGGGTGGCCAAGCTGTATAGGTTTTGAGGATTTCTGGTTTATTTATGGGAGTGCTTCATAATTTTTAACTTCAGAAATAGGTAAGTACTAGAATAGATTATATTTTATACATTCAGCATTACGTCTTTGTCAAACAAATCGAATGATTGACTTCATGTCAATTGTGGAGCACTTGAATTTGGCGAAACCATATTTGCTTTTATTTTGTTTTTTTTTGTTATTATTTTTGTTTTTTTTTGGTACACATGAAATTTTTTTTATCGAGTATATTTTTTTTTCATAAATTGTGAAGTTTGAAGGGCTACAGAACAAGTGTCATATTGTAAAAAAATACCGAACCTTAACTCATTGTAAAAAGTCCAGCTCTCATAATGTCCGATTCACCCAATAGCATGGTCACCATACGTGTATTGTCAAACTCTTGCGCAAGTGGTTAATTGTTCCATTATACCTTACCCCAGGATAGTAGGAAACATTCGTTTCAGTCAGATGGACCACACGATATCCTTGTGTTTGTATGTCAATGAGATGAAAAATATGGGGTTTTTTACTGAAAGTGCAGCTTTTCTTTGACGAGTACTGTTATAATTATTCTTTTATGTCTATTAGCTATGATTTAGAGTCAATGTTTAATTTCTATGGCAAAATAATTTATATTGTTGCTGTTGATAATATTACTAAGATGTGAGAAGTAATAAAATTTGATTTAGGTTAGATCTACACTGTACTAACTAACGGTTCCAGCTTAAGATATTTAAAAACTATACAAAATTCTTAAATTTTTACTTTTTTACCTATAAAAAGTCATGCAAACATCTTGTTGTGATATATAAAAAATAGGCTAAAAAAATATATTCAAAAATGTAAACTTCGACAATGGTTAAACTAAAATAGTACCTACACTCCTTTGCAAAAAAAAACGGGCACTTTGATGATTTCTCTGCTTCAATCAACTCCCTGTAACTCCCTTACTTTTTCCGCAAAAACGTGGTCCCAAACTCACACCACTAAATTATAATACTCACGCGACACACGGACATTCATAAGGGATAACCATGCTAAATTTATTTTCTGTACATGAACTCGCCCATTCATTCACTTGGGGTGTCATTTTACTTAGTCGGATAGTGTTGAGTGAAACAGAAATATTCAATCAACATGTGCAAACGGGATGGACAAAACGAAAGAGTACAAATTTAATAAGAAAAAACTAAAATAAAAATGGCAACATTCTACCTATTTCTTTCAAACTACTTCTCAAATTTGACAAAAATAATGTAAACAACAACATGTTGTTCGTATTTTTAGTGATTAATAAGTTATTTCGAAGATTTTTCACAATAATGTTGATGAAAATGAATAAAATAATCCGTGGCGATGCTTGCCAAATGAATTACAAAATGTATATATACGGCGTATACAGCAGTTGCAAATAGAAAAGTGGTTGCTGCTTTTACTAAGTGTTTCTAAGAGAACAGCGTATATCTCAGGTACGTTTAAGTTAGATTAACAGTACATCATCAAGCTCATTGAACCTCATCATTGAAAACGTAAAATAATCGTTATTTTGTCCATAAATAACTATTTTGTGTTATATATTTGTTTACAACTAAAGTCATAAAATACATTATAGTATGACTGAAAATTTTTGATACTTTTCATATTGTCCAAGTTTAATGATGATATTATGTGTATGAAAAATTGCGCTTTAGGGTTCCGTACCCATAGGGGAAAACAAGACCATATAACTAAGACTTCGCTGTCCGTTCGTCTGTCTGTCTGTCATCTCACGAACCGTGATAGTTAAAAGGTTGAAATTTTCACGGATGTATTTTTGTTGCAATACTAAAAATAGAATAAAATAAAAAAGGGGCTCCCAAACAACAAAGTGCTTTTTTACAAGCTTTATATTACTTTCACCTGTCTGTTGTCTGTCTGTCTGTCTGTCTGTCTGTCTGTCTGTAATCAAATCTTGCAAGTTTAATTTGACCCACTTCCCGGTTTCCAATTGAGCTGAAAATTTGCATGCGTGTGTAAATCGGATGACAATGCAATATTTTTATGACATCGAGCTGATCTGATGATGGAGCTGGAAGGTGGCCAAAGGAACTCTGTCATAAAACAACGCAACCCCATCGAGTTTGGGCTCATTTGATTCGTCTTGACGAGTACTTTATGATGCAAGATGATAACAATAATTAAAGCTTGTTTTTAAAAAGTATTTTTTAAATTTCACTTGTTCCGTTTGTTTTTGTATATATGAGATGTTTCAAGAAAGAGTTCAATTCAAAAGAGTCCGACTTGCACTTGGCATTTTTATTTTGTTTTAATGTCTATTAGATGTCCCTACGTACAAGTACAAATACAATTGCTTTATTTTGGGAATTTCTTTTAACATTATATTCATGGCACCTTTTTTACTGTTACCATACTGGTACGCCTTTTTTACTTTAAAAGATGATATTAATCTTATTTATTTTGTATTTTCTAGGCGAATCGAAATCATCAGTCAGAAAATTTGTTTTGGAAAGTATTAAAAATAAAGGAAAATGCCCGCCTACGAGACATCGAAAAGACCACCCCACCGCAAAAAATAAAGAATTGGATTACCCTATATAAACGATTTATTACTTTATTTTAAGTATTTTTTATATTATATTTGTGTCATATAACACATCGTCTTTTATTATCATTTTATAAAAATATCTTTATTAGACGCATGTCTGTTTTATGTGAAGCATGTGTGTTACTTTTTCGCGCCAGAGCTACTTATCTGATTAAACAGAGGTCAGTGACCAAGTACAGTAGCGATTTTTTTTTAAATAATTAAAGTATCAAAATTGTTTATAGTTAAATTCGGTATTGCCATACGGGTAACTCAAATATATTCTTTTATGTCAGACTAGGGTAACCTTGGTATGCTTGAAACAAAACGAATATCTCATCAACCATGCGTTCGACAAGGTAATAGCAAATTTGCCAAATTTGGTACAGAGGTAGTTAGAATCCCCAAAAAGGATATGGAATAAGTTTTATCGGTTTGTACGACAAATGTCCAAAATCCAAATTGTTCAACTAGTAGGTATTGATGTCCAATACTACTTTGGTCAAACACTAATTTGGTCCAACATGGCTTACGTCCAACTAGGAAAAATGTCCAACACGAATAATTTCCAACATGAATTTGGTCCAAAATGAAATATCTCCAATTAAGAATAATGTCCAACACGAATTGGTTTATTTCTGACGCTGTCATAGAAGAAATGAAAGGTCTTAGGAAGATCTACCTTTCAGATGTCAGTTGTCAAACTTGAAATATCAAAATCTGGAAGATCTTCAAGGTTTTTTCATTTTTTCTATGACAGCATCAGCCTAAGACGAGTATTTTCCGAGATATTGACATTTCAAGTTTGACAGCTGTCATCTGAAATGACAATCTCTCCAAGACCTTTAATTTCTTCTATGACATCATCAGCCTAAGACGAGTATTTTCCGAGATATTGACATTTCAAGTTAGACAGCTGTCATCTGAAATGAAGATCTCTCCAAGACCTTTAATTTCTTCTATGACAGCATCAGACTTAGACGAGTATTTTCCGAGATATTGACATTTCAAGTTTGACAGCTGTCATCTGAAATGACAATCTCTCCAAGACCTTTAATTTCTTCTATGACAGCATCAGCCTAAGACGAGTATTTTCCGAGATATTGACGTTTCAGGTTTGACAGCTGTCATCTGAAATGACAATCTCTCCAAGACCTTTAATTTCTTCTATGACAGCATCAGCCTAAGACGAGTATTTTCCGAGATATTGACGTTTCAAGTTTGACAGCTGTCATCTGAAATGACAATCTCTCCAAGACCTTTAATTTCTTCTATGACAGCATCAGTCTAAGACGAGTATTTTCCGAGATATTGACGTTTCAGGTTTGACAGCTGTCATCTGAAATGACAATCTCTCCAAGACCTTTAATTTCTTCTATGACAGCATCAGCCTAAGACGAGTATTTTCCGAGATATTGACATTTCAAGTTTGACAGCTGTCATCTGAAATGACAATCTCTCCAAGACCTTTAATTTCTTCTATGACAGCATCAGCCTAAGACGAGTATTTTCCGAGATATTGACGTTTCAAGTTTGACAGCTGTCATCTGAAATGACAATCTCTCCAAGACCTTTAATTTCTTCTATGACAGCATCAGCCTAAGACGAGTATTTTCCGAGATATTGACATTTCAAGTTTGACAGCTGTCATCTGAAATGACAATCTCTCCAAGACCTTTAATTTCTTCTATGACAGCATCAGCCTAAGACGAGTATTTTCCGAGATATTGACGTTTCAAGTTTGACAGCTGTCATCTGAAATGACAATCTTTCCAAGACCTTTAATTTCTTCTATGACAGCATCAGCCTAAGACGAGTATTTTCCGAGATATTGAAATTTCAAGTTTGACAGCTGTCATTGCATTGGAAATAAAGATTGTTCACTAGGTACGTGACACTTTTAATTGGACTACGGGATTAGCTATTGATAGAACCACGGATAAAATAAAACTTTATTGGACATTTTTACGAATGGATGTTTTTCATGAATGGACAATTTTCAAATTGGACCTTTTTACGATTTGACATTTTTATGAGTGGACTATTTTCCGAATGGACATTTTTATGATTGGACGTCTAAAATGTTTGTCATTTTTCATAATTGGACATTAGTCGTATAAACCTGGGCTTTCGATCGGTGTCGGCTCGTGCGGTGATAAAAGCGCGATACCAGAATCAGGTCGAATCAGGCCAAGCCGGGGGGGCCGGGTCAGGTGAATTCTTCACTTTAGAGGTTTTTTCTTTCTTTCTTCAGACTTTTATAAAAGTCATTATTGATTTAATTCAAAAACAAATGCTCTTATTTATTGTACAAAAATAACATTTTTGTAGCGGGGGTGAAGCCGTGTGTTTGGCTAGTATACAAAATAAATATAACGTTACCTAATCGAATGCGAATGTAATGAACGACAAAGATAACATTGTTTCAGCCATGCCTAGTTTACCCTATATTTTTACGTATTTTATGTCAACTAAAATCGAAATTATATAATTTGGTTTTAAATAATATTAGTTAGCTGTGATAAGTTTTTCCTGCTTTTTACTGCCTTCTTTCCATTTTTACACCAATTTACCACACAAAAGGTCATTTTTGTCCGTTAACTATATTATTTTGGATATTTTTAAAAATCAAACGATGCGTGCATCTGTCGCTGAGCGCGTTGTGTGACTGAGCGGCGGGTGAGTTGTACTTTTTACGCCCCGCCCATATAGTTGTACTTTGCGTTGAATCACTTTTTGAGCTGTGTTCGACTTCTATTATTTCCCTAATTCGTTGGCTTCAATGAAGAAGAACAAGAAAGAGGTTTTATTAATTTGACGATGCATTGACTTATCATTTATAAACATCCTGGCATGATTATTAATGTTCCAAATTTAAAATTAAAAAAGATTAATACTGATTATATAGTGAAATTGCTTTGCTTTTTGGCGCGAATTGATGCGAATTGCTGTAACAATTTTATTACAATTTTAAAACTTTTTGAGTATTTTCTGCAAATTAAACAATTTGCAGAAAACGATGGACTGACGACATTAAGAAGCAGGCTGGAGGTAGCTGGATGAGGACTGCAAGAGACAGGGGAGAGTGGCAAAATCAAAGGGAGGCCTATGCCCAGCAGTGGGCAATTGAAGGCTGATGATGATGAAACAATTTATTCTTTCTTTCCACAATAAATACCACTTTTTGATATGAGCGATAAGGGCCGGTAAAATTATAGCCCTACTTGAAGAAGGTTGTTCGCAAACTTACGTGGCTCAACGGCTAAATGTGAGCCGTTCAACTGTCCAGAGGACATGGCAACGATATCAAGAGACCGGTTCGGTTAAAAGAAGATCCGGCTTGGGAAGAAAACGATGCACAGAACCAAGAGACGACCGCTTTTTGGTGAGTCAGGCGTTGCGGAATCGTAAGGCGTCAAGTGTGGACCTGAAAAAAAACCTTGAAGAAGTAAGAGAAGTAGAAGTAAGCTTGTGGACGGTTAGAAGGAGGCTTTTGGCTGCCAATATCAAAGTTAACGCCCGGCTCGAGGCCCTAAATTACTCCGTGAGCACCGTGTTGCTCGACTTCAGTTTGCTCGAAACTGTGCTTCATGGACTATGGAGGACTGGAATAAGGTATTGTTTTCTGATGAAGCTAGAATCTCTTTGTGTGGAGAGGACCGACGCCGGCGAGTGCTGCGAAGACCACGGGAACGCTATGCGGAAGTGTGTTTCGAACAAATCACTCCTTATGGCGGAGGCTCCGTTATGTTTTGGGCAGCAATTAATTCGACGGAGCGTACGGAGTTAGTTTTCTTAGAAAGAGGAACATTAAATGCACACCGGTACATAATGGAAGTCCTAATTCCACATGCACAACCCGCATTGACTGCAATTGGGGAAGATTCCATTTTTATGGACGACAATGCCCGCCCGCATCGTTCTGGTGACGTGGAAGCTTACATGCAAGAAGTTGGGATCCGTCGTTTAGATTGGCCAGCTCGCAGTCCTGACCTCAATCCAATAGAGCATGTCTGGGATGTTCTAAAAAGGCGGGTAAGATCAGTGCAACCTGCTCCAAAAAACATCAGGGAGCTAAAAAGAGAAATTGCTGAAGAGTGGGAACGTATTCCTCAAAACGTAATTAAAAACATCGTAGAGAGTATGCCCAGAAGGATTCAAGCTGTGATTTTGGCAAGAGGAGGTCACACTCCTTACTAGGTTTTTACAGTTGTAAATTTATTTAAATAGAAAAGTAAAAAAATCTTCTTGTCTTTATTGTCGGCCACTTGTTATTGTGTGGTCGTGTACGTCGGTTTTGAAAAAAATCATCAATTTAAATACAAAATTGCCAAAATTCACGCTTATTTCACATGATTATTACACGATTAGGTACGAGTATAAGTATACAAAGTGTGTCAAACAATTAAATATTTTTAAACTAACACAAATCTACCTTAGAAAGTAAGTTTCCTTAGGTGCCCGTTTTTTTTGCAAAGGAGTGTACATAGAACTATAAAGTTTAACAAAAATTTTAAACTTAAACAATAGTTCTTAAAATAGTGCATCAAACTAAAACATTTAACCAACTGTCAAACATGATGAACTCCGTTGTCAAGTATTCAAACATAATTAATTTCACAAGTCATCGAGTGTTATCTGATCGGACTATCATAGGTGTGCCGGCGCCGGCGGAGGTGGCGCCACGGGTGACAGACGAGTTTCATAATACATTAAGATGTAAGAGTGATGATAGTTAATTTGGCATGTGGCCGAATTTGGAACTAAATCTGATTCTGTTTCCAGCCCCTCTAGCATGGACAATGCGTTAACTGGTCTTGCTGTCAAGACAAACACAAACGTACAATGTATCGGATGATAGTTCTACTCTTGACATTTCTGAGGGATCCCATGTGTCATGCTACGGCCACTGTAAGTAGATCGATGACTTGACTTGTGACTTGTTGACATTTTGACCTCATAGCGGTAGGACACCAGTGAATGAGGACCAAACGCCTTCGAGGCCGTGGATGAGTACTTTGGCGTACCCGTAGCCACGTCATTATGCCGTTTTTAGTGGTCGTATGGGGATACTACACACATCTTCGGCGGGCGAGTCCCAGATAGCGTTTTGCACCCCCTCGGCGTAGGGTGACGAAGCGTAACATATGTGTATGGTTTGAAAAGGCGTTAGAGATGGCCGGTGGCGCAATGATTGGTTTCACAACTTATTGAGATGTTGCTAGCCACTAACCTAACTGGCCTGTGGCAAAATGTGGAATTAAATAGCTTAGTCTTCCTGGGAGCGCTACCAAACGTGGCGCTACCCAGATAGAATGATCGGTTTCATAACTAATTGAGATGTTACTAGCCACCAACTTAACTGGCCTGTGGCGGAATGTGGAACTAAGTCATTTAGCCCTGGGGGCGTTACCGAAAGTGGCGCCGTATATTTAGGTTAAACGATTAGTTTCCTAACTGATAGATGTTACAACGGTCAACGTATTGTTATGATATGGAATGTGATAAGCAACTGTGGTGAAATGTAGCGACGAAGAGTAAGGTCGCTTGCCGACTTGTTGGAACATCGGAAAGTTTGGTAAACTTTACCGAATTCTTATCTGGTCAAGCATTTGTACTACTTAAAAAATGTACAGTAATGTACTGAGATGATAGTTGTCGTTCATGTTTTAATGATAGCTATAAAAGCGATTGGCGTACGGCTGTTTAAGACAATATTTTCTTGTTGTAAAGTCTTGATTTTTGATTGAGTGAAGTGAATAAAGAAAATGTGGGACCCGGCTGTTTCTTAAAGAAAGAAAGAATAAATAAACACATTTATTCGACGGCTAATAAAAACATAAAAAAACAAGACAATTACAATTATAATAAAGCACAAAAACATCTACTAAGCCGCCGAATGGGAACTGCCTCAGCGTTGTGCTGCGTGTGTACGGTGAAACACACAGCGCTGGTATTCTGGCAGCCCTCATCGGTAAGGTCGGCGGTCCTTACATAATATAATAAATATAAAGGATATGTATTTCCTAGGAAATGTATAAGGACGTCAGTAGTCAGCCACGTAATCTTTATCATTGTGATTTGACTCTGACGGTGTAAGTAGGGTAACCTGTTCTGTAGGAGTGGTATACACGCCAAATATTTAAGAATTTATTATAAGAAAAACTGCAGAAAGAACTTCCTTTGCAAAAAACAACTAAAGTTTTGCGCAAATACAGCCTCATTTGGCAATAGGTCATGGTATGTCGCAATTAATCGACCTAATAAACCAACATCATTGTTAGAACTCTTGTCTAGTGAGCAGTGAGGTACTTTCGCAAGGAGTGGAATTATTCTGTCAATGGTGCTGAGATGTGTAGCGGATGTTGATTGCAGCTCTTTTGTTCGTTTTAGAACTGTAGGGTTTTATTTTATTTATTAACTAGCTGACCCGCGCGCACTTCGTTGCGCGTGAGAGTCAATTAATAAAGCGAATTTGGTGCTGAGCGAATCTATGTTCACTATGATAGTATTTCCATCCCCGTGACTTTGTAAGCGTAAAATAAGGCATGGCTATATATTATTTGCTCCCGCTGTGGGTAGCGAAGAATATCGGGTTGGGTATTTCTATGCAGTTTTGTTCGCTACAGTAGAAACCAATCCTATGTCCTTTCCCAGAGGTCAAATTATCTCAGTTGAGCGGTAGTTTATCGCCTTCATAAATTTTCACGCCTCTTTTCAGGAATTAAAACTATTTGTGGTCCTTTCCCGGTAACTCTTTAACTTATCTCTACTGTAATGTACCTCAGCTAAATTATTATTCGTTACTAATTTCTCACACCATCCTTCCCGCGACTCAAATCAATTCCATGGTTCCTGAATTCCCATTAAATCTCTGATCCTCCTTCCCCCTCCTTTAATACTTAGTCTCCTTAAAGTTAATTTCTGACATAAAAAAACTATTCATTAACAGAACTTAACAAAATATCAGCTCATTTTCGGTTCAGCGGTTACTAATTTCCATGCAAACGTTTTTGTGAAAAAATTCCTGTTCTGGTGAGAATTTCACAAAATCCCTTCTTATCGGTCGCCTACGTTACATAAAGAATACGTTGTCCAAATTTTAGCTAAAACGAAGAAGCGGTTACCTTTCCTACACAAACTGGATCCCTCTTTCCTCCCCTCAAAGGTTGATTTCTGGGATAAAAAGTATCCCATATCTTTTTTTAAGACTTAATCTACCTTTGTATCAAATTTAAGCGCAATAGGGTCAGCGGTTCTAAATTTCCCATTAATTTCTGTCAAAATAAATATTTAATGTTCCTAAACACAACTCAAACCATGATTTTACAAAATTTCGATTCAATCGGTTTAGTTGTTACGGATTTGCATACAATTGTTTTTTGTAAATAAATCCCGTTCCAGTGGGAATTTAGCAAAAGCCCTTCTCGTGAGTCGCCAAAACCACCTAAAAACACGCTATCCAAATTTCAGCTCAAATAAAGAAGCGGTTAACGATTTCTTACGCAAACTTGCACCCCCCCCCCCTTTCCTCCTCTTTAATGTAGATTTCTGGGATAAAAAGTATCCCATTTTTTAGGACTCAATCAACCTCTGCACTAAATTAATTTAAGCTGAATAGGGTCAGCGCAGCGGTTCTAAATTTCCCATACAAACTTTGACCCCCCCTTATAAGTTAATTTCTGATATAAAAACTATTAAAAATTTCCTTAACAAAACTCAAACCATCATTTTACAAAATTTCAGCTTAATTGGTTTAGCGGTTACGGATTTGCACACAAAAGTTTTTTGGGAATAATTCCCGTTCCTGTAAGAATTTCACAAAATCCGTTTTTATCGGTCGTCTTAGTTTATATAACTAAGAACACGCTGTCCAAATTTCAGCAAAAACAAAGAAGCGGCTAACGATTTTTTACACAAACTTGCACCCCCCTTTTTTCCCTTAAAAGTTGATTTCTGGGAAAAAAGTATTGCATATTATTTTTTAGGATTAGATCTACCGCTGTACCAAATTTAAGCTCAATAGGGTCAGCGGTTCTAAATTTCCCATACAAACTTTGACCCCCTCTTTACCCCCTTAAAAGTTAATTTCTGACATAAAAACTATTCAATGTTCCTAAACACACTTCAGACAATCGTTTTACAAAATATCAGCTCAATCAGTTCAGCGGTTACAGATTTGGATACAAACGTTTTTTAGAATTAATTCCCGTTCCCGTGGAAATTTTGCAAAATCCCTTTTTATCGGTCATCTACGTTACATAAAAAATACGCTGTTCAAATTTGAGCTTTAAAAGATGGCCGGTTACTGATTTTCTACTCAAACTTCTACCCCCCCCCCCTTCCCCCTTCAAGGTTGATTTCTGGGATAAAAAGTATCCCATATCATTTTTTAGGACTCAATCTCCCACTGTACCAAATTTCAGATCAATGGGGTCAGCGGTTTTAAATTTTCCATACAAATTTAGACCCCCCTTTACCCCCCCTTAAAAGTTAATTTTCGTCAAAAAAAAATTTATGTTCCTAAACACGATCTACACAAACGTTTTACAAAATTTCAACTCAATCGGTTCAGCGGTTACGGATTTGCATACAAACATTTTTCGGGAATAATTCCCGTTCCCGGAGGAATTTTGTAAAAATCCCTTTTTATAGGTCGCCTTCGTTACCTAAAGAACACGCTGGTTTAAATTTCAGCTTAAACAAAGAAGCGGTTACCGATTTCCTATTCTAACTTTGACCTCCTTTATCCCGCCTTAGAGGTTGATTTTTGGAATAAAAAGTATACCATACAATTTTTTAGGACTCAATCTACCTCTGTACCAAATTTCAGCTCAATAGGGTCAGCGGTTTTAAATTTTCCATACAAATTTCGACCCCCCTTTACCCCCCCTTAAATGTTAATTTTCGTCAAAAAAAAAAAATTAATGTTCCTAAACACAATCTAAACAATCGTTTTACAAAATTTCAGCTTAATCGGTTCAGCGGTTACGGATTTGCATACAAACGTTTTTCGGGAATAATTCCCGTTTCCGGAAGAATTTTGCAAAAATCCCTTTTTATACGTCGCCTTCGTTACCTAAAGAACACGCTGGTTTAAATTTCAGCTTAAACAAAGAAGCGGTTACCGATTTCCTATTCTAACTTTGACCTCCTTTATCCCGCCTTAGAGGTTGATTTTTGGAATAAAAAGTATACCATTCAATTTTTTAGGACTCAATCTATCTCTGTACCAAATTTCAGCTCAATAGGGTCAGCGGTTCTAAATTTTCCATACAAACTTCGACCCCCCTTTACCCCCCTTAAAAGTAAATTTCTGACAAAAAAACTATTTGATGTTTCTAATCACAATCCCAACTATCGTTTTACAAAATTTCGGCTTAATCGGTTCAGCGGTTACGGATTTGCATACATTCGTTTTTCGGGAATAATTCCTGTTCCTGAGGGAATTTTAAAAAATCGCTTCTTATTGCACGATGAAATCTTCTTACGAATACGCTGTCCAAATTTCAGCTCAATCCGTCCAGCCGTTTGGGCTGTGCGTTGATAGAACAAAAGTGTACGAACGATTTTATATAATAGATAAGTAAATCTTTAGATAGATATAACTCTTTTATTTAAAAACCGATTTAAATAAAACCAATACTATTTACAAATTAGAGAAATTTGCAACGTTTTAGCGAAAACTGCGTACAATTCGGTTGTGCCGTTTTATCACACATAAGTAATAACCTTTTTACAAATTAAGCCTAATAAAACTACTCTGGTAAATTTTCGTTTATGGCCACATCGATAGATGGCGTATTTTTAGTTTGTCGCACTTTTTGCTTTTTGATTTTTTTGAATTGAATTTACTTTATATTCTATTACTTTTACTTCGAAATTTTGATGTAAATTAGGGGCGATGTGTCCGATATAAATGATTATTGTTTATTTTATTATTTTATTTTACGTTTCCCTAGGAAAAATTGACAAAATGTTTTACGATCTAGATCGCGCAAGCGACTTTTTCGCGTCGTTTTGTTCATATGCGTATTTTCACAGTTCACCTTAGTAAAGGATCACAATGAATGGGGAGAAATTTCCATTCTTATTATATGTATGGATATGGATGGATATGGATATGGATGGATATGGATATGGATATGGATATGGATATGGATTATTTTATTTCCAGATTTAACCTCGATAGAGTTCTTACAAACAAAATTCTTACTCCTATATTACTAGTAATATTATGTACACACGTTATAATCTACTTCACAAACTTCTCTTTTTGTAGAATTTCTCTATTATTATTATATATTCTCTATTATTATTTATATCATCATCATCTCAGCCGTAAGACGTCCACTGCTGAACATAGGCCTCCCCTTTAGACTTCCATATGTACCGGTTGGAAGCGACCTGCATCCAGCGTCTTCCGGCGACCTTTATAAGGTTCTGTCCACCTTGTGGGTGGACGTCCTACGCTGCGTTTGCTCATTTTATATGTTAGAGAAAAATATGAGTGATGAAATTTTACTGGTGACTTCGGCCGAGGTACTAAAATCACTGGTACTGGTGCTGTAGACATCTATGGGCAAACGGAAACCGCTTACTATCAGTCAGTCAATCTATTAGTTTATGTCTGTGTCTAACATAAAAAGAACCCTAATAATTGTATTGAGGCATACTCCGTACTCTGCCATACTAAACCTTTTTCGAGGAAATAGGGAATCTAATTGGAATAAATGGCGTCATTTTGATCATATTTTTGAACTTGATTTTATTTTTGAACCATTTTCCCCAATAAAAAACAAGTAGAGCAAAGGTTGGGGGCAAGAACATGGATAACAATTTAGATGTTAGATTTTACTTATTTACATAAATACCGATGCAAATATTTTTATTACAAGTAAACAATAAAACTAAATATTCACACATTAATAATAAACTAAAACTAAACTGAATCTAAAAAGGGCCCGCTACATTGATTCTAAAATGATGACAGCAATTACCTTTCTGGATGACAATAAAATTATAAATACCTAATTAAAACAAAAGCACAAAAGCTTCACCTTTCATCTCATTAACCCTGAACTAATATTGTGTAATAACGTTTTAATTTGTTTTTTCTTCGTTTACCACAACCACTCGAAATGTCAGAAAACATGAGAAGCTTACAAAATGTCGCCAAATGGCATGAGGTGGGCGGGTTGGTCAACATGACAATGCCTTAAATGGACCATGTAGCTGTTAAATATATTAGGTTTACGATGGATTTTTTATTTATTCAAATAGACCAATAGAATATTAAATTGAACATTAAATATAATCAAGCAATTAAGCATAAAAAAAAAACAAACTTTATTTGTTGGTGTAGCAAATGCCTAATTAAGAAAAACAAGCAAAAGTCACTACAGGAGTATTAATTTTTAATAACTAAATCTTCTTATATAAAAGGAAAGAGTGACTGATTGACTGACTGACTGATCTATCAAGGCACAGCCCAATCAGCTGAACAGATTTGTTGGAAATTTGGAACACATAGCTTTTATAATAAAGACCTTCACTAAGAAAGGATTTTACCACGCGGGTAAAAGGCGCGAGCATAAGCTTGTATTTAATAAAAAGCCCATATTACTATTAAATTTGTATGACTATATTACTATTTAATTTGTATGACTCTGGATCACCGAGTTCGAACCCAGACCCTGTCCAAATGAAAAATAATATTAGTAATGAGTGGTCATTTCACTACCCACACAACCTATAAAATTGTTATTGTGATTTGACTCTGACAGTGTAGGTAACTATGATATTACCCAAGCTCTTTTGGAATATGAACTTCAACTTTTTTATTATGTGTGCATTTGCACAATTTATTTGTTGCTCTAATTACTAGTTACATTTAAGGTAATGCATTATGTATTTCTAAATACTAAGTGATCTGTCCATCAAAACACATGTAATCGTGTCGGACTGAAGGCTGCAGATTGTAAATTAAACCTTAATTAGGAGCTTCTGTCTTCGACGATCGTCAATAAATGTAGAGATGCTCTTTAAATTATGAAACCAATTATAAGGCTCATTCTCATTGAATATAAGGCTCATTCCCATTGAATATAAGGCTCATTCTCATTGAATATAAGGCTCATTCTCATTGAATATAAGGCTCATTCCCATTGAATATAAGGCTCATTCTCATTGAATTTAAGGCTCATTCTCATTGAATATAAGGCTCATTCCCATTGAATACAAGGCTCATTCTCATTGAATATAAGGCTCATTCTCATTGAATATAAGGCTCATTCCCAAATATAAGGCTCATTATCATTGAATATAAGGCTCATTCTCATTGAATATAAGGCTCATTCTCATTAAATATAAGGCTCATTCTCATTGAATATAAGGCTCATTCTCATTGAATATAAGGCTCATTCTCATTGAATATAAGGCTCATTCCCATTGAATATAAGGCTCATTCTCATTGAATTTAAGGCTCATTCTCATTGAATCGATTCTCATCGTCACCTTCATGGCTGTCCTTATTTATTGCTTATTTATAATGGTTATATAAAATATTGTATAGTGCTTGATAACACGAGTCAACTTTTAAATAAATTATTTTAATTAAGAAAAAAAGTTTTGAAAATTTTGAAAGAAAGCGTGACTGACTGGCCAATGAACTTTAATCTTTGAATGCATGGAGACAGTAGTAGGTACTTCTAAATATATAAAAGGACAGAGTGACTAACTGATCTATCAACGCACAGCCCAAACCGCTGAACGAATTGGTTTGAAATTTTGAACACAGATAGGTCTTATGACGTAGACTTCCGCTAAGAAAGGATTTTGCCACGCACGCAATGCCGCGAGCACAAGCTAGTTATTATATAAAGCGAGGATATACTCGTGGTCTCGACATCGACGACTTTCGTCACACTCGAGAATCCCACCCAATGTGGGGTGATCCTTATGAACACACCTTAAAGTCATATCATTTTAAAGTCCCAAGGACAGGTCTGAAGGGTCCTCAGACAACGACTCTCCATGTCACAGTGCAGACAATAGTCTCTCGACGCGACGGTTGACATTTGACCCGAGTGGGTGATATGTGGAGATACGACCATTGCAATTAGGGCTTGCGACATATTGTATCTTTCACGTTTTCATTCAATGACAATTAAAATTATAAAAGAGATAAAGGTGATGCTAATAGAATAGAATACACTTTATCGCACACCATATATACAGTAAAATAAGCTTAAAAAGATTACACATTGGAAAAAAACGTATTATGCTTATGTTCTTTTATCTCTTTACACTTTAATAAAATTGATATTAGCGATAAAACCGTAAATTGTTACAATTAAATTAAAAATTATACTAAGTTGTAATTTTATTTTTTCTTTATGATTGTGGTATTTCAATAACTCTTTATTAATCAATAATTATTGTATTTGAATTTTGTTAGGTATTTTATATGAATCATGGAACAATGAGTGGGTCGTAGGAAATTCTACATTTGGGCAACTTAAGTCCTTTGAGTCACGTTAAAATAACAAAAATCAATAAGTAAACCACAGAATGGCTCAATTTCTTGAAATGTTCTAAATTAGTCACGAAAAAGATTACCTGGATTTAAATATTATCCATTCACCATGTTACTCACTGCACCGAACGGTTTTACCCTCTAAGAATTGCCTCTGTATTATGTGTGACATATTCCAGATGTGTAAGCTACACTTATACCAAATTCTAACTCTTTCGATTCAGCAGTAAAGACGTGAAGAAGTTGCAATAAATGTACATTACATACGCAATCTTGCGCTTCTATAATCATAATCATCATCATCTCAGCCATAGGACATCTACTGCAGTAGATAGGCCTCCCTTTGGACCTCCATACATACCGGTTGGAAGCGACCTGCATCCAGCGTCTTCCGGCGACCTTTATAATATGAGTACCTAAAGTGTAATCATCAAATATTTGAACCATACAAAACTTTATCCCAGGCGGGAATCAAACCCGCAATCTTCAGTGAGTTAGCTCACCGCGCTAAAAAGTTCTCAATGCAATTGTATTGTTTCTATTGTATTTTTAACTTTCGTATGAATTACACGACCAATAAATAAATATGGCCGTGTCATCTGTCAATTGATAAAAATGCTTTATTATGACCATGTCGAATATATTTTTTATTGGTTATAAATTAACCGACTCCCTGATATGACTGTATTGAGTATAGAATAACATAATAATATTTGGGAAATACACACAGGAAACGAGCACTTTACTTTCGACGATATTTATACGAACATCATCACGAATATAGCTAAAAAAACATGTTTTCTTTAAATGTCATCTTGAGGGCATTACGCTTCTAAGGTGAGAAAAAGACGCTTCACGTAATTTTAGTAGCTGCAAAAAATGCTTTTTCCCATACATCGCACAGGACACCATAATGTAGAATGTCATTATTTTCATGTGTTCAGACTTCAATCTCTAGTCTCCAGTGATACCAACACATATTTATTACTTTAGATCTGAATACTCATGCCCAAACGTCCATCAAACCAATAACGATCGATCCTTTCATCGATACATTACTCGATTGTTAACCAACCGATGGAGAGATAAAACAAATGATCGATTACTCAGTAACTGCTCTACTTAATCGTTTTATCCTCTGTGGGAATATTACTTTTGCTTAAATATTATGATGTTATGTAATTTGCGAATCCGCTCTAAATTTTTATAAGGCCGCATAAAGTTCAAGGAATAGAATATAATTGGATTAAGGAAGGGAAATATTAAGAATCACGTTTTTTCAATAAAATAGAATAGCCTAGAAAGCCTCAGAATAAATTGAAAGCGTTTTATGGGGACAAGGTTTCGTCCTGTCCAGTAGATAGTAGTGGTAACTACCCACAGTCGAAGCCTACCACCCGGAGTGGAACCACACGACATGACAAAAATATCATTATTTCTTACAATACTAAATTCAATATTACAGGAATAATAATCATACAGTTTTTCAATAACCGAAAGAGACACGCACGTTTTAATTCCTAACTTGTAGTACGCTCGACCGATATCGATAAAATTGTAATGAGACCTTTTGGAATACATACATATATAGTTTTTAAAACAGAAAGCCGTTTCATATAATTTCGAGAAATAGGTGAGCATGAATAAATAATTAAAAATATTCCGACGAATCGTAAACCTTCTTTTTTAAGGCTAGTCGGTTAAAATGAGTCATACGAGTACATCGTCTTACCGTCACACTTATCAATCTGTAGGCAGCCAATATAAATAATAGCTCCCTAAACTCTGTCTGAGTAGGCAGATAGTAGATAGGTACTTAATATTGTAATACCCGACCTCGTCCGTGACATCGGCATACTTTGCATTAATTACTTTTGATTAGCTTTTTGTTTATCTATTGCATTCAACCTTTTTGTGGGTAATTATGCTTGTCTGTCATAATGTTGTTATTTTTAGGCCTCACTTTGTGTTTATTAAATGATGTTTGACCATTATTAATTTACACTTAGTTTTCTTTAGCGTCAGGATTTTTCTTTATAGGTATATTGAGAGAAAGGTGTAATCATCATATTGCTGAAATTTAGTTTAGGGTGTATTCTTTCTGAACGTCTGTCTCGCACGCAATGTCAAATTTTGAATTATATTCGTAATTCGTAGAAATAACTTTATGAATTTTTTTCTCGGTAAACATGTTAATAATATATTTTTATGTTATGTTTAAAAGTATCAACAAATATATTAAGTAGTAGAAAATAGAACAGGTGTGGTGTGGAACAGGTGTGGTCTTTCTGAAATGTACCTTCACTGGGAAAAATATCTCTGTAAGTTGAACCTTCCAAGGTGTTACCAGCAAATCAATAAATTCCCAAAGATAAGGAAAATGACAAAGAAAATACCACCATACATGTGTCATACAAACAAACAATCAATGTATGAACATGATCACATGACATACAATATTTGAACAAAAACATTATGTTCACACGCTTACTAGTACGTTAGGACCAAATGCAAAATGAAAAGAATCCTAGCATTATGGTGTATTAATGGTGGAGTGATTTATCCCACCTTCTAGGTCAAGTAAAATAAGAAAAAAAAGGAACAGAAAGAAACACAACGGTAGAACGGTAGAATTTTTACCTTTGTAAAATACTGGGTAGCACTGTACTAATTTTAAGCAGCGTTATCTCTTATCATCAGGAAATCGTCTTGCTCGTCTTCTTGCTTTGTTGTATAGAAAAAAGTCTGCTGACATCTTCAGCTGCATCAGTGCGAGGTTGTATTTTTTTTTTAATTTTTACGTATTTCTTGCGTTGTAGATTTTAAAAAAAACGCACTAAAGTATGTAAATATTTCAGAGCAAGGTTTGACATATCGCGTCCCCATAAACTTTTTTTTTATTCACAAAAAAATACGTATACAATATTTTTTCAATTATTTTTGACGGACTTATTTTAGGTTTCTTTTACCTTTTATATACCTACGACACTTCTCATTTCGCACAGTTCATAACAAGGTATGTGTATGTATAAGTGTATTTACTTTACGCACCTGGCGGACCTTATAGTCATACATTTTTTTATGTATGGATCTACCCACCTGCGCATCTTGTATGGGAGTAAATATGGGTCGAATGAATGTCACAATGTATGAGAAAATTGTTTAATGATGAAGTTTATGCTCTTTGAGTTTTTATTACTGTTTTTATGAGTAATGCGTAGAGCTATGTACTTAATTGTTTCTTTCATGTTGGTAACTAGGTTTTGTTTGCAGCTACGTCCCTTTTAAGAGCGTAATATATCGAGTGACGCTCTCTCGCTCGCAATTTTGAAATATGTATATATTCGTAGAATAAATTTATTAAAAATTCCTCAAAGTCAGCTTTTTTTCAGTTTGGTATATAAAATATACGCTCTTAAGAAATCTTTTCTGATGAGGTTAAGACCGCCAATCGGAACACTTTTTTTGCAAATGTATTTATTTAATGTTGGATATTGTTTGTTTTTGTAGCTTTGAATGTATGATAACTCTTGTTTGGTGTATAATAAAAGGTTATTTATTTATTTATATGTATTGACCTTTTACAAATAATATTTATTGTTATTCTAGGCATGTACTGAGAGTTCCGATTGTTCAAGGTTCTTAATATTAAAATTAGGGCAATTTTTAATGTAGATGTTATTACTAAATATCAAAATTAATACCTACCTGATATCGTAGTTATTTATCTCATAAGACAAAATATCTATCTCTATACCAAATTTTAACCGAATAAGTTCTGCTAACCAATCTCATAGTCAATAAAAAAATAACAGTAGAGTTTCTAACTTTGTTCATAAACATAATTTAAAAGTTAAAATAGAATAATATTATTCAATAAATTAATTATTAAAACTGTTGAGTAAGTAAATTAGTAAAATTTATTATTATTACAGTCAAATAGATATTTTAAATTCAACTGTGTTAATTTATAAACTTTACAAGTCTATAAAACACGTTTATTTGGGAAGTCATCACAAATGTTGAATCAAAATTAATTTTCGATTTAAATTAGAGCAAAATACTTCCTGTCCTTCATTCAAAAATTCATCTAAGCATTCCATTTTTTCGTCTACTTATTTAGATTTATAGATTTTAGATGTAAAAATATATAAGAGGAAAAACTGACTGACTGACTGTGATCTATCAACACACAGCCCAAACCGCTGAATGGATTGGGCTAAAATTTGGAACATAGATAGGTTTTATGGCGTAGACCTCCGCTAAGAAAGCATTTCTACGCGCGGGCAAAGCCGCGAGCATAAGCTCGTTTATATGCTTATGATTTTAGTGTGACATATTCTATCAAAAAACAGTAATTTTACAAAATACACTTTGAACTAATATATCCTATTTACCAAGGGTCGTTTTCGATTAAAAAACGTTTTTTGAGATGTCACATTATCATCGCAAGTGGACGTTTTATGTAATGCTGGCATAATTAAAAAATACTAGGTCTTTTTTAAATATTTTAATTGTATTTAACTACCGCTTTGACTTCTTCATCATCATTATAAAATGAATAAAAAATACATAATGTACATTATTTTTCATAAAACTTAATCTACAGTAGCTGTATAATAAAAACTACGTAACAGTAATTCATAATAGTGTTACTGCTAAGTATACTGCGGTAACAGTGATACCCCAAGGACATAGGACCATAGGGTAGGGGCGAAGTCGCGAGCGCATCTATCGAACTTCGAACCAAATGTCAAATCAGTACGGCGGCAGGCTCTGTAAACAACGCAACGCGCGCTCAACGAATTTATCGAACAAGATTTGAAATACGAACTTATTTTATTAACCTTTTTTAAGAGTGACATTTGTAGTGCTGTCCTATTTCTTTATTATATCGATATATTAAGTGGTCATAGACATTTTTTTTTCAATCAGTGGTTTAATCGATAAATTAAGTGATCATAGACATTTTTTCATGTTTTTTTAAATAATTACGTGCAATGTCTCCTATTGTTAGTTGATTGACTAATTAGTCAGTATCAATCAAAGTTTAATAGTTAATTTGGACGAGACATGAGATTTTGATATTATCTTCGTGTGAGTGCAACCATGTTTCGTGAATTGTTCCTGTGTGCGACTCTGTCGTGTTTATATTTTGCTGTTTATGGGCAGGTGAGTTAGCATCCTTATATTATAGCTATGAAAAATTATAATAAATAGAAGTAAGAAAATGCTTAAGGTGATTTAATAATTGTAATTTTTAATCAGTCATCGACAACATTACCTCTACAGAGTTTACGTTTTCATATATTATTGAAACAGTATCTAATAATGACTATACAGGATATTGGTATTACATTTACTAATAACTATACAACTTAGGTCTTAGGTAGACAAAACAAAGTTATGTAAAATGTAAACGTGCTAAATATAGCATACACCATAATATTATAATTTACATAAAAAACTTGCTTCATAATAGTGGCAGATGCATTAATCGTGCGGCTCCAAATCACAAAAAAGTGTTTAACAAATAAGGTCATAGAAACTATTCGGAAGCTTTTACAAAAAGTCCTTAGGTCAAGTTTGAACACGACTGAAAAACGTGACGTTTTTTTACAAGCTTTTTTAAATATACCTACGAAATTAAGTATGCGTTGGAACATTTTTAGAATAACAATGATCTAATTGCTAACAAAAACTGTGAAGACAATTAAAGTTAAAATTACCTGCTTCTGGAATATTCATGAGTTTGTAAAAACACATATTAACCTACCTTAGGTGAGGTGGCCATGGTAAGGTGACTAGGACATTAATAAGGCTTATGAGAGACAAACTTATAACGACCTTAAAGATTGGCCCCTAATACCACTACCCAAAGAATAGAATTGAAAAAGAGAAAGCCTTAAAAAAAGTGAAAAAGGGGAAGCCTTGAGAGGGCAAAAATTCACGGCCAGGTATAATCGCAAGAATCATTCTGGTATAGGTGTAGCAAACTAATTAAAATGTAATAAACGCTGTTACCTAAATAAAATATTGAAATATTCGGTGACATTGACATTGAAACCACTCGGTTGACCTCACAACCTTATGCGTTAGAACAATACTTTATAAGATAGGTATTTTAATTGTTAAATTATTATGCACTTACGTCAAATATGACTTAGCAACGTCTTAGTAACAATTAAATTTAATTATTGTAGTTTTTGTTATAAAAGTAATTACTTTTAGATGAAAACAATGTTTTTATGACGGAATCGGTTGAACGATAGCTCAACGAGTCAAAGTGGATTCTGTAGACAGGGCGATTTTAAAAATGTGTTATAAAATCATTTTTTGAAACGCCCACTTGGGAGTTATCAAAAGAAGCAAATTAAAAAAAAAATTACATATTTAAATATTCGACATGTAGGATACCCTACTATCAGAGTAAAATCACAATGTAATGATAGATTAGTATAAAAAAATCACGTGACAGAAAAAATACCTGGTAATTGCAAAAAGGAATGTAGAGCCTTATTTTTAATTAGGAATGTGTGGTAGATTTTTTCAAAGGTAATGCAAAGACATTATCTTTATCTAGGTCGCCATTCACGTGATAATAAATTATTTCTTCTTTTATACCTAATTAAGGATCACGTGCCTTAAGGCAAAAGGTATAGAAAATAATGGAAAATACCTTATGCCAAGGCTTGTATCACCAAAATGAGCTAATAACCTGCTTCGTGTCCTTAGATAAAAATAAAAAAAACTTCAAAAAGGTTTTATAACAAAAAAGGATGTCGTTAAGAGGTCTTCTATAAAATCTATGATTTTTCTAGGCCGAAAATAATATGTTGATTGGACATGCGGTGATGATGTTAAACGATGACGAGAAAGTGATAGAATCAGGTTAAACTAATAATACAGGTTTTATCTCTGTAAGATTTTACTGAAAATCGTGTCGTAATGCAGCCGTGAATATAAGACGTCACAGATTTGTCCAATGTACGAAAATGAAAACTTTCAAAGCTCATATTAATATAATTTTTCCTTTACCGTTACCGCAGATTTTTTAACGTGAATTTTGTTGCGGTGCGCCCTCTCTACAATGCTGATCAATGATCTTCTTTTGTTTTTCCTTATCAAGTTTCGTCTATTACTTATTTTGTAGAATCTCATTTCTCATACGAACTGTTACGCTATTCTGTGGTGATTTCATGCAAACTTACATTATCTGTGGTATTCCCATCATCATCATCATCCTATGTTCGTCCACTGCAGGACATAGGCCTCCCCCACGGCACGCCACTCAACTTGGTCCTCCGTCTTTCTTCTCCATCCACCCCCAGCGACCCATACAAATCCCATACAAATTGTTATGTTATTCTGTGGCGATCTCACACATTACCACAGAATAATATTATAACAAGATTATTTTATTCACATAGGACTGTGACATTATTCTGCGACGTTACCATATTCTGTGTCTGGTCGGTTAATGCAGAAGTGTTCAAGGCACGTGAACAGTGACCTACAAAGTGCACCGCAGTGCATTCGCTTCGCATCCTTACGCAATTTATTGTTAACATTCGCGTAATAAATATTTATTTATTATTTAGGTTACGATCTTCATGCGGTTCGTGGAATTAAGCGGTAAAAGGTTCACATATAAAAACGATATTGTAATTTTTACTTATGGACCCGCGCGCACTGCGTAGCCTCTGTTTCTCTAATTTATTATTATTATATAATATATCTTACAATTTTATAGCAATAATAAAATAAGCGATGATAAGTGAAATAGGTGGTAAAATGTGAGGATGATAGGTATTTAGTCTAAACTGCTATATTTATATAATCATTTATTTTCAGAGAGCTTCAAACTACACATGAATTTTGTAAGAAACTTTGTCTTGCGATTAAAAATTATTATGGTAGTTGGTAGCAGGTAGGTATGCTCGAAACAGTTAATATTAGTAAATAGGTATAAAATTATATATTTAGAAGTATGCAAAATGCATAATATGCAGCTATTTTAACTATCTTAGGTAAATAGAATATTAATTTGCAATTTTATTGTTTTTATTTTCGGACGTGATCTAACGAAATAATAAATGCATGAAATAAAATGAGATTTATTTATTTTTTAATATTTATGTGACGTTGATGCATTCAGATATTAATGGATCCTGATTATTATTAATATTTATTTTGGTCAATTATTTCAATGGAAATAACAATTTTATTATAAACGAGCTGACGATTTCACTCGCTGAGCAGTAATCTATGCGCTATTTTTGTTCCACAGCAGTGGTATGTAAAAAAAAAACAAGCTTTTTTTTTTTTTTAATGTTATGAAGTAGAAGACGAACAAGACGCTCTCCTGATGTTAAGAGATAACGACTGCCCATAATCAGTACAGTGTTACCTAGAACTTCACAATTATGTGAAACTCTAGGAGCACTGCATCAACGCTTCTTACTCAAGAGTCATAAGATGTTAAAACTCTTTAGCCCAGTAATTTCACTAGCTACAGTGCCCTCCTACCGGAGCACAGTGATGTTTGCACATCACTGCTCAGGTGGTAGAATAACTGGCACTGTTGGGGTACCCACCTAGACGACCTCCTGCAAAGGAAGTCTACCCCCGGTAAATATATTATTATTACCATCTAGCACCAAAGTACTCATCAAGACGAATTTAATTACGAATTTCCTATGGCCACCTTCCACCTTTCCTATGGCAACACCAGTGCGCGATAGCTAATAGTCCCTCAGATTCTAAGATTCTTTCAATAAATTATCACCGTATCTTCCTTCCTACAACTCCACCCGTAACCTAACAGAATTTGTAATATAGATAAAACAGTGGAAAAAAACTTATATTATTCAATAGATAATAATGTCAAAGTTTAATGATATTATTTTCCTACTAAAATAACTTATGTAAGTATGATTATTATTGTTTACTCAGTGATCGGTTCGCAGTTTGTTCCGTTGAACCTTGTTCCATATAGATAACATCTTTTATTTGACCATCACTTGTATTATATTATTGGTACCTTAACTTTAGTATAAGTTTAGTCTCTTTAAAGAAACGTCGTGGTCGTTTTTTGTTAAATATTTGTATTTACCTTTAATATTCTTTTTAGGAATATTTTTTGCACTTTTCTTGTTTATTTTTTCCTATGTGCCTGTGTCTCTTTGCTTAATTAAATATTTTCTTTAATTCTTTCTTTAATGGTAATAATATGATACCTTATTTAAATAATAAACATAAGATTTAATATTGAAGTGTTTGTTATAGAGTTGACGTGTGATTTTTTGTTTTCACACCAATACTCTACACACTCTATAAGTTCCTAGAAAAGTTTCAAGCAAAAGTTCTTCATTACTTGTGTCTTAACTTTGGCATTGACTCACTTAAAGTTTCTGCCTATTTTTAATACTTGGCACTGACAAACGCACTAACGTGGGGGTCCAATAATATCCCGTGACTGACCCTTAAATTTTTTTTAAAACTATTTTTTAATACATAAATAAATTCATAATTCTATGACCAAACTTCAAGTGTACCTTGAATTCCAAATTAATTATCTACTATATACTAAACAATAATAATTAAACTCATAAAACGACACAACTTACGTCTAATATTGTTAAAAATATCTTAACCACGGTTTCGGACAATTACGATCAAAATAATGACCGTTTACAACGCATCTAACGTGCCGACAGACAAACTGCAATTACTAGATATTTTTCATTACATAATTGCTAATGGTTACTTTTGGTATTGTTCCTTTCTCCATTCTAAAATTGATTTATGATTTTTTTATTTTATGCAATCTTTTGTATCATGGCGCTCGACGATAATCGCATTTGCCAGAATAACCAATATTATTATTTATTACTTGTAGTCAAAAACTATTTCTGTAACTGGGTATGCAATAATTTGTTATTATATTCTATTAAGGCGATCATGCATGTTAAATTTGTTGTGAAATTTCGCATGTAAGCTTAGAACCCAGAATAACACAGGCTATTTTTACAAGCTTTTTTTTATTTTTTCACTAAACTATTCGTGAGTATTTAGATTCATCTTTGTAAATAAACAGCATAAACTTACTTGTGCAAAGCGGGGCGCGTTGCTGCAGCTACTCCCTGAAGAATCTTTTTGAGGATCTCCTCGTACAGGATCGAAACGGTCGGCACGAAGCCGAAGTAAATACAAGTGAGTTTATGCCGTTTATTTACAAAGATGAAGCGTTTATTTACTTTCACCAGTCTGTTGTCTGTCTGTAATCAAATCTTGCAAGTTTAATTGGATCCACTTCCAAGTGTCTGATTGAGATGAATATGCACGTATAAATCGGATGACAATGCAATATTATTATGACATGTAGCTGATCTGGTGATGAAGCTGGAAGGTGGCCATAGGAACTCCGTAATTAAACGACACAACCCCATAGAGTTTGGGCTCATTTGATTCGTCTTGACGAGTACTTTGGTGCTAGATGGTAAAAATAAAAGCTTGTTTTTTAAAATTTCACTTGTTTGTTGGTTAACCGCAATGTACATTTTTTTTATATTATGACGTTAGACGATAAACGCATTTGCTAGATTAGTTGCATATGGTAAAAAAAACAATTAAAGCATTAATTAAGATTGTTTACAGTGTTCTATAAAAACGGTTAATCGTTTATAAAAACGTCCAAGTATGTATTTAATAGCCATTGACCATAATATTATCTAAGTAAACATGAAAAAAAAAACCGTGACAGAGGTCAGATCTAGGTGAATCGCATTCTAACGCATAATGTTTTTTTGTTTTAATTTATATTGAGAATGTCATACGCTCTACATATAGAAATAATAATGCTTAATTATGAATAATATTAAGTAATTTAATATGGTTATTTAAAGATGGAAGTCCAAGGTTTTTTTTGCCAGATTATAACAGTTACTGTCCGAATAGCGGAAGAACCCTTTATTAGTTGAAATTTATGATATAATTATTGTTACAAAATTGGACACCATTTAAAACAACCTCCATAATATATTTTAAATTGGAATTATAACATGGATATTAATTAATTAGCTATGCAAAGTTTGTGTAATGATACTTTAAAACTGATTATATAAGTAGGATTAGGTTTTTTTTACTTGCATGTAATTTTTTATAGTACTATATTTTGTATGCAAGTAAATAAGAAGACGAGCAAGACGCTCACATGATATTAAGAGATAACACTGCCCATAATCAGTAGGTACAGTCCCACCCAGGATTTCACACCATTGTGAAATTCTACTGCACCAACGGTTTTCCCTCAAATGTCACAAGTGTGAAGACTCTTTAGTCCAGTAATTACACAAGTACTTACTTGACATAAAAATTACTTACACTATCTTTAAATATTTTTACAAACATATTTTAATTACGCCTGGTTCCTGTTGGGATAGGCAGTGACTATTTCCCTCCATTTGGTTCACCTCTTTTTCATTACATTCTTCAATAAATTATATTACTTAAAAAAATACGTTTAAATTTCTTCTTACTTAATATAAAATGTATGTCATAAGAAAATAAATGAAAAGCCCTTATAGATGTTATCGAAAGCTTGTTGATTCACATGACTGCGACGTCTCGACATAATTCAATATTTATTATTAGCATGGTGATATCATTACGCCCAACAGAGGTTGACATTTAACCAGTGATTCGCCACGCGAAACACCAGGCGGTCAGAAACACCAGCAAGTCAATGTCATTCACTAGAGAATCTCGTGAGCAACAGGTTTGACTGAGTAGGTACTTGAGTAAAATTAAGGAGGTTTCTACTACAGGTGCTACTATTGGAGAAGTACTAGGCTTGCATTAATGAAAGTTAGTTAATAATAGCGAAACTATGAGTGAAAATCTAAAAATACATTTCTTATTCGTATTGGCTTTGACTGGCATCCAAATTATAATGACTACTAACTTGCAAATCGATAAAAGTGTTTTAAATATCCCTTCCAACCGGGATGTCTGTAAGAGATTCATGTATGCGAAAAGACTGCCTTTGTTGACCTCTAGATTTCTTGTGTTTATTTTGTATCCACTTACTCATGAAGACAATGAAGAGGGTTTTTCTATTATTTTATCGTCTTATACAATAAACAAGAAACCAAATTTTATAAACAGGTGGCTGACATTGCGAAGTACCAGGCTCCCATAAACTGAAGCAAGTAAACTCCGTCTAAAAGTATCAACAAGTGTCAGAAACCTGTGGAGTAATGAAAATACAGCTCCATGAAGATTCGCTCTTAGCGACAGGTGTTAAGATTTTCGGGTACCAAGCTCTCATAAACTTCAAGAAGTAAACACTCGTAAGTTGTAAAAAGAATCAACAGGTGACATACAAAGTAATCATAATATTTTATTACGACTTTATTACTACACGGTAATAAGGCAAAGATATAGTCGTGACTAAGGTACAATTTAATTCACTTTATCATCGCCTTTTTAAATTAAAATACCCAGTAAGTAAATGCGCAAGCATGGAACTGTGGGAGTATGTTTGATATCTCTTCATGGCTGTACCAATTTGGCTGAACTTTTGTATGCAGTCTGGTTAGATAAAACGTACTTTTGAACAATTGTAAAAATGCTGAGCACAGGATATCCTACTAACGTGAAAGTTTGTATATGAATGTGTGTATTTGTTGCTTGTAAAAAAACACTGAAACGATTGCATTGAAGTTGGTATATGAAATATCTGGAAACAATATAGAAATCAGCTACTTGTTACCCCAAATTTCGTCAAAGGATCGTGACTCGTTTCAAACGGGGTGAAAACCACAGATAGTAAAATAAACTGCGCTTGAAATTGCATTTAAAAAAAATACTTTATGACTGATGCACAGAAAACATTAAACATACAACCAAAAAATATAAAATGGACACAATATTATTAAGCTGCACCGGAAGAAAAAAAATTAACATTCACTTGAGCCAGAATCCAGATCCGGCCAGAATTCTACAGAAACATTTATCTATTAGCTGCGCCCGGCGGTTTTACCCGCAGTACTTATGTAGCCTATGTGTTATTCCAGGGTCTAAGCTATCTCTATACAAAATTTCAACTCAATCGATCCACCCGTTTAGCCGTGAAAGAGTAACTAACATCCTGACATCCATTCTTATAAACTTTCACGTATATAATATTAGTAAGATCTATAACTGTGTTATATTGTTCCCATTTTTGGACAACCATCGAACATAAGTTACATAATATTTCACTAGGTAATCTCCAAAACTATGGTCTGATCTAGTTATTGTCTAGATTGTTAACCGTACGTCGAAAGTCCGAGATCGAGAGAATTTATGTAACACGAACAATAAAAGGTTAATCCGTTTCGTATTGTGTTTTAAAGGCAGATTACGAAGAGCCAGTCTTTTATAACGATAAGATCTATGTAGGGTACACTTTTAGACCTACTTCTTTCTCATTCTTTTTTTTTCTCTGAGTGACAAGACTAGCCAATCTCTGCCCCTCTAGCCCCTCTAGTCAGCTCTTCTAGCATGGATAATGCGTAGACTTTTCTTGCTGTCAAGTCCAACTGTCATTCCATACATTCACAAAAGTACAATGTATGGGATGACAGTTTGCCTTGACAGCAAGACAAGTCTACGAAACGTCTGTGCTAGAGTGGCAGCAATAGGGGGATCACATCATCGTGAGACAAAAAACAGCTTACGGATTTACATTATTTTATGAAAATACGCGATATATTGATATTTTAGGTCATAAACTAGTTTAAAATTTAGGAAAAAACGAAACACATAGGTGTTATTGTCACAGTGAAGCAGTTTGACAGAGTTTGACAAACAACATAAACCGGCCACGCTGAAAGGGACGGGAAAAAATAGGTTCTCCTTTATCTTCACACAGAATTTTCCGTATTGCCATCACAATCACACATAAAATGGTAGTTCTAGTTGTATTACTTCTGTGATTAACATGGTACCCTTCCTGTAGGTTACGACCACAACGACGTTTTTTATTCATATTAGTTGTTATCTAAAGCAATATTATCTTAACGCAATTTTACAAATAATTTCTGGTGACCCGATGGGCCCCGTTTTTCTAGGATGGCCAATATATTCAAGTCTCGTACTCGTAGTACAAAAATACCTATCCGATGACAAATTTTAATATTATTAACACTCTTTATCGGTCATCATATCATGTAAGAATGTGAGAAAAAAGGCATAAATTAGATAACTATTGAATAATGACTACTACAAACTCGTTTTTGAGAGCCTATTCATAAAATACCTAAATTAAATATTACGCTTTATTTATATATCTACAAAATTTATATTAATTTTACACAAGGTTACAAATGTTATAAGAAACGAGTTCTATTCCTTATAAAAATGTTAGAAAAGCTAATGTTCTCATGTCTCATAATTTCTTAAGTGACCTACTATGCAAACAAGTACAACCTACCACATTCTTAGTAAACTTGGTCGACGGCGCTAGTATATTTAAACTGGAGCTTTTTGAGTAAGACAATATAGCGGAAAATTTAGTTCTATTTTTCGCCACGTACTTTTACATTGTGGTCATATTTTTATAGCCACGATCTCCAGATACTTGGTTGGTGGCGCTAGTATCTGCAAGCTGGATTATTTTCAAGGAATCAATGTAGCGGATAATAATATAGTTCCGTTTTCCACCACATATATTTGATAGTGGTTTTGTGACCTATGTGTTTTTGCACTCATTGACATTCTAGTTGATTTATAATAATTAATTAAAAATAGCTTATGGTCTGGAATTAAAACCAGTTATGTACGCGATCTTCAAATTTTTTTATTATTTCTTGATATCCGGTAACTGAGTATAGAAAATGAGGTAATAAATTATTAACAGGGACCGAGAAACTTCTGTAGTGCCGCATTCAGTAGCAGGAATAAAAAAAATGAGCTTATATCACTACCACCAGTGCAAATTGTGACACAAAATACATACGATAATCGTATTAGTAGCAAGTAACAATAAATTCAAAAAGCTAGTTGGAAAAAAAGGTGGAAAAAACGGTGTTAATCTAAATATATTAAAAGGAAGGAATGACTGATTGACTGACTGACTGACTGATCTATCAACCCACAGCTCCAACCGCTGAATGGATTCGCTTGAAATTTTGAATGTAGATAGGTTTTATCATGTAGACCTCCGCTAAGAAAGTATTTTACCACGCGGGCAAAGCCGCGGGCACAGGCTAGTGACATATATATATATATATATATATATATATATATATATATATATATATATATATATATATATATATATATGAAAGGATTATCAAGCTGAAGTGGCAATAGGCACATTTACCGATAACCGCTGAGGTAGACTAATTCTCAAGTGAATACGAGTACAACGACTCAGCGGACATAGTGTTGGGCGTTCATAGGTGAAATGGGGTGACAATTTTCGGGGGGTCACTGGGAGTAGTTGGGGGAGGAAAACAGAGAGCCGCGGATGAGTGCTTCGGTGTACCCGCTGCCCTGGCATTATGGCGTCCCGCAGGAACACCTCCAGGTTATTTAGTGGGTATCCCTGCCGCGCTTATCTTGGGCGGGGGAGTCCCACATACCGCCCCGCGCGCCCTGCCGTGGGTTGATGATGCTTACCGCATTTTTCCTGGGTAAAAAAAGGGAAAACGGAGACCAAAGGTAAGGTAATGTCCCATACGACCTGCAATAATAGAGGTCTACCACTACAATATAGAGTCAATGAATAAATAAATATAATATTAATCTTGAAAAGTGCAATGGCTTGGAAACATTTTGAAAGCATCGATGATTGACTGCCTAATTCACATTTCGCTATTTTGCAAGCAAATCTTACATCGATACGAAATCTCACGAGTTTACAATACAATACTATAATTAATTTGTGGTCAGCCTATGATCACTTACAAATCAACCATTTTAAAATTGCCTTTCATTTCCATCAAACCAAAAACATTTTGTTCATCTGATATATGCAATTATAAAATGGTTTACCCGTACCAACCGCTATAAAATTGCCTGTCGTTTCCATCAAACCAAGAACATTTTGTTCAGGACTTAGGTGCAAATTTAAAAGGGTTTATCTGTACACAGGTTTAATGACACAGAAATCATTGCATTTGAAAATACACGTCGATGTGTCAATTACTACAGTATAATGTGATTGAAATATTGCATAACTTGGTCATTTGTTACGAGAGAATCTTTAATGTTCCGATAATCATGTTTTGCACGTAAATAGTCGTCTTGTCGAGTTATAGGTAATCGTGGTGTCAGGGTTTTCAGGTCTCTTAAAGGCAAGTATGAAAGCCGGCGCTCCATTTAGCGTAAATATTTGCGGGAAGTGCTTTTGACAATTTATTTTGTTTTGAGGTTTAGTCCGAGACCAATAAATGGTACAATATTAAAAAAGTAAAAAAAAAATATTATTATGATTGATTTAATTTCACAGTGATGTATTTTTTTGCTTCAATAGTATCAAGCATTTAAAATCGGCCAGAACGGAGCGCACTTTTGCAAGTCAATTTTGTCTCATAAAAACTAACTTATGTATGTGAGAAGAAAAGTAGTAAAAAAACAACGTCCTCTCAAGGTTTTTTATATAGGCATTTACTAAAAATAGGCATTAATTAAAATAGGCAGTTTTAAACAATTCAAAAGCTGTTATTTTAAGAAATCGATTGCAGCGAGACAAGAACCCAGCCACATTTATTGTTGTTTAGAAGTTAACAATCTAATCTACATAATATAAGCCCATTATAATTACAACACTGCATATCATTATAAACCCGAAAACTCAAGTAATTCGTTGACAGCATGTGAAATAGTTGGCAATACAGTTCTGATTATACAAGAATAGTATCACATGATAGTATTTCTAAATGCAGATATATCTACATAATCACGTGGGTTCAAATTATGGTTATTGTTAATAAAAGATCATTGTGATTTTGTGACTGAATTTTTATGTTGTTCGGTCATCACAACTGGTATATATGGTTTTCACAACTAGTTAAAATTATGTTTTAATACAAGTAAAATTAAAGAAACAAGCTTTTATTATTTTTACCATCAACAAATTATTCGTCAAGACTAATCAAATGAGCACAAACTCGATGGGGTTGCATCGTTTAATTACAGAGTTCCTATCCCTTCCACCACCTTCCAGCTCTATCATCAGATCAGCCATGTCATACATGATACATTTTAGTTGAGAGTTATTAAACTATTTTTTTTATGTTTTCTAAGATTTTCACTCTTGTACCTAACATGGAATAAAATGTTGTATAGGTACCAGGTACATAAATATACGTTATGATTTTTTTAAATTATTTTTGTTGCTTCCTTAGAACATCCATACCGATCCATTACGAAATCAAATTTCACACAAACTTATTTAAATTTTTTTTTTAGTTTTTAAATGTAACCTTAAGCCAGTTTAGCATTCAGCCTAATAAAAGAATGTGGTTTTGTAACAAGAGTTCAAAGTTGGCTGTCATTGACTAACAAGCTGCGTAGTGTGGTAACTCCATTCCTAATTCGAATCTAGTAATTTAATAATTCATAGATTTTTAGGAAAAAAATATACGGGAAACTTATAAGTGCGGAAATTTTACCACTTCTGTAATATTAAGGAAGATACAAACAAAATAACTTAAAATTATTTTTTATTACCGTTCTCTTACCCTAATCATTACCCTCCTCTGTGCATCTCAGCTTTCTAGGACTTATAGTTTCTCCGGAAAGCCGCGGACGGACGGACATACAGCGAAACTATGTACATATAAGGCTTCAATGTTTACTACGGAACCCTAAAAAGGAAAAAAATCAATAATATTTTTTATTGGTAGGTATCATAAATACAGGTGGTAGTATAAAAAACATTATTATATAAATCATTATTCGTAAAAATGTAAATGAAATAGGCTTAAAGCGCCTGTCTGGCGCGGCGCGCGACCGTCTTGGTCGTTCGATATGACGAAATTTGTGATAATAAATTCATAGAACTAACTTTTTGAAATTTTATTTAGGTAGTGTAGATACAGATATGCATTATGTATATATTTTAGCAGAATACTTATAGGAACTTTTGAGTGTACCTAGTCTAGATATTCGAAAGTTAAAATCTCTCCTCTCACTTCTCTTTTATGGTGTTTCAATGAAGAGCTATCTATCTCATCGCCGAATGAAGTGCATCTAAAATAACCATGAAAACATAATTTATTTTGATCTTGTGATAACAAAGTAACCAAATATGTAGTGAAACTGGCCTCAGTATACTCGTATATCCGATTGGTCACGCCGCGTTTTTTGTGACGAATTGAATTAGACAACTCGTAAATTTTTATTTTTTATGCGCTTTATACGCACAACAAATTTTGCAGTAATTGTCACTAAACTTTCTAAAAAAATTCTGAAAACTAACTGTTTCATTTATCTTAATGCAATAGTTACATCGATAAGACCTCAGATCAGAAGAATAAATAAAAAAAAATTGGCAAGTTGCACTAATTAAAGTTTGGTAGCGGTCATTAATTTATGAAACAGGTAGTTTTCAGAAAGTTGTTAAAAAGTTTTTAGTGTATGTTGGTCTACGTGTGCAAAGCGCATGTTAATACACAAAATTGTTGACCCTAAATTCAATTATAAACTAAAATTATTAACTAAACCACTATTTTTAAATTTTATTATAGATAATATATACTATACAATAAAGTAATGAGTATAGATACGATGAAACTACTAAAGTAGCAACAAAAACATAAATGAAGCAACCAAACACAGAATATACAATTAGCAAGCTTTTGCGACCCGCAAGCGTTGAGTGAGTGTATGTAAGTATATTGAGTGGGCGTACACAAGTGCATTCAACATGTATTGCATTAGTTCGCAATCATTTGCAATACTTCAATGACTTCTTTTTGACTCTTTTTGTTTATTAATTTTTATGTAATAAGGCCAGATACCGCGCAACAAAAACAAAAGTGATGCCAAATGACAATATTTGTATAAAAACTGTTTTTGTGTGGGTTTTTTAAATTCTAGAAACTGTTATTGTACACGATATGATATATAAGAAAAACAATATCGAGACCATTATAGTGTGGACCATAACCAATAGGAGACATGGCACGGATATGTAAAACAAAAAAAATCAAACATTGCTCTGTAATTGGTCAATTCTAGTTCTCTCCACGTCGCTCAGACGCTGCACTGTCATTTGGCGTTCAAGATCTAGCGTAACACATTCTTTCACGTGAGCTTGCATCTTGAGGATTAGATTGAGTACTTGTAAGGAATACGTATTCTAGAGGACGGCGTCAGTTTTGCCTTATGTAACGCGGTATCTACTTTTATTTAAAAAGTCTGTGAGTTAAGTATAATAGAAATACTAAGTACCCGTGCATTGTCGAGATACACCATTTGGGTCAAAAGCTTTGTCGCCAAGGGCAGTAGACAAAAGAATATTATAGGTATTTCTTAATTATTATTTTGACACCATTAGTTCAATGAAATCTTCAACATACATCGTAGACATTTATATTATAAACAAATACTATGGGCTTCTTTAAAGGGCAAACAATAAATAGTAAAAAGAATAGTTTTGAAGGGTCGGCAACGTACTGGCAATACTTCTGGCGCTTGGGCCTAATTTCATCCCATCGGTCCAACCGTTTAGGTGTGAAAGAGTAACAAACATCCAATCAACCATAGATACACACTTTTGCGTTTCTTCTTCTTAGTCGTTTTCTTCACGAAGTGAAGGTCGTGTCTAGTCTGCAGGATTTGCCATCACTCTTCGAATCACACTCTGCCAGGTATTTCTATCCGTCGCTGATCTCATGGCCTGAGCCACTGGCATGTCGGTAAGGGATTTTATTTGGTCCGTCCATCGCATCGGAGACCGTCCGCGAGGTTAGCGAGGTGTGCGTTTAAAGACTTAATATTACGAGTAATAGGAAAAAATAAAAATATTTAACTACTATGTAACTACTCGTCTATGTAGGAAAAGTTTCTAAAAGGCCTTGCGTATTTTTGGATGTAAATTAAAAGACACGTGATTGACGCCTAATACCTGCAAAACTAGACACTTTACGAGTATGGTTGTTAAAATATTTATTGTTGGTATGGATGTTACCTGTCGATTTATATTGGTTTTGTTGAAGTCTGCGATTTTATACCTCTAAAAAAGGGCGTATCGGTAGGAGTGTTACAAATGTAAATATTCAAACCCCTTGGTACATTTTCGCAAATCTGATTCTTCAGGATGTACAGTTAAAATAACACTTAACTATTACTCCACGTTTTCAATAACACGTCATGTAGTCTAGATAAGGTTTAACATATGTAATGAATGACAACAGAACCTAAGTGCTTATCTAATTTGCGATCGACATCTAGCAAGTCTAATCGAGTTGGACTCGTGACCGAGTTATCATTGGAATCGATTTGTAATCGATACGGGCCATCGTGGGACTCGTGATCGATCGACAAACTTATTACACACTATTATAAAGATAGATACCACTGTACGTGTGTAGCGTAGAAAGTAGTGCGAGTTAATCAATTTTATTTTATTTCTTGTTATGTAAAACAAAACTGACGCCTTAAGAGAACGAAGCTGTGAACTTAATGTGGAAGATGCCGAAGACCGAGCAAAGTGGAGAGAAAGAAGTAGGAAAGCGCACCCTGGCTATTAGCCGGGATATACGCTAAGAAGAAGAAGATTAACGAAAGCCTTTAAAAAGTATGCCAGTAGAGCCGGGTAGAGGAAGACATAGTTGTCCACTTATAAACTTTAGCATGATAAACCAGTTGCTACCTACATCTCGAACTAACAAATAAAAATAAATGTCACCATGCCTATGTAGGTAAATCGATTCCCATAAAAACTGACTGAGCGACTTATCTTTCAAACCACAGTCCAAACTACTGGTAAATTGAGTTAAAATTTTGTACAAAGACATTGGTTCTTTGACATAGACCTCCACTCTAGATTTTTCCTCACGGTTGTCTGGAAGAGATCGCTTTGAGTGATAAGACCGCCAATTGATACACCCTTAGTTTTAATTTTGTTGTTTGTAAAATTAACTGTATATGTGGATCAATAAAGTGTTTCTTATCTTATCTTAACTTATCATAGTCGATCAAGTTAAAATAATTCCTAATTTTTTTTTTATGATTACTTTTAGGTTTTATGGTAACCACAATAGTATTAATTTAATTTGGCTTCACTTTTATAGTCGGTGCGTGATATCTAGTACAAAAAAGTTCTTTGTTATATTTAATTTTGTTTGCAGATTGTTGGATAGTGCCATACAATTCGTTATACCTTAGATGTCGTAATAAATATTGAGATGCGATCAAAATAAATATTAGAATACTTCTAGTGACCTTTACTTTTTACAAATAATTGTCTGTTATTTTAACCTTTATTTTTTTGCAAATAATTGGGTCTTTGAGAGATATCGCCAGAAGTTGTGGACCGAGATCCCACGGTCCCAAGACCTTACTTATTTCCTGATGAAAGTTTCGTCGTGCCGGAAAGTGTAATGTAATAATAAATAAGGGCACATTACAATATTATGTGCTAGCATAATATGTTATTTATTAATTTAATATTATATTGGATGAATGAATGGTAACTCTTTATTGTAACACCACAAAATATAATATCGATATAACACATATTATTCGTTATGAATCAGTAAATTTGTTCCAGCTTGGTAAAACATACATAGGCACTTTAATTAGATTTGGATGATTTAGACTTTATTCAGAACTATGCTATGCTATACTATGCTATGGTTATGCTAGCGGCCCGCACGGCGAAATCTTTTCTTAGCGGTGGTCTACGTTATAAAACCTATCTGTGTGCCAAATTACAACCCAATCTGTCCAGTGGTTTAGGCTGTGTGTTAATAGATTAGTTAGTCAGTCACTCTTTCCTTTTATATATTTACATGAAAAGATAGGTACTCTACTTTCTGCCTTCCAAACTTTTTGTTTATCAGACATATGAGAACGAGAGACGCCTTTTAATCAAGAGGGATTTATCCCGCTAGATTTAGTCTGCTACTCTCAACATTACGCGAGATCGTGGTCAAAGGCTAACCTACAATCAATAAAAAATATAACATGAAAACCGCTGAACCGATTTCGAAACAATTTAATTATCACTGTTAGAAAATCCTTTTCATATAAAAACACACACAAAATAAATAATGTTGACGGGCTCTGGGATCCTGCTCTTTTACATTAAAATATTAAAAGTACATCTCAGACCATAATGATACCATAAATGTCACAGGAAGCGCAGAATTTTTTATAATGTTAATGGACCATTATGGTTTTGGCCTATTAAAATGTAAATTATATCACCTACATACAAACATATCTATTAGGAAGTGATATATATTCAAAGTTACTGGTACTTAATTCATGGTCAAAAACACAAAGAAAACTCTATGATGCTTTTATAAATCTAGATGTATATATGATGGATATATTTCATGTCAAGTTTTAAATTTTAATAATAATTTGAATTTATACTTCAACAAAACGGGTTTTATTGTATTTAATAATTTATATTAGTATTCTGCACTATGCTAGGACTAACTTAATGCTAAAGTTTCATTTTTGATAAAGTAGCGTTTTGATAATTTACTATGTGAATGTATTTTATGGTCAATTAAATTATATTTTTAAAAACTAAAACTTACAAGATTAGATTTCATTTTTACGTTCGTACGTAAAAATTAAATCTAAATCAATCGAATGCAGGCGATATTGTCCCACCTTGATGAGTAGATATTATATTTCTTAAAAAAAATTCAATAATTTTTTTATAAATATATGTATCTTAAGCTAAATCAAGTAATAAAGCAATGTTAATTCTACGAATTAATTATTAATACAATATAATAACTCTTTATTTCATACCAGGTTACAAGATATTGGTTATTTTAATAATACGAGTTGTATTTCAAAATTCGTCGTAGGGACGCGCCGATAGAAGCCTAAAAATAATCGCTTGAAAAAGACATAAACGCGTTTTACTTATTCCACACAGTAATATTATTATTATTTTTATTTTTATAGGTACTAGTGAACTGCAAATACTGAAAATAATAATACGCTCATCTATTAATAATATATTATGTAATCAACCTGCGTAGTTCTAGCAAAAATATGTTAGGTTCAAATGAATCCTGTTCGTTACTAGTCTAACCAGTGTCTAGTGTCAAACGACTGCCGAATTACTAAAGAAATCTAGTATTATTGCATATAGTGGATAATTAGGCGAAATGTCCGCCAGTTCAAGGTCGCCCGGTGAGAAAACTGAATGGAATAATTAGCTAAAAAGACTCGTGAGACGTCGTTTCGCCAATCGGACGATGACTACGAATATAAAACATTGGGTTTAATTAAAGCACGGTAATGAGATATACAGTATTTTGACTCCCTAGAAGCGGTCGAACTCAAGGTCTCAAGGATTCGCACCGAGGTCGGTAGAGTTCGGTAGGCGAGGTGTCGAATAAACGTTATTATTGTGAACTTCTCAAAATATAAACAAGAAATAAATACTTTGTGATATTTTTACTAATTCACAACCATTATTCGGAAGCTTACTGCATAAAAACGTTTATTCGGCACCTTGCTGCTTGCCGATCCCTGTCAACCACGACGCAAACTCGCGCGACACTGAGTTCGACCGCTCCTAGGGAGTCAAAGTACTGTATATCTCTTTACCGTGATTAAAGTGTTCTTCATGATTGAAGCACGGACGCGCAAATAAATTGTCTTGATACATTACATTCATACATTTAATCAGGCCTGGTTCCCGCAGAGACTATTTGCCACGGATGAGTGGTTCGGCGTATCCGTTGCCCCGGCATTATGGCGTCCCGCAGGAACACCCCCAGGTTTTTGAGAGGGTATCCTCGCCGCGCCCATTTTCGGCGGGGGAGTCCCACATACCACCCCGCGCCCCCCAGCGGGGTTAGAGATGCGTGACGCATTTTTCCTGGTTCAAAAAAAAAGGCAGAGACTGTAGTTGATGCCTGCCGTGAATAAAGTTTATTCTATTCAACATATTCTTCATACACGCCGCGCGTGTCGCCATTTGGGATGAAATTTTTGTGATGCCTTTTTAACTGTACAAATGTGTGTGTACAACAAAAATCCGTTCCGGATTGCATCCGCTTTGCAGTGAAATATAAAATGCAAAAAATATTTAATTTGACTATAGTTTCAATAATGATCCGACCATAACATGGTATTGTAATAAAAAACAAGTTTTTTTTACAAACATTTTGTTCACACCTAACTTTAACCGACTGCGGTCGGCTACACCTAGGTGTAACCGGCTAAACCTAGGTGTAGCCTCACTTCGGACATTAGCCGTAACATGTATATCATTATTTTATTGTAACACTGTGTGACGTAAAACGTGTCCTTTAAAATCTTACTTCATAATAATATCTCCAAGATAATAAAAATAGCAACAATAGTTGTTATTATTATGTATTTCCAAATTGCACGAGCTAATAATGGGCATCCGAAATAGATTAAATTATTGTCAATTAATTCTATTCAAATGTTTTTTTTAAATTAACATTGATAATCAAATTCCATGCATTAATTAATTTGCATATGTATACCTACTGCAATATTTATATTTATTGATAGTTTTTGGTCTAGTTTCGTCAAACAATGGATTTATTAATTGATTATAATGCAAAATTATGTATAACTTCGAAATATCCTACAAATAAAAATATGCAAAAATATGGATGTCTGTAGGAAATCTGGCGGATGTGTTTTTATTATCTCTTCATCAATAAACGACTGAACCGATTGAGCTAAACGTATGTATATAGGTAGCCTAGACCTTAGGTGACTGCATACATTTTTTCTCTTACATAATAATACTCGCTTGTGTTTGCGCCTTTACCCGCAAGATTTTTCTTAGAGGTCTATGTCATGATGAAGATACAGATTAATTTCACACTCACATACACACACACTCCATGTTTCACACGTTTTATTTGCGAACTCTGGGATAAACATAACAGAGAAAAATATGACAAGACTAATTAATTAAAAGTTTACTTCTAAGATGCTATAAAATGATTAAGATTTGATAGCGTTGTTGTTTTGGTACAACACAGTAATTAAACGATTTAATTACTGTTCTTACGGTCCGGTTAACACTACTGCCGGTTCATTTTGAGATTATAACTTTTATAAAAAGTCATAATTACTACTCTTCCTATTCCTCATTTTTTAAGTCAAAAAGAGAACTTCAGTTCAGCAGTTTAACCTGTTCCATTTGAGTACGAACTCCAATTATGATTTTATTTATTTAACACTTGATATTTTTTAAATATGTTCACCGAAGACTCGAAAAATATAATTTTTTAGATATACTTTCCAAGTGGTTTCTTTTAATTTTTATCAAATTGGTCGGGCGTTATATATTTTTAAATATTCAGGTTATTCTTAATTTTTTGTAGTAAAAAATATTATTACGTACATGAATATTACAATAATATATTAAGTATCCTATAATAATTTAATTTATAAAAATATTCAAAAGAAAAAAAAAATCAATAATTACAACGACAGCTTCATAAAGTACAGATAGTCGTATAATAAATATCTAGAATTTAGTGTCTAAATGGATTGTAAATATTATTATTAGTTACAAACGAAAATGAAAACCCGTTGTGGTCGACCTTGAGTTTTAGAATACGTGTCACTGTGGGCTATGGAAAGTGAAACTTGTATTATCATTTATAGATTCGACCAGACAATGTTACAATGTTCCGTGATTTTGTATGTCTCTATTCTTATATGATTTTACTCATAGAAAGTAGTTACATCCTTACTCACTTGTTTGTTGTGTTATATTATTTTTAAAATGTTTGTACGAGTAATTCTCAAATGTCTCGATTTGTATACAATGTGCGAATTACGACTAACTTTGATCTCGCACTCGCTTATTGCTATGCGCTTATCCATAAAAAGGAGATGCATCAGACTAAACCTAGAAGGTGGAACGAGTCCCTCCTTTGCTTCGCTGAACACTGTAAATGAAAAAAATAGCACATAACTAATAATAATCATCATTGGTGCGGGGCAGGGTTTTGAACTCGGTGATCCAAAATTACATCTGTATCTCATAACCAATAACCACTTGGCCAAAGCTGCTTCAAAATATAGCATTTGCCACAAAAAAAATTCATTATTTAAAAATTCAATTAATGATTGATTTTTATCGTCTGCAAAATTAATATTGAAATCAAAATTAAAAAATAAAACTGGCGCGCGCTTGTCTAAGCCCCCTGTGCCGCCTAAACAGAGCAGCACACTCAGGCACGGTAGAAAGAGTGGGAGATACTAGTTCCTCTCCCTTCCCCTCGATCTTACGCTTTTTCGATCAGCATCACGTGACCCTGACGCGATTTTTAAAGTTTTTACCCATACAAAAAAAAGTGCTCAGCGCCGCTAAAGAAGTTTTCACTTCAAAAAAACACACACACACACACACACAATATGTGTGTAGTAATATTATAAATGTAAAGCTTACTCATCTGCTGTTTACACACTCATGGTGTCCCATAATAGTGAAATGACCCTAGTTGGCCTTGAAAGTAGCGTTATTAGCCATTGTATCTGATCACACAAATATTGTGTGGACGCAACGTAATGATGGCAATTTATATGGACAAGTTTCAAAATACTCGTGGAGACATGATTCACAAAAACTGTTGCTTTTGTTCTTGGGTGTTACGTCAATAACTTGGTATTTTGGGTTTAGACATACTATGATAATTATATTCTTAGCCATTTCATTACCGTCGAATGAATGAGCGTTAAAAGATTTTTTTATTATCTATTATAATAGAGAATCAGCTCTTGTAGTAAAAAACGGTCTGCGACATATTTTGCATATATCTTGTAGTAGTAAAGCTTGTTTAGCCTAGCACTAATAAAACTAGGGTATAAGGAGTAAAAAGCTTTACCTCTATTTATTTATTAATTAAGTATATATTTTATAAAAAAGAAATATACATTCAAATTAAATTTTTAAACATAGGCTAGCGCTTATACATATGTATAACATTGAAGGCGTACATAGCATTCACCATAGAGCTCGTTAACAACATCATAAAAAAAACAAATAGAAATATAACAAAAAATAGAATAATGTTTATGTTTAACACAATACAATTGCTAAAAAAACTTTGACTAAGATGAGACCTTACCTAAGATACCATGACTTTTTGAAAGTACGAGCTTTAATAAATTGTGGTTTCTCTTTGATGTGTTTTTAGATTTTATATGAGTTAAATTGTATTAAAAAGCTGGAATATTTTATTTTCGACGACTTTTTGGTTAAACCGACGTAGTGTAGTGCAGGCTAACTTTTAGGTCCAAATAAAGGCAGCGACTTCGTTTTGATATGAGTAAGTATTAATATTAATGCGTTTGACTACACACGTAAAATTAACGTAAAAGGCAAGAAGGCCTATTATAATTAAATTATAATAGGCCTTCTTGCCTTTTACGTTAATTTTACGTGTGTAGTCAAATTATTTTTATTTAATTTGTTATTTTACTAAAAACAATTACGCCCATATTCTATGTAAGCCTCCAAAATATTTGTCAATTAATCCATGATTCACAATACCTTAAAAGGCGCTCAATCTGGTGTTGCTCTCTGTTCCGCCTTCACCATAATTCCATGGCTTCATGGCTATCAAATTTGACAGTCTCGTACTAAAGGTTAGTTGGCAATACATTAGGCAACATGAAAGTGTGCTTTTCTTATCATGCTATTTAAATATTGTGTAAATCTAAGTCTGGGTGTTGCACGTTACCACAGAATAAATTGAATAGCAAGTAAAGGTAAAATGACAAATAAACCGGCCGAGCGAGAATAAAGCTAGAATATGCGGGGTTTCATTTGCAGGAACAAATGAGGATGCTGGATGTAAACCATTGAGATAGAGGATTGGCAGAGGAATTGCACAAAATAAAAAGGAGAACGCCTATGCTCTCGCAACGAGGCGCCACATTATGTGCGATTCGTGTTATATGATATAGGTACCTAAAGAATTTTTAATTTAAAGTTTAAAGAGAAAAGTACATATTTATCCGATTTTTAAAGCCAGTGAGCGTCGGTTTCTGCAGGCGTGAACTCCTGATGAAGGACATCGTAATTGTCCGAAACCGTGGTCGAGATATTCTCGACAATATTAGACGTGAGTTGTGCCGTTTTTGTTTTTAGTTACATATTTATCGTTAAAAATCAGTGATATAACAGAATGACGGGCTATAACATGCAAAATACCTACGAACATTGACATGTTTCAGAATTTTTTATCTGTTTTCTAATTAATTTGTGCGGGCCCCTAACAACTTTTTACCAAGTTTAAGGTCACCTTCTCAACGTAATATTCACATTGTCCTACCTATACAAACAAAATGAATCATCACTAATGATCAAGCCTTTCTTGTGAATCATTCTTTACCAAAATAGGACTTTGACTTTAGATTACTAGTAGTTCGCCTCGAACTGGGACCTCGCAGACCCAATTTCCCTGAAAATGTTAAAACTTGGGTTTTAGGTATATATGTATATTATGTACATGGGTAAAAGTTATAAATATCTACGAAGTATAAATGTATGGAAACTTTAACCTATAATATTCGTAAAAGGGAAAAAAAATATTCGTAAAAGGAAAGGAAAATGCCAAAATTGAAAGTAATTTTAAAACTCAAATACGTAACGATATATTTAAAAAAACTTTATCTCTGTGACTATTCTATTGTTGTGATCAAAGTTTCAATAATTATAATTAAATATTAAAGGATATGTGTGTATTCACTTGCAGAAAATAATAGAATAAAAAAAAAAGACGTGTGGCACTCGGAGACTGCCGCGGTAAAGCTATTGCATAGCATTTTTATCTATAGATGGAATAACTAAAAAGTATCACCGCTGTGCCAGTCGGAGTGGGGGGTGTTAGGTTTTTTCGTTACGGAATTTCTGGATTCGGTCCCCACGCTCAAGGCCCGCGATAGAAGCTATGCAATAGCTTAATAATAAATATTACTATAGTTTTTTACAAAAAATCTCACACAATCTTCATAGTTTGTAGCACTTGTTTACGAAAAAGTTGCCGATTCAGTGGACATTAGAAGAATTAGAATTGGAAAAAAATATCTAGCTTCACTTGTGTTATACAGCAAATTTATTTGTGTTTGTTATTTGTTAAGTCTCATAATGTAGTTGTTAACTTTTCCTTAAATAAATAAATTTACGACAGCTTTTATATTGTAGCTAATTCTAACATTTTTGTCGTAGCAGCCGACAATGACTTAGACTTGGAGCGAGAACGCAGAGCTTTGACAGTCACGCGTAACATGTTGTCTTGCAGGTTTTCAAGATGTATCTCAAGGCATTATCAGACTTTATATACGTGCAGCTCTTCGATCACATTTGCACTTTCCATCAGGTGGAATGTGATCAAACGTAGGCCTAATTAGTATTTAAAAAAACTTGTGGATGAACTTTACAAACAGGGATCTCAAGGCGCTGCGGATCCAGTACGCAACAATCCTTTCAGGATGCTTTTGGCGCTGTCTCGATACTACAGTGCGTCAGGGATGTTTGCAGATGCTAGAGTGGATGATGGTTTTAATGTCATAATAATATGTGATAAACACATAAATAACAATCCTAATAAGTTTCTTGCTTGTTCTTCTCATAGATATGATTTTCGAACGAGCAGTAGAGTCTTTAAAATAGATCTAAACAATTGTAAAATTTACTTTCAAAAGTTGAATAAAAAATGGGTTGGAGTTTGATTAATAAGTTTAGAAAGTATATTATATATTGATACTAAAAAGAATACCTAAATTTAGGGCAAATAATTATACCTATATACTACTCGTATTATGCAAACTTGAAAATCAGTAAATTAAGTACCTACTTCCACTGGTAGGATCTATACGAGGATAATATTATTATCAAACTTGACGTATCAAATAAAAACTATGCACATATCCTGCACCCGCACGATCATTTAAATTCATAATAATATATTGAGTAAGTCAACATGGCTATTTACTTATCCGTTAGGGAACCGAACCTAGGACCGAATTGTCAAAAATGTATGAAATGACGTATTACGTCGTATCGATTTTTGACAATTCGGTCTTTGGTTTGGTTCTCTGACGGATAAGTGAATATCCCCCTGCAGTTCTAATAATATTACAATCGATAAACATTGTAATTTTGTATTCTCTATAACTCTACAACCCTTGCCCCGATTTGGCTCATTTTTGGAGGTGAGAATTCTTTTAGTTTGTACTACCTGTTTAAAAAGTTTTATCAAGACTGGATCATCGGTTTCATTGTAATAAAGCAATCTCTTTAACTCTAGAATCCTTCGACCGATTTGGCTTATGTTCGAACTTAAAAATTCTATGGATTTATATTACGCGTTTGCAAAGTTTCATAAAGATTGGACCATTGGTTTTCCAGTTATCGCGTAACAAACATACATACAAACATACACTTTTGATAATATATTTATGTCGCTTATAAAAAATGTGTATATGTTAGAAAAAAAAATATCAGCGCTCCAGTTTTGAAATAATCGTAAGACCTATCGTAAAGACTTTAAGTCACCTATATCTCTACAACCCTAAATTCTATTTGGCTATTTTTTTACTATAGTTATTACATTAACCCACTTAACTTGTGTGCAAAGTTTCATTTAATTTGGATTAACCGTTTTCGAGTAAATGTCGATCAAACTTAAGCACCAGAGGTCAACCGTTAAACTGGTCAATACGCAGGCTTTTCGCGGCTCTCGACTCTAAGACCTCGCTTCGCTCGGTCGATAAATAACTTAGCTGACTTGTATACAGCAGATGATTGTTATTGGTACAGACAACGCTCATCAGGTACATTGTAGCGTTCCTAGCCCAGTGGTCATACGTCCGGATTTTAATCCGCAGACCCTGGGTTCAAATCTCAGTGTGTGGCAAAAAGTTTGCCTGGACGCTGCTACAGTGTTTCGAAAAGCACGTAAAACTGTGGATCCCGGCTGTTTCCTACAAGATACATATATATGGCAGGGCTATTTCAGCGAGTAGAACCGCTGTGCATTGCCAGTTAGTAAATAGGCGCTTTATGTTTTTAATCGCGGCATCTGCCTTCATCAAAATTGTTCGTGTTAGAAGTTAATGTTCACATGTTCTTGTAAAACGTGCTATTCGAGTCATACATAAAATATTGTCATGGTGCCTACTTATTTACTATTTTGTATGTTGCAATATGAGACAAACTGGCTTGAACTTTAGTATCATCTGTGCTGATGTTATAAAGTTCACACGACTTGTTTTTGTGCAGATTATTATGATTAGGTTTATATTACAAGCTTTATATTACTTTCACCTGTCTGTTGTCTGTCTGTCTGTCTGTCTGTCTGTCTGTAATCAAATCTTGCAAGTTTAATTTGACCCACTTCCCGGTTTCCAATTGAGCTGAAAATTTGCAAGCGTGTGTAAATCGGATGACAATGCAATATTTTTATGACATCGAGCTGATCTGATAATGGAGCTGGAAGGTGGCCATAGGAACTCTGTCATTAAACAACGCAACCCCATCGAGTTTGGGGTCATTTGATTCGACTTGACGAGTACTTTATGATGCAAGATGGTAAGAATAATTAAAGCTTGTTTTTTAAAAGTATTTTTAAAATTTCACTTGTTAGTTCAAGTACACTTGACGTGTGTAGGTTAGATTCAAGCATCAAAAGTTGCGCGTCTTGAATAGTTTATCCGTTTAAGAAGTAACAAACATACACAGTCACAAACTCTCGCATTTATCTTTTTTTTTTTACAAGCTTTTATTTACTTTCACCTGTCTGTTGTCTGTCTGTCTGTAATCAAATCTGGCAAGTTTAATTTGACCCACTTCCTGGTTTCTGATTGAGCTGAAATTTTGCATGCATGCAAAAATCGGATGACAATGCAATATTATTGTGACATGGTGCTGAGCTGATGATGGAGCTGGAAGGTAGCCATAGGAACTCCGTAATTAAACGACGCAACCCCATCGAGTTTGGGCTGATTTGATTCGTCTTGACGAGTACTTTGGTGCTGGATAGTAATAATAATAAAACCTTGTTTTTGAAAAGTTTTTTTTAAATTTTATTTGTTTTATATAGTGTGAAGTGATTGAACTTCCATCATCATCATCATAGTAAGCTTACATCACATTTTCCTACAACTGTGCAAAGGTTTCTTATCCTTATGCCGTAGGTACATCCATCGCCTGAGCGTACAATTATATTCTGATGGGATCACATCCAGGTATTTCTTACGTTGAGATGTTACACAATGATAAGGCCCTTAAATGGAACATAATATATCTTTGACCAGACCAGACCAACTGCTACCTATAGATACAAAATATTAATAATAATTTTGCAAGATTTTTTTTCAAAATTGCTTCATCGCATAATTTTTCTTAATAGCTCATTTTAAAAGTCAAAGTCTTGCTATCCAATGGTCACGTTTGCTTAAACTGAGCTTAACCCGTCTTATCTCAGCTTAGCTTAGTTCAACTTAGTCATTACAACAGTTTTCTATACTTAACTCTCATAATCTTAAAACAATAGTGTGACGCAGTATTAAGCAATCACTTGAAGTGTTCAACCACTTTATAATTGCATTTCCAATCCAAACAAATCATTCCTAACGTTATGAAAACCAAGTGCAATTTAATGGTGGTTATGTTCTACATATTATTTTATTTTTCGAGGTTAAGTTTACTAAGTTTACCACAGATTGGATTATAAAGTTTAGATAAGTGAATTGTTGCGTTGTATTCTGCGAAAAAAGATATAGATTTTAGTAAGCTGTGTCATTTTGATGCATTTCGTGTTTTCCTTACTTGTATCCTTTTCGGTTAAGTATTGCGCAATAACCTAACTACAAACTTCCAAGAAACCTTGTGTTTTTGTAAACTCAATGGGGAAAAGAAAATGTATGAAGAATAATGAAATGACATATTAGTCGGTCTAGATTTGCAGGGCTATTCACTTATCCGTGAAAGAACCGAACTAAAAACCGAATTGTCAAAAATGTATGAAATTACGTATTATGTAGATACAACTTGACATGTCACGTCACGTCATTTCATATATTTTTGACAATTCGGTATTCGGTTCGGTTCCCTAACCGATAAGTGAATAGCCCTGCAGATAGCTCGTACAAAACCATTTAATATATTAGTTAAATTAGATTTTAATACAGAAAACTTATAATTATTTTTTATTGATAACATATAAACATTTAATACTTTATAATAATGATATTTCCTACAATATTAAGTATAAATCACTTTAAAAATATACATGAGGTGGTTTCAAAAGTTTTTTGTATTTCCTATCACATCTTGACCACACAACTATGTTTATTATGAAGTACTGTTCAACATATTATGAAACCATAGGAAACAATCCATCATCACACGTTCACAAAACCCAATCAAATCACACATAATAAATCAACACCTGTCCATATAAAATACTTTGACATATGTCACCAACAATATTCACAGACATTTTATGTCTCTCTGTCTGTTACAATTAGCTCCATTCAAACGGGTGTAATGTATGGTAAATAGATTGCCTCTTATAGTTAAGCTATGATTTAGATCGATAACGACTTGCTTGCAATTTTTAAATGTCAGTGGATAGCCTTTTTGTGAGCTGATTAGTAGATTATGGGAACCAATTAGGTATTCTACATTCTAATTTTGGATTTTTTTGTTTTACGAAATTGGACAAGGCCTACAGGTGAAAGAATTAGTGAATATTTGCAAAAATCGAGAACTTTTCTATGAATTTAATCTAAATCAGAGGGCCTATTGGCTTATTCACACTACGATTGCTGACTACTTTAATGTACATTGCTGCGTTTGTTATTTTTCTCATATTAATGAGGAGGTTTAAGCAAGTAATGCACGTAATTTTGTCTGTGGATTCAAGTGTTGGGCGATAGCCAATATAGCCCACTGGTCAGTGGCTTTGGTGTCAAATTTATTCAAAATACAAATTTTTGATATTTTATAAGATCTAATAGGCTTTAAAACAAAATGTCCGTAAAGATGGACGCAATGTCACTTATTCTCGCGAATATGTTTAAACTTGCTAACAACCTCAGATAGGGTGTGCAGTGTGCAACAAGTATAATGTCCAGTAATTTCGCTGGTAACCCTTCAGTCCGGAACACAGATAGGTCTGCACATTGTGTGGCTGATGAATAACTGGCAAAGGAGTGGTATTTCCTCAGGCGGCCTCTACAGTAAAGGCGTACTGCGGCTTTCACAGCAGAGGCCTACCTAAATTCGCCATTTCCGGGAAACGTCTGAGAGAACAACAAAAAGAACGAAGTTTTTGAAGCCAGGAAGGTATTTATTCTACCTTCTATCTGCTACCATCTGTGGCCCTATCATCGTTAAACATCACGTGAGATCGTGGTTAAAGTCTAGTTAATCCATAATGAATAAAGATTATATTATATAATGATAGAAAAACCTTATTGGCCGAGAAAGATAACTTACCTTAATCTTCCTAGGAAGATAAATATCAACTAGGTACGAATCGTGATTGTACAGAACCGTTATATAACCTTAATGGACTTTAAGAGCTTGATCCAGAATGCTAACTACCAGTCATAAAGTAGGTACGTTGGCCAACTTGAGCACTAAATTCAGATTTCCTGCAGTCTCGCAAGTGTTTGGCAATGCAAACAATGGGAGAGCTGATAGCATGTGAATGAGACATGCATTTCGTTTGCAATTTCCTACATAATAAGTGAAAAAATGGCAGTTTCATGATGTATAGAGTTGTTATAATGAAGTAATTTAAATTTGAAGGGAAATATTAATCGCTTTACAATAAAGATTGAGCTGTATTTATTTCTATTAGCTGTGCGGGTTTAACCATCTGAATATCAACCTATAATATTATCAACCTATGTTGCATGTCTATGCTGCTTTGTCGCGGGCGAGTTTTCAGCGTAACAGCTGGCCGGCGTTACGGCGTCCCGCAGGAATATCCCCAGATTTTTTGGATATTCCTGCCACCCATGTTTTGGCGGGGGAATCCCATGTACCACACTGCAGCCCCCGGCGTATGGTGATGACGAGTAACGCATTTTTCCTAGGTCAAAAAAAGGTTCCTACAAGATATGCTGGAGGCAGTGGTTAAGTCTTGTTGGGTCTTGTAATAGTCATCTTTGGCGACCTAAAACTGCAATAATATAGAGTCATCATACAAATCTTTGTTTCTATATTTTTGTTCTTTATAAAATACTATTGTGATTTAACTGGCACAACAAGTCACAGTGTGAGTAAAGTAACTTGTTCTGTGGGAGTATAACCCCCACTTTTAATCTGGGATTGGTTAATAAACCACGGCATACCACAAAGCTAACCCGATCTTATGGTATTTCAATAGTCCTGATCATGTTGGAGACAATGTTCTACAAGAGTAGTTTCATCGCGTAGTAATACTTATAAATACTACATAATATTTGCTATAAGTTTTTATCTCATTTCGCTCCAACAATGCTGTTTTTCCATGTCTCAGTGTATTAAGCAATATGATTCAAGGCACGTTCCCAAAGAAACGCAATGTACCATGCTACCTCACGGTATTTCTACCTTAAACTACGCATAGGCTGCGCTGAATTGAACCGGCATGGCGGTAAAATAATATTAAATTGGTAATATAAAAAAATAATGATAAATTGGAATACGACTCATTGGAGCTCACCCACCTGGACACGACGACGTGGCAGGCCTAGAACCCGCGTAGAGAGACGAACTTGACTCCTACCTTGAGGGTTGGCCCCAGACCGCTACCCAGAGAAAGGAGTGGAAAGAGAGAAGGAAGGCCATTGCCCTGCAGTGGGATGATACAGGCTAAATAATAAGGATAAATTGAGCTAGTATAGGTATTTGGATTTTTTAGTATCCGCTATATAATATTTTTAAGAGTTGATTTTATAGAAACAAAGAAAAAACATTTATTGCCAATCATAACATAGACCACAACAGTTTAAGTGAAGTTACAATGTTTCGTAAGTCAATTTTTCGTTAGTTTTCGTAGTATATTTTGTGTTTAAATTTGCAATGGAGCATAACATTTTGGGAGTCAAACAGATGATGACAAACATTTAACGTAATATTTCGTGCATTCAAGTGGTGTATTGCTCCGCAGTCAAATCATGAATTAATAAACTAATTACTAATTACAAGCAGTCGAAATAGTAGAAAAAGGCCCGACTTATTAAGGCAAAGTTCGAAACATTCAAAAGAAGGTAGTAAAGAAGGTAGGTAAGTAGTTTCTTTGCCGTCCGAGCAGTTAAACTTAATCTTATCACTATCTGGTCCAGATAAGGCAATCAAAATGATAAAGAGGACAAAAAGCTATCCATTTAGACAAAGTTCCAAATATTCAAAATATACAACTCCCGCGCCGGTTGTCATTTGCTCCACCCGGCACCGGTTCAACAGTAGAACAATAGGCGACACCACGAACGCACACAATAGCCTTAGGCTTTATCGGAACATCTTTATTAAGCGTATACTTTGCACACTTGACCTGCTAAACTGAGGGAAGTACTGAACTGTGGGCATAGATTCAGAATATCTCACGTCAAGCTATTTTTTCTTCCCATGTTGTTTGATAAAATTTTATTAATTGCTAGACTAGAATGTCAAGCGGGGATAAATCCCTCCTTGGCGTCCACTGAACATCATGCCGGAACATGGACATAATGACCGCTTGGTGAAACGGTTTTGTCCAGGGTGTTGTCTAACTAGCTACGGCCAATGCCTACCACTAGTAGAGCGAGTGGAAAAATCGTTTTTAACTAATTATAGACATTGGTGCAGGTATTCGAACTCGGTGATCCGGAATTACCCCCTTGGCCGCTTCAAAGTGTTCTGTTGGAGTATAAACCCTAATTATTATTACTATAACAGGCTTTCATTCCGATATTATTATGCTGCTTCAAATCAGACCTTCCCACGATAAAAAATAAGATAATCATAATGAATTCCTTATTCGAAGATCTTGCAATAAATCATACCTACTCTTCATCATGTCTATTACACAATATGTGTTGAAACTGAGATTAGTCTGACTGATGGTCACATCCACTAACTATCGAATATATATTATAAACTATGTGAACTTGAGCCACTTCAGGCAGTTTGTTGTAAACAGCTACGATAGACGACCAACGGATTTTAATTAAGAAACAGGCGGATGCGTAGTGTTTTATGTCAGTCTAACAATAAATTATATAACCAAGATAAACATTGTAAACACATTACTGTGCTTCGGTAGGAGGGCACTGTAGATAGTGAAATTACTGGGCTAAAGAGCCTTAACATCTAATGACTCTCAACTCTCAAGGAAGAAGCGTTGGCGCAGTGTGCTCGGAGCACTGTACTAATTATGGGCAGCGTTATCTCTTACCATCAGGAGAGCATCTTGCTCGTCTTCTTGCTTCATTGTATAAAAAAAAACATATTTAAAACATACAATCCTTATGAGTTTCTTGCTCGTTCTTCTCATAGAGGTGTTTTGTGAATGAGCGGTAGAGTAATAAAATAGATTCTTTTAAAATTAACTTGCAAAAGTGTTCTATTGTAGCCTATTTGAAAAAATGAATTTTGAGTTTGAGTCGGCTTAGAACGTTGTCTAGTTTTTCTACATCTACAAGCAGATTACATTTTAAATCTATTTAATACTTTTTAGATTTAATAAAAATGGATATGACTGAGATATAACGCAATTAATTATCTTTTTTTGGCGTCACGGCGTGCAACATCTCATAGCAAGGTATGACGCGTCCCAAATTTATTACAAGCAGCTAATCTATTTTTTGTAACAAAATGATGAGGGTCGAATACCAAAAAAATCAAAGGCAATAAATTAATGGGTAATATATATATTCATACCTATTTATTGTCAACAAAAACCTTATTAGCAAAAAGTGGAAAAGTGCCTTTCATAAGACCTCTCCTAAACCAATCAAAAGCGCATTTAATTAATTATGAATTACTATAAAATGATTGATGAAATATTCATTAATTTATTTTATTGACACCCAATTAGCTCTTTTGATGAAAACGTCAAACATTCAATGCCAAAAATAGCAATATTTTAAAATAAACTATTGTATCTCCAAACTTCAAAGATATAAAAAGCTTAAAGGCATTGGTATAATAGATGTTTAGATAAATAAATAATCAACTATAGATATCAAAATGTATGAGGAATGATCAAATAAATAATAACTTGTTTGTATGAGTAAAAGGTAAAAGTAAATAGATATATTGTTATAACAAGTGAATCAATAAAATAACTAACTTTAAGTTCACTTTCATTTAACTACTGTTACTAAAAAGACGCATTTTATTCATATCTTAAAAACTACTAAAATCGATTAGGTACTTGCATTGTGCCCTAAGTAAGACTGCTTAATAATAAATACTAAATGTAAATCAATAAAAAACAATTGCGAAAATCTTATTCGCAAAGGAAAATTTTAAATATCATACGAAATGTTTTATTTATTGTTTCAGAATGGTATCAAAGGCACGACAATTCCCAGGACAAGCTTCACGTGTGTGGGGAGGGCGTCAGGATACTATGCTGACATGGAAACTGACTGTCAGGTATGTACATATACTTTTGAATATTTCAATAACAAGGAAGTATAGTGGCAACTTAAATTCGGGAGCACAAATGTTGTGATCTCATAGCCTTAAGTATGTAAATCTATGTGTATTCCGTGTTAGATGTTCTAAATAAATAAATATAATATAGTAAATTATTATAGAATAGAATAGAATGATACTTTATATTATACCAAAATACAAGAAATAGTTATGTACATAATATGACTAACATTAAACTAGAGGTAAACAATCGGCGGTCTTATCGCATAAAGCAATCTCTTAACCTGGTTGGACCTGGTTGTGGGGATTATTATTTTCTTTTTTTAGTTTTTTTTGTTTACTAAATAGGCCTACGTTTGACCACATCTCACCTGATGGAAAGTGAAAATGCGGTCGACAATGGATCACGTAAGATGCCTAGAAAGGTACCTATTCACTCGTGCCTTGAAGATTTATATTTTTATTTGTAAGAAACGTGCAGTGGGTTTTTTTAGAGAGATTTTGATGAGATGATTGAGTTATTTAATTCTAATAAATAATACGAGTATTAGGCAAGATAAGTTCTTCTCATTGAGGGTCTTTTCCGTAGTTGCTTAATATAGAATAAATTATTAGTAATATTATCTTGCAAAATTGCTCTATTTTTGTAACCTATATTATGTAGCATTTGAATAAGTTTGTATGTATGTACCTATTTCAGTTTCTTTAGTAATAGTGATTGTCCCGATTTAAAGACTAGCTAATCAAACAAATAAGAACAATTAATTACAATGAATGAACTTTTAATTCTTTCAAGTTGATCATTAGTTGAAACACAATTGCGATTGAACCATTAACATCTTGCGGTCAATTGAATAGTTCATTTACATAATTACTCTTTACAGGTCTAATTAGTTGGTAATTGTGAAGCGGATTCTTTTTGTATGGACGTGAATTGTATACTTGATAATATTATGTATGGGATAGTTAAAGATGTTGTTCTTGGATACGACTGATTTGATACGAATGTATATTAGGATCATCATCATCATTATCATCTCAGCCGTAAGACGTCCACTGCTGAACATAGGCCTCCCCTTTGGACTTCCATATGTACCGGTTGGAAGTGACCTGCATCCAGCGTCTTCTGGCGACCTTTATAAGGTCGTCCACCTTGTTGACGTCCTACGCTGCGTTTGCTAGTCCGTGGTCTCCCCTCGAGCACTTTTTGACCCCATCGGCCATCCGTTCTCCGCGCTATGTGACCACCTGGGAAGTTTTAATTTATGACAACAATTTTCAAAAACGGTAAACATAAAAAACTCCGTCGAACAGTGAACCACTTTTACTAAAATGATTTTTCAAATCAGTTCAGGAGTTTTCGAGTAAAAAGTAATGTGAAAAAAATTCTAACGAATTGTGATTTTTTTCTTTGAATAGGCCAACATATTTAACCTATTTAGTTCAGCATATCACAAATTAATAATTATTAATGAACTTGTGTCATAACATGTAACTTATAAAGAATATGGATGCTCTAAAAGAAACAACACTGATACAATAAAAATGTCAATATGCATAAAATGACGAACTCACAAATTGACTGGTTTTATGAATCACGTGACATCGTATCACATGATAACTACCGCTGTTAACACTTAAGAGCTTCGTCCTACGTGCAACTGTCTCACTTGCACGATAATAATATGACTAATTTTGAAAAATAAATCCGTAACATTTACTTTTTGAAAATGTTTCCCTTTAAGATGCGAAGAAATTGCACACACAAATACAATAATATAAACTTAGAATTAAGATTACACAGAAAGAACTTTTATAATTGGCGGTTTTATCCCTAATAGCGATCTCTTCCAGACAACCAAGAGAAGAAAATATTTCAATGGAAAGTATTTTTTAAATTATTCCCATGTTGTAATCTCAAATTATAACAATGTAACTTAACACGCGGAAAATAGAATAGAATAGAAAACTCTGTATTGAAACGCTACAAATATACAGTACAATATATTTATAGATATTTTGGAAACCTTTTGCCTTTTGCAAAGTATAAAACAGGGAATACTTTTTAAAATATTTAGCATTATCGAGAAACATTTAATTAGTAAATTCAACTAATTAATATTTTAAAATTCGTTATATCCTAGGAGCAAGCGCATCGCACGCAAAGTAGTAGCTCTTAAGGCTCTGATGCGCCCACAGCCTACTCCAAGGCAATCCGGCCAACGTGTAGGATTTCGGCCATTATGTAAAGCTTTGCGGCTAATTTCGGCTTGTGAATGGGGTGAAGCGTAGATTTAACTCATTATGTAGAGATAAACGGTTTCATTATCACGGCTCAGTGTCAGATCTCATTTGGAGGATAGTTAATGTTCTCAGAGACTACTGTAGTTATAATTTATTTTATATTCTTTGTCGATTTTTTAGTTATTTTTTAAAGTGAGGCTCTTATATTGACAAGTGAATTAAATTAAAAATTAAAAAAAACCCCCAACGCAACGATTTCAATATTCGCCATTTTGTGGTGGCGGCCATCTTGGATTTTAAATTTATCGTAATGTATGTATTCTACTAGTCAAGCCCTTACATTTGATACCCATATTGACGGTATTGTGGAGAAAAAAAAAATCCGCCATTTTGTAGCGGCGGCCATTTTAAATCGATTTCCACCAAACATAGCTAAGAACACTCTCGACTAACTCTACTTTCAAACAAAAAAAACTAGATCAAAATCCGTTCAACCGTTCGGGAGCTACGATGCCACAGACAGATACACACACACACACAGACAGACAGACAGACACGTCAAACTTATAACACCCCGTCGTTTTTGCGTCGGGGGTTAATAAAAGAGAGCTTCAGTATTGGATACAGGCAGCTTTCTTCAACTAGACTGTTGTTTGAGTTACAATAACAATTTAAAGAATGGAGAAGTAATTAAATTAAATTGATTATTGGTTAGCCTTTGACCACTCCCACGTGATTTTAAGCGACGATACGGCTGTATATGATAGCAGACCAAACTTAGAAGGTGGGATAAATCCCTCCTAGGCTTCACTGAACATAAAGCCGGAATACGGTCATAATGACCGCTCGGCGACTTTGTCCAGTATTAGTAAAGGTAGATTTCTACTCGCTACAATCATGGTAGAGATTTTGAAATGAAATGAAATGAAGTGAAATGAAATGAAATGAAGTTTATTCATAAAAACATGAGTATACATATAAGATGTTACAATTGATTGTATTAATAATTGGTCCTCCATGTTCTGCCTTGCGGCGTACAAATATTAAATGTTCCTAATTTATAGTCGAATTAATAATAATATATCGGTCTTAAAATTACAATTGAAATTAATTAATAAGTTTAAATTAAAATATGTCAAAATAGTGGAAATTATTCAGTCAGAAATGAAAATGAATTTAGATTTATTATCGAAGAACTCACGAATAGAATAGAAAGAGAAGTGCAAAAGCCATATGTGAAGTGCATTTTTAAATTTATTAAGCGGTAAGTCTCGTATGTCAACTGGTATTTTGTTATAGATTTTTATTGCCATACAGTAGGCATTATTTTTAAAAATATTTAAATTACACAATTACATTTGGTTAAAGGATATTTATTGTTGTGGAATAGACAATAAAATAAAGCCTTTAATGTTTCTTACTTTTGCCTGTCTTTATGTTACAAAAATGAAAGAAGAAGATATAATTTTTGTTTTAATTTTTCAGCTTTAATTTTGTTTTATGCGTCACTTGGGGTACATCTTTGGTAAGACAACCCCGATGCCCTAAAGGAGGGTACTGGGTACTAAGTACTACCTAGTGTAACGAAGGGATTTTCAAGTTTTCTGTTTGTTATCTCTATGATCGACATTAATATAGAGCATTTATAATATAAATTATACCACTTTAAAATAACATTTCAAAAACGTCTTCCGGTTAAAATGGCATTTAGTTTTTATTTACATAAAACAAAAACGTGTAATTTTCGGTTCAGTAGTTTATCAGTCATTATCAACATCTTGCAACCTTTATCTTTTTCCAAAGTTCACGTGAAGTATGCGATATATTAAACTTAGATTAGATATCCAACTGGATACGTGACTGTCAGACTACTAATAAAAATAGACCACCGGGCATAGAACTGCCACAATACAGGTCATCCATGTGTGTGTATGTACTTGTGTGAGTATCTTTTATGCCAACGTTAGACAATTTTGTCGGGTGCGAGTGTAGTGACGTTATCGAAAAAACATTAGTGTGGTATCATTAATAATGGTGGTTAATTATTTTTATATTATTCTGTTATTTTATTTTTTTTTCTAATTTTTATGTATGGGTTTTTTTTTGGCCCGAAATAAATGTTTTATTTTTATTGCTCTGCGTTGCCTCTTCCCCGCAGAAACTTTTTTAAAGCTCAGAAGTAAGAAGACGAGCAAATCGCTCACCTGATGTTAAGAAATAACGCTGGGACGTAGGGTGGTATGTGGGACTCCCCTGCTAAGGATGGACGCAGCAGGGCTACCCACAAAAAACCCAGCGGCACTTCCCGCTTCGTCTTTGTGGTGGAGCTCTTACAGCGGGGCCTCCCGTCGAGGAGGGGTCCGGGAATGGCCTCGTGCTTAGTCATTCCCGCAAGCGGTGGTGGTGAAGTGGAACTTTTTTTTTTGACCCAGAAAAAATGCGTAACGCATCATCACCCCGCGCCCGTCGGAGATGGGCGCGGCGGGGATACCCACTAAAAAAACCTGGGGGTGTTCCTGCGGGACGCTATAATGTCGGGGCAGCGGGTACGCCGAAGCACTCATCCGTGGCCGCTTACCCCCGGTAGACTAACCAAAATTCTGGTTAGTAATGGCTTCTATTCCCGTGGTATAATATTCTAAGATAGGTATCTAACAATGATTAAAAGTATATTAATCGTGAGATCGACTCACGCGCAGCCTCCGCTTACAATTCGGTCAATGAAGTTTACGTAGAATGTCAAATTTAATTAGGCTTTCCGCAGAATAAATACGAGAGGAACGGTCATGTCAAGATTTAAGTTAATATGAGGTTTTTAATATTATGTTATATATATAATTTCATTAGTTGGGACTTATTGCGTAGATAGGATAATATTTTTTGTAAAAGTAACATTAAAATAACTACGTGATAATTTCCGACTCCCGATTAATAACATTCTACTCAACTTTTAAAAAGTGTGCACTCTTGAGGTGGGGTCTTGAGGAATTTTCAAAAAGTTAGTTCTATGAATTTATATTTCAAAATGTGTTAAATAGTGCGAACGATAGAGCGTCCCGTGGACTAAGCTCCCTTATATAAAATAGGCTACAACGGCGCTTGTGCGTCAATTTTACAATTATTTAATTTAATTTTAAGTCTCTACCGCCCATTACGAAAGTACCTTATAAAAAGAACAGGCAATAAACTCGTAAAAATAACAAATTATGTGTTTAAATACATGTAGGTAACGTGACTTCTAGATGAAGATAAAACGTCCAAATTTAGACGAGCTGCGCTTCTGATACTAAATATTTCGATGGCCGATCTAATCCCTAAAAGTAATGTGTGTAGCCTTAGGACTTATCAATGGCTGATTCGTATTTAGAGTATGAAGATTATTAATATTAATTATAGGTAATAGATAATTTGATCTCTGAGGTCATAAAAAAACTATTTTCTCTCGTTTAGTGCCCTTGAATAGTCTTTAGATTAATAAGTTATGTTTAACATTATAATAAGTACTATGTTTTGGAAGATTTCGATAGATTTTGTGACCCATTTGAAAAATATTCAAGTTTAAAACTTTTTTGGACGACTTTTCCGAGCCAGTAGTTCAGATTTTAGTGGGGGGGACCCACTAAAATCTGAACTACTGGCTCGGAAGGTTCTATGAATCTGTGCTGTTTACTATAAGATATTATGTGGAGGGCAGACATTAGGTTATATTGCAGACCTTGCAGAAATCTTGGCGTCCTGAAACTGCAACAAATTATTGCCCATAACTATATTTTTGATTTGACTCTGACAGTGAGGAACAGGTTACCCTACTGGGTAACCTGTTCCGTTGGAGTATAAACCCCAATTATAATATAGATACTTTATAACTACTGTCATTCTAAAACATAAATATGTATATTTTTCCATTCCTGCTTGGTTGTCTGGAAGAGATCGCTATTAGACATAATAAGACCGCCAATTGTAACACTGTTCAATTTCAAATGAATGCTGTATATTTTTTGTTTGTATTTTTTTTGTGTGCACTAAAGTGTTATCTATCTATCTAGATCAGGCAAGTTTCTTCACCGCACCAATAGGTACCTAAACTCTACATATCAATCGATTTTTTATCCAAACGACCTACCACAATGAGTCAAAGATCCTAGTGTCAAAGTTTAATCTAATTTAAATAAGATTACAAAGAATTCAAAATATTTTAGTCTATTTCCATATTTTAGGTTAGGTGACATTTTGTTTGTGCAATTTGACCCTGGGGTATAAGAACCATATGATCAGAAATTTATGATCGCAGATTTTAAACATTTATTATAATGAAGGTAGATATCGCACTTCAAAGACAAAATTGCGTCGTACTAAAGAATACGATTTAGCTATTATTTTAGGTACTTGAGCAATATTAATTAGCTTTAAATGTTTTTATATGAATAATTATATTATCGCCGGAAGACGCTGGATGCAGGTCGCTTCCAACCGGTACATATGGAAGTTCAAAGGGGAGGCCTATGTTCAGCAGTGGACGTCCTACGGCTGAGATGATGATGATGATGAATTATATTGTAGAGAGTGACTAACACACAGATTGTAACACTTTCGCTTTTATTATATAGTAAAAACAGTATCCAGAATCCAGACATTCTTAATTTAATAGAAACTATTATACGATATAATAATATTAACAGATGAAATATCTGTCTCATTTTTTAAAAATCAAATTTAAAAGATAGGTTACACCAAGTCGCCCTCTTGGTTAACTGTTATATTATATGAACTGTCCATAACATAATATTATGATATATGATATAGGTACTTTTGATTTTGGTGTGCAGTGTCTGCCTTTTATTACCCACTCTGTGGTCCGAGTTACGAAATTTGTATGATAAAGGGACCGTGGGGAAGAATTATCAAATCAAATCAAATCATTTATTCGCAAGAATGTAGGTACAATAGGTCTTAATAAAATAAGTCGTTATGAACTAGGTCCGTTACATTCTGCCTCATAGAGGCGTGCAAAATTTTAATTGATATTTAGGTAATATGTTAATGTTTATCTTATAATATATACCTTGCATATTACAATTTAAATTAGTTTTAATAAAAAGTAAAGTAATTGTGAAATCCTTGGTGACACTGTACTGATTATGGGCAGCCGTTATCTTTTAACATCAGGAGAGCGTCTTGCTCGTCTTCTACTTCATCACATAAATAAATAATAAGTAAAAATAAAGAGAAAAAAACAATAATAATAATAAAATAATAACAATGTCAAATCCTAATAATGTCCTAAAATAGCTATATGTCAATCCGCCAATTTACCTAAAATTTATTAAAATTAAACTCAAATAATATCTATGTTCAAGAATTTAGTATAAAGTCAAATTGAAAATATAAATTACATTTAACGATTGGATGTCATAGATTATAATTTTACAATATTATTATTTAAGGTCCAAATATTCTTTGATTGTATAAAAACACTTGTCCTGAAGCCACAATTTCAATTTTCTTTTAAAAATATACATTGACAAGTTTTGCTCTTTAAATTCCAACGGAAGTTTATTAAAAATAGCAATGGCCTGAAAAAATGCATTTCTTTTGACCATGGTTAGACGACATGGCGGTATATAGAGTCTATTTTTGTGTCTGGTTTGCCTCGATAATACCTCGGAATTCTTCTTGAAATATTCCGGATATTGTTTGACAAATATACACATGTCTTTAATGTACATGCAGGCTAAGGGAAGTATTCGATACTTTTTAAATAAAGGCCTGCAGCTTTCCGTACTCCAAGCACCACATATAGCTCGTACACATTTTTTTTGAAGTTTAAAGGCTCTCTCTACTTCGACTGAATTGCCCCAAAGAATTAACCCGTAGGCTAGTACCGAAGAGACATACCCGTGATACACGCTTAGTGCCGCTTCTACTGACACTTTTACTCGTAGTTGACGTATCGCATAAACAAACCTATCTAATTTTACACACGTTTCATGAACGTGTTTCTTCCAGCTGCAATGCTGGTCCAACCAAATTCCTAAAAATTTTGCTGTGTCAACCTCTGCAACTGGGGTGTTATTATGTCGAATCATAAGTGTTTCTTTTGTTTGTTTATACGTCCCAAATTGAATTATGTTAGTTTTGTTAATATTAATATAAAGATTATTTTGTGTCAGCCATGTAATAGTTTTATTAAGAGCATCATTAATATCAGATTCAAATGTCAATCTATTTTCACCTCTTATGATTAATGTGGTGTCGTCAGCAAATAATATGGTTTTATGTCGTTTGTTTATATTTGGAATGTCATTTATATAGATAAGAAATAGAAATGGACCCAAAACGCTTCCTTGAGGGACTCCAAATTTATTTGGTTTGAAGGATGATTGTACGCATAATTTTTCATTTTTCTCAAGTTTATTAATTTCCACACATTGTTGTCGTTCCGTTAAGTAGCTACGGATCCAATCATTTGCCTTCCCCCTAATCCCATATATCTCGAGCTTGTGAAGTAGCAATTTATGATCCACAAAGTCAAATGCTTTTGTCATGTCTAATAGGAGCGCTACTACTGGTACTTTATCATTGATAGCCTCCGTTATTAGTTTGACCACATTAAAACATGCTAACGAGATTGTGCTATTGTTTCTGAAACCAAATTGCTCATTTTTCAAAATATTATGGGCTGTCACAAATTTTTTTAACCTTGAAAACATGACTTTTTCAATTATTTTCGAAATAATTGGCAATAATGTCACTGGTCTATAATTATTCATGTCAGATTTTTTTCCCTTTTTGAATAGAGGCTTCACTATTGAGAATTTTAACTTATCAGGAAAAATGCCCTCGTCAAAAGATTTATTAATAATAATACTTAGAGGTTCACATATAGAATGGGCACTAAGTTTGATTATTCTAGTATTTAGATTATCAATCCCTGTCGAGTTGGTATTATTAAGATTTTTTATACATTTATAAACTTCTCCTGGGTCAGTCGGATGAAGAAATATAGAAGCACAATTATCAAAGTCCAAGTTATTATTAATGTCAGATGATTTGAAATTGAAGTTAGTATTGTTAGTAATGTCTATAAAATATTGATTGAATAATTCGCTAATGTCATGAGGATTTGAATATGTCGAGTTATCTTTAATAATGTTATCTATTCTATTTGTCAATTTTATGTCACCTATATTCTCATTTATGACTTCCCACGCTGCTTTGCATTTATTAGTACTGGTATTTATATATGTCATGTTCTGTGTTTGTTGCGACTTATGTATACATTTCTTTAATAACTTACTATATTTCTTGTATCTGTTTTCATATAATCGTTTGTTGTGCTGATTTAGTTTCACTTTTAAATACAATATCTTTTTAAGTCTTCAGTAATTACATCATGTTTATTTATTTAATGGTGATTAGCGATATAATTGGATTTAACCCTTTCAGAACTGGCGTGCACAATTGTAGACATAAGTTACAATGAAAAAAATTGCATACCTTAATCTTAATACTAAGTAGAACGGGAGTCCACATTTATGCACATTAAGAAAAACTAGATTTTCCGAAAAGTTGAAGACTAAATTTTTTTAAATTTTTTTTTTTAATAGTTTCCTTACTATACTTTAGACACACGGAATTTACCAATTCCGCAGGATGAAATAAATAATTCAGTTCTAATTAACTCAAAACTTAAAACGGAATTAATGTTTTTGCTTTAGAATATATCCTACCGTCATAATGTTTAAATCAAGAGCTTTTTGATTAAAAATTTATTTGTCAAATTTAAGGACATATATTTACAGAATTAACACGTTTACTGTGCAATTATTATTATGGAGACAACTCCCTAAGTGCAAAGGCAATTTTTTTAGTTCACTAGTCACACGTGTATACTGATTTTAGTGTAATAATTCATTCATGTATAGAGTAACAAGCCTTTAACTTGCGAGGGGCTCATGAGCCATCCATGGGGCATTCACGTACAGTAAGTAACCCAAAATGCCCCATTGATGGGGCATGCACAGGGAACGTGGATTTAGGCTTTACTTTGCGAAAATGTACGATAATTAATAATTTTTTTTAACGCCTTTATTGAGAAAAACAAACTAACAATACTACAGCTACTACATTAGTAAAGAACACTTTATAAGAAGACAAGCAAGACGCTCTCCTTATGTTAAGATTCATTATATAACTCTGCTCATAATAAAATTATAATTAGTACAGTTTTACCGGGGGTAGACTTCCTTTGCAGGAGGTCGTCTAGGTGGGTACCCCAACAGTGCCAGTTATTCTACCGCCTGAGCAGTGATGTGCAAACATTACTGTGCTCCGGTAGGAGGGCACTGTAGCTAGTGAAATTACTGGGCTAAAGAGTCTTTACATCTTATGACTCTTGAGTAAGAAGTGTCGGTGCAGTGCTCCTAGAATTTCACATAATTGTGAAATCCTAAGTAGTACTGTACTGATTATGGGCAGCGTTATCTCTTAACATCAGGAGAGCGTCTTGCTCGTCTTCTACTTCATCACATAAAAAAAAAAAGTTCGTTGCGTAGTTTTAAAGATCTAACATAGGGACAGACAGACGCGAGAATCAACTTGCTTATACTATGTAGTGATGTCACCAGTTCTGTTTTACAGCATCTAGCTAGTACCTATATAAAATTACCATTTGGTAATGTAAAATCAAACATGCAAAATGTCTTGGAATAGCAAACATGGCCGCATATGGTTAAGTGCATAATAATTATAAATTAATCGTGGGCAAATCAAAATGTCAGCGTTAGCTGCGATAACCGCATCACGTGACCCTTTAAATGCCGTTATAAGGTACAACATCGAATTATAAGGGACTATATCCATTAACGAGAGTTTTAAGAAAACTTTTTACACAGCATCGGTGGCATCTGTGAAACAAATACGAAAACGAATTGAAAGTCTATGAGTTGAAGTTACTTCTTTACCACCAAACTGTAAATTTATTTAGGTATAAATACATTTTCACGGGGTGAATCTACGAGTTTAATTAAACTATTTGCTCATTATTACTTCCTTACACCTGAAATTAAAAGGTTTATCTAAAAATCCTACGTTACAGGAGAGCAATTTAAAGTTTGACTTTTTTGACCCTAGAATCACGGCTAAGAAAAAAAAAAAGGTAGCACTCCGGGAGTGCCGGCAGAAGTGAAAACTTCAATATTAACGTTGTGTTTAATTATAAGTATAAAAATACTATCATTTATGAGGTAGAATACAATGTTTATTTATTGCGCTATCGTACACAAATATGACAATTTATATGTTGTTATTTATAATATTATATCGTTATTTATATATAACATTAAATTTTATCTCTCAGAAAAATCAACTTCCATCCATAATTTCGACGACTTTTACACCATCGTTATTATCAGAATCATCATCGCAAATTTTTACAACTGATACAATTGGTTTATGATAACTGAAGTAAGAAACAAACAGTTTTGATTCGAACCTATTTAAGTGTCTAATAAAAAAAAAATAAAATATAAAAATATAAAAAATAAAAAAAAAATATCGGGCGCGCGCTTGTCTAAGCCCCCTGTGCCGCCTAAACAGAGCAGCACACTCAGGCACGGTAGAAAGAGTGGGAGATACTAGTTCCTCTCCCTTCCCCTCGATCTTACGCTTTTTCGATCAGCATCACGTGACCCTGACGCGAGTTTGAAAGTTTTTACCCATACAAAAAAGTGCTCAGCGCCGCTAAAGAAGTTTTCACTTCAATAAACAGTATAAATATAATTAAAAGAAAAGGTTTTAATTATAGAAAGTTCTATGGCACATCAAACAGTAGGATTCAATCTTCAAAGCTTGCTCGAAGACCGTGACCTATTCCTCGCATTCCTGCAAAGTTCGATAAGCGAGGCTGCGCCTGCGCTTCTATTCGAGTGAAGGTTCGAGTACCTTCAGCTTTTAACACCTACTGATGTTTGTTATGGAGGTATACGTAGGCTGGTTACCACAATTATAATTATGTTTGTACGTTTATTTTTTTATTAATTATAGGTTAGCATTTCACCACTATATCGATACCAAGTTCGAATCCCGAACCCCACCAATGACATTATAATAATTTATTAGTTATGTGTGGTTTTTCCCCCATAGAAAAGACATCGACGCGCAAATTCATCTTCTTAGCCAATAATAAGAATATTATTAAAAATTCAAGTCGTCCATAATTTATAGGAAAGTACGTGTCCAATAAATTTTAATAACCAACATGGTGGACAGACGATCTTATAAAGGTCGCCGGAAGGATGCAGGTCGGTTCCAACCGGCACATATGGAAGTCGGAAGGGGAGGCCTATGTTCAGCAGTGGACGTCCTATGGCTGAGATGATGATGATGAACCAACATGATGGACACAAAAAATATTATTTTGTCCACATCTCTATTAACAATATAAACTCTAGAAACATTACTTTGTATAACTAATAGAGTTCTGTATTAAGTAACATCGCAAAACCGTTACTTAAACTAGCCTAGACTAGCAATTAGATACCTAGTTATTATCCTTATCAAACCAATACTTACTATCATAAATTGCAAACTTGATTGTGCGCAAGAGCATAAAATTGCAAATAATCGCACGTATTGCTAAACTGTCGCTAAGTTACATAATACGCTTGTTACTGTTTTTTGGTTAATCAATTTAGAACTTGTCTTACTTCTTATAGAGGTAATTTGTAACTACTGTAAGCAATGTGCATAATTATTGATATTACAACAGTGGCATATAATAATACTGGCTACTATTGAAGTGCTATGTTTTTATTTAAACTATAAATAAAATAAATAAATAAATATTTCAAGATGTTTCACACGGCGCCACCTAACCCCAAACTAAGCAACTTAATGCTTGTGTTATGGTGGTTACGATAACGGAATATAATACTTATATACTTTTAGTATGTACAATGTAGTTATGTATATTTGTAAATATGCAATGTCCAAAAGACACTGCTGAAACTAGTTTTAGAAGGTTTAAACAAGTTTTAAAAGGAGAAAATTAATTTTAATGAACGGGTATGTTTACCGATTGAGAATTTAATATTATATTATAAGATTTTATATTACTTATGTAAGTAGGTAGAGATTTTTTCTTCTTTTTTGTTATTTTTGCTACCTATATACCAAATTTCAGCGCAATCAGTTTAATCTTTTATTCGTGAAGAGGCTACAACACACACACGTCTACACTTTCGCATTACAATATTAGTAGGACTGCCCAGGTTCACAGAGTATAATTTATTTATTCATTCAATTAAGTTACAACTATGAACTTACAGGTAGAAACCCAAGGCGTTTATAGTGCTATTACACTTAAATGCAAAATTACATATTTATACATATATATGACCAATAGAGTCAACATGAATGTCGATATCTTGGACCTTATCAAGAAAGCAGCTAATACATTCGACCGCTCTTGCGGTTGGCGCGTTCTGTGCATACCGAGTGCGTATCCTGTCTGTGTGCGCCAACAGACGATGCCGACGACGCTCACCCACGCGAGTGTAGTTAATTATAATAAACGCATATCCCTACCTGGGGGGTATTATTCCTACCCGGGGTAGACTTCCTTTGCAGGAGGTCGACTAGGTGGGTACCCCAACAGTGCCAGTTATTCTACCGCCTGAGCAGTGATGTGCAAACATTGCTGTGCTTCGGTAGGAGGGCACTGTAGCTAGTGAAATTACTGGGCTGAAGAGTCTTAACATCTTATGACTCTCAAGTAAGAAGCGTTGGTGCAGTGCACTGGGTAGCACTGTACTGATTATGGGCAGCGTTATCTCTTACCATCAGGAGAGCGTCTTGCTCGTCTTCTTACTTTGTTGTATAAAAAATATCAAAATTGCTTATGTAAAGCTTAACGTAAATTCAATGATTTTTTTAAAATACTGTTTAAAATTCACATCAGTAAGCAGTAGGTCACACAACTCATTCGTCGTCCGTTCCCAGCAATTCTCTTGTAATCTCATCAGTTCTTATATTTAACGCAATTTTATGTGTGAGCCATAATCCCACTCAAATTAATGGTAATAAACTCATTATCTCTAAAACAACCCATAAATCAAGACCACCATAATCCAAGGCTGCACTAATTTGCCAAAGTTCATATTTTCCCATGGACGAAAGAATTAATGTACTGAGCTTGCCGAAGAATTGAGGCATAACAAGTCCACTCACTTTTACGTAGTAACACGCACACACAAAAAGGCACACTAATATTACATTACAATTTCGAAGTATTAATCAATATTTCAATAATTCAAAGTATAATATATGAATTATAATATTGTATTGTACTAAGTGTGCCTGGTTTTATCGAAGTCCGGTATACGTCTAAGCTACCTCATCTATTACTAAAACCAAATTTTAGCTTAATCATCCGTTTGGCGTGATAAAAAACCAGCATTTAGACACAAACGGTCGCCTTTATTATATTAGATTCTTTATTATACAAATTTTTGTGCAAGTAAATGGGCTTGCTATGGGTGCTTCACATCATACAAAACTTATCAGATCAAAAAATTTTAATGATATTACTTCAAGACTTTTTAAAAAACAATAAATACCTTCATTTCCGTTCCAAAGAAACTGCTTCAAGATTTTTTTCATATTTTCTCATAATCTGGTAGTTGTCGTTCCAGTGAACTGGTTGTCGGACCTTGACCTTTGTGTTGCGTAACTCCATCTTCTTAAGGAGGGGGCACAGTAGTAGAGACGCAACCTTAATTGGTTGTCATGGTGACGAGATTTTCGATGTTTATAGGCTTTTGCCGCGACTTTGTTCGCGTGAAATATACCTAAATATTTAAAAAAACTTGACAGATCGACTATTATATCGACGCACAGCTCAAACCTCTTAACAGATTAAGTAGAAATTTGGCACAGAGATAGATATTATTCTGAGGTAGACATTATTCTGAGGTAGACGTCCGCTAAAACAGATTTTTCAATAGGTAGGAACCTGCAAATCATCTTTATTATTAGTAAATTTTGTGTTAGTTTTCCATACGATTTTGTTTACATCCTTTCACTTTCTGACTCCAAACAAAGAATGTCCACGCAAAAAATGTTTAAGAACAATAAACGTAAAATCTAAAAACCCATTAAAACCGGCCAAACCCGCTCCGCTCAATAATAAAATCAATCGAAAGCAAAAGTGCAAGTTCACTTTCGTCGGCGTATTTTTTTATGGTCACATCGTTAGGAGTTGTAAAACTATTACAATAAATCTTAAATTCTTCATCAATGGAGATCAGCCGCGGGTTTAATTTGAAACTTGATAGTAGGAATAGTTTTTTTTAGAATAATTTGCATGATCTTAGATCAGCCGAAAGATTTGTTAAACAAAACTAATAAGATTTATATACCGCCTTCAGTCTGTTGCCAACTATGGCTGCATCGTCGCTTAAATAAAAAAAGATATTTGATTTGATTTAAATGGTATTTTTATTAAATTTTAAAATTTTAAGTGGGTATTTGTAATCTTATGACATATTATATTATTATGATCAAAAAAAAAATATTATTAACAATAAACATACATATATATTATTAACAATAAATATTATTATTTTATTTACCATCACTATTACCTTTGCCAAGTGTCTAGGCTATTTTCGGAATATTCTAGAACTAATGAGTTACCAAACATGCGAATTCTATACACCATAAACTAACATGAATTCGTGAGTGAACGATGTAAATAACAATGATTCTCATACGCTAAGTAATTTGAATTTAAAGTTTGACATTCAGTTTTTTTGTTGAGACTGGGAACGCGGATGCTACGGTTGAAGAAAACTAAGTTATTTTTTATGTGGTTTTTAAATAGCGCAGTTTTTTTTGTTTGTTTGAAGCATCGGTAAGTTTGCTGCGCACTGTTCTGTATCCCAAAATAAATTAAAAAAAACTAAGTTATGGATGTGCCGTAATAATAAGTTTGAAAATTTTTATATTGGGGGTTATAGGTACTCCAACAGATCAGGTTACAGGTGAGGATCAGTAGTAATTAGTTACACTGTTAGAGCCAAATCACAATTATATTATAAATGGCCAACCATAAAGGTAGTTGGTGGTATGGCTTCTGGGCCAATAACGCCTAGTATCTACAAAATGACACTACTCTAACTCTCTACTTAAGAGTCAGAAGTTAAGACTCCTTAGCCCTAGTATGTGTGTAAAGGACGTGAGTAAGTATGACTGCATGTATGTACTTTGATGTGTCTATACTTCGTTTCAAAAACAATGAAAATTTTTGCAGGGTTTGAAGGATATATATCTATGAAAATATCATTGATATACACAAAAACTGTTGTCTGTATCTGTTACTGTTGTGTGTCTTATGATATATCTGATATATTATGATAAATATCCGATTTATATCCAATTTAATAAGATATTGATACTTTGAAACCCTAAAAAATTATCTTAAAACGAAAAAAAAAAATCTTTTTTTTAAACGAAGTATAGAGTATATTAATTCTATGCAAATATCGTCACATATTTGTTCTGGTTCTACACTTCATTCGTGAGCATGCATTAGACAAGCTAGCCTACCTGTGGAATGAGGAAGAACGTTGCCCTTGACCTACGATGATACAGTTCACTCCGATCGTGATGTCAGTTAATGGGTTAACTTTAACGTTTACTAAGTACATACTACATTAAGCACTTATAATAATTGGGGTTTATACTCCAACAAAACTGGTTACTCTACTTACACTACCAAAGTTAAATCATAATCATTGGTTGTGTGGCCAACCTAAATGTTGCAGTTTCAGATTCAAACCCAAACTCCAAATTCATTTATTCAAATAGGCTACATTAGAGCACTGTTACAAGCCAATTTTACATTTTTTTTATATTTTAACACTCTACAGCTCGTTCGCAAGGCACCTCTATGAGAGGAACAAGCTAGAAACTCATAATTAATCTATTGTACGTTTGAGGGCCAGCTGGTTTATCATGCAGAGGTTTCCAGGGATCTTTGTCGTCTATTGATGATTGTCGAGATTATTACGGGGCTTGCAAGACCCAACTACTGCCTCCTACATACATATTTTATAGAAAACAGCCGGGTGGGTCCCATACTAGTAACGTCCCGCGGTGTTACTGCAGGCCAAGCAAGAATCTTGATGATCTGAAACTAACATAATATAGGTTGGCCACACAACATGTAATTGTGATTTGACTCTGACAATGCAAGTAGGATAACCGCTTTTCTGTTAGAGTATAAACCTCAGTCATTTTATAATTAGTAATCTAACAATGTCTTACCTTAGTTAGTATTCCTGCTAAGTACTACAATTCAAAATCAATCCTATTTTATAAATAAGTAGATAATACCCAAAGCACGAACTAATTACGTGCACGCAGACATTTTTAGCAAAACCACAAAATTATAGTCCATTCGAGAAGCTCTAAGTACCTGGATTATTTATTATTTTAACTATAATAATCAACTTGTCGGCAATGTGGTGAGCTCTAATAAATAGCAATCAAATATCACACTATTGAAATAAACACAGATACCGTTCATCCAAAACTACTGTGAGCACATTTTGTTTAATGAATAAATAAATAAAAACTTTTTTATGCATTATGAAGACGAGCAAGACTATCTCCTGATTTGAAAATATAACGCTGCCCATTACAATCAGCACAGTGCCCCAGGATTCCTCAATGATGTCAGATTCGAAGTGCATTTCACCAACTTTTCTTACTCGAGCGTCATAAGATGTAAAAATTTAATGAAAGGACTATAGAGTCAGTTTTTGTGAACCAATTTATAAAAAGTGTATCTGCAAGCTAGCTTTCAAGAGTGTCATCATGTATTAGATTGTGTTTAAAAGTAGATAATTATTATCGCGACTTTACCTAATAATCTGCTGCAATATGCTCCGTTTGGCTGGCAAATCACTGGGCTTAAAGAAGTTACTCATACTTTTCGAGAAACGTATTCTTACTATTTAAACATATTCTTTTTTATGTAATAAGTGACAAACGAGCAGACGGCCCACTTGATGGTGAGTGGCTACCGTCGCCTATGGATACCTGCAATACCAGGGGTACCGGTGGTACGTTGCCTACCTTTCAAGACTATTCACTTGCCTTTTGAAGAGTCCCATGTTGAAGCTCAACGGAAATACCGCGGACGGAAGCTCATTCCACATTTTGTAGGTGTACGGCAAGTGAAGTGAGCGTGTGAGTGTTTCGGCTGTATTGCATCAGTTTTGACATATTAGGTCCGGTATCTACATACTTCTTTCAAAGCACATGACTAGTATATATGTTAAGTGTAGTTAAATAAATGAACGTAAGTCGGTAGCCACGACATGTGAAGGACGCAGTTCTTCCTACTTAGATTCTTTGTTGGCCTGTTTTGGTGCACTAATTATGTTATTATCATTATGTGGGTGGAGATAATGATGTTTTAATTTATTGATTAATATCTAACTCGCATAGGAAATGTTATGATTAATTAATTGGGATGATAATGTTACCGTGTACGAGTAACTTATAAATTACTTATAAAAAATATTATATATTTAGGGGGGTTTAGTATGTACATAGGCGGATTTAGGGGGAGGGGGTGGGGGCAGGGGGCCAAGGAATGCCTGCACATGGCTACTTGGTGGATGAACGTCAAATAATTGCGCTGCTCAAGTTTCACCTACCCTATGACTCTAAGGTAATTTTTCCTGTCCTATGTTTTTCAGTCTACCTTAACACTGACCCATTTACTAGGTTTTTGGTACCATGGTGCGTTTTTGACTTTCGCCAACTTTTTTCAACAAAAAAATTATCTACCCGACTGATCTATCCACCGCCTTTGACCAAAGTTTCTTGCAATGATGTCCATGAACTTTAAGTAAATTAGGCTCTAATTAATTAAATTATTGTTATTACACAAATAAACTTCATAATACGTATTTATTGGTGTAATTCACCACACATGGTCTCTTCCTAGTGTTTATTAAGTCGGAAGTGAGCCCATGTTCAAATACCTATCTAATTGCTGTTTGCTTTTAACACCTCTATAGATTTGACGCAAGACGATTTTCCGCATTCTTTTTAAAATAATTGTTATACAAAGCATTCAAAAAGTACTAAACTTATTTATACAATTATTTTCATTGAAACAAAATTGAAGCATCCACAGTAAGCCCACTCACTGATATAATAATATTCCTCTACATAGAGCGTGTGTATGTACATAGAATACGGCCCCGTATGTATAGCCAACTAGGATTAAGCCTAGAATGTGGGATAATACCTCATTGCATAATACCCTCTCTGATTCTCCGTTTTCACTGAACATAGTGCCAGAGTGCCAGACCAAGGTCAATATGGCCGCTTGTCTACACGGTTTTGTCAAGTTACTGTAAATAGCTAAACAGTAACTAGCCACGAACGAAGCCTGTAAGTTTTTATAGGGTTTTGATATAGAATAGAAAACTCTTTATTGCACACACAAATACAATAATATAAGCTATATAGTATGATATTAGTAGGGATTGGATATAGGTGCCACCACACAAACTCTTGGACCACCAATTCATGTGTGCCTCATTTCTTTTTTCAGTAAACTCAATCCAATAGTTTTTTTCGTCCATGTTATTTAATAACTATAGAAAATATTTGGAGTGTCCATGTCAAGTCATTAGTATCAATTTGGTTTGTTTTAACCAACTATTGTGACGTCCATAACTATTTTGTGATTTATGACTCACTGACAGATTAGGTTTTTAGGTGTGAATAAGGTGAGCACGATGTTTAAGCTAAAGTAAAGTAAAGCTGAAATGTTAACTAGGTTTATGTAAAGACCTGCGTTAATGCCTGATAATGACCTGCGTAATATTGAGATTCTGAGATATGTGATTGGTTTAATTGGTTTTTTAAATAACGATTTGATCCAAACATTCAATTTGATCTTTATTTAATTTTTTTTGGATTTATTGAATGTATAAGATATATTCCACTAATATTCCAAATAATTATAATGATGAAATAATTAAACATATATATCGTAAATTTTAAATTATAAGTTGTCAAAAAGACCGCTCCGAGCCGTTCCTGATGGAAAGGTGCCCATAACACTTGCTGCGTTTCCACGTTGTATAGCGATGGATATTCTTTGCACCAGAAACGACCCTGAGCGACTATCTCCATTTATTTTTTAAATTATATAGAATAGAGAGCATTTATTTTACTTGATCGGAGGGAGGAGGATCCAGTACGATTTTGAGTGAAGCAAGGGAGGAGTTTATCCCACATTCAAGTTTTAGTCTGCTACCTATGGCCGCATCGGCGCAGATTAGGGGAGATCATGGTCAAAAACTAGCCTGAAATTAATAAAAAAATGTAATTAATCTTCTTATTATGTATGTGTAATGTGTTATAATTATACCTATATGTGTAAATTAATTTAACTTATTTTTGGAGTTTTGTGAAACCACCGTCCTTCCAGTGTTGTATATTTCCTCTCCCTACACGGTTGTCTGGAAGAGATCGCTTTGAGCGATAAGACCGCCAATTGATACACCTTAAGTTTAAATTTTTTTTGTTTGTAAAATTTACTTTTTAATGTGGATCAACAAGGAGTTTTCTATTCTATTCATATTTCCTTTCCAGGTGTACCACATGTGCGACGGTATAGGCAGACAGTTCAGCTATTCCTGCCCGAACACAACTCTCTTCCAGCAACGCATGCTGATCTGCGACCACTGGTACATGGTCAACTGCTCCATGTCCGAACGGGATTATGATGCTAATTTACTTATTGGTAAGCCATTTTACTTATAGATGACGTCTCTAATAAAAATAATAAATATTTCAGGACATTACACACAGCGCCACCTAACCCAAAACTAACCAACTTAATGCTTGTGTTATGGTGGTTAGGATAACGGATAAAATACTTATATTTTTTTTTTTGTAAATACATACTTATAATAGATATTGAAAGCCACCCAGACCAGAAACAAATGCCTGTGGATAATACAAACATGTGTCCCACGCGGGAATCGAACCCGCAACCTACTGCGTTGCAGACGGGTATTAGCCCACCGCGCCACAGAGGTCGTCAGAGGTCTCTAATGATAACTACAGATATACTTCTTCTACCGGCCAAGCACAGACATTGCGTAGAGTTGTCTTGTCTTGCTGTCAAGTCAAACTGTCATTTAAATCTAAATATATAAAAGGAAAGAGTGATTGATTGACTGACTGACTGAACTATCAACGCACAGCTCAAACCACTGAACGGAATCGGTTGAAATTTGGAATAGGATTTTGCCCCAAGCATAAGCTAGTCCCATATATTCAGAAATGTATGGGAGGACAGTTTGACTTGATAGCAAGACAAGTCTACACAATGCCTGTGCTTGGCCGGCTGGTCGAATTTAAAGATTTCAATTTAAAATTGTTAGATTAACAAAACCGTCCATATAATTGTCATTTCGGGCTATTCAGACATCAAGCTGATCCTTCTGCATAACATTTTGCAGCACTCGATTTTTTTAATAATCTGACGGACCACCCTCATCAAATTCCCTTATCAAGAGTTCATATTTGGTAGAGGTATTTCAGGGTGCAAGCTTTCTCCCCATATATGATTTTATGACGCGCTCGAGTAACTTCAAAAACCCTTCTTCTGATCCCTTACTATTCAAGCGGTCATATTGTGACGGTGTTCCGGCATGATGTTCAGTGAAGCCAGAGGGGATTTATCCCGCCTTCTAGGTATAGTCTGCTGACATCTACGGCCACAACGTCCCTTAAGATCAGGCGAGATCGTGCTCAAAGGCTAACCTATAACGAATAAAAAATAAATAAAAATCAATAGGTAGATAACTAACTTATTTCAGGACATTTCACACAGCGCCACCTAACCCCAAGCTAAGCAACTTAATGTTTGTCTTATGGTGGTAAGGATAACGGATACAATACATACGGACGGACACACGGACGGATACGGAATATTTTAGGGAATCGAATTTAACACTAAATGTGTTTAATTATAAATTGACGCAATGGTTGGCGGAGAAATGTTTTTATAGCATAAATGATTTTTTTTAATACAAAATATAAATAGTCATGCATACTCTATACAATGTAACTAAAGGCATTATTCTTAGCTATAAGTCATTATTGTATTTATGTATTATTCATACGTCTGGAAAGACAGGTTTCGGCAAAACAATGCATTACATTAAGATCTGATATTATGTACCTGAAATCTATGAATAAACAAATTCTTATTCTTATAACTTATAGCACAGGTAGACAATAAACAAGTTATTTATAGATTATTAATTATAATAATTACAGTGATTTGAAATCCTGTTTAGGCTTGATTTTATGAGCAGTTAAAGCCTTAATTGATTTTAATGCTCTTTTATAGCATTTGTGTTTATTTGCCAATCTGTGTAAGTAAAAAAACAGAGGTCGTACAATTAAGTTTTTTTTAACTAAACGTTGGTGTGTTTACGTCAACGAAAATTGCTAGAGGTTCATCACCAAAATTTCAAAACTTGAGGATAGTTTGACAAAAAAAATTAAATCCCCACGGTCGGGAAATTTGGCCCCATTGTATCCTATTTGAATAAATTTAATTTGATTTATTTATAAAAAAATGTTTAAAATTAGTTTATATTATTATCACATAGAGTAGACAATTAAATATGCATCAGCGTATGCGCAGCCATTCAAACTAGATAATCTTCATCCATGTTAATGATCCATTTTGCATGGAAGCGCCACATTAATTCACTGCATCTGCACACAAAGAACTTTGTTATATAAATACCTACATATTATGTACCTGCTATATTTGAATATGACCGTGAAAACTGCATTTTTTGCGCTATTTTATGTATTTCGTTCAGATTCCTCGCAGATTAGAGCACGATTAAATAGATGAATGGTAGATGTGTACCTAATAGGTATATGCTATATACCTAATACCTACCTAAATATATAGGTATATATGTCTAGGACACGTTAATAAAAGTAACATAAGTTAAAATCGCGGAAGTTTAAAGTATTAAAAATTCTATACAATCGTACGCAGGCAAAACGAAAGCTTTTTTTTTTTATTTTTTATACGCTGCGCCCAGGGTTTGACCCACTGTAAAAAAAATTAAAAAATATTTATTTGTGAAAAGATGGTTTGTTTGGATCCTAGCCTATGTGTTATCCCATTGTCTAAGCTATCTCTATACCAAATTTCAGCTCAATCAGTCTACCCGTTTAGGCGTGAAGAAGTAACAAACATACACACTCACAAACAAACTTTCGCATTTATAATATTAGTGTGGTACTAATCCTAAAAAGCCTACCGTTACGTATGGCTTGATCCCACTGGATGGTGTGTGCAGCTGCGGTCGATGATCAATCACGCTAGACGCCTAGAAAGGTACCTATTCACTCGTGCCTTGAAGATACCCAAGTTGTATCGCTCAGGAAACACGGAGGACGGCTATGTGTTCCAAAGACGACTAGTTTCTTCCTAATATCACTAAAACCACCAATACTCATGAGTCATTTCTCAAATCGATTTTAACAAGGCAAAATACCTTGCCATCTGCCTAAGAAGCCATCAATCTGCTTGTAACTAAGCATTCACACCAAATGTCAGCCAATCACACACACAATACGTCCCATTACAATATATCACTCGTACCTACATGCTATTGTAATAGGTGGCAGATACCGCGAATCAAACATTTAATGAAGCTAAGCATGCGGGAGTGTAAGGCCTTCTCCACACTGGCGACAGCGACTCTCGAGCGGGTAACAAAATTCGTTAGAGAATCATGACGACAATAACGTTGCTGTGTCGCAGTGACCAGTCGGCGTTCCCGGTCGCCGGAAATCCCGCGAAAGGTGTCGCGATGATGTCGTCGAGAGTGCCTAATGTAGGGCGGCCTATGCCGCTTGTAATTCGCGACAATCACGTTCACAAAACAACATACTACACGCTAGTGAATCGCGATGATCACGTTGCGTTGTAGTGGCAACCAGTGGCCGTAGCTTGACACACGGGATCGCAACGAAACTTCAAGAGTAGAACTGTCATCCCATACATTGTACTTTTGTGAATATATGGGATGACAGTTGACTTGACAGGCAGGTCTACGCAGCGTCTGTGCTTAAGGGGCAGGCGACATTGATATCTATCACTCGCTCGAGAGTACGGTGAGCCTAAACTAAGAAGTGCGACAATAATAATATTATTAGAATAATTGGGGTTTATACTCCAGAACATGTTACCCTACATAAACTGTTAAAGTCAAGGCGATGTCTGTATTTCGTATAATCTGAAAACATCACGTATAGGCACCTATATATAATAGGTATACTATTATTATCTAATATTACATGAATGTGTAATGATTACGAGTGACCGCCCTTGACTGTAGGACCTCGCTACTCACTCGGTCACTGCCGAATTTGATGACTAATAATCAAATTATACGCACGTCTTATTTTCGCCTATTTGCGGCGATTGCCTGACCCTTTTAACCCTTGGAATAAAATGGCGTGCTATGAGGTAAACCTATCTAATTATTTTTTATTAAAGAGGTATAATAATAATATTAAAAACGAGGTGTTTTTGGTTTTTAGAACGCCTTATTCGCAACCAATAATATTTATTTAGTAGTTATTCGGTTTTATATTCCAACAGTTTAACAAATTATACCTACCACCTACTGGGCACTAGCGTATCCAGGAGAGGGGCCAACAATCCGGGATTGTTGAGTATCACATTTTCTTATAAATAAGAAGCTGCTCACACACTTATTATTAGTAAGAATATAATTTAAATTTTCTTACCGATCGAATCTCAAAATGATCTTCTCGAGTAACTTTTGTGGTCAGAAAAGTCAATTTTTTTGCCCGTCTGCACCTTTTCCTTCAAATTCTTCAATACAATCACATTTATAAATAGGTTGTGTCCTTTAAATTGCAGTTCCAGGACACCAAGTTTACTACACAGCTTGCAACATGACCTAACGACTGCCTCCTGCATATCTTACGGGAAACAGCCGGGACATAGTTTTACGAGCGCCAGTTTTAAATTGGAACCCAGGGCCTCCGACTTACAAACCGGACGTACGATTACCTGGGCTACAGTCTCTACCCAATTTGAGACGGTCTATCACGCTGCGGAAATAAACTCCCACTGTCAAGCAGGGTGTCACGATTTTGGGCTGTTCGTCCCACTTTCGCAATATTTTGATTTTCCGAAGAGTTTATGACACGTATTTTTTCTTCTAATAACTTACCTATTGTTATATTTTCCAGGCCAACGGGACAAGCCGTTCGTCTCCGAAGCAGAGATGAGTCAGCGTACTCCTCGTCCTGACATCCTGTCTGTCCCGCCTAATAGCAACTTCTTCGATGGATTGAGGGAATCCGAGTCCAAGGTAACGCTGTCTCCTCCTTATTTCCTACTAGCAGAGAGGGATTTATCCCGCCTTCTAGTTTTAGTCTGTTATTATAATCTACGGCCACATCATCGCTTAACATCACGCGAGATAGACAAATACTAACCTAGATGATTAAAAAAATCTATGCTCAGCGGTCTTACCGGTTTAATAGTAGCCTATATGTTACTCCGCAATCTTAGCTATCTTCATACCAAATTTCTGCTCAATCATTTCAACTGTTTAGGTGTGAAGTGGGAATAAACATACACAGATCCATTCATTCAGATTTATAATAATAATATTAGTGTGATAATATTAGTAGGATTACTAGGGTTTTGTGTTTGAGGATGAACTGGATGAGCACCATGTCTGCTATATGTTGAAATGAGACGACCCTTTAAACACAATAAGTAATCCTTCTCTACATAAGGCTCTTTTCTTTTCCAGTACTCTCTACATTCTGGTAACAGCATCGTGGGCAGTATCGACACCATCTCCAGCGGTGGCAACGAGGACCTGGACAGCGGCAAACAGAACTACCGCCCGCCCACCGCCTGGTCTACCAAGAAACCAACCAAGGATCCTGAACCCACCAGAAGACCTGAACCTCCCAAGACACCTAGACCCACAAGACAACCTAACTTTAGCTCCTTTGATAAATTAGCTGGAGCTGCATCACAACCAGGACCCACCTTCAGTCCTATAGAAGTCAAAACTACCACGTCCACCATCCGTCCAGTCCAAAATGTTCCACCACCATCCAGAGAACTCAGTCCACCCATTCCTCCAAAGAATGATGACTCCGAAGAAGTCGATATTGACGTCAGAATAAAGGACAAAGAAGACCCGGTCGTCACCTTCATAAAGCGCTTCGACCCAAACTCTCCTGACTCCCACAAGACCTCAATGACCAAAACGGAAATCATCAACTTAAACAAGCAACTTCCCGATGCTCAGGCTAGCTCAGAGGAAGATAGAACTCCAAGAAAGAACAAGAACTTCGATAACAATTTCAATCATGTAAAGACTAATGAGAAAGGTGTGTCTCAGGGGTCCAGATTTGATAGCGTCAATACGAAACCGATACAAGCTTCTGACAGTTCCATACCCCAACCTTCCAGAGAGCTGGTACCTCCTAAAACTGATTATACCGAGCAAACATTAACCACCGAAGGTCCTTTGGTATACTACGAATGGAAATGGGCTGTTCCTGCCTTGGACTTGGAACCACCGAAGATAGGTAACGATACCAATAATGAGACTTCCACGAGTTTCCTGAAGACCAATGTTAAAGAGCCAAAGAATCCGTTCAGGGACGTGACACGACCGCCTCCAGACCCTGAAACACCGACAGCGAAGCCGATCAACACGGAGTACAACATCAGTTCGTATTTAGTACCAGATTATGTGTTTCCTTTAGACAAGCCGCATCCAGGGTACGAAGACGAGAATGCTCGGACTTCCTTCCTAGTCCAGGTCCCAAGACCGGGGAAGGAGGGTTACGGGGAGAACCCGAAATGTCCACAATGTCACCCAGCGTATGTTGTCCCGGGTACTTGTGAACCTTGTATAGTCAGGCGGTAACGAAATGCGGGTAGTTTTAAGTAAGATGTAATAAACTTTCAAAGCTATTAAACATTTAACATTTTGCTACACTGTTCTTGGAATCACAGAAATTAGAAGAGAGTCCAACGATAGTACATAGGTAGTTTCCTTGAAGGTATATTACTAGCTATTGTAATCTTAGTACGCACAGTCGATTTTGTAATTGCAGGTATCTATAGCTTTAAAGTCAATATTTATTGCGATCACCATGCATTTTCCCATTAAAAAATCTATGAGACTCATACATAAAAATATTATTATCCTCGGCGGGAGCGAAAATAGCTCAAGTTTGAACATGCCTTTATGCCTCCAATTATAAACTCGCCTGTGTCTAATCCTACCTTATTTACTAAGATATTTTAATTAATAATGTCTACTTATATTGTAAAAATACAATAATTTGTCAGAAAAGCTGTGGCTGCATCAAAGGTTTACTTTCTTAAGCAAGTGAATCTGTACGGCGTAGGTAGTATATAATGGTATATATAGCCATATCTTATTTACTGATATAGGTATGAATTTTTACCTATACTTACCTAAGTTTCCATCTGTTATCTTACTTATATTATAAACGTTGAAGTTTGTAAGAATGGATGTCTGGAGTCTGGATGAATGTTTGTTACTCTTTCACGCTTAAACGGGTGGACAAATTGAGCTGAATTTCGATATAGAGATAGCTTAGACCAGGAATAACACATATGCTATTGTACCTACAGCGGGTAAAACCACTGGGCGCAGCTAGTTGTAAGTAGAACCTTAAAAGTAAGAAGATGCCTTATTTTATGTTAGAAGCTTTAATCTACGAGGCTTGTCTAATAATAAATTAAGCCCCTACCAATGTTTATTCTTAAGTTGCAAGAATTTTAAATAGGGTTGTATAAAAAGTGAAGTTACTTATATTTTCCCTCTATCGCGATCTACTCGCGAACATTTAAAAAAAAATTCTTTTCTAAGTAGTAGGTATGGGAATAAAATACCTAAACCTTTTATGGTTGACCAACACTTCTTTGTAACATTCTTTATAAGAAAACCAACCTGTCTACGATATAATAAATGTGGTCGAAAAAGGAAATAAAATTCCGCCATAATATCAAAATTCGCTAACACATAGACAGTAGCGCCCATATTAATCGAAGTCAAACTAAGTCCTTGCACTTATTTAAAAATTCGACATAATATTATTATTATTCCAATCGCTTTTTTAATTTAGAATAAGATAAAAATCATGTAAAATATAATATTTAGTTGTTTGTGTACATGTGGATTTAATTATCATTGTTATGTTTTTTATTATTCGAAAAGTGCCTTTAATCTAAGATTTTTGTATTAAAATTACATTTATTATTTAAATATTTTACTGCGTTTTATTTAAGAATTATATACCTACCTAACTTATTCGCTTATTTGGCTTTATTGAGTAAAATTAGTCGTACGTAGACCCAAACACTTCTTACATTTTGGTAGGAGAATAGGTACTTTCCATTTTAACCCCCGACGCAAAAACGACGGGGTGTTATAGGTTTGACGTGTCTGTCTGTCTGCTGTCTGTCTGTGTGTGTGCGTCTGTCTGTGGCATCATAGCTCCCGAACGGATTTTGATTTAGTTTTTTTTGTTTGAAAGTAGAGTTTGTCGAGAGTGTTTTTAACCATGTTGGCCATGTTTAGTGGATATTGGTCCAAGATGGCCGCCGTTACAAAATGGCGGATTACTTTTTTCTCCACGACCCCGTCAATATGGATATCAAATAAGAGGGCTTAACTAGTAGAACACAACGCACTATAAAATATATTTATATTGCGTTGGGGGTTCCGTACCTCCAAAGGAAAAACGGAACCCTTATAGGATCACTTTGTTGTCCGTCCGTCCGTCTGTCAAGAGTCAAGACCCTATGAAACTTGGTTTACCTACGGGTTTGTACGGAACCCTCGGTGCTCGAGTCCGACTTCCGACTTTCCGACTCGTACCTTACCGGTTTTTTGACAATCTGTGGTTTTTCGTAAATATTTCTATTTAGTCTGTGGTCTGTAGCAGTCTGTGGCAGTGTTGCCAGAACGTTACTTTTGTAACTTTTTTTGTAAGTTACTTTTAACCCCTATAGCGTTACATGTAATTATGTTACTCTTACGTTACTTTTCGGGATAATGATCTTTATTTTAAATTGAACTAAATATATGAACACCTCTTCCTTAAATAATAGTTAAATTGATTTAGCAGATATAAAAGAAAAAGGCAATTTCGTATAACTTTATCTGGTTTAGTTAGAAGATTTAATTTTTTTAATAGCAACTTCTTTACGTACTGAAAAATTAGGAAATATTAACTGAAATGTTTTTTTTTATACGAGATAGGCCTACGTTTGACCACATCCCACCTGATGGAAAGTGATTGTTTAAATAAGTAAGCGTATAAATTCGAGTAAGTGGGTATTATGGATAAAAAAACGAAAAATAAACGTTACTTGATAAGGTTACTTTTGAAAATAAGGCACTGGCAACACTGGTCTGTGGTCTGGCGTAGAACTATTAGTAAGATTCATTTTGCCGCGCTTTTGAAAAGCGGATGAAATTTTTTGTGTTCTTGGATAATAATTTTACAATAAGTGCTAAACGCATATTAATAGTGGGTTTAATAAACGTTGAGTGTTTGTGAATGTGATTTACTGTCGAAGAATGGAAAAAAGTTCAACAGTCTGCTATTTTCAAGAATCGTCACAAAATGAATTGATGTGATTCGATAAACGCCTACTCTTTATCGAATATTGGAGGGAATATCCTCTCCAAACAATGAACTTAAAATTATAATAAATAGTCCAGTAAAAGAAGCAATGTGGATCGAAAAGTCGAAAGCAGAAAAACTAACTTAGTAACTTTGTTTGTACTAGTTAGGAGATTAACATACTAAAAGTCCCCACCCCTCCGAGGTGAGCCCGAGGGGGGGGAGGCCGAAGAAGATCCCATTTTTAGGTTTTTTGCTTATATGTCAAAAACTGTGCGTTGTACGATATTTTGTTGTACTACATTATTAAACTTCATAAAATTTTCTACAACTTCGGCCTTGACACTTTTCATCTATCTCCAATCGTTGTCCAGCTATGAGCTTCCAAACATGGTCTATTTTGAAGACGCTTAAATTAGTTTTCCATACAAAGTTGGTAAAAAAATCTTACAAATAAAATTTGACCAACTTCTGGTTGTCGTATCATAATGAAACTTTGCAAATGTCTAGAAATCTGATGACAGTTTAATAATCTGGTACCACTGAGCTGATCTGATGATGGAGCCAGGAGGTGTCTAATGAAACTCTTCAATGGCTATTAATAAAACCGGCGAGTTTAGGCTCATTACATTCGGATTGATGAGACGTAGGCACCTCCTGGTCCATTATCAGACCCTCGACAGCAAGTGTTATGAAAAAGTCTCATCGATTCGAATGTAATGTGCCCAAACTCGACGGGTTTACTAATAGCCATTGAAAAGTTTTATTAGACACCTCCTGGCTCCGTCATCAGATCAGCTCAGTGGTACCAGATTATTAAACTGTCATCAGATTTCTAGACATTTGCAAAGTTTCATTATGATACGACAACCAGAAGTTGGTCAAATTTTATTTGTAAGATTTTTTTACCGACTTTGTATGGAAAACTAATTTAAGCGTCTTCAAAATAGACCATGTTTGGAAGCTCATAGCTGGACAACGATTGGAGATAGATAAAAAGTGCCAAGGCCGAAGTTGTAGAAAATTTTATGAGGTTTAATAATGTAGTACAACAAAATATCGTATAACGCACAGTTTTTGACATATAAGCAAAAAACCTAAAAATGGGATCTTCTTCGGCCTCCCCCCCCTCGGGCTCACCTCGGAGGGGTGGGGACTTTTAGTATGTTTATCTCCTGACTAGTACAAACAAAGTTACTAAGTTAGTTTTTCTGCTTTCGACTTTTCGATCCACATACCCTTTTTGGGCACTCATTGACTGGGCTAAAAGTTTTCGACTAAAGGACTTGTATCCATGGTCAGAATATATTAATAACAATTTTACTCGACACTGGCAAAATGAACACTGTTGCCAAAATCTTAAAAAAAAAAAAACTATTAGTAATCTGTGGTCTGGCGTGGGGCGTTGCGAAAATTTTGCACCAAATATTTTCAATTTCCACTATTATTTCGTTACAAATCTCGTAACGTGTAAATATTTTATACAAAAACAATATCTGTGATAAATTTACAACGCTTAGAGTGTAGAATAGATAAGTGATTGCGCTTGATGACGTTAGTAAACAGTGGTATTTTCCAACCTACAAAATGAACAAGGCGAACGCCTTGGCTGGACTAATCGGCTCATATGGCGATAGTGAAGATGAATCTGATGATGGAGTCGCGCCACCAGCGAAGAGAGCCCACATAGCACCCGCAGTCACTGTTCCTGACAGTGCCACATTCCAAAGTGCGGCGTACGCTCAAGGAATAGATACGGGAGCATCCGCCACTATTCATCCAGCGCCTATTCCGCATTGCCGTAAGTAACTTCGTTTTTTTTGATAAATTCTCCACTGAAAGCAGTTCAGGGGGATCTATATCAATATAAAAGTCATGTGATCTGAAAGTCTGGAGAAAATACTTATAAGTAAATGTAATTTGATGCTGTATTATTGTTTCTGTGAACTTAATGGCAAAATTGTTTTATAGTGTGGATTTTGGCATCCTTTATCCATATTCATTTTTTTATTTATATAAGTATTTATTTATTTATATAAGTATAAATTATATCATAATATATTTATATCCATTTATATAAGCTAGTAAAACACTTTATTCATATAAGATCTAAATTTATTGTACACTTTATGTAAGTTACTTATAAGATTTATAATGCATAACGTATGTATACAAATTTCCTCCTTTTTCCAGTAGTTTGCGATAACGCTGTTTAGACACACCATAATTCTTTAAGAAATATGTGGAATACGTTATGGGTTTGCTTATTAAAACAATGTAGTGTTAAGATATAGATATAATATAGTACATAAGCAAACTGTTTGTTTTCCCAAATAAATAAATAAAATAAAAAATATTCACAATACCCACTATTTGATCTGAAAACAATGTCCTGTTGCTGTCAAATTTTCAACAATATACATCAAAAACATCAAAATGTTTTGAAGCAGTGAGGGCCAAGAGGATATGTGGTGCGGATGCCAATCTGAACCACCAAGTTCCATCCCTGCCCTGCACCAATGACTTCAATTAGTTATCTCAGGTTTTTTCCACTCTCTGTAGTAGGCTTCGGCTGTAGCTAGTTACCACCCACTGGACAAAACCGTGTCACCAAACAGTCATTGTAACTGTGTTCCCACTTGATGTTCAGTGAAGCCAGAGTTTTTTTTTTTATGTTATGAAGTAGAAGACGAGCAAGACGCTCTCCTGATGTTAAGAGATAACGGCTGCCCATAATCAGTACAGTGTAACCTAGGATTTCACAATTATGTGAAATTCTAGGAGCGCTGCACCAACGCTTCTTACTCAAGAGTCATAAGATGTTAAGACTCTTTAGCCCAGTAATTTCACTAGCTACAGTGCCCTCCTACCGGAGCACAGTAATGTTTGCACATCACTGCTCAGGCGACACCGTTCCCGCCTTCTAGGTATAGTCTGCTGCCGTCTCTGGCTGCATCATATAACCAATATTCTGTTCACAGCTTGGTCGGCGTGCTACGATGAGACCAGTGGCTTCACTTACTACTGGAACCAGCAGACTAACGCTGTGACGTGGGAGGCACCACCTGAATACTTGCTGGCTTTGAAGTTGGCACAACAGCAGCTGACTGCTTCAGGTTGGTTCAAGAGTAAGAATAAGGGCTTGTTCACGCCATAACACGCGGGCGCGGGCGCGGGCGCGACAAACTTTGCTCACACCGCACGTGCATTGTACGTGAACACCTTCATAGCACGTCATATGTTTGATATTTCGCGCCCGCGCCCGCGCCCGCTCCCGCGCCCGTTCCCGCGCCCGCGCCCGCGCGTTCACGTGAACAAGTCCTAAGAATAAGAATTTGTTTATTCATAGATTTCAGGTACATAATATCAGATCTTAATGTAATGCATTGTTCTGCCGAAACCTGTCTTTTCCAGACGTATGAATAATACATAAATACAATAATGACTTATAGCTAAGAATAATACCTTTAGTTACATTGTATGGAATATGCATGACTATTTATAGTTTGTATTCAAAAAATTCATTTATGCTATAAAAACATTTCTCCGCCAACCATTGCATCAATTTATATTTAAACACATTTGGTGTTCAATACATTCAGTTTTATGTTAGTGATGGACATACAAACTCCAGTTTATGGTGATTGGAAAAGGAAAACAGCAAATTATAGGTTTTAAAATGAGTGCCTATTCATTATTTTGTCAGTAATAAGATGGAATATTTATCTAAAGATTGCCAGGCCATCATTGTTTTTGATTAGATTTTGTATGCCAGCTGAGCTGGTCAAACATGCGTGCTTATTTGTAATTATTCTTATCATAAAATTGTTAATACCATGTTTGATGCAAATAAAGTTATTCTATTCTATTCTATGATATTAAAAGCTAATAAATACTCTTTTTACAAAGGTTAAACTTTAGATCCTGGTTGTAATAGGAACTATTTGAAGGTACCTTCTTCTTATTGACTACCTTCAAGGTTTAGGTTAAGTTATGTTGTAGGCCTTGTAGTAATCTTGGCAAATAACTACAACATTTAGATACCACAAAACCTTTTAATTATGAATTAAAAGGTACTTACCCCCTTACCCTTGGGTTATGTTTTATGTTTTCGTACCTACTGTTTTTATTTCTCCCATAGTGTTTTTATTTTTTTGTAACATTGTTGTATTTTACATGTATATAAGAGTTTTGTACACGAATAAACGATTTCATTTATTCATTCAATTAATTCTGACAATATAAGTAGGGTAACCTGTTCCTTTGGAGTAAAAAATGAACCACAATTTTTAATGATTAAATCCCATTTCAGGGTCAGCAGAAGTGTCTGCAGAAGAATGGCAGTTGTACCAACAAGCATTGGCAGAGAAGCAGCAGGCCAAAGTGATCAGCAAGCCGGCCTCGATCAAGAAAGCTGACAAACCTAAACACCCTGAGAAGGGCAAGGGCCATAAGAGGAGGTTCAGCAATGATGATGAAGTGGAGTAAGTTATGAAATGATACTAATAATATACTATACTTTTTTTAATTTTTTTATATTCTATTCTTCTATTTCCAAGGCGATCTGTCTCTTGGAGACAATGAGCTTTGTAAGTTTGAATAATAAATGGCGAGAGTTTGTCGATGATATTGTCGACGGGATTCATCCCGCCTTCTAAGTTTTTTCTGCTACCATCTACAGTTGCATTGTCGCTTTACATCACACAAGATTGTGCTCAAAGGCTAACCTATAGTGAATTTAAATATAAGTTTATGGATGTGCATTTTGAAATGTCTGATATAGTTGTGCTGAAATTGGTAATGTTTGTATCTTATACCATGGGATAACACTTATCGGTGGATACTATTAGGCACAGCACAGTTTGTGTTTCTTATATGTGTAGAACACAATTAAATAGCTCTTTCTGCTGTGAAATCGTACTCTACTTATTTTAGAAATGTCCACCATTCTGCTTATTAATGTCATTATTATAATGTAAAAATCCAACAAAATAATAATTTTCTTTGAATCATTAAAAGATTGTTACAGGAAATTGATATACTAGAAATTAACATGGATTCAATACCTTTTATATCTCTTTACAGGAAAATAGAATTAATCACATCATACCACAACTCCGACTCGGAATCTGATCATGAACCTGAGAGCCCCCTCAAGAAGCCTTCAGCCCCATTACCTAAAGCTCCCCAACCCGCCCCTAAAACTCCAAAAGTTATTCCCAAAACGATCCCAAAAGTACCCTCAAAAAAGCCAAAGACAAAACCAGTGGAATATGGCCCTACTTTGCCTCCAAATCAGAATTATACTGTGCCGATTGGTCCGGACCTGCCACCTGAATTGATGAATAATAAACCTAAAACTCCTGAGATTAAGGTTGAAAATGGGGTCAGCAGTGAGGTAAGAATTTTAAAAGTTTTTACCTTAATTTATTGTAGTAAAGGAAAGAGTTACTGATTAATTAGACTGACTAATCTATAAACACACAGCTCAAACCACTGAACAGATTGAGTTGAAATCTCAAACACAGATAAATTTTATGGCTTAGGCATTTTATAAATGCTCAGGTATAGATGTGTGTATGTATGTTTATTACCTCTTCATTCTTCATGCTTACAGCTGATAAAAATTTGTGTACAATAAAGTTTTTTATGCATAATTATCAAAAAAATGTGCTAATTTTAGTATACAAAATTTGTCCATTAACACTGATTCTTATTGTCATTAATATTATGATAAATTTACAACTATGATGAGAAAAATCTCTGAATACAGCTAAGAATAGCTTCAATATCATTGTTATCTCACACATTAATCTTTCACATACTTATTACATGTTTGGATAAATTATTATCAAATATGTTATAAGTTGGGTCAGATTACAGTTGATTTTAATGTTATTGAAAGTTATTAAGCTATGTGATGGGTTAAAGTTTTCAATCTGAAATTATTTTAAAATTAAAATATACATATTTATCAGTAAATTTCAACTAAAAGCCAAATAATCATTTCCAGACTAAAACTCCAAAGCTTGACACAGAAGAAAATCAAGATGAAAACACGTTATTGAAAAAGCTAAAGGATAAAGCTAAAATACTAGAAAAATTAGGCGGAGAGCTTCCATCAGGGTTAGAAAAGATAATCCGAGAAGAGACGAGATCTGGGACAGCTTCTCCTGCCAGATCTGAAGACAAGAAGTCCATAGACATTGATGATCTTCTAGAGGAAATAGAGAAGAAGGAACTGCCCAAAGCTAAAAAGAGGATTGATATATTCGATGAAGATTCCAAAGGAAGTTTAGATAGTATAAGAAATTCTCCAAAGAGTGGCATTCAAACACCTATCAGTGGAGTGAATACACCCACAGAACATAAAACACTATTTCCTAGTGCTAAAAATATAGAAGAAACACCAACACTATTTCCGAGTGCTGTAGAAATTGAAACAGAAAAAGAGACAAAAGTTGAGACACAAGAAAAGAAGGGTAATGTCTACCTATCAGAACCTAGTGAAACTGTTGAGAGAAATAAGAAAAAGCTAAGGATTTCCAATTCAGTGCTACCAGAGAGAAAGAAAACGGAACTGCCATCATATACAACAAAATATTCCCAGCATATTGAAGGTTTTTCTGGGGAAAGAACTGGTCTCGGTTTCAGTAAAGAAGAGGAAAATGAGGCAGAAAGTCCTAAAACGACAGTGACTTACGGGAAAGGCTTGATGTTTACCAAAGGGGAAGTGTTGAATGAAAAGGACAAGAAAAATGAAGAACTGGAAGATTTGGTGGATCTGGTGGAAGCCAAGTTGAAGCATTTGAACCAGTTGCAGCCGGGAAATGTTTCTCCCGTGCAAGAAATGTTGATTCAGATGCATGTGAGTGAAAGATAATCTTCAAATATTATTTGTGAAACCTAGAAATACCTATTTTCATCATTAGCCATCAATTGTCCACTGCTGGGTATGTCCGGCCTATTGGTCTGTCTACTTTTGGTTCTTCCATTCCCCCTGTCCCTGCCCTCATTCATTCCATGTTAAATATTTACTAGTGAACAAAAAGTTATCTAGGATTGACCCCAGCGGTACTCCCATTTTTACAGAGTGAACTGAGGACTTATGATATTATAATGATGGATGATATTTACTCTCTACTGTCTAACGGACAAGTAAGATTCCACCAAATTCAGGCATTTCCATAAATACTGTTTACCAGTAACTTGCGCAGTAATATACATATATCAACAAAATCAAATGCTTTGAAAAGATCACAGAATACACCATTCTCTTAAATTTATATTATTTTAAGTTAGGCTTTGACCATGACGTTTCCTGCAGGGCTATTCACTTATATCCGTCAGGGGGAATCATACCGAAGACCAAATTGTCAGAAATGTATGAAATGACATGACATAATATATCGATACGACTTAATACGTCATTTCATAAATTTTTGACAGTTCGATCTTCACTTCTGGTCCCTGACAGATAAGTGAATAGTCCTGCTGATCTTAAGCGATGATTTGATTGAAGATGGTAGCAGACCAAACCTAGAATGCGAGATATATATCTGTACCTGGCTTTACTGAACATCATGCCGGGGCACAGTCGTAATGAGCTAGGCGATATAGTTTCGTCCAGTAGGTGCTAACTAGCTCCCTAGCTACCAGCGCTTCAGTTGTTTTGAAGCGGTGGTGGATTGAATTTGCTTCTAGCATCCTTAAATTGAGGCTTAAATTCGAATGGTTGTCGCCCGATCGAGCCACTTGGGAGTTTTAAGGGCACATCCATAGCCTGTGAACTCTCCAGTTTGTAGGAACGTCACAATGAATGTTTGTTCCCAGACGTTGTTATCGGCGTACCGCAGCGGGCAGCTGCAGACGGGCTACCTGGTGCAATGGACGCGAGGCGCGGGCGCGGCGCTGGCGGGGCTGGAGCGCGCCGCCGCGCCGCCCGGCTGGACGCCCGCCTTCCTGAGGTACGCCCGCACCCGACCCCGCCGCTCCGTCGGGACTTAGCCATCTAATCATTGTTCTGTGGACTGTATCTGATCGCCTCTCGCGGTCTAGCCGTGACGTCACCACGCATAGATTGTAATACGTCAGGACCTAGCCGCGCCCTTACTGTGACGTCACCGCGTATGATGTGCGTACCGGTTACATTGTGGACTATAATACTCCGAGACCAAGCCGCGCCTGTACTGTGATGTCACTGCGAACAACGTTCTAAGGACTGTAATACGCCGGGACCTAGCCGCGCCTGTATTGTGACGTTACGTTATTAGACGTACTGATTGTTCTGTGACTGTAATGGCGTTGACGCGTTCTGTTTTTAAAATATAGCCGTTTTTCTGAGGTACGCCGCTCCATGGACATTCTATGGACTGTAATACTCCGCGCCCATACTGTGACGTCACCCTTTACGACGTATGGATTGTAATAATACGCCCGCCTTCCTGAGGTACGCCCGCACCCGACCCCGCCGCTCCGTCGGTACCTAGTCAAGCTACTTATCGGATGTTCTGTGGACTATAACACGCCGGGACCAATTGACCGTATTATGACGTCACCGCGTGTGACATGCTGATTAATCTATAAACTGTAATACACCGGGCTGTACTGTGACGTCATCTTTTACGACGTACCGTTTCTATGGACTAATGCGCTGGGACCTAGTTGCACCCGTACTGTGACGTTCTGTAGGAAGTACCGATTGTTCTATGAACTGTAATACATAATACACCTGTTCTTCCATCGCCACTTGAGCGTCACGCCTACCTCGGGACTCGGGACCTAGCCATAGCTGTATTGTGACGTCACATTATCACGTACCGGTTGTTTAACACATTGGCTGCAGCGGCATTTTATACAACTTTCCCAAGTGCCTGAAATTTAATTTTGTATGGATTTTTTTTTTGACAAAACACAACATTTGTGTTTTACATCACACGCGTTCCGACCTCAAAACACAAACCGATAAAAGTAATATATATTAAAAAAAAAAAAAACAATGAATAAAAATATAGGTAAATCAATTTCATTTTAAAACGTAGAACTTTAAATCGCAACTTGTATCAAATAGCAAGGAAGCGAACAAATTTTACTGCTCAAACTAAAATACAACATATCACTTAGATAAAGAAAACCAACAGACTTTGTTACAAAATTTATTATTAAAAAAAACCTCAAAATACAGCTGTTGTGTTTTCAGCAGTCAATGTGTTAATATAGAATGTAATGACTGACTCCTCATACTCGGCGACATCTAGTCACGTGACCTTGTACAACGAACCATAGTTCGCTTACGAAACGCTCGTTAAATTTCATGTCAATAAAAAAAATAAACCTTAACGACGCAAATTAACTTCGGAACAAAATTCAGATCGGGTCCTTTGTTTATTGGAACATTATTTGTGCCGGTTTGATTATTTTACGGGGATTCCAATTGTCAGTGTTCCCATTATGCTCCATCATTGTCCATCTCTTTGAAGATCCTTTTACTTATGAACACATAGAGTTGAAGCCCGCAGGAACTCCTCAAAATTATATTGATAATATTTACCTACTTAAAAGGCCTGTTCAAACTTGATCGTATAAAGTAGCGGATATCAGGTTTGAACAGGCCTTTAAGTTCTCTGTGAATACGTGATCTCTTAAGTTTAAGGCTTTATTTGTTAATTGTCTAGGGACATTAGGGATGATGTCTTTTATCACGACCAATATAAATATATTAAATTAAAACTAAGTTTTTTCAGATCAGTATTGTATTTATTTTCAGTGACATACAAAATATATTCGAATAGAAACTGACTCACCAACATCTGACTGACTATTTATTTGACATTAAGATGGGAGCGCAAATTGTGAAACTTATTGGTAGTTGAGCACTTTAAACCATGTTAAGTCTAAGAATTCTTCTTGTCCAGTGTCACGACTACATAATATTTATTTATTATTATATTGTTCACTATTTTTAACTCAATTTTACAAAGCAATTTAAATTCAAAAGATATTTAAAGGAACCTAAATACCTTCGTTCCTTGTTCTTGTCATGAATACAAAGTAGGAGGAAGTTCATGGTAAATTGTTTTTATCACCTTATTATACTAGAGCCATGGTGTAATTACAATATTTACTTTGACATAATAATGTCCTCGATATGCCTCCTTGCCTTCTTTGTGCGTCCTTGGCCTATTGGTCGTAAATACGGCTTGCAATCCGCAGACCCTTGGTTCAAATCACTGTTTGTGGCCAAATGTTATCTAGATGATACCGTGTTTCTGAATGTGTTAAATTGTGTCTCGGCTGTTTCCAATAAGATAAGTAGGGGCCGTAGTCGCAAGAACAGACCCACGAAGAGGCGCGCGCGGTGTTTTTTCCTGGGTCAAAAAGTAGTAATCTTGGCAACCTGAAACTACGACTCCAAACGCTTCGAGAAATATAACACACGGTGCGATCGCCATTTGTTTGAACTTGGCTTGACACGCTACCGCGTGTCTAGATACAGGTTGGCCACACATCCTATAATTATGATTTGACTCTGACAGTGTTGGAGTTTCAACCCAAATTTTATTTATGATGGAGGCTTGAGTCGAATAGCTATAGTTGAACTGTTTTGTTCAATGTCAGAATGAATTGCAAGTGAAATTGGCTCTGTAACTTAGGCTCTGAAACATTTATTAACACTTATTGTAACTAGGGGCAGCTATATAACATTTTAGACTTCCGCGATTTAAACTCATATTAATTATATAACTCGGGACTTATCGCGTTGGTATTTAATGTTAGTTTTACAAAAACATTATAAAACTAACCTCGACGTTTCGATACAGTTGCATGTATCGTGGTCACGAGAATACTGCAGGGACGATCATCCTACGGCGCTCGAGACGATAGATTTACATCTACCCTCACTTGATCAAAATTGATACCAACGCGATAAGTCCCGAGTTATATAATTAATATAGGGGCAGCTAATTCTTAGAAACTATTTAGTTATTTTCATGGTTAGAATCACTACTTCTTCCAAATTTCGTTGTTTTGTTTATTTATTGTTTCTCAAGTACTGGTTTTGTTTTGCTAAGCGCATCTTACTCTTAACTATAATTTCTTCATTCTTTGCCACAGTGATAGCCTTCTCTAAGTTGTTTCCACATTCTAATTTAATTCTCACCACTGTCATGTCATTAACATTGTCTATTAAATTCTCTAAAGCCATCTTTTCGTATTCTTCACGTTTTTCAGGGTTTATAGATGCGAGTAGGTTTACAATGTGCCTTATTCTGTTTATGTATGAATCTAAGGATCGGTTGCCTCTAATAGTTTGCCATAATTCCTTCATCAGCTGAAATTCCACACGCGTGTCGCTTAATTCACCTTGAGCGTTCTCTTCGGTAGACATTTTTACACACCTTCTAAAGGACTTCAAAAAAGCAGGATATGAGCACAATTCGTCGAAATCTTTTCTGTGTCTGTTCACCGATTACTCAAATACGCCTGATTCAAAATGTTGGTATAGTTTCGTCGGTATTGGAGACTTCTAGCTGATGATGATGATAATGGTCTTCTCAGTGATAAAACTAAAGTGTTGAGTGATGTGATGATATTGGGTTTCAAACGAACGCAGACTTTTATAATAAAGTACCTAAAACAAATTAAACCAAGTTCAATTATAATTGATTGTGAGCACCCAAAGGCGGCAGATAGCAGAGCGAGGCCAAAATTGTAGACCTTGATGATCAATAGGTAACAATAATATTTACCAAGGTACCATCAACGTAATGAAACGACGGCAAAAAATGACACAGTGATTTTGATGGCAATGTTTAATAGAACGCACATGATAATGCACATGGTCGCTTCCAACCGGTACATATGGAAGTCCAAATGGGAGGCCTATGTTCAGCAGTGGACGTTCAATGGCTGAAATTATGATGATGATGACATGATAATGTCAAAAAAATGTTGTACTTACCTTCAGATTTCGTGCAAACGCGTGTTTGCTTGTGAAATACACTTTTAAAAATCCAAAAGTCTAACACTGATTCGGTACACGTATTCTTTAGCAGCACAGTTTTCTTTAAGAGCGCACTATCTAATTTTATTAATATAGTCGGAGAGATGATTTATTAACAACAAAAAAGTTCAGGTTCCGAGACAGGTCTACTCTATTTGAAGAACTGGTCAAAATAGATTGTTTATAGTCGAATATAAAATGACATTCATACATAAGGTTTATATTGTTGCTAATGTTTCCTGTTGTGAGGTAATGTGTTTACGTGACAGTTATTACCATTACCTAATTATGGTAAACTCGCCCATCGGTTTTACCAAGGGTCTTTGATGGGTATCCGTAAAGTCATGTCGTTTTAGGTTTCGTTCACGCAGATCGGAAGCTTAGTTAATTTGGTTTGTAGACGTGTACCACCGCTTCTATACCGATGATCAGTGGAATAGAGCTCGTTGCTTCTGCTGATTATTTATTTTTTATTTATACTAATATACGTATTACAGCCTTCAGTTAAAAATAAAACAATTTATTTATAATAGATTTAATTTCGAGAATTAAAATTACATAAAAAATCTGTAGACTAAGTTTTCGACAATCGAACAAAAAGTGGAATTCCGGTGTCGCGTCGCGATCTCGGCCGCGCGGTAAACTGCAGCGTCGGCAACTCGTTGCATGCCTCGTGACAGCTTGCAGTCACTTACATATGTCATCCAGTGTATCTAAGGTGATCGCTGAATTCGATGGTTCAACGGTTCGTACATACGTAACAAGCGTATGTTTGGTCAAGTGATTATTTTAACGCATTTGAGATCATTTGTGATTACCTTTTGTGCAAAGAAAGTTTTCATGACTCCATTAACATTGTACCTCTTGTTATTGTAACGTTTGAGTTGTTGCTGTGCTTCATCAATAGTTTTCTGTTTGTAGTTTCGAATTTTCCCAAAAGTGTGTGTGTGTTAGAAACAATATACCAGGAGACTCAGTAAAAAAACTCTTGCCATTACTCATATTTTCCTGAGAATGTGGTAAGAAGTTTCAGAATCTGCACCAGTGCAGTTTTCGCACTTTAGAAATTAGAGAGGGGAATTTATAATATTTATTCCATTTTTGTACCTGTTTCACCTTTCATCGTTTCCGTTTGTTCTTGATCAATTTCTTCTAAATATTTTTCACCAAATTGCAAATTACAATCATCATCCAAGTAGATATTTTAAAGTTCTTGTGTTAGTGTAATCCAAACTTTTCTGTACTGGTACCTTTTATTTAATGCCATAAAACTCTTGCCATTCCTCATATTTTCCTGAGGATGTAGTAAGTTTCAGAATCTACACTATTGCAGTTTCTGCACTTTAGATATTAGAGAGGGAAATATGCTATAAAACTCTTGCCATTCCTCATATTTTCCTGAGAATGTTGTAAGAAGTACCTATCAAAATATACACTAGTGCAATTTCTGCACTTTAGGTGTTAAAGAGGGGATTATGCCATAAAACTCTTGCTATTTCTCATATTTTTCTGTGGATGTAGTAAGAAGTTTTAGAATGTACACTATTGCAGTTTCTGCACTTTAGGTGTTAGAGAGAGGAATATGTCATAAAACTCTTGCCATTCCTCATATTTTTCTGAGAATGTAGTAAGAACGCCATCCAATGTATGTCAGCGATCACCAGCTGACATCGATGGTTTAACGGGTCGTACATATGTACGTAACAAGCGTATGTTTGGTCCAGTGATTATTTAATCGCATTTGGGATCATTTGTGATTACCTTTCGTGTAAAGAAAGTTTTCATGACTCAGTTCAAGTTTTCATGACCGGGGGTAGACTTCCTTTGCACCGGGGGTAGACTTCCTTTGCAGGAGGTCGACTAGGTGGGTACCCCTGTACTAATAAGGTAGCACTGTACTAATAATGGGCAGCGTTATCTCTTACCATCAGGAGAGCGTCTTGCTCGTCTTCTTACTTCGTTGTATAAAAAAAAAACTCCATTAACATTGTTCCTCTTGTTATAGTTGTGGTGGATTTGTGATATTTCTATCACTATTAAATGAAAATCAGAAGAACTGATATAAAACGGCTTTAATCTTGGTCAGACATTTTCAGAGAGTGCCGGTGGAGAGGTTACTTTTTTATTTTTAAAGTTTACATTTCTAGATGTCAGATGTCATATTAATTCTACTTCACACTTCACAACGCAACATATTTGCCAGTGTCATACATAATATAAATAATTCACGACAATAGTAACGTTTGACGAGTTGTTGCTATGTTTCGTCAATAGTTTGGTTCTGTAGTTGCGAAATTTCTCAGAAGTGTTACTGGGTCTCCTGGTATGTTAAGTGTGTGTTTTCTAAAAAAATCGCTTGTCCTCATACTTTGCTGTGACCTCATATTTTCTCACTTCACCAGTGCAGTTTCTGCTCTATAGGTATTAGAGAAGGGAATAGGTCATAATACTTTTGCCATTGCTCATGTCTTCCTGAGGATGTAGTAAGTTTCAGAATCTACACCAGTGTAGTTTGTGCACTTTAGGTGTTAGAGAGGGGATTATGCCATTAAACTCTTGCCATTGCTCATATTTTCCTGAGAATGTAGTAAGTTTCATAATCTTTACCAGTGCAGTTTCTGCTCTTAAGGTATTAGAGAGAGTGCAATTGTCTTTAAAAATTTGCTATTCATATTTTTCTGAGAATGTAGTAAGAAGTTTCAGAATCTAAATGCTTTTCCCCATGTTTCATTTCAGAATGTGTTGAAGTAGCAGGGGTCACATAGTAAAATGCTGATTTCAGCAGGGATTTAGTTCTTTCCAGTCTTTTCATAGTTGTTTTATCTTATCAGAGTGGGCTACTGATTGGTCCATAATTTCTACCCATGATGGTTTGGGTGGGGGCTGTACATTGGGTAAACCCAAGGCCGTCTTTCCTTCTCAATCTTCCTTAGGGTTTCCTATATAATAAGGAGCTGCCGTGTTGTTAAGTGCATAGTTATCTGAGGCTGAACCACCCATGGTGGGTTTGCCACTTTAAGTATTAGATATACTATAAAACTCTTGCCATTTCTCATATTTTCTGAGGATGATTTTGTAAGTTTCAGAATATTATACACTAGTGCAGTTTCTGCACTTAAGGTATTACAGAGGGGAATATACCATAAAACTCGTGTCATTCCTCATATTTTCCTTTTTTTTCTTACATGATAAGTTTAACTCTAAAATCATTTATGTATTTAACTTCTAATATACCTGTGATATTTTGCGCCTTCATCAATCGAGCCAATCCAAATTGTTTGGATAGTGGTTTGCTACACGAAATATGAATTTCATTCTCTCTATACCCTTCCCCAATTATCTCCACTTCTTTGGACTGTCGGACTTTTTTTCCCTTTCCTTTCACTAATTCCCATTCTCCCCCTCTTCGGTCGCCTCATCAATCGATCTTTTGGGTGGTCGAGAGCCACTGCTCATGATAGTAACCTCTTCCTTCTGTTGTATAAAAACCTCTTCAACAATCATTCTTCATCTATATCGGACACCGCATTATTGTCACCTTGAATCTCGTTCATAGTGCCCGGGCAGGTACCAGTCCTGCGCCGGGCTGTTATCGCGCGCCTTATCAGAACCATTTATTGCACACTATCTAATAAACAACTCGAAGCTACTAAAGTACACGGCTAGCTCGTACGAGTGCCGACACGAGAATGTGTCATATTTTCCTGAGGATGTAGTAAGTTTCAGTATCTACACTAGTACAGTTTCTACACTTTAGGTATTAGAAAAGGAAATATACCATAAAACTCTTGCCATTGCTCATATTTTCCTGAGAATGTAGTAAGTTTCGGAATCTACTCTAGTGCAGCTTCCTAGAGCACAATAATGTTTGCACATCACTGCTCAGGCGGTAGAATAACTGGCACCTAGACGACCTCCTGCAAAGGAAGTCTACCCCCGAAAAGCAGCCCGAGTGCAGTACGAAATGTGGATCCGTGGTGACACACAAGACCAAGAGGTGTCAAACCCACTTCAGCAACTTGGGACACCATTACTTTTAATATATCTGTTAACTCAGCTGCTGACACTGTTCCTTCCCAGAAATAGTAAGCAAGAGTCTGGCGCCAAGGAGAACATATGCCTCGAACCATGAAAACAAGGGCCTTGAAAACAAGGTGACATGACATGTCAAGTTGTATCTACATAATACGTCTTTTCATAAATTTTCCACAAACCTAACTATAACATCTTTGCTTTCATTGTATGTGAGATGGGGTGTGCCACTTCATCAAAAGTAATGGTACAAAGTTTTTTCTATGTTGTCCAGTTTTTTGTAACTTCTTGAATATATTTGAAAACTTTTGGATTAACTCCTGGTTCAAATGATATTTTTTGGGACAACTTATTTAGTGTTCGCTTGGTAGGGAGAGCAAACTTTTTTTCTTATAATTTGTAGCCCTTTGGACTCTGCTTCATTAGAGTCAAATCCAATAATTTTTCATCCATGTTAAATCTCGGTGCCATCCTGTTCTTGAGCACTAATTTTAATTGCATTGTTAATAATGTCTTTGCATGTTTGTTTAATGCATCATAATTAGAAAAAAAGGCATCATCATTGTGGGAGAGTTTCCGGGCTTCATTAATTCTCTCCATGGCAGATTTTCCTAAGCTTTCAGTTGCAATAGATTCTGCTTCTCGCAAAAACTCTCGATTCTTTGAACAAACTTTTTTTGTTATAGATGCAACTGGAATAAAAAATAGCATTTGAATTGATCTCTGCCAAGTAAAAGATGAAATACTCGTCATTCGTCAATTTGCCATATTTATGACTTAACCTTGTGGCAATTTTTGTACGAATAAAAAATAAAAATATTGTAACCTTTTTTCTTTTCCTTCCTCTCCATTCTTTTGGAAGAAGGAATTTCTAGTTCTTTTTGTTTTCAGTCAGCTGCAACAAAAAAATTGCATAATTAATTATTTAATTGGTTTTTTTTTACAAAAATATAACTATATTTTAACTACATTTTCTTGGTTTATTATTAACTAGCAGTTTTCACGCACGTGATTGCACGCATTAAAACAAACTCTATGTATACTTGATCATTTATTATTTAAAATGGAATGAATTAAAATAGTTTACTGGAATGCGACTTGTAATGTGTGTTGTTAGGGAGATAAGTAAAACGATCGAATGCTAACATAAGACTGATTTATTAGGATATGATCAATAATATATTAAGCAGTTACAGAATAGTAAATAGTTCTTAAGTTCTTACACTACATCTACCCTCTTAGAGAAAAAAAAAAACAAATACATAGTTTTTTTTTTTTTTTTTCAAACATTCTTTATGCATTTATCTTGTTACATTTTTTTTTTGTTGATTATTTATTTAGGTGCCTCACATTTTTATATATTTATTAATAATTGGCACACATTAAGTACATGATTTAAAATTAAAGTGAATAATATATCGATTATAATATATGTGTTTGTAATTGTATAGGTATAGTATAAAATATTTTATAATACAGAATTATACAATTAAATTAAAAACTTAAAAAATTAGCAGTTTATATAAAATTGTTTAGTTCGATTTTTGTGTACAATCTCTTCCTTATTATTTTTTAAAATCTTTACATTGCAGTCTAAATCTTCTAAAACTTTATATGGTCCCAGATATATGGGATCCATTTTATTATTTGAAGTATTTCTAACAAGTACATAGTCATCCTTATCATAATATGCTGGTTTTACAACACTGTCATATTTACATTTTCTGTAAATTTTACTTTGAATCAGATTATCACGAGCATCTTTTTGGGCTACTTGTAGTCTATATTTGAACTCTAATGGATAGTTATCATAACAATATAATGGTTCTACAGAAGTACCACTAAAGTTACCAGGTAACAAACATCGCTTTCCAAACACCAACTCGTGCGGTGTATATTTTGTTTCCGTATGTACCGTATTGTTATACGCAAAACACCAATACGGCAACCAGCTGCTCCAGTAACCTATCTTATTCTCAGAATTAATCCTCAAATACGCACCCATAGTTTTATGAGAGTTCTCCAGCGATCCTAAACTCTCGTGATGATAAGCAGTTGACGTGAGCTGAGTAATTTTTAAGATTTGGCATATCTCTTTCATTGTACTACAAATAAATTCAGTCCCGCGATCTGTCGCTATTTCTCGAGGTACGCCATATCTTAAAATAAAATTATCTACAAAGGCTCGAGCCACACTTACCGCATCTTTGTTATGTAACGGGTACGCCTCCGTGAACTTGGATAACTCGCACTGTAATGTGAGAACATAACTATAACCTAATGCATCTTTTTGAAGCGGACCAACAATATCTAAGTACACTTTCTCAAATGCCGAATTGGCTGTACTTGTCACTACCATGGGTTGCTTAGTCGGGTTTGAATATTTTTGCTTTTGACATTGTTCGCACTTAGATACATATTCTGAAACATCTTTTTCTAAATTTGGCCAAAAATAAAACCTTTTGATATTGTTCGACATTCGCCTTATGCCTGCGTGGCCACTGGTAGGCAAAAGGTGAAAATCGTTCAATACAACTCGCCTATCGTCTAAGTTATCTACTCTTTGAACCTTGCTTACTACGCATAATCGAGGTCCGGACCATTCATCGTATTTATTTATTTCTTGTATAAGCCCCGCTACAAATTCTTTATTGTTATCTTGTTTAAGTATGCATACATCATTTATTTTAAATTTACTACATAGAAACAACAAATCTCTCACCAATCCGTCTCGCGTTACTGGTGATCGAGAAGATGTGTTTACATATATAATACATTTGCAGGGCACGTATGTAAAATATTTATAACGCTCTACTAATAATCCTTTCTTATTTATTTTATCTAAGTCCTTATCCGTGATTAATGAAAGTTCAGTAATGTGTCTCGGTTTTTTAATAATTTCCACAACTCTTGGGTGATCAAGCCTCGAGCTCGTGTCATTATTATCAACGGATTCATTACTGTTCTTTCCTTCAGCACAAATTTTTGCCTTACGATGTTGTGCTCTAGTCATTACACTAAGTATCTGTTCATTCATATTTTTTAAATCTTCGGATGAAATGATTATACGAGATAATGCGTCTGCCACCGAATTAGATTGACCTTTCAAATATTCTATACTAAAATCGTATTCCTCTAATTGCAATCTAAATTTCAATAATCTACTTGAAGGATCACGCATGCCGAATAAATAAACAAGCGGTCTGTGATCTGTTTGTATCTTGAACCGTCGGCCGTATAAATAAGGTCGAAAGTACTTCACACTCCACACAATTGCTAGAAGCTCTTTTTCTATTGTTGGGTAGTTAATCTCGGCCTTATTTAAACTTCGGCTTGCATAAGCTACAGGTCGACCGTCCTTATTGCATAGAACTGAGCCTATTGCTTTTCCTGACGCATCGGTTTGTAATAAAAATTCATTATTTTCAGAAAAATTGGGGTATTGCAAAACGGGGGGTGTCATAAGAGCTGACTTAAGCAATTGAAATGATTTTTCACATTCTTCTGTCCAGCAAAAATTTACGTTCTTACAAGAAAGCTTGTTCAAAGGTAGTGCTATTTCGGCAAATTTAGGAATAAATTTACGGTAATAATTTGCAAAAGCAACAAAACGTTTGACGTCATTACTGTTTTGGGGTCTAGGGTATTTTTCTAGTGCGCTTATTTTTTCCGGGTCTGGTTGGATACCTTTTCCGGAGACAGTGTGACCTAGGTATAGAATTTCTTTCTGTAAAAACTGGCATTTAGATGGGTTAAGCTTTAGATTGACTTTACGTAATCTGTTAAAAATATCCATTAAGTTCTGATTATGCATTTGTAAATTTCGCCCATAACAAACCAAATCATCTTGATATACTATACATTTCTCATAATTGAGCCCAGACATTGCTATAGTCATCATCCTACTAAAACTATTTGGACTAGACTTTAACCCCATTGGCATTCTCGTCATTTGGTACTGATTTTTGCCAGTAGTAAATGCTGTACATGGTCTACTGTCTTTATGTAGCTCCGCCTGATAAAATCCTTGATATAAATCTAATTTTGTGAAATAAACAGCACCAGATAAAGAATCTAAAATGTCCGATATATTGGGCAAAGGAAATTTATCATCTTGAATTTGATTGTTCAATTTACGGTAATCGATAACTACTCGCCATTTTTTCGTATTAGTACTATCAGACTTTTTTGGAACTAATAACAAAGGGCTGGACCAAGGACTCCTAGCCTCTTCAATTATGCCGTCATCTAACATGCGTTTTATTTGTTCGTCTATTTCGCCCTTTTGCGAATTTGGCAATCGATACTGTTTAGTATAAGTTGGACTACTGTTGGGTTTTAATTCAATAGTTTGCTTATATGTCGAGGTTGTCCCTAATTTATCGCCTGGTAAATGAAAAACGTCGGGATATTTAGCGCAAATATTCTCCACGGATTTTTGTTCCTCAACATTTAAGGCTTTCAAATCTAATAAAGAAAATAACTTCTTTACTCGGTCAGAATTTATCGTAGGTTTATCAAATTGGCAAATAAAATATTCATTAGATGAAATACAGTTCACCTGGAAATAATTTAATTTTACGTCTGTGTCCCGGGTATTTAATATATGAATCGGAATTTGCCCATTTTTCGGTGTTGATAACGTGATGGCTATAAATACGCCTTCACATAATTCTTGAGCTAATACTACACATTCATCCGTATACCCAATCTCAATATAGTGAATTAATTCGCAACGCGCTGGTACTATCATGTAATGATCGGATTTCGGTGTCATGTAGTCAAAAGTTAGGCAAATAGTTTTATCATTTTCCGTAATTAATTGCAGGGTGTTTAACTCAAAATTCAAAACAGCTCGGTAGTGTCGTAAAAAATCTTGTCCCAAAATCCCATGTGTTTTGCAAGGTAAATTTTTAAACACAACAAACTTATGAACCAGACTATAACCATTATAATTCAACGTAAGATGTACTTCTCCTTCCGAATAAACACGTCCACCTATACCATTAATAGTAAGCCTCTTTTTATGGAATGGAATTCCTAAACGTTCCAAACAGTCAAGCTTGATCGCAGAAATTGACGCTCCTGTATCTATAAGCCAATCGTGTTTATGGCCATCGATATCAAGTGACACCTTGTTTAAGCTGTTGCAAGTTAAGGCATAGTTATGCACGAAAAAAATGACTCAGTGACTCTGTGTTTGATTCATCGCTAGAAACATCTGGAACATTATCCGCTGACATAGTGTTAATGTTGCTATGCCACACTCGGCCTCGATTTCCAATGTTTACGTTTCGGCCCCTACCACGATAATTATTGCCTCGATAGTAATTATTTGGAGAACTCACCTGCGACTGCCCTTGCTGGCTAGGGTTGCGCGTTTGCATTCGCCCCCTTGAAGATGGGTTTATGTATGTTTGCTGACTGCCACCGGCACGACCTTGTTGCGCTCTTCTGTAAACATTAGAACGATAGGGTTGTCTGTACATACCCATTACTTCCGCCGAGGTACTTGTAGTGGAAATCTCTTCGTCCTGCGCCGCCCGTATTGCCTCTGTCAGGGAAGAAAAATTACGAGCAGCAATAATAGTGCTCAACCGACGATTCCGCAGGCCGTCGCTGAAACGCTTAATAGCGAGTTTTTCGTTCAGTGGTCGTAAAACATTATAATTATTTGAATTTCCATCGGCCTGCGAAATGGTCAGGTCGACAAACAACTCTGAGATTTCTTTTCCAAAATCCGAAATAGAGTTATCATTTTGCCTACACTGCTGCAGTCGTGTTTGGAGAGCGGTAAAACTCTTTTGTGGCAATAACAGCTTTCGCATGTCCTGAATAAGTTCGTCAATAGAATTATAGTTCGGCAAAAGTTTAAGCTTAGCATGCTGTGATAATCGACTCTTTAGTACAAATTGAATCAATTTCTTTATACATTCGGGTTTGCTCAACACTGTCCCGTAATATTCAATACCTTCAATAAGCTGCTTGGTATTATCATCGTTATCAGTCATAACAGGTAAAAGACTCAGCGCAGTTTTCAAATTAAAAGTCTCGACCGCCATATTTTCGGTCTCAGAGTAATGCACGTCTACTGAACACAACTTATTAATGTCCGACAATGTAGTAGTGAAATCGTCACAAATTTTATTTATAAGGCTGATTTCACTCTTTTGGAACAGTGTTTTATGTGTTTCTAGATACTTGTTATACTGCAATAAGATATTATTTGCTTCACTCTTTTTCTGTTCCAATATTTTTCCTACTCTACGCTCTGGTCCGATTTTAATGAGATATGTCCTAACATTTTTTATCTGATTTAATAATGAAGTTAATTCCTCAGCCATAATATTTTGACATACTCGTACATTATTGCAGTTAATTTAAGTCTCAATAAATGTAAACAATTTAATATCTCTTACCTGTTATCACTGTCCTATACTCATGTTACACTGAACCTATACAAATACATACGTATAATAAATGCGATTAAACATAGCCTTAACTAACACATTACGATTTATTTTTATTGATACGAATATCGCGCTTCGCGATCACTTCACTATTTTAGGATTTTGGGGACGTAAACTCACGCGCACGCACTTTTCACTTACGCACGTAAGTCTTTCATCTAGACGACGTCATCCGCCTTGATTTGACGCTGGCGAAGAAGGCTAGCGTATCTCCTCAGAGAGACCTCGTTCAGCTGTCGCTGGACCAACTTTTTATGGCACCTTTTGTATAGGCGGTATAGAAGAACCATGCCACCAACGCCCAAAATAACTGCAATCCCAATGAGTATACTGTTGGTAGCTCCTGCTCTGGTTTTGAGTTCCTCAATGTGGGCCAAATTTACCCCACCGGCTGCGTTCTGGGCTACGATGACCTCCTCTTTAGTACTGGCTCCACCCATTTTTAGAATTAACGTAACTATCGCACTTAATACCGCCGGAAACGCCTGGCCCCAGTAAGAGCAAAAAAAAGTCAGTCATCATTTTTAGAAAACTTTTAGATCGGAGGATGGTTCATATAAATCACGTTTACATTCCACTGTCTTTAAAAGGTCATCACTCGCGCGCGCTCAAATTACTGGCCGGGTCGCCATGTAATGTGTGTTGTTAGGGAGATAAGTAAAACGATCGAATGCTAACATAAGACTGATTTATTAGGATATGATCAATAATATATTAAGCAGTTACAGAATAGTAAATAGTTCTTAAGTTCTTACACTACAGACTGCTCTAGGACGCGTACGCAATCCGTCTCGCCCACGCGTCAGGGAGCGCGGGCGCACGAGGCCTTGAAGGCAGGGGATGAGGTGCGGACCTCCAACTGTGGCAGGGGCAGGTAGTCGGTCCGCCATGACCCAACACGCTTAAGATGCCGTATTGGCACGTTACACAGTCTATTTAGCTCTTCTGATGTAAATTTGTAGCAAGCATCCAAACTTTTACATATTATTAAGTAGGTAATTGTAATTCTTGGTCACGGTTAAATTGCATTGACAAACTTTCAGACTTTAAAGCTGGAGTGTAAGTTTTTGTATTTTTAGGAATAAATGGTGCAATATTCTCTGAAAATAAATTCTCCCGTTCAGTTTGACCCGTAGATGATGCATATGAATGGTCTTGGAAACTATCACCATCTGAAACCAATAAATTAATATTATTTTCTAAGTGACATTATTACCTACAAATGAACAATTGAAGGTTTTCTGAAATAGCAGCCACTAGTGCCCGAGCACACTTTCTTAAAAAAAAATGTGGTAACACAAATTGTGCAGATTTGTTTCCAATTTTTCTGATTTTAGGGTCCATATGGATACAAACCCATACTAAGCAGTAGAAATTTCATTCAAGATGAAATTATGTAGAATTGTATGATCGTGAAAAGAAATAGGTAATATTATCGTTTAAATACCTTCTGTCCCAACGACCAGTAACATTTCATCATTGCGTTTTTGAAAACTAACGTGAGAGTTATCCATATTTTTATGTAAACAAACGACTAAAACTCACGGAAATAATGGTCGAAACTAGGCTCGACCCTGGATTTCGGACAATTACGATGTCCTTCATCAGGAGCTCAGGCCTCTCTCTCATTTCATCATTGTCACCGACATTATCTTCATATTGTTGTTGACAATAATTATGTTCACTTAAGGTGTTATATTCTGAAACCATACAAAAATATTAATCTTAATATGATATTATTATTATACTAGAGACGCCCAGTGGTTTTACCCGCTGTACTCTACAATGCTAAGGTCTGTATGAATGTATGGATAAATGGTTAGATAAAGATTTATAATATTATAACATGTTGCTGTGATATATATTAAAACAAGTATTTACCTTATACCATAGGTGCTAGAGATGGAAATATACCCTAAAATTCTTGCCATTCCTCATATTTTTCTGAGAATGTAATAAAAAGTTTCGGAATCTAAATGCTTTTCCCCGTGAGTTATGCTAAGTTTTAATTTCGGGGAAGCCTCTGAATACAGGGCAAAAATATATCTTTTGATGTACATAGTTGTACGCATTTTGGGGGATTCTTAAGAATTTATTCGAAATTGAAAAGAATTAGATACAGTTAACTAGGATGCCACCTAACACGCATGCTATCCGTCTCACCCGCGCTAAGGCAGTGCGGGCGCACGATGTCGCTTGAAGGCAGGGTCTGGGTGCGGACCGCGACATATGGCAGGGGCAGGCTTTTGACTTTATTTATAGAAAATAATATATTAGTTTAGTATAAAGTGCAACACACTAGATGACGTTAGTTGAAGGTGTTTTAGTAGTGACTAAAAACACTTCTCTATAGATCTATATAGATTCTATATCCTTTTATATTGTCGGGATAGCCAACTAAAATGGATTTCATTGCTTTCTTATCTCACTTTTGTCTCTTAATCTTGGACACATGCACCATTACTGGACTTCAAATATTCTCACATGACTGAGGTCAGGTGTTCTTCCTGTCCATATCTCAAATGTTGGTCATTTTCATAGAATGAAGTCATCAAAGTCGTAAACTTTATTTTTCTTTTTAAGTGACATTTCCACTTGATGGTGAAAATTATCAGCATACATAAAGGTATGTCAGCTCAAAGTATTTAACTGTGATTGAGCAGAAATCAGCTGGCTATTTATTATATCTACCAGAAAACATATAAACGCCCAGTTTTTATTTTGGGCAGTTATCTGCCCATAAGACGATAAGTTTTACGTCACGTTAATGTACCAAAAAGGATCTGAAGGCTGATATGATGTCTTCTTGACTTTGTTTAGAAACAGTTTCGTTCCAGAGGACTGCATAAGGTACGTTAGAATCGCTAGTTGCATGGCATCGTATATTGCGTCCTCCGTTGTCCGTTGAGGAATATAGCCATTTTTTTGGTGTTGAGACTCCTTTTCTCCTTTATGGGCTGACAGGATTATTTTTCTTCTGTCTGTCCTTTACTCCTCAGTTTTATTTGCTAATGCTTTGATCATTGCACATGTGGCTAGTCGCTCCGCTGTCCACATACCAAGCTATACTGCTGATATTTAATAACTGCTTTATAATACATAATTATAATTCATAAAGCAGTAAGAAGAGCATCCTTTTTCCTATTGTCCTCTGCCTCCTTCTATGATGTAGGCTTTGACAGGGCGTATTTATTATCATTATTTTTTCCTTTGACCACTCTTCTTGCGCTTTCTTGTAGTAGTTTATTTTTCACAATATTGCTGCTGAGTTTAAGATTTGAATTTTCTAAGGCCATTATGAGTGGGTTATAATCTGAGGTAACCACTGAGTGTAATAATTAATAAAAAACATTGGCTGTTGCAACAATACTTTATTCATTGAAAATAATATTTTATAAATTTAGCTGCTTTCTTATCTCACTTCTCATCTCACTTCTCATCTCACTCATGAGGTTGCCACTTCCACGGTTTAATTTTGTGTTGCGCGCGCTAAATATAAAACGTCGAACATAAGCGAATGCGCGTCTCATGCGGTTGAACTGATTGAACCTTGCGAAAGGAAAGATTACATTATCAGTATTTTGTGTGACTAATGAATGAACAGCAGATTTTACCTCAGAAAGGTCGTGTGATATTTCCGGTTCAGCATCCAAATTTATCTCTGCACATTTGCCAGCTCTGCACATTTGCCAGTGAACTCGCTGAGGAAAGATGGGCCCTTCCACCATATGTCCGCAGAGGCCAGCTCGTGTACAGGTGATCCGCGTGAAACCAAGTCTGCTGGATTTTCCTTGCCCTTCACATGGCGCCATTTGTGCTCCTTTGTTGTCTCGTGGATTTCTGCTACTCGATTTTGTACGAATGTCTTCAAAGTATTAGGCGCCATTCTTAGCCATCCCAGGACTATTGTAGAATCGGTCCAAAATTTTACACTATCAAATTCGCAGTGTAGTGATTGGTGTATTTTAGCGTATAGCCGGGCAGCGACCACTGCTCCACATAGCTCTAGCCTCGGAATGGAATCTGGCTTCAGTGGTGCGGCCTTGCCTTTGGCTGTGAAGAGCATGGAACAAAATACTCTACGAGAAGAAGGACAACTACGTAGAACTGAAAGGCCAACACGCGCAGAAACTAGCGCTCCCGTGTTATAGCACGGAACTAATTTAAAACGCGGGAAAATTTAAAAAATCGTCTATAGGTACCTACATATATAGGTATGTTTACTATATCTACCAATAAATGCTATATTGACATTTTTAAAAAAAATATTTTGTTTTTTAATGGTTGTCTTGATGCGTCGTCTATGAACTGGCGATTTCTTATCACGCAAAATCTATTTATGCTTAAGAGCACTGTGGACTTTTTTATAATTTTTATATTTTCATTGAAATGCAAATCACAATCCCTAAAATGATCATCTTTAATTTTATTACATAATTGTAATATTTTTATCATTATTAGGTTTCTGTGTGCATTTTCTTTCAGATAGTCATTTGTAGTTGTGGCAGCATTTTCTATGAATTCGGTGAATTTCGGGTTTACGTAATACAAACTTGTTTTATCGTCGTTATATTCTTTAAAACTGGTAAATGTATGACATAGCTCAGTGTTCGGGTCGGCGAGGTATAATTTTTCGCACGAGGGGCAATGTTTGACATTTAGTTTTTTGGCAAGATAATTAATGCAAATAAAGAAACAGCTTAAAATGGAACTTATGGTAAAAAGCAAGTGTAACTACCTATTATAGATTTAAGAAAGTTAAATTATTACTAAATCTTTGTAATTTACTTATGAAAATACTATTAAAGGATGAAAAAAAAAAAACTACCATGGACAAATGTATTTTGTAGTGGTATTATCGTTGGTTTAAATTTTCTATCTCATTATATCTTGTAGAGCGCTCATCCATTCTAGCAAAATATTCAGAATGCTAGCATTGGCTAGTTCCAGAGTTGACCCCCTGTGGTGAAGAGTCTCACTGTGACACTGAGTCTCACATGGCTTGTAGGTTACAGAAAAATGGAATGTGTCAATGTGAAAAAAGGTGGGAAAATTTATGTACATTTGACAAGTGACATTGATTGATATAATTGATCGCAATATTTTTTTCTTGAAATGTGACTTATCACGGGGCGACATTTGCCGCCGCAACAACCGTTTTTTGGAAGAAAAGGCATTTTTAAAGTTCTGCAGATATTTCTAAAAACGGGTTACACATGTTGATAATAATAATAATACTTGATCTCTAGGGTAAATTACTTCTAGCTTATCTAGCATTTTTGCTATTACATCTATACTAACTACTGAGTAGTTAGTAGCAACTAAAAGCCCTTTATATATTTCAACAATAATTACTACATATTCATCTTCTAAACGTGAACCTATCTCATGCAATTTATGTGCTATATCTGTGATTTTGTTTAGGTATGTCTCCATAGATTGATCTAGCAATCTTACATTGAATAAACGTTTCAAAAGCGATAGCCGCCGGCAGTCTTGGCAGGTCTTCTTTTACATATCCCACGCTTCCTTGGTTGTTTGCTCTGCGAACCATCGATATTATTAGTGGGGATATCGAAAGACTTGCCAATGCCTTATTCAGATCTTTAGGTGTATCAACTGCCTCTATTACCTCGAATCCTTGTACATTAAACGTAGTCCCACATGTCTTCGTGGATGAGAATCCTCTTCATTGAGAATTCCCAAGTCGCATAATTTTCTGCGCTTACGAGCTTCTTTATGGGAACTGTGTTGGAAATTTTTGTCGTCTTCATTTCTGCCACGCCCCGCCCACACAAATAATAATTATAGCAAAAAATGTTTTATTTTACCGGTTTTCTCGTAACGGGGTTAGATCGTCTGTGTAATGTCAAACTGATGGTCCGAACATTCTCCCGGTCGTTGAAAGCTTGTGATTTCAACAAAATTTTGAAGTAGGTAGAGGGCGGAGTCGCACCAGAGTTTTTCGGATGTGTCCTCTGGCAGTTTTGATTTCTGCAACTCTGGCAATACCATCTTGACCACGGATTAGGTGAGGCACCCGGCCCTGTCTCCATTGCAACGGAGAAGTGTTGTCTTCCTCCAGGAGTACCATGTCTCCCGGGATCCTTTAGCTGGGAGTGGTTTAACCGACAATGCTTCAAATTTGGCTAATTTCAATGTAAGTTCAGTTAATTGAAGGTTGTCTAATTCTGTTAACTTCGTGATTGAATTTAAGTATTTTTGAATTTGCTGATTTGCCCTTTTGCGGAGGCTCGTTTTACAACGAGCTCCTTGAGCATTTGTCGCTTCTCGGTCGACATTGTTAAAATAATAATATGCGTTAATGGAGAATGAAACGAATTTTACCTCGCACACGTAAAATTTTCAAAAGTGTGGTTTAACGAAATATTAACAAAATATTACGAAAATATAGTGAGAAAATTAATAAAAAAAAGGTTTTTCGATGCGGATAATTGAAAAGGCAATATGAATTTAACGGATTGGATGTTTTCACGCACGTAATTGCACGTATTAAAACAAACTATAGGTACTTGATTATTTATTAATATCTTAAAATAGAATGAAATTAAAATACAGTTACTAGATGCGACTAACCTAGGACGCGTACGCGATCTGTCTCGCCCACGCTAAGGGAGCGCGGGCGCTTGAGGCCTTGAAAGCAGGGGATGGGGTGCGGACATGTGGCAAGGGCAGGTAGTCGGTCCACCATGACCCAACACGCTTAAAATGCCACAATGGCACGTTACAGGTCGCGTCACACAGGTCCCCCTCCAGGTTCGATACTCGTCCCGAGTCCAGACCTGGACCTACTAGTCCGTAGAGACCGGCCTTCCCCTGCTTCGAACGTATACCGATATTGGAGAAGCGACTGTAAGCTAGGCCACATTTCTTTCATTGGCGGTGACACGCTGACCGCCGGAGAAATGCTGGGCACCGGCCGCGGCGGCTGCAGAACCGGCGATGACGAATCTCGCCTGGCTCCCGCGGTAGCCCGTTATTGGCCACCGAAGTTGCGCTGGGCACCGGCGATAGCGGTGCCTCCGGCGCGGTAGAAGAGGCGGCGATAGCGAACGTTGTCTCGCTCTCGGCGGCGGCGACCCTTTGTCGCCCGCCGAAGGCACGTTAGACATCGGCGACGACGATGCCTTAGGGCGCTGCCTGAAGTTTGGCGATGGCGAACGTCGCCTCGCTCTCGGTTGCGGCGACCACTCTTTGGTCGCCGAATGCGCGCTGGGCACTGGCGATGGCGGTGCCTCCGAGCGCGACTGCAGACACGGCGAGGGCGATCAGCCACTCGCGCGGTATATAGACGGCCCAGACGGCGGCACTGCTCCTCTGAGCGTGCCAGCCGTAGAGCGGCCGCTGGTCACCAGTAAGGGCGGCGCCGGCGGACGCGTCGTTCGAGCGGGCGATGGAGATCGCCCCTTAGCTCGGGATGCAAACGGCGGCACTGCTCCTCTGAGCGTGCCTGCCGTAGAGCGGCCGCTGGTCACCAGTAAGGGCGGCGCCGGCGGGCGCGTCGTGTTAGCGGACGATGGAGATCTATAACTTATGTCATTGATAATTTCATTAAACAACTTTAAGTTATCTTTCTGCAAACGTACACACGATTCCACCATGTCACGCAATGCATCCGTGGAGACGGACGGAGAGCTGACCACCGGAACTGAGAAGATTTCATCAGATTCGACGGCGTCAGCGTTATCTGATTGACGCCGAGACTGTCGGCGTGCACGTGAACGCGTCATTTTATATCACAAAACTGTTTTTATAATTCACTCACTACAAAGTTCGTTAATGCCGTACGTTGGGCTGCCACTTTCGCGCACGTAATTGCACGCATTAAAACATACTATAGGTACTTGATTATTTATTAATATCTTAAAATAGAATGAAATTAAAATACAGTTACTGGATGCGACTAACCTAGGACGCGTACGCGATCCGTCTCGCCCACGCTAAGGGAGCGCGGGCGCTAGAGGCAGGGGATGGGGTGCGGACATGTGGCAAGGGCAGGTAGTCGGTCCACCATGATTCAACACGCTTAAAATGCCACATTGGCACGTTACAATGTGATTTAGATAGGAGTGATGGACACTTAGCTGGACACGTAGAGTAGGCGCCGGCCGGTGTTCTTGATTTTTCTGTTTTCGCGGTTCCCCTCTTGGACCAACTAGTCGAATCTTTAGCTAATTCGATGGAGTGCAGGTGGCTTTGTTGGTTTTTGCACTCACTTTGCAATACATGTTTGAATTTAATTACTTAAAATTGCAAGAGACAAATGTTTGCTGTACCAACCTGGGACACAGAGTGAAAGCAGGAAATTTGTTGTGTGTGTGGCCAGCATGCCAAATTGTTTTATTTTACCGGTTTTCTTGTAACGGGGTTTGATCGCTCGTGGAATGTTAAACTGATGGCCCGAACAATCTTCGTAGAATATTTTAAGACTAAAGGGACATCTGACATCAAATGCCTCGGATTCCGTACTTGGCAGACATATCGAAATTTCGAAAACGTTTTTTGAGTTCACAATTTGCGCTTCACAAAAAATCGACAAACACTAACTTTGACTTGAATTGACTATCAACTATTTTTACACGGTTCTTTTTACAGTTATTTTGTAAATTAATGCGCATACGTCTTGACGGTCGAGTTTCGGTAACTGATTTTTATGGAATCACGTGTTTTTTTTTTTTTTTAGAAATCTTAGCTTATTTTGCCGGTTCGCGCCCCTTGTTTGTCAGGTAACATAATAAATAATATATAAATAAGGTTATTACAAACATCCCGTTCCGAATCGCGACCGTTTTCCCGCGACTCCCACCTCAGTGGGTTTAGGCCTTTATGCTTATTGTACCTACGTTGGCAAGTGCGCGTTGCGTCGTCTCCATAACATCCAGTCGCCGCAATTCTGCCGTCATTTGTAAGTAAAATTGTTGATATTGAAATAAGATATTTTGTAATAGGGATGTTGTCAAGACTAAATGCCTGGTCAAAACCTTAACTCTCGCTTTTTATAAAATTATAAACGTATGTTTCCAATATTAATAATTTACTTGATTTTTTTTAATTTTTTGACACATCCCTATTCAACATTTTTATGTACAACACTATATTTTTCTAGCAAATTGATTGTACTCGAAAACCTAAATTGTTTCGTCTATAGCTTACACAGATTCATGTCTTCAAATTACGTGCCTGTACCTCTGTGATAAAACTAAAATAAAATCCAAACGAAAATGACTAGTTTTTTAATAATTAGTAATACCAAACCCCAACTTGCTATGTTAGAATGATCAAAATAGGTAGCCCCTAAGGAGTTTGAACAGAAACAAGATGGCCTCCGGAGACGAAGATGAAGAAAGAAAACTTCGCGCCGGGGATTTGGTGAGAAAATCAAAGTATTATTAATTATTTTTTCTCTGAGATATATGCGCTTTGGTCTTTTTCAGAAGGTTTGACGTAAATCGGTGTTTACACATCTATTTACGCGCAGAGAGCAGATGAAATGTGTTTACTGAATTTTTAAGTAAACACAAGGGTTAAAGTATAAACTCGAAGGTTTTGTCCTTAGATAGCGACGAGTCTTGTAAGTTTTGATTGTAAAGTAATCTTGGGTAAACAATATTAACAATAGCTTTTGGATTACAAAAGGATCTTAATGTATTCGTGTAATGTTTAGATCATTTTTCACATATTCAAAAGATATCAATTACAAAAATTGTAATCATGAAAATGTAAAACATGCGTTAAAAAGCGTTCTAATTAAATTATTAAGTTGATAAAAGCAACATTCTGCCCAAAACTATCAACAATCTGACCTTACAAGACTAAAAAAAATCAAAGATTGCACGCGATGTCATCGTATTTACTTCTTTTCTTAGTCAATATTACACTAAAGCAAAAAAAAAAATACGTCATGAGATACGATTAGGCGAGTGCGTAAAGGTCTTACCATCTTCACTACACTTATTCTGTTCAATTTAGTTTTAGTCCTCAAAAACACCAGTCTAGTATGAATATTCACTTATATCAGTCATACAACTGAACGGCGTTTTCGATGAACTGAAGCCAAATTGAGATAAGTGTAGTTAATCTACGTCTGCGTTAAGTTTTGACACGATTCATACGAAAGTCTAGGCACTATAGATCTTCTAAACTAAAGAACTAAGACATTTTGCAAGTAGCTTCTACTCTATAATTATATGAAATCGTGCCTAACTCGGCGACTCGGGTTCACACTCTCTAAGAGTCAAAATTGACGCTTGAACGTATATGAGACCATAAAAAGGTTTTACAGGTCAATTAGTTGCTAAGAGTCTCTTTCTTGGCCTCTATTCTTTTATAACTGCAGCTTTTGACAAGAGTCTAACTTTTGCCTAACTTTAAAGGAATGTGTTGGGATTTGGGATTACAGTTCATCTTTGTAAATATACGTCATAAATTCACTTGTATTTGCTTCGGCTTCGTGCCGACCGTTTCGATCCAGCAGGGCTATTCACTATCTGTCAGGGTACCGAACCGAATTGTCAAAAATGTATGAAATGACGTATTAAGTGTCGACTCGACATTTCACGTCATTTCATACATTTTTAGCAATTCGGTCTTCGGTTCGGTTCCCTGTCGGATAAGTGAATAGCCCTGTACAAGGATCTTCAGGGAGAGAATACAGTTATCGTTCGTTATTCCAGAACTATAATCTCAGTACGTTTTAAGTTAGGAACAAGCGTGACTCTTGAGCTGTTGTATGTTCGACTCGATTCAAACGGAAGCAATATGAAGTCAAATGTTTGTACGTGTGTGTGTTTGTGTGACGCAGGTCTGAGATGCGGTACCGATACGTTCGCGACGCGGACGGGTTCGAGCAGTGGGAGTACCCCGCCGTCGCTAACACCGATATGGATATATGCACCACCCCGCCGCACCCTGGGATTGAAGCTAAGGTAACATTTAGACACTATAGAATTATCTTTTTTAAAAACTAGGTTACTAAGTCGATGTATATTTGAGCTACGATTAATTTACATAGCACCAATCCTTTAGAATTTAAAAGCCTAAGAAATATTTCAAAAGTATGTTTGTCCTCAAATTTCTTTGAAACGTATAACTGGTCGGATTTTCACAATATTTTTTATAATTTACTTATGAAGTAAAATGTCGGGCCTTCGGTTTCTGAAAGTGAGCTAAAAGGCGGCTTAATTAATGATTTTCAAAATGTGACTTGTTAGCAGCTGTGGTAGGAGATTTGTCGATGAACTAACTTGATAATATCATTCTAGCGTCCAATATTATCTTCGTTTAGTGCCCAGTCCTTCGCAATTCCATTTTACTATACACTTTGTGTATAGATGGAGGAATAAAATGGATTTGCAAAAGTGTTCCATTGTAGCATATTTGAATACTTACGTTTGAGTTTGAATGACTGTAGCAGACTGATGTGTTTCTAGGATGTACCACCGCCGCTACCTCCAGCGCCGCCCCCGCGCGTGGTGACGCCGCCGCCGCCCGCCTGGGTCGACCCACCGCCGCCCGGCTGTGACGAGACCGTGCACACACCCGCACCCACGCACACACACACTGTGAGTACACACGTATACTGACCCCGCCTGGGTCGACCCACCGCCGCCCGGCTGTGACGAGACCGTGCACACACCCGCACCCACGCACACACACACTGTGAGTACACACGTATACTGACCCCGCCTGGGTCGACCCACCGCCGCCCGGCTGTGACGAGACCGTGCACACACCCGCACCCACGCACACACACACTGTGAGTACACACGTATACTGACCCCGCCTGGGTCGACCCACCGCCGCCCGGCTGTGACGAGACCGTGCACACACCCGCACCCACGCACACACACACTGTGAGTACACACGTATACTGACCCCGCCTGGGTCGACCCACCGCCGCCCGGCTGTGACGAGACCGTGCACACACCCGCACCCACGCACACACACACTGTGAGTACACACGTATACTGACCCCGCCTGGGTCGACCCACCGCCGCCCGGCTGTGACGAGACCGTGCACACACCCGCACCCACGCACACACACACTGTGAGTACACACGTATACTGACCCCGCCTGGGTCGACCCACCGCCGCCCGGCTGTGACGAGACCGTGCACACACCCGCACCCACGCACACACACACTGTGAGTACACACGTATACTGACCCCGCCTGGGTCGACCCACCGCCGCCCGGCTGTGACGAGACCGTGCACACACCCGCACCCACGCACACACACACTGTGAGTACACACGTATACTGACCCCGCCTGGGTCGACCCACCGCCGCCCGGCTGTGACGAGACCGTGCACACACCCGCACCCACGCACACACACACTGTGAGTACACACGTATACTGACCCCGCCTGGGTCGACCCACCGCCGCCCGGCTGTGACGAGACCGTGCACACACCCGCACCCACGCACACACACACTGTGAGTACACACGTATACTGACCCCGCCTGGGTCGACCCACCGCCGCCCGGCTGTGACGAGACCGTGCACACACCCGCACCCACGCACACACACACTGTGAGTACACACGTATACTGACCCCGCCTGGGTCGACCCACCGCCGCCCGGCTGTGACGAGACCGTGCACACACCCGCACCCACGCACACACACACTGTGAGTACACACGTATACTGACCCCGCCTGGGTCGACCCACCGCCGCCCGGCTGTGACGAGACCGTGCACACACCCGCACCCACGCACACACACACTGTGAGTACACACGTATACTGACCCCGCCTGGGTCGACCCACCGCCGCCCGGCTGTGACGAGACCGTGCACACACCCGCACCCACGCACACACACACTGTGAGTACACACGTATACTGACCCCGCCTGGGTCGACCCACCGCCGCCCGGCTGTGACGAGACCGTGCACACACCCGCACCCACGCACACACACACTGTGAGTACACACGTATACTGACCCCGCCTGGGTCGACCCACCGCCGCCCGGCTGTGACGAGACCGTGCACACACCCGCACCCACGCACACACACACTGTGAGTACACACGTATACTGACCCCGCCTGGGTCGACCCACCGCCGCCCGGCTGTGACGAGACCGTGCACACACCCGCACCCACGCACACACACACTGTGAGTACACACGTATACTGACCCCGCCTGGGTCGACCCACCGCCGCCCGGCTGTGACGAGACCGTGCACACACCCGCACCCACGCACACACACACTGTGAGTACACACGTATACTGACCCCGCCTGGGTCGACCCACCGCCGCCCGGCTGTGACGAGACCGTGCACACACCCGCACCCACGCACACACACACTGTGAGTACACACGTATACTGACCCCGCCTGGGTCGACCCACCGCCGCCCGGCTGTGACGAGACCGTGCACACACCCGCACCCACGCACACACACACTGTGAGTACACACGTATACTGACCCCGCCTGGGTCGACCCACCGCCGCCCGGCTGTGACGAGACCGTGCACACACCCGCACCCACGCACACACACACTGTGAGTACACACGTATACTGACCCCGCCTGGGTCGACCCACCGCCGCCCGGCTGTGACGAGACCGTGCACACACCCGCACCCACGCACACACACACTGTGAGTACACACGTATACTGACCCCGCCTGGGTCGACCCACCGCCGCCCGGCTGTGACGAGACCGTGCACACACCCGCACCCACGCACACACACACTGTGAGTACACACGTATACTGACCCCGCCTGGGTCGACCCACCGCCGCCCGGCTGTGACGAGACCGTGCACACACCCGCACCCACGCACACACACACTGTGAGTACACACGTATACTGACCCCGCCTGGGCCGACCCACCGCCGCCCGGCTGTGACGAGACCGTGCACACACCCGCACCCACGCACACACACACTGTGAGTACACACGTATACTGACACTGCACGCCGGTGTATTCACTCACACATACACTGTAAGTGTATTAACTCGCCAAGTGTATTAATGCCATTTGAGCTGTCTATCTAAGAACGTGTACCAGTACTTGCAAAAGAATTGTCTTAGTGCGGTTTTGGCGCTTCGCCGACCGCTCGCGCAGCCCAGAGGTACATATAATGCGAAGTCGATACCTTATTCTTGATTAATCTTTTAATATGTTGAAATTGATGACTTACGCCTATAATGTAAGTGTACACTACCTATCTAGCTAATGTACCAGCAAATGGCTGCGGAAGAACTATCTCATATTGCGGTTACACTATGTTTTGCCGGCTCTCGCAGCACAAACGACGATAACTTCGTTCTTAATGAGAACTGGTCGCGTTTGGAACACTTTGCCGTCATCGATGTTTCCCGAGCGGTACAACTTGGGTATCTTTAAGGCACGAGTGAATAGGTACCTTTCTAGGCATCATACGTGATCCATCGTCGACCGCATTTTCACTTTCCATCAGGTGGGATGTGGTCAAACGTAGGCCTATCTCGTATAAAAAAAAAAAAAACTTATTGGTGATTAAAATCTCACAGTTGCAGAGTCGCAGACAACTTATTTGTGATTAGATAATCTTTCCATTAAGTTTTTTTTTTTTTCTAAATATTGTTATCGCCCTCTGCCCTCAACTATATTACTACTGTAATGATAGCTTACAGAACAAAATATTAAATTTTATTATTCAGCACAACGCTACGACTAACTTAATGCTAAATAAATAGCATTTTCTACCAGTTGTCCTGGAACTGGAGAAAATGTACTGGACAATGGGAGGAGTGCAGATGGTGTTAAGGAGATAAAGCGATCTTAAAACTAACAAACGAAAACAAATAAATCACTACTATGCTAATACAAGCTATACTAAATTCAAATCACAAAAGCTTTAATTTAATGCACCTTAAACAAACAATAATATAATAAAATATGATAATATTTGCTTACATACAAAATAATATTATAATTATTAAATATCGTTGCGACATTCACTAAACCGGTTATTTTTCCATTTAGGTACAGGAACCAAAACAAGAGATAGGCGACGAGTTAATGTCGTTCTACAACGATATAGCTGAAATAGAGAACAAAACTGTCCCCTCCCCGCCCGAGCCTGCGCACGCGCCGACAACCTTACATTACGAGAGCGAGATGGAAATATATAAGGACGGTGAGAGAGACAAGCACAGAGATATCGACAAATATGTCGAGAAGGACAAATATGTGGAGAAAGAGAGGGAAAAGAAACAGAAGAAAAGCAAGGTGTGTATTTCATCTATGGTTTTTTCCGGTTCTACAGTAGAGTCCTTTTCACGAAAGAGGTCCCGCAGAATTTTGCGGAACTAAATTGATTTTTTTCTATAATTACTGGAGATAAAATAAATACATTTTTTTTTTATGTCATGAAGTAGAAGACGAGCAAGACGCTCTCCTTATGTTAAGAGATAACGGCTGCCCATAATCAGTACAGTGTTACCTAGGATTTCACAATTATGTGAAATTCTAGGAGCACTGCACCAACGCTTCTTACTCAAGAGTCATAAGATGTTAAGACTCTTTAGCCCAGTAATTACACTAGCTACAGTGGCCTCCCACCGGAGCACAGTAATGTTTGCACATCACTGCTCAGGCGGTAGAATAACTGGCACTGTTGGGGTACCCACCTAGACGACCTCCTGCAAAGGAAGTCTACCCCCGGTAGATTTAATTAAGAAATTAATTTATGAGGCGTTAAAAAGTTATAGACATGTTAACTTTTTGCGATAGTGGCGCCCCGCAAAAAGGACTCCTTTCGTGAAAAGCGCTCTAGTCTATGTATTAGTCTTTGGTCTAGGGTACCTAAATATCAAATATTAGCTCAATCAGTTCAGGAGTTTAGACGTGAAAGGGTAATAAACAAATTGACTTACTACCCCTTATTTATTGAGTTGTTGTACCTACTAAAAGTACCTATTCCAGGGACTGAGCTATCTACTTTCGAAATTTCAGGTTATTTGGTTTAAACGCAAACGTTTAAAAACACAAACAACTACAATTAACAACAATCAACTTTCATCATTTAACAGACAGACTTTAAGGACAATAAGGTTTCTTGCTAAATAATAAAAAGAAGAGATTTTCAAGAATTACTTGTTAACAAAATTTAATTATTATCTAACTAGTAAACCCGCGCGCACTTCGTCGCGCTTAATAGAAAATTTATAGAAAAAATATTGCCCCCTTTTTCCACTCTTAGGAGTTGAATTTTCAAAAATCCTTTCTCAGCGGATGTCTACACCTTAAAAACTACATGTATGTCAAATTTCAACTCAATCCATCCAGCGGTTTGGGCTGTCCGTTGATAGATCAGTCAGTTAGTCACTCTTTCCTTTTATATATTGAATCATAATTTACTTACCCTTTTCTTTGCAGGTAAAAATATCGACAGCAATGGGACTCAAACACAAGACAGTGTCAAGTATGGTCGCAAAATGGCAACAGGTCCAAGAAGAAATACATTCTGACTAATAAAATATGTTAATTAGCGATCCGCCCTCCAAAACCATATAAACCTTCCTTTCACTTTATCTTTTGATGAAAACTGCATTAAAATATGTTAAGATCTTACCACACAGAAAAGCTTTATTTCAAACTCTATAAGGATTTCCTTTAAAACTATTCAATATTTACTAAAATAATATCATATTATTGCGACTGTGTTCCGGCACGGTTATCAGTGAAGTCAGGTTGGGATTTATCCCGCCTTCTTAGTTTAGTATGCTACCATCTTCGGCAGCATCATCGGTTAAGATCAGGCGAGATTGTTAAAAGCTAATCTATAACTCAAGAACCACTGGATAATTTAGGGCGATAGGTACATAATATGATTTTTTGGATTCGTCTGATTGGTTAACAGAAAAGACGGTTCGTTTTCCTATTTAGTTTAACGATGTACACCTATCAGCTAGTAATTAAAATGTTTGATGTTTTATATTGAGACTTTAAAAGTACCAAGAATTTTTCAAGTTCAAACTTATTTATTTAAAATTTAAATAGATCATAAAATAACTTATGCTAGACAAGCTGTGAAGATTTTACTACAAAATTGGGTTCTACTCAGAATTATTTCTAAAATGCACAAATATATATCTAATAAATGTATTTAAATTTGACTAAATTATGTTGCTAATTAAATATGGACAAAGCAGAATTCATTTTTGTAATATTGTTAGGACTCTTATTTATTGTAATATAGAGTTCAATACATAATGTAATATTATGTTATAAATGACTGTAAATATATATTTTGTATGAAAACTAAGTTATTTTAATGTGAAAACTAAGTTATTTTAATGTGACAATACTTTGAATATTCGTCATTTCAAACCATGTAAATAGTTTTAGGTAATTTTGTATTTATGCTATAATAAATTTAAAGAACAAATATGATTGTTTTATTTTAAAAATAATATATCTCATTTAAATCATTATACCCAAAAATATTGTAGGTAATATTCTTAGGCGGCGAGGTAAAACTTTAAATTTAAAGAAAATGTATGTAGACGATAGAAATTTGAAAGTAGAAATTTAAGACTACACAAAATGTAGACTACAGAAATTTAAGACAAAAGAAATTCTATACTTCAGACATAAGTAACATTTTCTGACTGACAAAATGAAAATATAATATTGGTATTAATAATGAGCTTTGACCCCTGGTCTTATTATTACATAACATAATATTATCGCTTAGAAAAAATCTCAGAGAGCTAATATAAGGAAACAGTGGGTAGGTAATGTCTTACCCTGAAAAACTATTTCAGGTACAAAATCAGCTTCATCATCTGACCTACGCAAACTGGCGATAAATTCGATTTACTGAAGGCAAAGAACACAAAAAATATTAGAAGTGGCTTCGTTAAAATAGAAATGAAGAAGTCATAGTAAGCCCGCTCGCCTATAAGTAGGTAGGTACACCTTAGTAATTTAATAAATGGTGTAGGTGTGTGCCAAATAGATCCTAGATAAATGTTGTACTATCTATTTATTATATTGAACCCTTATACCAGGACAATATTACATATCGCACACCTAGTACAATACAGGGTCAACTCAAACCGTATTTTTACAGCAATTGCAATTTTATTTATACTTGTAACATATCATTATGGAAAAGGTGATGTTTTAGTGGTTTTCTTCGAGAAAATCACCCTCCTTTTCATACATGGTTAAAAGTCATGGTATTCATCCCTTTTGTAGTGGCATTTATCCCTATTTTTGTGTCCCTCACTAAATCCATACATTAGAGAGAGCAACAGGACACCGATTGCACACTGTGCAGATTTTCGCAAAAGTCGTGCAGTTTATCGCCTATTACTGGCAACACACTCTGGCTCCGCGCTATATCTCGGGCCTCCCGCCGTAAACTATTCAGTCACGATCCCGCTTTCAGAGTGATAACATGTGTCCTCATTAATAACAGAGACGCGCGCTTAACTATTTACCTTAATTTCATAGTCTCAAACTCGTATTGTGTAAATCAGTTTGAAAGTTTTATGTGTAATAGTAAATGTCAATGTGTTAGATATTAAGTGCTTTCTCCCGAACCTACATTAAAAATCTATAAAAATAGTTGTGGTAAATTTGTTAGTGTACTTAATAAACGTGTGGAGCCTATTAACTCATCGTGTTTTTAATCTACAAACGCCCTGGTCCTCCACCCCAACTATATTATACTTCTTTAAGTTTGAAATTATTAACAAATATTTTTTTGAGTTGGTGCTGTATTGATATGGAAGTGCGATATGTACAAGACAATAAATATTAGGTAGAAGTTAAATTGAAATACATATAATATGTTAGTTACCTCTGAAATAAATTCATTGCGGTCTTATCGATAAAAGTGATTTGTATCATGAAATTAAAAAGCAGTACCTAGGTGCATTAATGTTAAAAAAGCATTTTCTATCAATTCTCCTACTGGAGAAAATAAAACAGGAAAATGCGAAGAAAACAGACTGAATGCCTCAATCTATTTTCACCAAGTTCAGTCTAATAGTTTATGTCATCCACGACTAAAAGCTGTTTCTACGAGTAGCGGAACCATTCGGCCCAATATTTCAAACCTCTCCACAAAAAATAAATCCATACCATTCGTTCACATCAGTAAGATCAAAAACAGCCATCGATATTCTTTGCGAGTCTCACATTCTCGAGGGAACCATGCTCTTATTAACTTTGGGGACGATGGTAACCATCATAACGTAGAAAATAAAATTAATATCTAATATAATTGGTTAAAGAAAATATTATTATGTTGGTACCGTCTAGCAAGGGCGGATCCAGGATTTGGTTCTGGGGGGGGCCAAGGTGCATAAAGGCAAAAATATTATAATTTTTACTATGAAAAGTGTGTATTTAGCTCGCTCTGAACAGTTAGAAAGTTCAAACATTCTTAATAATAAGTGCGCGAGCAGCTTGATGCGAGCGTCGAGAAAAAAATTATGAAAATGATCATGAAATATGTGCAAAATTCGTAACTCTACAATGCTTCTGGGGGGAGGGAGCCTTGCCCCCCCCCCCCCCCCCCCTAAATCCGCCTATGCCGTCTAGTACCTACCTGCCTTCATAAGTAGTAGATATTATTATTTAAAAATCTGAACACTGATCTTAATTCTCAATCACTGATTTCAATTCGAAATTTTAGTAAGTAAATGCTATGCACCGCATATAACTTGCTTAGTGGGGGTTATGACGTAACTGCTTACGAATTACGAAATTTTAATAATTTTAAAATGTAATTAGTCCGTAACTTAGGTAAAAAATAGATTACAATAGTTAAGTATTTATTTTATGGCGAGCAGATGAAAAGTGTAGCGATTCAAGTTAGATTAAAATAACGAGGAGGTCAAATGTCGCCCTGCGCTCTACTTAAATGGAATCTGTAATATAACACATAGTGGTGCTCTCCAGTCCTCCATTTCTTTTGCTTGAACTTGGCTTGACGCTATCGCGTGTCTAGATAAGTGAAGATAGGTGACAGGCGCAAATAGACCGCTCCAATAAGGATTTTTTCTAGCTCTCGTTAACTGGAGTGACACTCACTTATTAATGTACCTATCTACTTGATAAACGTGCAAAAATAGGTAACAAAATAAAACTGCATAAAGTCTAGCCAGTCCTATAAGTATCGGAAACATGAGCACCCCACATAAATAAAGGCTAGAGAGAGTTATTGGGGAAAAACTAGGTTACGGGGGACGGCTGCCGAAATATAGTTCAAACACATCGTTCAAACAAACAGCAGGTTTGCATATATTATCTACTTATAGGGAAAAGTAGTTTGGGCTATGGAAATCGACATATTTATAGGTAGGTATAGGACACCAACATTATTTATTCTGTGGAGAGTGGAGAGGTATTTTATCAATGGTTTACTGCCGCACCATACCCCCCCGTAACTAATAACAGCTACACTTAACAACCTATAACTAAATAACATTTTTAATTAATTAAATTAACTATTATACTAAGAACTACGAACTTAAGATTCTCTTTTTGTTCCTATTCTTCCTTCTTCCTTCCTTATCTTTTTTTTTCTGTGGAGAGGTATAATCAGTGTTCCATTCCATTAAAGGAAAAACTTCTAACTAGGTTGCCCCTAAGAAAATTATTTTTGTGATAAGACCACTGGCGGATCCAGGATTTGGTTCTGGGGGGGCTAAGGTGCAGACGGGCAAAAATATTATAATTTTTACTATATGAAAAGTGTGTGTTTAGCTCGCTCTGAACAGTTAGAAAGTTCAAATATTCTTAATAATAAGTGCGCGAGCAGCTTGCTGCGAGCGCCGAGAATAAAATTATAATCTTGACCATGAAATATATGCAAAATTCGTATCTCTACAATGCTTCGGGGAGACAGACCGACTATTAGGTATTAAAAAGCAGTTTTTTTCATACAAAAACTTTAAGAAAATAGATTTTAAAACAAAAGCAATAAATTCCACGTTAGTTTTATTATCGGCGATAACGAACGTCGCGGTTTCGTCGAACGAACCACGTTTTATGGTAAAATGAACCTTAATGCCTCATGCTTATGGCCTATAAAATAACCATAAACCATTGACTAAGGAAAATGCTGGAGTGAGTTTGGTGACAAAAATGAGGCACCTTATGGCAAACACTCGCTTGTACATCTTTATATTTTGTTCACTACTCTGGTTTCCAGCTAGTCCTGTTCATCAGTTTACGTTAAAATCAACACCATGATATACTTAGTTTTAGTATGTAGACGTGTTTTTCTATATTTTGTGTATTCCTATGTAATAGTCAAACGCCAATATGCAAGCAATCCTAGGTTTGACTAAAAGTGCTCGTCGAAGCTCTATTCATCAACATTTAATTGATGAATTTTAGGCAAACCTATTGACTGATTTAGACAGTCAAACCTTTAGGGGTTTGTGATTTTATTTAAGTCGGGGTTTTGACTAAGAGCCTTGTTCAAACTTAGAATTAACCAGCCAAACCTAGGATTGCTTGCAAATCGGCCTTTGACTAAGTATAACATATGTTATATATAGGTAGTTACAAGCAAGTAGGCTTACTATGATTGGCTCATCTATTTTCCATCACGTTCAGTCTAATGATTTTCCTCGTGTTTGTCATAAACCTAGATTTGAGGAACACAGATGGGCTATCTGGTATATAATACGTTTGATGTACGATGGAATTTCATTATTAATTTAGGAGAAAAATTTCATACAATAAGTATTATACCTACTGTTTATTGGTCATTATACTCGTGTTTACCTTATTTTAAAAGGCATCATAATATTGTTCAATATAAACACATATTTTATTTAAGAATGGATATGATTATCTATACTAATTATTATACCTAAGTATTATAAATGCGAAACTATGTAGACGAGAAAAAAATCTTTTTTTTGACCCAGCACATATGCGTTACGCATCGTCACCCTGCGCCGGGGGAGCAGGGCGGTATGTGGTACTCCCCCGCCGTGGATGGGCGAGGCGGGGCTACCCACTAAAATCCTGGGGGTGTTCCTACGGGACGCCATAATGCCGGGGTAGCGGATACGCCGAAGCACTCGTCCGCGGATAAAACCTGGCACAGCTAGTACCTATTACCTAATGTCTATCAATGTATGAATGTCTTCAATGACACAGAAAGTGGCCAAAAATAGAACTTAAATTCCTCCTTAGAAATTACAATCAAACATCCTACCACACAGCCTCTCACGCCACCACCCACACAACAAGGAAAATGTTCTTTACACAATGTAGAACACAAATCGTGCAATCCAGGCACATTATACGATGTCGGCGGCCATTGTGATCGGAATAACAATGAATTGGTTACGACTCAATAAAGGTTCCAATGCTATCCCAACACCATAAACATTTACCATTGTAGGCGATGTGGTATCAGCGATTTACTCACTGAAAGATGTGACACATCAGGGGCCCTAGACAAGGGCAAATCGTCTGTCTACCCTATATATGTATTATCTATGCGTCTGTCGGTATCGTTAAAAAAATGTACTGAGATGACAGTCGTTTTCGTTAGCTTTTCCATAGCAACTGTCATCTCAGTACATTTTTTTAGCGGTAGCGACAAACGATTTGCGCTTGTCTAACCACCTTGGTTGAAAAATTTCGTCAAAATCTGTCAAAGCTCAGCGGCCGTAGTATATTAAGACATTGACGTAAGACTAGCAACTCCCGTCCCACTGGCAAGAGTAAACTGACATATTATGTATATCAAGACGCTACTCTGTCTTGTTTACATAGCATGTTAAGTTAGATTTAAATTACTTATTAGCCTTAAGATGAAATTAGGCTAGATTGTAATATACAGACATAACCACAAGGGCATGTCGATAAAAAAAAAAAAAAAAAAAGACGCTACTCTTGCTCTGTCTTGCTCGCAATGTCATTGCATATAATTTGTAGCTGTTCCCAATGTCATTGTACTCTTACAAACGTCAATTACTCTTGACAGTAGGACGGGAGTTGCTACTCTTATGTCAATACAAAACAATAAATCTTTAATGCAAACCTGGTTACAAGCAATTGTTTCATAAGAAGACAATACACATAAAGCTAAAGGTATACAATCGGCGGTCTTATCGCATAGAGCCATCTCTTACATACAACCTGGTTGGAAGGAATATTGAGAACATGTTTAGAGGCGGTGTACAACACTTCTGGAAATAATGCTATCTATTGTTACAATTATAATTCGATAATTTACACAATTAATTTTTTTTTCTAGTCTATACTGTCCCACTGCTGGGCAAAGACCTCCCCCAAATCCCTCCATCCATCTCTATCCTGCGCCACCTCTGGCCAGTCAGCCTGGTGCGCGTCTAGATCGTCTCGCCACCTTTTTCTAGGTCGGCCTCGACGACGCCTTCTGTCTTGTGGTGCCCATTCTGTAGAGATCCTTGCCCAGCGGTCGGGGTGCATATTAATATTATGTTTACAATATATCTATATATAAAAAATATACCTAAACAATATAACTATCAATGTTTTTATGTGCTCGGGCCGCTGTTGAGAAAGAGGTCAGTACCTGCTAGACAAGGACCATTAGAAAGGCGCGGCGTGCGGAATTTACGGGTCAAGCACGAATATTATCAAATTCATCATTCATAGGCTTTATTTACAGCGTTTAAAAAAGAAGTATAAAAATCAATCACCAGTTATCACTTCAGAGCTAGCTAAAAGAGTAGTTCAGTTACAGACATTTATTACAGTTATGTCATGAACAATAACCATTGTATAGCCGGGACGTGCGATGTGTATCCACTAGAGATGCAACGAATAGTTGTTTGGCCGGATACCGGATATTCGGCCTGACCACCAGCCGAATATTCGGTATCCGGCCGCCGAATATTCGGCCGGCGGTGTGATACCTACATTTTGAGTTTCGTAGGTGCGTGTCGTGTACCGCCACGCCCCCCGCGCGCCGTGCAGGTTTTGACTTGTTTCGTAGTGAACGTTCGCGTATTTTTAGATAATAAAATAAGTTGGTGGTGTTTTCAAATCAAATCAAATAATTTATTTGCGTATAAGGGTACAATATGGTTGGTAATATTAAAAACCGTGGAGACATTTATAATTTTATTTAACAAAAATATTTAACAAAACGACAACCCGCCATTTTACAAATCAAAATCTCTCTCCATAGACAATGACCACAGATTAAATATGGTCGCATGTCAAAAGAGGTTCTATTCACGTAGAAAATCTTCTTGCAGCTAATACGGCCTCTCCTGGGATTGCGCCGTCCTCGGCTGCACATTTGTTGTCTTCTATTCCATCAGCAGCATCGGCAAATTCACAGGACTCACGACCGACGTCTTTCTCTGCACTCGTGGCTGCGATGCCGTACTGCTTTGGGTTGGTGGGCGAATCTGAGGGATCGTCAGCATCATCACCCCCAGGGTTCATGATCTGCATGAGAAACCAAATGTTAATAATCTAGACGACCGACAATATTGTCTTTTCTGTCAGGCATCACTCATACAAGGCCCTCAAGCATAATAATTATCATCCATAAATTAAATAAAAAATGCAACAAAGCCAGATCCATCCATGCATGGCTTCATCCAGGATAGCTTCTACTGCGACAGCTCCCGTCTGCGACTGCACCACCGGGACTGCTCGCACATGTCGATCTTGTTGGACAGCGTGCAGCGCGAAGGGCGCGCGCTGTACACGCCGTGTCAGCACGCGGGTACGTGCTGATCTTGTTGGACAGCGTGCAGCGCGAAGGGCGCGCGCTGTACACGCCGTGTCAGCACGCGGGTACGTGCTGATCTTGTTGGACAGCGTGCAGCGCGCAGAGCGCGCGCTGGACACGCCGTGTCAGCACGCGGGTACGTGCTGATCTTGTTGGACAGCGTGCAGCGCGCAGAGCGCGCGCTGTACACGCCGTGTCAGCACGCGGGTACGTGCTGATCTTGTTGGACAGCGTGCAGCGCGCAGAGCGCGCGCTGTACACGCCGTGTCAGCACGCGGGTACGTGCTGATCTTGTTGGACAGCGTGCAGCGCGCAGAGCGCGCGCTGGACACGCCGTGTCAGCACGCGGGTACGTGCTGATCTTGTTGACAATGTGCTGCATGTTCTGCCCGCTGCGCTCGCACCTGTTATCTCACACCAGCAGCTCCAACGAACATGCAAAACAAGGCACACATATTAATTTCATATTCACGTGCGCTTATATGGCACAAGACAGAGAGACTACGAAAAGATTCGGATGCAACTTATGATGTAGCCCAGCTGGTCAGGTCTTCGTCCCTTTCTGCTTCGGTCATACTGACCTAGTAATAGAAAGATGAAGAAGATGATGAGTGTGATCTTCGGAACATAATCGTGAGAGAAGGAATAAAGTTTACAACAGTGACCGGTACGAGTAAGACATAACACATAGTTTTCTCCCGCAGTGCTATGCAGTCCCCCCGTCCTCACTACACCCTATGAATGACAATAATTCATAGTGAAGATCCGCATGCATAGCATGATGAATCCCTCCATCCCTTACTTCTCGTGATATTATCACTCAAGATCACAACACAAAACATCAAAAACGGCAAAAAAATTGTGCCAATAAAAATTTTCACAAAAAGCGCGGGACGGCCAAACCAGTCGTTCCACAACACAAGTTGACGAAATTGATTTCTATCGGCGGTTGTTTTCAATAATTAGATAAAACAGTTGTGGGCAAAACAGAAGTTCAGATACCACTTCTGATAAAAACCGTGGAGACATTTATAATTTTATTTAACAAAACGACAACCCGCCATTATACAAATCAAAATCTCTCTCCATAGACAATGACCACAGATTAAATATGGTCGCATGTCAAAAGAGGTTCTATTCACGTAGAAAATCTTCTTGCAGCTAATAATATAAATAACATTATGATCGCCTTATTCTGCCTTTCGGCGTGCAACATTCTTCTTAAAATTATTACAGGTATATCTAAAACCATTGACATTATAATATATCATTACATTGAGTTAAAATTATAATAAAATAAGTATAATCAAAATAGCATACAAATAATTATGATGTCAAAGTTTAGGAAATTAATAATTATGTCATATTTAATTAAAATTGTCAGATAAAATGTCAAACAAACAATAATTTATCAGCTAAATATTCATCAATAGAGTAATACGCTTTGTCACATAGTAATTTCCTGAGATTATATTTAAATATATGAATGTCATTTACTTCGAGAAGTGCCTTCGGTAAGTGGTTGTACACTCGTGGCCCCATACAGAAAACACTTTTATCGTGTGATACTTAGTGGTTTTGTATTAATTAACATTTACCTACAGTGTCATTTTTTTTTATTACAACTGTGTCTTTATTTAGATTCCATTTATAAAATCTACCAAGTTTACTATCCGGTATCCGGCCGGATAGTACGTTACTATCCGGTATCCGGCCGGATAGTAAAAAAGGGCCGGATAAGCCGGATACCGGATAGTAACCGAATATTCGGTGCATCTCTAGTATCCACATAATATTATGTATAATGTCTGAATGTGTATCGATCGTGATCTTTTACAAGTTGTTCAGATTGATGGTTAGATACATGATACATTCCCTTTCGTATAATCACTAGTACATACGAGTAATATAAATAAGTATATGCTATTTATTTTTAACCTTATTTAAAAAGGGAAGTTATAATATTTAATATTCTATATCAGATTTCATCTCAATCGGTTCACCCGTTATGTCGTGAAGAAGTAACAAAGATACACACTCACAAACTTTCGCCTATCTCATATTAGTGTGAAGTGAGATTTATATTTTAAAAAAATATAACAATAGATCTCACACACAGGACAGGTAACTCTTCAGTTTTCAAGAGACACACACTTCACTGTTTTTATCGCAACAAAGATCTCCAGTGAAAATATCAAAAGTTGACAAAAGGTTACGGGTTATTTAATATCCTTATTTTATGAAAGTTTTCCGAGAAAAGCAATTGTATTAAAACAGGCAGCTAAGTGTGAAGGGAGCAACGAACCGAAATAGAAGGTACTTCCACATCCGTTACTCGGGGGAAACCAGGCGCTGACCTAGGATTGTCATTTGGGGGGAGGGGAAGCCTTACCTTTCTGAGTTAAGTCTAATAGCTCGGACCGGGTGTCGTAGTGTCAATTTCTAAAACAAAAAAAAACATCAAAAGTTTTCTAACTTAGCTAGCACGGACGGTTTAGCACAGACTGTGTAGGTTCTTTTGTTGTCAAGTTGAACAGTCATTTCATACCCTATATTCTCTAGAGTAAGTATATAGGATGAAAATTTAATGAGACAGCAATACTATGCAAGGTCTACAAGAAGCATTTGCTACTGCAACATGCGTGTTTTGGTTAAAATCATTAAGATTTTGAAGAAGTTGTCAAAATTTTGCCTCTGAATGCGTGAATCAATCATTCAGCGATCATCAGCTTGCTGCGAAAGTCGATTTTTTTATAATTAACTTAAACAAATATTAAAGAGCTTTTTGTATTATCGTACTTCATAGGTAATTAATATTATAAATGTGAAGCCTAGATCCTAATAAAGGCTTCTTTCAGGAAGTATTTTTCAAATCGCTGGGCACAGCTAGAAATACTTAAGATCCGTCGTGCCCGTAAAATAATTGGTGATGAGAGGCTGACTGAGACCAAATTACAGGATCTCGCACATCGACGCTCAGTTGCCAGCCTGTGCGTCTTTTACAAGCTCCATCATGGAGAGTGCTCCTCAGAACTCCACGGGTTAGTTCCACCATCACCCTTTTACTACCGAACTTCCAGGCAAACGGCACTGCGCCACCAATATCTGGTGAGTATACCAGCAGCTCGGACTAAGCGATTCGCTTCGTCTTTCATTATGAGAACGGCGAAGTTATGGAACTCGCTACCACTCTCAGTGTTTCCCGAATGCTATAACGTGGGTTTGTTCAAATCAAGAGTGAATGGGTTCTTACTAAACAAGCGTGCTACAACTTCGACTGCATCGTCACTTACCAACAGGTGAGATTGCAGTCAAACGCTTGATTAGTCTTCTATAAAAAAAAAAAAAAAAAAAAAAAAAAAAAGATAGCAAATAGGAAGAGGGGCATTAAAGCCCCCTTTGCCCCCACTGAATCCGTCACAGAGGGCAACACTTTATCTTTGGGGAGAAATATCTTCTGAGGTGGAGCAATTGACAGCTCGATGGAATTCTGCTGTGTTTTTCCATATCTACGTCATTTTTAGTCTTGTAACCTTTTTATGCCTTGTTAAGCGATACATCGGTTCGGTTTGACCAGTTTTAATTCAGCGTTAGAATGTTATATAAAATGTTCTGAATCATTAATTGTGCCGTGCTCTTTAAAAATAAACGATGTCTACATTACACTACTTTTTAAATAGTTTGCTTATCTATTAACTAATTAAATTATTTCTGTTACGTAACAAAAAAGTTTAAAAAATAAATTTAAGTCAAAAGTACTTTTTGTTTGAGCTTAAAATCTGGAGGTTCTGAGTTCAAATCTATCTGCGTGACAATCGTTTTCGCCTGGATGCTACCGTGTTTTGGAAGGCAAGTAAAACTATAGTACCCTGTGATTTTCTATAAGATTTGTAGTAGGCATATTGTAGGCCTTGTATATCTGAAACTGTAACGTATAGGTTGACCATATAACCTGTTAAATTTTTCATTTGATTAGCAGCGTAAATAATATGATAAAAACGGTGTTCTGTAAACATTTAAACCCCAATTAACTAAAAATCTCTTAACAAAGACAGTTTTAACTTTTGTACTAATTATTCTGTCTTTTTGGAGCTTGAAAAGTTTAATTAGTGGTAAACAATGCCTATTACATAAGGTAATTAAACAGGGATAATCAAGGTAGGCTTTGCCTGAGTTTTTCAAAGTTCTTAGCACTTAGTCCTTCCATTGCGAGTGGATAGGAAGTGACAATGAATGAGATTATCTGACTCACCTTGTTTGTGAGTTGGATGAGAGATTAGCTAACTTTGCGATACTTCAAGACGTGGGTAAACTTCTAATAGAATCATATCGATGTTCTTATAACAGGTCCTTTCTGAAAACAGGAGCTCACCGCATTTTCAATAATAATTTACCTGGGGTAGACTTCCTTTGCAGGAGGTCGTCTAGGTGGGCCCCAACAGTGCCAGTTATTCTACCGCCTGAGCAGTGATGTGCAAACATTACTGTGCTCCGGTAGGGGGACACTGTAGCTAGGGAAATTACTGGGCTAAAGAGTCTTAAAATCATATGACTCTTGAGTAAGAAGCGTTGGTGCAGTGCTCCTAGAATTTCACATAATTGTGAAATCCTAAGAAGCACTGTACTGATTATGGGCAGCGTTATCTCTTAACATCAGGAGAGCGTCTTGCTCGTCTTCTACTTCATCACATAAAAAAAAAACCTGAGTGCTTGGTAGAGGCGGCGTGTAACCAATGCTGGGGTATATAATTTGACCTAACGTATAAGTATTGCCATCCTACGTGGTAATGCTGCGAGCATTCTAAGCACGCTACCATCTGACAGTAATTTGGAGCACTTGCATTTTCTGTAGATTGCCGTGTAGTGTAGGTGTGATTAAACAAGTGGTTTTTTTTCTGTGTTTTTTTTTCAATAAAGGCATTTGCCCTTTCTACTTAGTAAGGATGTAACAGTATGAAATCTCACCGAGATAAACATTGTAAATACATATTCATTAAACACGCATTAAAAACAATATTATAGGCATATTAATCTAGCTTATGCTCGTGATTTTACCCGCCTGGACAAATCCTTTCTTAACAAAGGTTTACGTCATAAAACCTGTATTCCAAATTTTAACCCAATCCGTTCATCAGTTTAGGCTGTGAGTTGACAGATCAGTCAAACACTATTTTCTTTTATGCTTAAAAGAAGAAGATGACATTATTTGTGATCGAACATGAAAGGACTGGACCGATTTTTTGGGTGTATTTGGTAAACCTGAGAATTTTTCATTAAACCAGTTGCAGACAAAGAGAATAGAGGGAGCGTAGATTGTAAATAGATAGATCTAAATATAATTCTAAAGGTAAAATTCCTAATAAATTTTTGTGATCGAACATGAAAGGACTGGACCGATTTTTTGGGTGTATTTGGTAAACCTGAGAATTTTTCATTAAACCAGTTGCAGACAAAGAGAAGAGAGGGAGCGTAGATTGTAAATAGATAGATCTAAATATAATTCTAAAGGTAAAATTCCTAATAAATTTTTGTGATCGACATGAAAGGACTGGACCGATTTTTTGGGTGTATTTGGTAAACCTGAGAATTTTTCATTAAACCAGTTGCAGACAAAGAGAAGAGAGGGAGCGTAGATTGTAAATAGATAGATCTAAATATAATTCTAAAGGTAAAATTCCTAATAAATTTCATTAAGAAAGTCAGACAGCTTAAAAAAGGTAAGACGATTCCATTGTTTAATAAAATCCAGGTCAGGCAGGACTAAAGTCGAAACCCCTTCAGACAACTAATGAAAGGAATTCCGAGATATTTCTCTCAAGTATCTTAATCTTGTATTTATTAACCAATTGGCAAGACAGAGATTCAAAATCATGATTACATTAAAGGCCGGTGGGTTTAATTTCACGGGCTGCTGGACGCTTCAGAACCCGTTGGCTAGCCGGACAGGAGGTCCCTTCGTTGAAATTTGACTTATTTTTAGAATACACCCAATATTTTGTAGGCGAAAGAATTGACCGTGAAGTGAGCTGGGTTGATGAATGGAAAAACAATTTATTGAGTACTTTCTTGTTAACCGTGTAGGTATTTTAGAACCCTCTCGGTTGATTGGGCGGACGAAAAATATTAGGGGCAGTAGTAGTTTTGTGATTTTGTATTGAAAAATACTTCGACCAGGGTCTATTGGCACACTATTAACCGGCAAAAATGAAATGTTCTTAAAGATATAATAGTAAAGTTAAAAACACATTTTTGTACTTTGTCGTAGCACACGACGAATTTCAGAAATGTTTATTAACTTTAGCGCTCTATGACTTTAACATTTTAATTTCGTCGATCAATAGGGATTAACTTATTATTTCATCAACGCACTGTTGAAGTCAAGTCAAACACATGACACCACAGTACCTAATAGTGTGACGCAGTAGCTTTATTCGACAACTTATAGTTTTATAAAGCCGCGTCTGTGTTTTGGTCTACACTCTGCACAAACAACAAAAACATTACAAAATTTTTCACTAAACATTTTGTTTACACCACCAAAGTTTTTGCTTTCCATACCCGATGGAAAGCACTTACAACAAAAACATAATATCAATATCAATTCATCAAAACTGCCTAGAATTTTCTGGAATATTGATAATACCATGTTTGTTCGAATTTGTACGTAACCTGTCACATATAAAGCGAACGCGGGCAGGAACAAAATGAAGATTGCGACCGCTTTACCGTTCCGCCCCGCCTCAGTCTGACGTAAGCTTTAAGGTTAAAGTAGAAAATTCATCATATCTCAAGCGAGGTGCAATCAGACGTAGTACAACTCGTGCAATATCTCACTCGACGGGATCAGGGGGATCATTTATCATGAGGATTGTGGATGCATAAAAATATCATTTATCTACCGAGACTGGATAAAATATGGTCTAGACTTGGCTGGATTATTTGAGACAATATAAGTTGTTGGTTATAATATTATTTAAAAAAAATCATTTTTGATGTTAACGACAGACACACAAACATTTGGCTGATCATAAGTCCTGATGATAAGTGGTTACCGTCGCCTATAGATGTCTGTATGCCCAGTATATCATGCTTAAACGGTCATAATGACCGCTTGGCGACACAGTTATGTCCAGTGGGTGGTAACTAACCACGGAAGAAGCCTACCACCAGTATAGCTAATGGAAAAACCGCACATAACTAATTAAAGTCATTGGTGCGGGGCCGGGATTCAAATCAGTGATCCAGAATTACATTTGCACCACATAATCCCTCGGCCGCCACGGCTTCGTAAGTACCTCTATAGATTTTCTAAGACCTTACTTTCAGCAAATCAAAGAGAATGGGAGAACATTAAATTAGTCGAATCCCTTAAATCCATCTAATACCCAGCCAGCCCTAATTGAAACCTAAATAAGGTTTATAATAAATTAGATACCTATAACGGTGGTCATAAAATGACGTTGATTGCTCCACTTCTAAACCGATAAGAATGACATAACGGTTGTTGAGCTAAGCAACTTAGCTATGTATTCACTTGTGTTGTTTTTTAGTGCTAAAAAACGTATGGTTTCGTAATCACGACTTTAACTATTACATTGTTGTGATTCGATTCGGTTGCAAGGATACGGTGACTAAAAAAATTACTGGCAATAATTACTATAGAGAGTAGAAAAACCACTCATTAGTTATTAATTGTAGTCAAATAACTATAATCAAATCCCGGGATTCGAAGTCTATGATCTAGAATCACATTTGGAACACACAAATGCTGGCTACTTAATATATTAGTAAATAAATATTAGTTATTTTTATAATATTGTATATAGACAGACCATCACAAATTGTGGTGGCAAATAATTAAGCTCTTCGCAAAGTTGCGCATAACTTTTGAGCAAACGACTAGAGCAAGAAGAATAAAACCCTCTATTTGATTGTAGACGTGAGTGCTGCCGATTTATTATAGCATTATTCGTTCAAAATTCACATAATTTATTTAAATAAGCCATATAAACAGCACTTTTGCACGTCAATAATTGTTACTAAGCTTATCAATGAATCATTCTGAAAGTAATTAAAAAACATGTCACATCTGCTAGATAATAAATCCACGTTCAAGCCTCACTCAAAATTTCCCTGAATTAATAATATCCTGAAATATTACTCAAGTTAAGCGCAGATTGAGACACTTTGACGTCCTTGCCCAGTTTTAGGAGGCATTTAATATTTATTGCGCTATTTACTGGACATTTCGGTGTTTTTACATGAAATTAAATATGCTGTTAGATAGGATGGTTTTTCTCTTTTCTAGGAATAAATGGCACTTTATTTATTTTAACTTTAGGTTTATTTTTGTTGATAAAAACATTATTTCTTTGATAAAAATATTATTACATTACGGATTTAATGGTTCGTAAATAAATTAGAATGTCGTGTTTATTTTCGACAAAGTTATTTCAAAGTAGAATTTATTATTTTATGTTGAAGTCTATAGTTTTTTTGTATACACTTACATTGTTTTGACATTTTCGTTTAGGTACACTACTTTTATTTTATACGACATAATATAAGTGAGGAATCTCACCAATAATGATGGAATGATCTATCAACACACGTCAAAACGAATTGAGATGAAATTTGGCATATACATAAATGTTGTGACGTAGACATCTGCTAATAAAAGATTTAACAACGTAACTGTTTTGAATACAAAATATAAATAGTCATGCATACTCCATACAATGTAACTAGGCATTATTCTTAATTATAAGTCATTATTGTATTTATGTATTATTCATACGTCTGGAAAAGACAGGTTTCGGCAGAACAATGCATTACATTAAGATCTTCATGTACCTCAAATCTATGAATAAACAAATTCTTATTCTGAACCTGCGAACATATGCTAGAGTAAATATATTATTTTCATTACTAGTATTAATGTTCCTGTTTAACTTAAATATGTTTTTTTAGTTCGTAACGAGACATGATATCGACTTTCCAAATTTTTTTTCATTTTCTTTCTTTAATAATACCTTTAGATCATTAATTTCCCAATGGAGGGATAGTATCTGCCTACCCAACGGGAACCAGGCATGATTATATTATGCATGTAGATAATTAATTTTAAGACTTCATTGTACAGTCAACTACAAAGAGATGTATCCATGTTAGTCTTACAAAATGAAGGAACTTTTAGTATGCAATTATTATTTACCCTTACTTCGTGACATTTTCAGTATCCACCAAATCTTATACTATATTCGATTCATTTTAAATGCTATTATTATGTATCACCTAAGGAAAAGTAGTGGGATACATCATTGTTGCATATTAAACGAGTCGATGATAATATAAAGTTTGATTGCTACTAGAAATGTCACGAATCAAGGGTAGTTCATTTTTGGCAATTGGCAAATGAAAATTTACTTCATTTTGTAAGCCTAACATGGATACATCTCTTTGTAGTTGACTGTACGACGAATGTTACTGTGGACTGTGGATATCAGTACAAACACAGAACCTATATTTTATCAGTCAGTTAAAAATACTTATCAAGGTACTTATCTATATAGATACTTATCTATAGGTGCCTTATACCTTGTGCGCGGTCCGTAGCACTCGCTACGATCTACGTAGCAGTGCCTCTACGCGGTCCGAACGCAACGGACGTCTACGCCGTAGCACATTTCGATCGAACATTCCGAACATGAAACTAAAACTAACATAAAAACTAAAATTTTAAAACAAATTTAGTGTTTAGTTTGAACAGTGATTTATTGAAATATTAGTTGATTTTTGTTTATGTGTTTGTAAGACGTAATTACATATTTTAATGTCTTGTGTGAACTTTTTCATCGATCGCCTATCTCCAATGGGAGTTATACCAAATGTAAGTTGTCATTACATACATTATTAATGAAACTACGAAAATATTACACATACGCACATAAAAATATTTTAAAAAATGTCATTAATAAAGGCCATTTAGGGTTAATTAATTGAATATTATTATAAATTTCAAATTAGGTTTTTAAAAATGTACTGCTATTAATCTGACTGTTTACACAAATTTTTACCTACTACAGTACTTACGATTTGTCTAAAGATTGGTTGCCTGGAAGAGAACGCTTTGAGAGATAGGGCCACCCATTGGTAGTGAAATATGCTAATTAATATACTAATTTTAAGAACTTACTTTTTATTATTTTAATCACAATGAAGAATAGTTCTGTTTTATTTTACGACATTTGTTTAATTTTAGCAATAATTATATATCCACCTAACCTACCCACAGGGCAAAGCTGCCAGCATGCTGCTGTAGTATTGTTTTTCTTAATAAAGGCAAAACACACATTTTCAATTCAAAAAATAAATCTAAGGATTATATTTTTACTTTTACATGGTTAGCGCGAGAACCGAAAGTGGGTTTTGGTCTCCGATAACAAGTCTCTCCAACTCGGTCTGTCCTGCTCCACCTCCCGCCATTCTTCCACGTGGAGACTGCTCAGGTCCATCTCAACCTCATCCTTCCAGCGACACCGTGGGCGGCCTACCTTACGTCGCCCACTCGCTCGTCCCTGGTACGCTCGTTTCACACCCCGATCCACTCCCATCCTCTCTACATGGCCAAACCAGCGAAGTCTGTGTGATTTTGTCTCGCAGATGATATTGGGCTCAGCCACTAGATCTTCAATTTCTACGTTCTTCCGCACTCTCCATGTCCCATCTTCCCTTCTCACCTTTCCCAGTATCTTTCTCCAAATTTTCCTCTCTGTGACGAGGAGTTTCTGCTCTTCCTTGAGGGTGAGTGTCCATGTCTCACATCTGTACATCAAAATTGGTCGTATTGGTCATCAAAATTGGTCGTCTTGTTATTGGTTTTATATTCTATTATTTTAAATTCTATTCATTAATTTGAAATCCTACGCAACATTAAATTGCTTATAACATGAAACATGTGCGCCTATAATTTTATACAATGGTATTTTTACTGTGACGTAAAACCAAAAAATAAATACCAATGTGTCGTGGGTATGTTATAATACATACCTACATAATATTGACTCGTACCAATAAATGTACGGCCATAAGTAAAGTCCACTCGCGTGGGTAGAGATTGATTGATTAACGTAAAGGTATGTAATTTTTTAAAGAGGTAGGCCTGTTTTTACGATTCTACCAATATTAAAAGCGACAGGGATACACCTACGTACCTGTATGTTGTTAAGAGGGACACTCTATCAGTAGATTTTATGTAGTAAACCTTTGAAAGTCTAAACTAGTGATTTTATAAATGGTGCCGATGATTTTATACGGGTGGTTGGCTTCAGCCGTGGCTAGTTACTACCCACTGATCAAAACCGTATCGCCTAACGGTCATTATAGCTGTGTGACGGCACTTATTTATTTATTTAAGTATTTCTACATCACATGTATCATAGAATCATCTTTGGGTGACATCTCCTAACGAAGGTTGACGATCATCATGGCAATTTGAACCCTTGACACAGCAGCTCTCAAAAGGGAACGCGTGCTCTTGCAGTACTATTGGCGCAGATTTTTAAGCCAAGATATTCTTCTTCTTTCTAGACTTTTTTTCCTGTATCTTTCCCTGTATTATTAGCTGTAATAACTCACATTTGGGTATCATAGAATATATAAATAGAATGTTCACATTGGGTACCATATTTAATACATATAACAATTTAGAAATACATAACATTATCAGCATGATGTTTAGTGAAGCAAGGGAGGTATTTATCCCGCCTTCTAGGTTTAGTCTCCTACCATCTACGGCCGCATCGTCGCTTTACGCTTAAAGGCTAACCTATAATGAATAAAAAAATTAAATATTTAAGTTAATGTATAAAAAAAACTCTTTATTTATCTTTAACCGCACATAATCTAAATAGTATGAAGTAAAATGGTTGAGTCCTTTATGTGTAAAAAAGTACATAATGAATTTGTAGTGACATGAACAACTAAACTAAAATACAATTACGCGGAGTTAACTAGTTTGACCTGCGAGTAGCTAGAATACGACGGCTTGTCAATAATAATGATGTGATAATGATGTGTTCTTTACAATTTGTATCTATTTTTTTTAAAGATAATACGTGTCAAAGTTTCTAGTAGTTTTATTTAATTCTGCGTTAAACTGTACTGCGCCTGTACTCTGTGATATTATTTGTTGAATTTCCTCATGCCTTTAGCATTGTTTCACGTAAGATTAGCAACTCCTGACAATACTTCAAGAGTAATCTGATTTATTTTATACCTAAGATTTAAATAGAACTATTGTAAATTAACATGTTGTTTCAAAAGTTTTTTAAAGGCGCTGTCAGCCTGTAAAACTATTTATGTTATGATTGATACAATCTAGTTATGCTAACCTCGATAGCGGTTACATTTTTGAGCCGTTAGGGGTAGAGACTTTGGGTCCTTGGGATCCGGGAGCTCACCGCATTTTCCAAAATTTATCTGAGCGCTTGGTCGAGGCGACGTGTGACCGAAATGCTGGGGTATATTTGGCCCAACGTATAAGTATTGCCATTCAACGTGGCAATGCTGCCAGCATTCTGGGCACTCTGCCAACTGACAGTGGAGCACTTGGATTTTCTATAGATCGGCTTGTGGCCGATCTGTGGTTAATAAAAGTGTTCTTTACTGCTGTAGTAGCTGTAGTATTGTTAGTTTGTGTTTATCAATAAAGGCATTTGCCACAATAAAAAAAAAATAATATTAGTTATTAAGCGCTGGCTTGTATTAGTTTAAGTTGATTTATTAAATAAAGAAATTTCAAAATCAAATCAATCAATCTGATATAGAGGTATATGAAGGCGCTTCTCTTGCTACATTAATGCTTGCAACATTGCTTGGCGGATGAATAACTGGTAAAAGTGGTGGGGGCTTCCCCAGGTGACCTCTGTAAAAGAGGCCTACCAATTTATTCAATGTAAACGAGTTTAAAATTGGTTTAATACAAATGTTTCATTGCATTTATAAAAACACTATTCTCATCCAAAATACTTAGGTATTCACAGTTATTCTCTGAAGTCGCTCCCTCATGACTGAGGATCGTGGTCATCACCAGCTGAAGATGCTGGTGCAGTGACACGACTTATGGTCTGCCGCCATCGGTGCCTGTCCATTGCTTCTCTGACGAACGAGCAACACTTAGTTGAGGATGGGCCTTTCACTTATTTAATTTAGAGTTAAAAATGTACATAATATATTCTACTTACTATACTTCTAGCAGCGCTCTTCAAGACGTAAATGCTCGCGCAAAGTTCCAAAAAACTTTCAAATTACTACTTTTTTCAAATTAGTAAGACTACAAAATTTTCCATCAAACATAATAACGTATTAATGTAGTATTTTTCCTATCTTTTTACAATAGCGCCATGAATTGAAGTAGGAAACGAGAAACATAAAGGAAATGTCACAAGTGGGTGTGTACCATCGTCAACCCACACACAAACCATCACGAGTCATAATAATATTATATTATATAGGTATTTATATTTACTGTGTATAACACCAATTTATAATAATTATTAATGATATGAAAATATATTACTTATTTAGGGTTAATGGTAAAAGTTACCCGTTGAAAATTTATTACGTCCTTTAGAGATGTGGTAAATAGCAAAATGTGTGGTAAATACAAATTACAATTTTTCTTAAGGCTTAATTACTAAATCCGTCATAACGAAGTACAAACAAACAAAAAAATCTAAAATTGGAAAAAATATATATTATTATTTACAGAAAATAGCTATAATTAAATTAATAAAGACCTATTTTAATCGAATGGAATGAAACGCAGTTCTAAAAAAGTGTCAAATGAGCCCCTTTTTACCTTTACGAAGTAAGAAGACGAGCAAGACGCTCTTCTGATGGTAAGAGATAATCCGTACAGTGCTACCCAAGATTTTACAATGATGTTAAATTCTTGCTGCATTACACCAACGCTTCTTACTCAGAGTCATAAGACGTTAAGACTCTTCAGGCCTGTAATTACACTAGCTACAGGGCCATTCTACCCGTGCACAGTAATGTTTGCACATCACTGCTCAGGCGGCAGAACAACTAGCATTGTTAATAATAAAAAAAGGCCGTTAATTGCCAATTTCCAACTAAAAACACAGCATAATAACTTAACTAAAAATTAAGTACTAACTAAAAATTACAAGAAGTTGAAGTACCCAACTAGACGACCTCTTGCAAAGGATGTCTACCCCCGGTATCAATTTAAAAAAAAAGCGGCCAAGTGCGAGTCGAACTCACCCATGAAGGGTTCCGTAGCAGCAAGTAACATAATATAAAAGTTTTTGTAGTTGTAACTTAAACTGCGGTTTACGATTTATGACGTATTAAAAAAACAATTATTAGATCTCGTTCAAACCAATTTTCGGTGGAAGTTTGCATGGTAATGTACATCATATATTATTTTTACATTTATCATTCCCTTATTTTAGAAGTTACCGGGGGGGGGACACACACACCTTTTTCCACTTTGGAAGCGTCTCTCGCGCAAACTATTCAGTTTAGAAAAATAATGATATTAGAAACCTCAATATCATTTTTAAAGACCTATCCATAGATACGCAATTTTAGAGGAGCCCCAAAAATTTATTGTTTTTTTTATGTTTTGTAAAAATCTTAATGCATCTATTTACCAAGTTTCAACCGTATAGTTCTTATAGTTTTGGAAAAAAGTGGCTGTGACATACGGACGGACGGACAGACATGAAGAATCCATAAGGATTCCGTTTTTTGCCATTTGGCTACGGAACCCTAAAAAGAGAACGAAAAATCTACCGTGTGTTAACTTTTCTGTATCACGACAGTTTTTTGAGGGATGTGAGTATGCAAATAACAATCTTATGTATTCAATAAACGTGTTATAAAGATAATAATGTTTGTCTGGAAACACACCGCGGGGTATCTCTGGCATAATTACTTGTGCGCCACGAGCGTATATTGATTTGTTTCTATTTATAGCGTATGGTTTGCTCCTTCGTGCCGGATACTGAATACTGGTCGCTTCTTCCATAATGTAGCTTTGTTACTAGCTGTGCCCAGCGGTTTTACCCACTGTATTGTCGCCTATGTGTTAATACAGGATCTAAGCTATCTTCATACCAAATTTCAGCTCAATAAGTCCACCCGTTTAGGCGTGAAGGAGTAACAAACATTCATCCAAACATCCATACATTCTTACAAACTTTCACGTTTAATAACTGTGACCGTTTTTTTTAGTTAACAGTTGGCATGTCTGTCTGAATTGCATGCAAATCCTAATTAGAGCCTCAGATCATTTTTTTCTAGCTTTTTTTTTATACATCGAAGTAAGAAGACGTGCAAGACGCTTTCCTGATGTTAAGAGATAACGCTGCCCATAAAACGCTGCTCTTCTATCGTATATGTTTTTTAAGAATATTATATAATATAACCGGTTTAAAAATTCACAAAATATGTTGGTTTCCGTTTGTTTCAAGCTTTAAAAGTACTTTAAAAACTTAGTACTCGAACTTAAAGTTACTTTAAACTGTAAAATTCTATCGTTTTTAGTACGAGTATGTAGAGTCTGTGCAATCTTAAAATGCACTTCTCAGCCATATAAAATATTCACGATGAGAAGTGAAACGTGTGCATTTTTAAATTTTACTGCTTTTCCCAGACATATTTCTACTTAACGCCTAAGAGACCTTTACGATTTAAAATTCGTCGATATAATGTATGCACTAGCGCACATTAGGCTTTTTTTTGAGCCCGTATTTTTGTGGATATCTTATTTCAAGTTCACTATAAGCTATGTTACTTAATAGATTATTTTGAAACAAAACTTAAAGTTATTGGCAATAATTTTATTTGAAATAGTATAAAATATTCCCAATTTGTTTCTTAAAAGTGATAAAAGAACAATTAAAAACCAAAACTGCAGTGTAAGTTTAAACTTATTACTTTTTTAAATTCTAAATAGGCCTTTACGTTTAATTACATCCCGCCTGATGGAAAGTGCATATGCGATCGACGATGGATCACGTAAGATGCCTGGAGAGGTACCTATTTACTCGTGCCTTGAAGATTCTGAAGTTATATCGCTCGGGAAACACGCATGATTGCAATGTGTTTCATATTATGCAACCAGTTCTTAATAAAAAAGTTGAAGTATTTATTACTTACTACTCAATGAGCCGTTGTTATTAGTATAATTTTAAATGCATTTTAAATTGATTGAAATTCATAAAAAATCTCACAAAAGTATTTTTCTTAACACTGAAAACAGACGAATCTTGCGAATAAAATCACAAGCAAATCGCCCCGCGGGCTATCTCTATTTATCTCCTAATTTCGTAGCATAGACAAGAGAACCAAGACAGAACCCGCTTTCGTGATTCTGTATAACATATATTTTTTGCATGTCTAATAGGCGAAATACATTGTTACTAATATTAATTTGAGATCACAGTTACTGTATTTACATGTATTTGCAAATAAAGACTTTGAAATTTAAATTTGAAATTTGTATATGAAAACAACATCGACAAACATGGCGGGGTCCAGGGGACGGTTGGCAACTTTTGTTCGGCTCGTTAAAAGTAAAATTCTTTGGTTCAAAGACATTTACAAAGATAGCTAGTTTTTATTGTATCGTTAAAAGTAAAAACTCTTTGGTTCAACGACGTGTGTTATGCAGCGTCAATGCGTATCATCGGCGACAGCATACCTTTTACCGGGGGTAGATTTTCTTTGCAGGAGGTCGACTAGGTGGGTACCCCAACAGTGCCAGGAGGTAGACTACTCAGCGGTCATGTGCAAACATACCTGTGCTTCGGTATCTCGTGAAATTACTGGGCTGAGGAGTATTAAAATCTTATGACCCTCAAGAAAGAAGCGTTGGCGCAGTGGACCCAGAATTTAACCTTTGTAAAATAATGGGTAGCACTGTACTAATTATGGGCAGCGTTATCTCTTACCTTCAGGAGAGCGTCATACTCGTCTTCTTGCGTTGTTGTATAAAAAAAAGCAGGTAAAGCGCACTCTATGGGTTGAGTCTATGTTCCGTAGGTACAAACGTTGATTGCCACTCCCTCAGAACAGGGATAAAAAGGGATGAGAGGAAAGTAATAAGATTCCCGCAATAATTATGACATAGCTTTGACGAAGTATTTTCTAAGACCTTACTTTCAGCAAATCAAAGAGAATGGGAGAACATTAAATTAGTCGAATCCCTTAAATCCATCTAATACCCAGCCAGCCCTAATTGAAACCTAAATAAGGTTTATAATAAATTAGATACCTATAACGGTGGTCATAAAATGACGTTGATTGCTCCACTTCTAAACCGATAAGAATGACATAACGGTTGTTGAGCTAAGCAACTTAGCTATGTATTCACTTGTGTTGTTTTTTAGTGCTAAAAAACGTATGGTTTCGTAATCACGACTTTAACTATTACATTGTTGTGATTCGATTCGGTTGCAAGGATACGGTGACTAAAAAAATTACTGGCAATAATTACTATAGAGAGTAGAAAAACCACTCATTAGTTATTAATTGTAGTCAAATAACTATAATCAAATCCCGGGATTCGAAGTCTATGATCTAGAATCACATTTGGAACACACAAATGCTGGCTACTTAATATATTAGTAAATAAATATTAGTTATTTTTATAATATTGTATATAGACAGACCATCACAAATTGTGGTGGCAAATAATTAAGCTCTTCGCAAAGTTGCGCATAACTTTTGAGCAAACGACTAGAGCAAGAAGAATAAAACCCTCTATTTGATTGTAGACGTGAGTGCTGCCGATTTATTATAGCATTATTCGTTCAAAATTCACATAATTTATTTAAATAAGCCATATAAACAGCACTTTTGCACGTCAATAATTGTTACTAAGCTTATCAATGAATCATTCTGAAAGTAATTAAAAAACATGTCACATCTGCTAGATAATAAATCCACGTTCAAGCCTCACTCAAAATTTCCCTGAATTAATAATATCCTGAAATATTACTCAAGTTAAGCGCAGATTGAGACACTTTGACGTCCTTGCCCAGTTTTAGGAGGCATTTAATATTTATTGCGCTATTTACTGGACATTTCGGTGTTTTTACATGAAATTAAATATGCTGTTAGATAGGATGGTTTTTCTCTTTTCTAGGAATAAATGGCACTTTATTTATTTTAACTTTAGGTTTATTTTTGTTGATAAAAACATTATTTCTTTGATAAAAATATTATTACATTACGGATTTAATGGTTCGTAAATAAATTAGAATGTCGTGTTTATTTTCGACAAAGTTATTTCAAAGTAGAATTTATTATTTTATGTTGAAGTCTATAGTTTTTTTGTATACACTTACATTGTTTTGACATTTTCGTTTAGGTACACTACTTTTATTTTATACGACATAATATAAGTGAGGAATCTCACCAATAATGATGGAATGATCTATCAACACACGTCAAAACGAATTGAGATGAAATTTGGCATATACATAAATGTTGTGACGTAGACATCTGCTAATAAAAGATTTAACAACGTAACTGTTTTGAATACAAAATATAAATAGTCATGCATACTCCATACAATGTAACTAGGCATTATTCTTAATTATAAGTCATTATTGTATTTATGTATTATTCATACGTCTGGAAAAGACAGGTTTCGGCAGAACAATGCATTACATTAAGATCTTCATGTACCTCAAATCTATGAATAAACAAATTCTTATTCTGAACCTGCGAACATATGCTAGAGTAAATATATTATTTTCATTACTAGTATTAATGTTCCTGTTTAACTTAAATATGTTTTTTTAGTTCGTAACGAGACATGATATCGACTTTCCAAATTTTTTTTCATTTTCTTTCTTTAATAATACCTTTAGATCATTAATTTCCCAATGGAGGGATAGTATCTGCCTACCCAACGGGAACCAGGCATGATTATATTATGCATGTAGATAATTAATTTTAAGACTTCATTGTACAGTCAACTACAAAGAGATGTATCCATGTTAGTCTTACAAAATGAAGGAACTTTTAGTATGCAATTATTATTTACCCTTACTTCGTGACATTTTCAGTATCCACCAAATCTTATACTATATTCGATTCATTTTAAATGCTATTATTATGTATCACCTAAGGAAAAGTAGTGGGATACATCATTGTTGCATATTAAACGAGTCGATGATAATATAAAGTTTGATTGCTACTAGAAATGTCACGAATCAAGGGTAGTTCATTTTTGGCAATTGGCAAATGAAAATTTACTTCATTTTGTAAGCCTAACATGGATACATCTCTTTGTAGTTGACTGTACGACGAATGTTACTGTGGACTGTGGATATCAGTACAAACACAGAACCTATATTTTATCAGTCAGTTAAAAATACTTATCAAGGTACTTATCTATATAGATACTTATCTATAGGTGCCTTATACCTTGTGCGCGGTCCGTAGCACTCGCTACGATCTACGTAGCAGTGCCTCTACGCGGTCCGAACGCAACGGACGTCTACGCCGTAGCACATTTCGATCGAACATTCCGAACATGAAACTAAAACTAACATAAAAACTAAAATTTTAAAACAAATTTAGTGTTTAGTTTGAACAGTGATTTATTGAAATATTAGTTGATTTTTGTTTATGTGTTTGTAAGACGTAATTACATATTTTAATGTCTTGTGTGAACTTTTTCATCGATCGCCTATCTCCAATGGGAGTTATACCAAATGTAAGTTGTCATTACATACATTATTAATGAAACTACGAAAATATTACACATACGCACATAAAAATATTTTAAAAAATGTCATTAATAAAGGCCATTTAGGGTTAATTAATTGAATATTATTATAAATTTCAAATTAGGTTTTTAAAAATGTACTGCTATTAATCTGACTGTTTACACAAATTTTTACCTACTACAGTACTTACGATTTGTCTAAAGATTGGTTGCCTGGAAGAGAACGCTTTGAGAGATAGGGCCACCCATTGGTAGTGAAATATGCTAATTAATATACTAATTTTAAGAACTTACTTTTTATTATTTTAATCACAATGAAGAATAGTTCTGTTTTATTTTACGACATTTGTTTAATTTTAGCAATAATTATATATCCACCTAACCTACCCACAGGGCAAAGCTGCCAGCATGCTGCTGTAGTATTGTTTTTCTTAATAAAGGCAAAACACACATTTTCAATTCAAAAAATAAATCTAAGGATTATATTTTTACTTTTACATGGTTAGCGCGAGAACCGAAAGTGGGTTTTGGTCTCCGATAACAAGTCTCTCCAACTCGGTCTGTCCTGCTCCACCTCCCGCCATTCTTCCACGTGGAGACTGCTCAGGTCCATCTCAACCTCATCCTTCCAGCGACACCGTGGGCGGCCTACCTTACGTCGCCCACTCGCTCGTCCCTGGTACGCTCGTTTCACACCCCGATCCACTCCCATCCTCTCTACATGGCCAAACCAGCGAAGTCTGTGTGATTTTGTCTCGCAGATGATATTGGGCTCAGCCACTAGATCTTCAATTTCTACGTTCTTCCGCACTCTCCATGTCCCATCTTCCCTTCTCACCTTTCCCAGTATCTTTCTCCAAATTTTCCTCTCTGTGACGAGGAGTTTCTGCTCTTCCTTGAGGGTGAGTGTCCATGTCTCACATCTGTACATCAAAATTGGTCGTATTGGTCATCAAAATTGGTCGTCTTGTTATTGGTTTTATATTCTATTATTTTAAATTCTATTCATTAATTTGAAATCCTACGCAACATTAAATTGCTTATAACATGAAACATGTGCGCCTATAATTTTATACAATGGTATTTTTACTGTGACGTAAAACCAAAAAATAAATACCAATGTGTCGTGGGTATGTTATAATACATACCTACATAATATTGACTCGTACCAATAAATGTACGGCCATAAGTAAAGTCCACTCGCGTGGGTAGAGATTGATTGATTAACGTAAAGGTATGTAATTTTTTAAAGAGGTAGGCCTGTTTTTACGATTCTACCAATATTAAAAGCGACAGGGATACACCTACGTACCTGTATGTTGTTAAGAGGGACACTCTATCAGTAGATTTTATGTAGTAAACCTTTGAAAGTCTAAACTAGTGATTTTATAAATGGTGCCGATGATTTTATACGGGTGGTTGGCTTCAGCCGTGGCTAGTTACTACCCACTGATCAAAACCGTATCGCCTAACGGTCATTATAGCTGTGTGACGGCACTTATTTATTTATTTAAGTATTTCTACATCACATGTATCATAGAATCATCTTTGGGTGACATCTCCTAACGAAGGTTGACGATCATCATGGCAATTTGAACCCTTGACACAGCAGCTCTCAAAAGGGAACGCGTGCTCTTGCAGTACTATTGGCGCAGATTTTTAAGCCAAGATATTCTTCTTCTTTCTAGACTTTTTTTCCTGTATCTTTCCCTGTATTATTAGCTGTAATAACTCACATTTGGGTATCATAGAATATATAAATAGAATGTTCACATTGGGTACCATATTTAATACATATAACAATTTAGAAATACATAACATTATCAGCATGATGTTTAGTGAAGCAAGGGAGGTATTTATCCCGCCTTCTAGGTTTAGTCTCCTACCATCTACGGCCGCATCGTCGCTTTACGCTTAAAGGCTAACCTATAATGAATAAAAAAATTAAATATTTAAGTTAATGTATAAAAAAAACTCTTTATTTATCTTTAACCGCACATAATCTAAATAGTATGAAGTAAAATGGTTGAGTCCTTTATGTGTAAAAAAGTACATAATGAATTTGTAGTGACATGAACAACTAAACTAAAATACAATTACGCGGAGTTAACTAGTTTGACCTGCGAGTAGCTAGAATACGACGGCTTGTCAATAATAATGATGTGATAATGATGTGTTCTTTACAATTTGTATCTATTTTTTTTAAAGATAATACGTGTCAAAGTTTCTAGTAGTTTTATTTAATTCTGCGTTAAACTGTACTGCGCCTGTACTCTGTGATATTATTTGTTGAATTTCCTCATGCCTTTAGCATTGTTTCACGTAAGATTAGCAACTCCTGACAATACTTCAAGAGTAATCTGATTTATCGACCGAGCGAAGCGAGGTCTTAGAGTCGAGAGCCGCGAAAAGCCTGCGTTTTGACCAGTTTAACGGTTGACCTCTGGTGCCTAACTTTGATCGACATTTACTCAAAAACGGTAAATCCAAATTAAATGAAATTTTGCACACCAGTTAAATAGGTTAATAGAATACTTATAGTAAAAAAAAAGCCAAATAGGCTTCAGTATTGCAGAGATATAAGTGACTTAAAGTCTTTAAGATAGGTCTGACGATAATTTCAAAACTGGTACGCCGATAATTTTTTTTCTGAGCTATTAACATTTTTTATAACCTACCTAAATATTTTATCAAAAGTGTATGTTTGTATGTATGTTTGTTACGCGATAACTTGAAAACCGATGGTCCAATCTTGATGAAACTTTGCAAACGCGTAGTACATATCCATAGAATTTTTAAGTTCGAACATGAGCCAAATCGGTCGAAGGGTTCTAGAGTTAAAGAGATTCCTTGATTACCACGTTACCGAAGTTCCAATCTTGACGGAACTTTGCGAACGGGTAGTATAAACGCAAAGAATTCTCATGTTCAGAAATGAGCCAAATCGGCCCAAGAGTTGCAGTTAAATCTTTTATTAATAATGTAACCGGGATATAATTGCGATTCACTGTCTTAGGAGATGGGAACATTTTGGTAGGTAGATAAACGCAGTTTGAAATTAGTTCGAATAGTACGGACCGTTATGTAATTGCGATTCACTGTCGTTGAAGATGGGGCATTTCGGTAGGTTGATAAACGCAATTTCAAATTAGTACAGATATTAGAGTTGACCATTATAGATTTGCGATTCATTTTCTTAGAAGATAAAAACATTATGTAAGGTAGATAATCGCAATTTCAAATTGGTACAGAAATTAGGGTTGACCATTATAGTTTTGCGATTCATTTCTATAAAAACACTTACATTTTGTTAGGTTGATAGACACAATTTCAAAATGGTTCATAATTTAGAGATGATCATTATAGATTTGCGATTCACTCCCATAAAAGACAGTAACATTTTGTTAGTTTGATAGACGCAATTTCAAAATGGTTCATAATTTAGAGATGATCATTATAGATTTGCGATTCACTCCCATAAAAGACAGTAACATTTTGTTAGGTTGATAGCCGCAATTTTAAAATGGTTCAGTATTTTGAAAAGACCATTATAAGACCATTTAATAAGGCTGCAGCCTTTTTAATTATTAAATACACAATTTCATCTTGGGCATATTAGCTTTTTCGCTGGCAGTAAGATATATTATTATTTGTGTAGCCTATCTGCAAAACTTTTTAAAACTTAGAATAGTTTGTGCCGGCACATTCAACAATAAAGGTGCACGAGCACACCGTAGTGCAGCGCAGACCACTGGTGGCTCTCTTCAAAAAAGTCAGCAAAAAGTTGAGATCACTACGTACGCGCCCATCCAAATACGTACACGCATAACATTGCTTAACTTCGATGATTACGTTCTTTAAATAGCGCTATTTTTAAATGAATTAATTTTATTAAAAACTAGCAATCCCGGCGAACTCCGTTTCGCCACCAGATGGCTTCGTATTAAATTTCTGTTGAAATTTTTCCTGAATTTTCTTTGCTATAAACCTCACGGAGCCCGAGACCTTTCCAACGAATGCAAAACCGTGGAAATCGGTTCGTGCGTTCTGGAGTTATAGCGTTAGGAAGGAAAACCCGACTTATTTTTATATAGTAGACTAGCAAACCCGGCGAACTCCGTTTCGCCACCAGATGGCTTCGTTTTAAATTTTTCCTGAATTTTCTTTGCTATGAACCTCACGGAGCCCGAAACCTTTCCAACGAATGCAAAACCGTGGAAATCGGTTCGTGCGTTCTGGAGTTATAGCGTCAGGAAGGAAAACCCGACTTATTTTTATATAGTAGATTAAAAGTTTTCAGATTTTTTCCCGTATTTAAAATATATGTTAAGGTATGCCAAATTTCATAAACATAGGGTAACGGCAAGTTCTCTATGAATATTGATTTATTCAGAGGGTCAAAACATTTTTTGAAGGATAAACGGGTGTATTTTTTCGACTTAAAGTTAAAGTTCTTGTATTAGGATATTTTAAAAAAAGTCTAAGGTCTAAAGTCTAAGATTTAACGGAAATTGGGCCGCGAGGTCCCAGTTTGAGGCGAACTACTAGTTTTATACCTAAGATTTAAATAGAACTATTGTAAATTAACATGTTGTTTCAAAAGTTTTTTAAAGGCGCTGTCAGCCTGTAAAACTATTTATGTTATGATTGATACAATCTAGTTATGCTAACCTCGATAGCGGTTACATTTTTGAGCCGTTAGGGGTAGAGACTTTGGGTCCTTGGGATCCGGGAGCTCACCGCATTTTCCAAAATTTATCTGAGCGCTTGGTCGAGGCGACGTGTGACCGAAATGCTGGGGTATATTTGGCCCAACGTATAAGTATTGCCATTCAACGTGGCAATGCTGCCAGCATTCTGGGCACTCTGCCAACTGACAGTGGAGCACTTGGATTTTCTATAGATCGGCTTGTGGCCGATCTGTGGTTAATAAAAGTGTTCTTTACTGCTGTAGTAGCTGTAGTATTGTTAGTTTGTGTTTATCAATAAAGGCATTTGCCACAATAAAAAAAAAATAATATTAGTTATTAAGCGCTGGCTTGTATTAGTTTAAGTTGATTTATTAAATAAAGAAATTTCAAAATCAAATCAATCAATCTGATATAGAGGTATATGAAGGCGCTTCTCTTGCTACATTAATGCTTGCAACATTGCTTGGCGGATGAATAACTGGTAAAAGTGGTGGGGGCTTCCCCAGGTGACCTCTGTAAAAGAGGCCTACCAATTTATTCAATGTAAACGAGTTTAAAATTGGTTTAATACAAATGTTTCATTGCATTTATAAAAACACTATTCTCATCCAAAATACTTAGGTATTCACAGTTATTCTCTGAAGTCGCTCCCTCATGACTGAGGATCGTGGTCATCACCAGCTGAAGATGCTGGTGCAGTGACACGACTTATGGTCTGCCGCCATCGGTGCCTGTCCATTGCTTCTCTGACGAACGAGCAACACTTAGTTGAGGATGGGCCTTTCACTTATTTAATTTAGAGTTAAAAATGTACATAATATATTCTACTTACTATACTTCTAGCAGCGCTCTTCAAGACGTAAATGCTCGCGCAAAGTTCCAAAAAACTTTCAAATTACTACTTTTTTCAAATTAGTAAGACTACAAAATTTTCCATCAAACATAATAACGTATTAATGTAGTATTTTTCCTATCTTTTTACAATAGCGCCATGAATTGAAGTAGGAAACGAGAAACATAAAGGAAATGTCACAAGTGGGTGTGTACCATCGTCAACCCACACACAAACCATCACGAGTCATAATAATATTATATTATATAGGTATTTATATTTACTGTGTATAACACCAATTTATAATAATTATTAATGATATGAAAATATATTACTTATTTAGGGTTAATGGTAAAAGTTACCCGTTGAAAATTTATTACGTCCTTTAGAGATGTGGTAAATAGCAAAATGTGTGGTAAATACAAATTACAATTTTTCTTAAGGCTTAATTACTAAATCCGTCATAACGAAGTACAAACAAACAAAAAAATCTAAAATTGGAAAAAATATATATTATTATTTACAGAAAATAGCTATAATTAAATTAATAAAGACCTATTTTAATCGAATGGAATGAAACGCAGTTCTAAAAAAGTGTCAAATGAGCCCCTTTTTACCTTTACGAAGTAAGAAGACGAGCAAGACGCTCTTCTGATGGTAAGAGATAATCCGTACAGTGCTACCCAAGATTTTACAATGATGTTAAATTCTTGCTGCATTACACCAACGCTTCTTACTCAGAGTCATAAGACGTTAAGACTCTTCAGGCCTGTAATTACACTAGCTACAGGGCCATTCTACCCGTGCACAGTAATGTTTGCACATCACTGCTCAGGCGGCAGAACAACTAGCATTGTTAATAATAAAAAAAGGCCGTTAATTGCCAATTTCCAACTAAAAACACAGCATAATAACTTAACTAAAAATTAAGTACTAACTAAAAATTACAAGAAGTTGAAGTACCCAACTAGACGACCTCTTGCAAAGGATGTCTACCCCCGGTATCAATTTAAAAAAAAAGCGGCCAAGTGCGAGTCGAACTCACCCATGAAGGGTTCCGTAGCAGCAAGTAACATAATATAAAAGTTTTTGTAGTTGTAACTTAAACTGCGGTTTACGATTTATGACGTATTAAAAAAACAATTATTAGATCTCGTTCAAACCAATTTTCGGTGGAAGTTTGCATGGTAATGTACATCATATATTATTTTTACATTTATCATTCCCTTATTTTAGAAGTTACCGGGGGGGGGACACACACACCTTTTTCCACTTTGGAAGCGTCTCTCGCGCAAACTATTCAGTTTAGAAAAATAATGATATTAGAAACCTCAATATCATTTTTAAAGACCTATCCATAGATACGCAATTTTAGAGGAGCCCCAAAAATTTATTGTTTTTTTTATGTTTTGTAAAAATCTTAATGCATCTATTTACCAAGTTTCAACCGTATAGTTCTTATAGTTTTGGAAAAAAGTGGCTGTGACATACGGACGGACGGACAGACATGAAGAATCCATAAGGATTCCGTTTTTTGCCATTTGGCTACGGAACCCTAAAAAGAGAACGAAAAATCTACCGTGTGTTAACTTTTCTGTATCACGACAGTTTTTTGAGGGATGTGAGTATGCAAATAACAATCTTATGTATTCAATAAACGTGTTATAAAGATAATAATGTTTGTCTGGAAACACACCGCGGGGTATCTCTGGCATAATTACTTGTGCGCCACGAGCGTATATTGATTTGTTTCTATTTATAGCGTATGGTTTGCTCCTTCGTGCCGGATACTGAATACTGGTCGCTTCTTCCATAATGTAGCTTTGTTACTAGCTGTGCCCAGCGGTTTTACCCACTGTATTGTCGCCTATGTGTTAATACAGGATCTAAGCTATCTTCATACCAAATTTCAGCTCAATAAGTCCACCCGTTTAGGCGTGAAGGAGTAACAAACATTCATCCAAACATCCATACATTCTTACAAACTTTCACGTTTAATAACTGTGACCGTTTTTTTTAGTTAACAGTTGGCATGTCTGTCTGAATTGCATGCAAATCCTAATTAGAGCCTCAGATCATTTTTTTCTAGCTTTTTTTTTATACATCGAAGTAAGAAGACGTGCAAGACGCTTTCCTGATGTTAAGAGATAACGCTGCCCATAAAACGCTGCTCTTCTATCGTATATGTTTTTTAAGAATATTATATAATATAACCGGTTTAAAAATTCACAAAATATGTTGGTTTCCGTTTGTTTCAAGCTTTAAAAGTACTTTAAAAACTTAGTACTCGAACTTAAAGTTACTTTAAACTGTAAAATTCTATCGTTTTTAGTACGAGTATGTAGAGTCTGTGCAATCTTAAAATGCACTTCTCAGCCATATAAAATATTCACGATGAGAAGTGAAACGTGTGCATTTTTAAATTTTACTGCTTTTCCCAGACATATTTCTACTTAACGCCTAAGAGACCTTTACGATTTAAAATTCGTCGATATAATGTATGCACTAGCGCACATTAGGCTTTTTTTTGAGCCCGTATTTTTGTGGATATCTTATTTCAAGTTCACTATAAGCTATGTTACTTAATAGATTATTTTGAAACAAAACTTAAAGTTATTGGCAATAATTTTATTTGAAATAGTATAAAATATTCCCAATTTGTTTCTTAAAAGTGATAAAAGAACAATTAAAAACCAAAACTGCAGTGTAAGTTTAAACTTATTACTTTTTTAAATTCTAAATAGGCCTTTACGTTTAATTACATCCCGCCTGATGGAAAGTGCATATGCGATCGACGATGGATCACGTAAGATGCCTGGAGAGGTACCTATTTACTCGTGCCTTGAAGATTCTGAAGTTATATCGCTCGGGAAACACGCATGATTGCAATGTGTTTCATATTATGCAACCAGTTCTTAATAAAAAAGTTGAAGTATTTATTACTTACTACTCAATGAGCCGTTGTTATTAGTATAATTTTAAATGCATTTTAAATTGATTGAAATTCATAAAAAATCTCACAAAAGTATTTTTCTTAACACTGAAAACAGACGAATCTTGCGAATAAAATCACAAGCAAATCGCCCCGCGGGCTATCTCTATTTATCTCCTAATTTCGTAGCATAGACAAGAGAACCAAGACAGAACCCGCTTTCGTGATTCTGTATAACATATATTTTTTGCATGTCTAATAGGCGAAATACATTGTTACTAATATTAATTTGAGATCACAGTTACTGTATTTACATGTATTTGCAAATAAAGACTTTGAAATTTAAATTTGAAATTTGTATATGAAAACAACATCGACAAACATGGCGGGGTCCAGGGGACGGTTGGCAACTTTTGTTCGGCTCGTTAAAAGTAAAATTCTTTGGTTCAAAGACATTTACAAAGATAGCTAGTTTTTATTGTATCGTTAAAAGTAAAAACTCTTTGGTTCAACGACGTGTGTTATGCAGCGTCAATGCGTATCATCGGCGACAGCATACCTTTTACCGGGGGTAGATTTTCTTTGCAGGAGGTCGACTAGGTGGGTACCCCAACAGTGCCAGGAGGTAGACTACTCAGCGGTCATGTGCAAACATACCTGTGCTTCGGTATCTCGTGAAATTACTGGGCTGAGGAGTATTAAAATCTTATGACCCTCAAGAAAGAAGCGTTGGCGCAGTGGACCCAGAATTTAACCTTTGTAAAATAATGGGTAGCACTGTACTAATTATGGGCAGCGTTATCTCTTACCTTCAGGAGAGCGTCATACTCGTCTTCTTGCGTTGTTGTATAAAAAAAAGCAGGTAAAGCGCACTCTATGGGTTGAGTCTATGTTCCGTAGGTACAAACGTTGATTGCCACTCCCTCAGAACAGGGATAAAAAGGGATGAGAGGAAAGTAATAAGATTCCCGCAATAATTATGACATAGCTTTGACGAAGTAATAAACAAACAACACTAAAGAAACGAATGGAAATTGCGGAGATTATTTCTTGCTTTTCTGGTCGTAATCGGAAGATGCGAATGGAATTTTTATCGAGTTATTTTTGGTGTAATATAGTTTTTTTTTTAAATCTTACTAATAATATAAACGTGAAAGTTTGTACGAATGGATGTCTGGATGTATGTTTGTTACTCTTTCACGCCTGAACGGGGGGACCGATTGGGCTGAAATTTGATATAGAGATGCTTAGACCCTGAAAGATATTTATATATTATAAACGCGAAAGTTTGTGAGTGTGTATGCTTGTCACTTCTTCACGTTTAAACGGATGGACCGATTGAGCTGTAATTTGGTATAGATATAGCTTAGACCCTGGAATAACACACAGGCTACAGTACAGCGCGAAAAACCGCTGGACACAGCTAGTTAATTATAAGCTTGTCTTTCCACGATCTCAAATGATGTTAAGAGACGATGCAGCCGTAGATAAGAAGGCAGTAGATTAAACCTAGAAGGCTAGATAAATCCCTTCACTGAAAACATCATGCCGGAATACATTATAAAGCTTACGTCACACTGAGGCGGGACGGAACGGTAAAGCGGTCGCGATCTTCATTTTGTTCTTGCCCGCGTTCGCTTTATATGTGACAGGTTACATACAAACTAGAACATTACATAAAAATTCCGTCCTGGATCGCGTTCGCTTTACCGGTTTAGTGTGACGTAAGCTTTATAATGACCGCCGACACAGTTTTCTCCAGTGGGTGGTAACTAACCACGGCCACGAGCCAGTCATCATCATCATCATCATCTCAGCCATTGGACGTCCACTGCTGAACATAGGCCTCCCCTTTGGACTTCCATATGTACCGGTTGGAAGCGACCTGCATCCAGCGTCTTCCGGCGACCTTTATAAGGTCGTCTGTCCACCTTGTGGGTGGGCGTCCTACGCTTCATTTGCTAGTCCGTGGTCTCCACTCGAGCACTTTTCGACCCCATCGGCCACCCGCTCTGCGCGCTATGTGGCCTGCCCATTGCCACTTCAGCTTGCTAATCCGCCGGGCTATGTCGGTGACTTTAGTTCTTCTACGGATTTCTTCATTTCTGATTCGATCTCGTAGAGAAACCCCGAGCATAGCCCAGCCAGTAATTGTTTAAAATTTTTTGTGTGCCAGCGACTTTGGACCATTATACCAACGTAATGGGGTATAATTTTTTTAATTTATTTTTTTATAGAAAATAGGGCTGCGTTTGACCACAGTCTCACCTGTTGGTAAGACATAATCATAATCGAAGCCAGCTACTAAAAGGCCACGTAGGCGACCAAGGAAGGGATGGCAAGATGATTTAAACTTGCATCTGCATTACTACTGGTGTTGTAGATATCGCTCGCCTTCTAGCGGGCCGTTTGTGTGTCGGTGTCTAACATAAAACAAATATCAATGATTATCCCAAAATGCTTGAATTTAAAAATAAAACTGTATCTTTTTTCAAAGGTTTTATTACTTTCCAGGAAGCCAGGCGTATTTTATCGAAATCGGTTGAACAATTTTCAGGTTATGAATGTCTCACCTTCGCTTATTAAAAGCGAGGTTGTAGTCGAAATGAAATGAAATGAAATATATTTATTTGCCAAAAGTATGGTACAGTAGGTACAGGTGTTAGCGTTTTATATATGAGTGTCTACATACTTAGTCAGCGGATTCACCAACATGCAAATTATTTATTATTTAGGTTTTGATACAAATCTAATATAATACAAGCAAGTCGGTTTAATATTATATTTTTTAATCCATTTGTAGCCAGGTACCGATACCTACGCACAAAGTTTATAATGAACGTATCGTAATATCAAATTCAACTCGTTAAAAGTTCCAGCAATCAACTACCAGCTCTAACTTGGATACTTCTCGTTTAGTCACGATCGGGGCATTATATAATTAAAAAATATTTTTGTACATTTTATAAATATTATGCTTCGTGGCTTTTTTTTAATCTTACTTACGAGTATATTATAAATGTGAAAGTTTGTAAGAATGGATGTCTGGATGTGTGTTTGTTACCAGATTTCTACACACACAGATGTGCTACATACGTAGTATTATGTCGCTCTTTAACACGGGCTAAGCCCGGGCCTTTTTATAGGCGTACACGGAGACAAAAAGTCCAACGCGCAGAGGCCCTTTTGAGCTTTTAATATAAATGTAATGTATTATTATTATTATTATCTCTATATGAATAACTATTCATGTAGTGCTTGTATCTATGTAAATCAATTATATTATAATTAATTCATAAATGATATTAAATAATTATTCTTTCATTCTCGGTTACCAATTGAGATATATATAATTAGTAATTTTGCACGCATATTTATATGGCATCACTATGCAATATCTATGATGACATAGAGCTGATCTGGTGATGGAGTTGGAAGTAGCCAAAAGAATGATTATAGGTACTATTGAGTTTGTGCATGTTTGATTCATCTTAACGAGTATTTTGTCCTTAATTTTTTTGTACGTATTTTTTTAATATAACATTTTTCGTACGCGTTTTGCGGTATACCTCTGAATAAAAGGAAAACGAGACTAACTGATTCACAGATCTATAAGCCAATGCGGCCCCTGATCAGAGCACTCGTAGTCGGTAAATAATTAGGTAATTCTAATCCCCATTAAGGCCATATTTCTGTAACAAGATTGCCCCATTTCGTGTAACAGACTAAACTCGCAAATCCAATTTGTAAGTACGATACGGTACGAAGCGACTGAATAAAAGAATATCTGCCGTTTAAGGGGTTCACCTTTGAAATACAGAATTTTAGTGCATTCGGGTGTCCACTGTTACCGATCTTTTTGACCCTTTTTATTTCGTATTCTGTGGATTTAGAGTAAAGAATAAAAGAAGTTTAAGATATTTGTTGTATTATAATACTATATTGATATCTGTTGTATTATGCTCGCGGCTTTGCCTACGTGGGAAAATCCTTTTTTAACAGTAGTCAACATCAGTTATTTTCCAAATTTCAACCAGATCCGTTCAGCGGTTTGGGCCGTGCGTTGATAGATCAGCCATCAGCCTTTCTAGCCATCTTACGGGATTCATCGGTGACCGCATCTGTATTTTCCTCAGGTAGGATGTGGACAAACTTTCCTTTTATATAATATGTATTTAGAAAATACTGATAGAAGATGAACTATCTATTTTTCAAACTGTCACTCTGATCTTCAAGAAAAATATCGTGACTAAGATTTTGTGAATATCCTAGGTCTATTATAATATTATCTTTGAACCCCGCCATCTGCGTATCTATAAAGCTAGCTATAAAGATATCTATAAAGCTAGCTATAAATATATATTATATAAAGCTAGCTATAAAACATAACGTTCGTCACATTGTCAGGTTCAGTTTCCGGATGAGTGTGCTCATCATCACGGTTCGATGGCTCCCCGCTGGGAGAATTTCAACGAATTATACTTTACCAGCAGACCCGCGCGCACTTCGTAGCACTAACAGAAAGTTATCAGGGCACAAATACAAAAATCTTTATTTGCGAATATAGGTAAAATCTAGATAGTAATATAGGGTTTCTCTACTATATTATGCATGTATTATACACCTACCTTCCTTTTGAATCACGCTATCTATACTATTATATAAAATAGAAAACTGACTGACTCATCATCGCAGGGACAAAACCGCTGGACCGATTGAGCTGAAATTTGGACAGCGTGTTCTTTAGGTAACGTAGGCAGGTAATAAGAAGGGATTTTGCGAAATTCCCACAGGAACGGGAACAAAATGGAAATCTGTAACCGTTGAGTCTATCAAGCTGAAATTTGGTGTAAAAGTAGTTTTACTACCATGGAAAAATTCAAAATAGTTTTTATTTCAAAATTTCTACGGGAACGGGAACAAAATGGAAATTTGTAACCGCTAGGCCTATTAATCTGAAATTTTGTATAAAGGTAGTTTGACTACCATGAATGGATTCAAGATAGTTTTCATTCCAAAATTCTTGCGGGAACGGGAACAAAATGGATATTTGTAACCGCTAAACCTATAAATCTGAAGTTTGGCATAAAGGTAGTTTGACTACCATGAATGGATTCAAGATCGTTTTCATTCCAAAATACCTGCGGGAACGGGAACAAAACTGAAAATCTGTAACCGCTAGGCCTATTACGCTGAAATTTAGTTGAAAGGTAGTTTGACTACCATGACTGGATTTAAGTTAGTTTTCAACCCAAAATGTCACGGGAACGAGAACAATCTACGAGTATGTCTATACTCTATACCAATATGTATTTAAAGTGGAAATCTACTGATTTATCATCGCAGGGATAAAACCGCTGGACTGATTGAGCTGAAATTTAAACAGAGTGTTTTTTAGGTAACGTAGGCGACCGATAAGAACGGATTTTGCGAAATTCCAACGGGAACGGGAAAAATGGAAATCTGTCAGCGTTGAGTCTATCAAGCAGAAATTTGGTATAATGGTAGTTTGACTACCATGAAAAGATTCAGGATAGTTTTCATTCCAAAATTCTTACGGGTACGGGAACAAAATGGAAATCTGTAACCTATTACGCTGAAATTTGATATAAAGGTAGTTGGGGTACCATGAATGGATTCATGATTGTTTTCATTTTAAAATTCTTACGGGAACGGGAACAAAATGGAAATCGCGGTAACGCCTATAGCGCTGAAATTTGGAAGGTAGTTTGACTGCCAGGAAAGGATTCACAACGGTTCTTCACGGGAACGGGAATAATATGAAAATCTGTAACCGCTTGGCCGATTAAGCTGAAACTAAATGCAAAGGTAGTTTGGCTACCAAGAAAGTACAAGATAGTTTTCAACCCAAAATTCTTACGGAAACGGGAACAATCTATGTCTATGCCAAAATTTTAAGTAGAAATCTAACTGACTTATCATCGCAGGGATAAAATCGCTGGACAGATTGACCTGAAATTTGTACAGCGTGTTTTTTAGGTAACGTAGGCGACCGATAAGAAGGGATTTTGTGAAATTCCTACGGGAACGGGAATAAAATGAAAATCTGTAACCGTTGAGTCTATCAATCTGAAATTTGGTGTAAAGGTAGTTTGACTACCATGAATGGATTCAACATAGTTTTCATTCCAAAATTCTTACGAGATCGGGAACAAAATGGAAATTTGTAAACACTAGGCCTATTAAGCTAAAATTTGGTATAAAGGTAGTTTGAGTACCATAAATGGATTCAAAATCATTTTCATTCCAAAATACCCATGGGAACGGGAACAAAATGGAAATCTGTAACCGTTAAGCCTATAACGCTGAAATTTAGTAAGTTATAAAGGTATTTTGACTATCAGGAAAGGGTTCAAATAGTTTTCATTCCAATATTCCCACGGGAACGTGAATAATATAGAAATTTGTAACCACGTGGCCAATTAAGCTGCAATTTAATGCAAAGGTAGTTTGACTACCAAAAAAGAATACAAGATAGTTTTCAATTCAAAATTCCCACGGGAACGGGACTAATATGGAAAATGTAACCGCTGAGCTGAATAATTTGAAATTTGGTGTAATAGTAGTTTGACTACCAAGAAACGATAAGTAATGGATTGTTTATTCATCCCAATATTCCTATGGGAACGGGAATATTAAGCTAAAATTTGGTATAAAAAAGTTGTTTGATTCCCAAGCTCAAGCGCATCGCCTCATTCTCGCTTCGTACGCTCGATTTGCACATTGTGGATACTTTCCAACCTAACTAACATAATATTATGTGGTACACTAAACTCTGTAGGGTAATCTGACTGACTCATCATTATCACAGTAGAGACGAAACTCCTGAACTTAGAATGATAAAATTTGAAATACCTATAGGTTCTTTTTAATACCTAAACATATATATTTTTATTATCTTTTTGCTGAACTGATAGAGTTGAAATTTGGCATGCAAAGGTGTTTAAGTACCAGGAGAGGATGTAAAATAGTGTTTATCTCAGATATTCCCCTCTTATATGGGGAAAAGAGGGCCATTTTTCTCCTATAAAAGTGGGGGCAAATGTTGTATTGAAATTTCTAATACCGCTGGGCCTGAAATTTAGTAAGTACTAGCTGACCCGCGCGCACTTCGTTGCGCGTGAGAGTCAATTAATAAAGCGAATTTGGTGCTGCTATGTTCACTATGATAGTATTTCCATCCCCGTGACTTTGTAAGCGTAAAATAAGGCATGGCTATATATTATTTGCTCCCGCTGTGGGTAGCGAAGAATATCGGGTTGGGTATTTCTATGCAGTTTTGTTCGCTACCGTAGAAACCAATCCTATGTCCTTTCCCAGAGGTCAAATTATCTCAGTTGAGCGGTAGTTTATCGCCTTCATAAATTTTCACGCCTCTTTTCAGGAATTAAAACTATTTGTGGTCCTTTCCCGGTAACTCTTTAACTTATCTCTACTGTAATGTACCTCAGCTAAATTATTATTCGTTACTAATTTCTCACACCATCCTTCCCGCGACTCAAATCAATTCCATGGTTCCTGAATTCCCATTAAATCTCTGATCCTCCTTCCCCCTCCTTTAATACTTAGTCTCCTTAAAGTTAATTTCTGACATAAAAAAACTATTCATTAACAGAACTTAACAAAATATCAGCTCATTTTCGGTTCAGCGGTTACTAATTTCCATGCAAACGTTTTTGTGAAAAAATTCCTGTTCTGGTGAGAATTTCACAAAATCCCTTCTTATCGGTCGCCTACGTTACATAAAGAATACGTTGTCCAAATTTTAGCTAAAACGAAGAAGCGGTTACCTTTCCTACACAAACTGGATCCCTCTTTCCTCCCCTCAAAGGTTGATTTCTGGGATAAAAAGTATCCCATATCTTTTTTTAAGACTTAATCTACCTTTGTATCAAATTTAAGCGCAATAGGGTCAGCGGTTCTAAATTTCCCATTAATTTCTGTCAAAATAAATATTTAATGTTCCTAAACACAACTCAAACCATGATTTTACAAAATTTCGATTCAATCGGTTTAGTTGTTACGGATTTGCATACAATTGTTTTTTGTAAATAAATCCCGTTCCAGTGGGAATTTAGCAAAAGCCCTTCTCGTGAGTCGCCAAAACCACCTAAAAACACGCTATCCAAATTTCAGCTCAAATAAAGAAGCGGTTAACGATTTCTTACGCAAACTTGCACCCCCCCCTCCTCCTCCCTCCTCCTCTTTAATGTAGATTTCTGGGATAAAAAGTATCCCATTTTTAGGACTCAATCAACCTCTGCACTAAATTAATTTAAGCTGAATAGGGTCAGCGCAGCGGTTCTAAATTTCCCATTCAAACTTTGACCCCCCTTATAAGTTAATTTCTGATATAAAAACTATTAAAAATTTCCTTAACAAAACTCAAACCATCATTTTACAAAATTTCAGCTTAATTGGTTTAGCGGTTACGGATTTGCACACAAAAGTTTTTTGGGAATAATTCCCGTTCCTGTAAGAATTTCACAAAATCCCTTTTTATCGGTCGTCTTAGTTTATGTAACTAAGAACACGCTGTCCAAATTTCAGCAAAAACAAAGAAGCGGCTAACGATTTTTTACACAAACTTGCACCCCCCTTTTTTCCCTTAAAAGTTGATTTCTGGGAAAAAAGTATTGCATATCATTTTTTAGGATTAGATCTACCGCTGTACCAAATTTAAGCTCAATAGGGTCAGCGGTTCTAAATTTCCCATACAAACTTTGACCCCCCCTTTACCCCCCTTAAAAGTTAATTTCTGACATAAAAACTATTCAATGTTCCTAAACACACTTCAGACAATCGTTTTACAAAATATCAGCTCAATCAGTTCAGCGGTTACAGATTTGGATACAAACGTTTTTTAGAATTAATTCCCGTTCCCGTGGAAATTTTGCAAAATCCCTTTTTATCGGTCATCTACGTTACATAAAAAATACGCTGTTCAAATTTGAGCTTTAAAAGATGGCCGGTTACTGATTTTCTACTCAAACTTCTACCCCCCCTCTTCCCCCTTCAAGGTTGATTTCTGGGATAAAAAGTATCCCATATCATTTTTTAGGACTCAATCTCCCATTGTACCAAATTTCAGCTCAATGGGGTCAGCGGTTTTAAATTTTCCATACAAATTTCGACCCCCCTTTACCCCCCCTTAAAAGTTAAAAAAATTAATGTTCCTAAACACAATCTAAACAATCGTTTTACAAAATTTCAGCTTAATCGGTTCAGCGGTTACGGATTTGCATACAAACGTTTTTCGGGAATAATTCCCGTTCCCGGAAGAATTTTGCAAAAATCCCTTTTTATACGTCGCCTTCGTTACCTAAAGAACACGCTGGTTTAAATTTCAGCTTAAACAAAGAAGCGGTTACCGATTTCCTATTCTAACTTTGACCTACTTTATCCCGCCTTAGAGGTTGATTTTTGGAATAAAAAGTATACCATTCAATTTTTTAGGACTCAATCTATCTCTGTACCAAATTTCAGCTCAATAGGGTCAGCGGTTCTAAATTTTCCATACAAACTTCGACCCCCCTTTACCCCCCTTAAAAGTAAATTTCTGACAAAAAAACTATTTGATGTTTTTAATCACTATCTCAACTATCGTTTTATAAAATTTCGGCTTAATCGGTTCAGCGGTTACGGATTTGCATACATTCGTTTTTCGGGAATAATTCCTGTTCCTGAGGGAATTTTAAAAAATCGCTTCTTATTGCACGATGAAATCTTCTTACGAATACGCTGTCCAAATTTCAGCTCAATCCGTCCAGCCGTTTGGGCTGTGCGTTGATAGAACAAAAGTGTACGAACGATTTTATATAATAGATAAGTAAATCTTTAGATAGATATAACTCTTTTATTTAAAAACCGATTTAAATAAAACCAATACTATTTACAAATTAGAGAAATTTGCAACGTTTTAGCGAAAACTGCATACAATTCGGTTGTGCCGTTTTATCACACATAAGTAATAACCTTTTTACAAATTAAGCCTAATAAAACTACTCTGGTAAATTTTCGTTTATGGCCACATCGATAGATGGCGTATTTTTAGTTTGTCGCACTTTTTGCTTTTTGATTTTTTTGAATTGAATTTACTTTATATTCTATTACTTTTACTTCGAAATTTTGATGTAAATTAGGGGCGATGTGTCCGATATAAATGATTATTATTTATTTTATTATTTTATTTTACGTTTCCCTAGGAAAAATTGACAAAATGTTTTACGATCTAGATCGCGCAAGCGACTTTTTCGCGTCGTTTTGTTCATATGCGTATTTTCACAGTTCACCTTAGTAAAGGATCACAATGAATGGGGAGAAATTTCCATTCTTATTATATGTATGGATATGGATGGATATGGATATGGATATGGATAATAAAGGTAGTTTGTATACCAAAATAGGACATAGGATAGTTTTTATATTTTAGAAATCCTCTTTAGAAGGCAAACAGGGGTGAAGTTTGAATGAGTTTTTTGAAGTGAAAACTTCTTTAGCGGCGCTGAGCACTTTTTTGTATGGGTAAAAACTTTAAAACTCGCGTCAGGGTCACGTGATGCTGATCGAAAAAGCGTAAGATCGAGGGGAAGGGAGAGGAACTAGTATCTCTCACTCTTTCTACCGTGCCTGAGTGTGCTCTGCTCTGTTGATGGTGTAAAAGTCGTCGAAATTATGGATGGAAGTTGATTTTTCTGAGAGATAAAATTTAATGTAATATATAAATAACGATATAATATTATAAATAACAACATATAAATTGTCATATTTGTGTACGATAGCGCAATAAATAAACATTGTATTCTACCTCATAAATGATAGTACTTTTATACTTATAATTAAACACAACGTTAATATTGAAGTTTTCACTTCTGCCGGCACTCCCGGAGTGCTACCTTTTTTTTTTTTATTAAACTATAGCATACTGCCGCTCTGGCTTATGCGGCACCATTATATCCCCACATTAAAATAATCTCCATAATATTACTTACAATTTTAGACTTAACTATGTACATTCTTAAATTAATTATAACTTATGTACCTGATATTTATTATATCGTAACGTAAGATTTTTTTTTCCAACTTCTATCTTTTAATTGTTCTTAATTTTTTTTTTTTAGTTTTTAGTTTGTATGAGTTATCTATATTCGTTAGGCCAATTAAGCTTTTTTTTACTTCTACAAAGGTTAGTTTAAGTACCAGGAGGGACACAAAATAGCTTTATTTATCCCTGAAACCGCCCTTTCAGAGAAGAAACCAGGCATTTAAGAGTTTGTATAAGGAATCAGTATTCGTCGAACTGACGTAGCTTTCATTTGGTTTTAACCAACGAATTAGGGAAATAAGTTTTAACACAATTTGAGTCCTGGGACAAAGCATAGGATAGTTTTTATTTCCCTGAAATCTTTTTAGTATCTCCAAACATTGTAAAGGCCGCGGCAGTGGCCGGCGAAGCACCAGAAGCTACTAAAATATTTTAAGATAGAAATATAATAAATAGGCTCACAAGTTGTAAAAGACTAAATACAATGGTATTATACTAAATCTGTAGATTTGTCATTGAAATATTTATTGCGTAAGTCTTATTATTTCATTTAATTTTTTTATTCATAATGGCACCCGAAGCGAAGCGAGGACGGGCCGCTAGTCTTTAATAAAAAGTTAAAGCTGCTAAACGGATTAGATAGAAGTTTGTAATGCAGATAGGTTTTATTTATTTATTTAATCCATTAAATGTAGGTTACAATATAGATGTTAAATATTATTAAATTTAGACCTATCTACATTCTACCCTGTTAGGGCGCTGTGGTTCGTTCGAGCATGCATATTACATATTACGTCATAATTAAATTAATTAAAAAATATACATATGTCAAAATTACAAAAAATGTCAATACAAATACTTACATTAAATTAAAATAAAATTAACATTTTCATTTAAAATTCAATTAATTAATTATCATATTACATTATGTCTATTATGTCAATTTGTTAGTAGTTATTGTTAGATTGAGTTGGTGTATGTCAATATATGTTGGAATACTACTAAGCAGTTTAAAATTGAAATGTCGTTATTATTCTTCTTTTTATGACGTAGACATCCGCTGAGAAAAGATTTTGCACGTAGTTATAATACATAGCGCTGTGGGTAGGTACACAACAAAACAATCCTATTAATTTCATCAGGTAAAAAAAGGTCGCGAGATCCACACAGAAAATTCCAAGAACACAAAATAAATTAATATCTCTTCCCAAAGTATCTCAATATGCCCTCAAAAATTCCATCCAATAAAATACCTCAAAAAGTAACTAAGCCGAGAACTGAGCCGAAATCTCAACGGTTGGTGGCTCCAAAAATTAATTAAAATTCATCCCTTGTTCAGAAAGTATTCACGCGTTATCCTATACAAAGTTCACGTGGGCAAAGTAAACTTTTCCAGGAAAATTAAAAATTTATATATCAACGTGGAGGCGACAAGATAACTCCATTTACAAACAAATTGGAAACTGTTTTTTACGCTTAGAACATCTCAATATTGGAATAGAAGCCATTACTAGTTACCATGCAAAAAAGTTTAGAAATCTCGGCGACCTGAAACTGCAATATACTCGTACTTACAGGTTGGTCACCTAACCTATTGGTATATAAATTGTGATTTGACTCTGATAGTCTAAGTAACGTAACTTATTGGAGAATAAACCCCAATTATTATTAGTTGTATGTCAACCTTTAGGCATCACGGGCAATAATGTCCCGGTCCTTTGGTAGGCGTGCGTGGGGCCGAAGTCAACACGTAGAGGCCCCTTATTATTATTAAGTCTGCAAGTTTCTGCGGGGGAAGACGCAACGCACACCAATTATAATGATACTAACAAATTTTCGATAACGTCACTATGCACCCGACATAAAATCTAAATATATAAAACGAAAGAGTGACGAAGCCCTAACCGCTGAATGGATTGAGTTGAAATTTGGAACTCAAATATATTTCATGATGTAGACCTCCACTAAGAAAGGATTCCTGTACGCGGGCAAAGCCGCGAGCACCTCCTCCTTAGCCGTTCACTCTTGTCAGAGTGGTCGTGGTTGATGTTGCTTCATTTTCATTATTGGTTAAAACAGCCCTCACGATGCGCCACCACTTGTCACGGTCTCCAGCGTCTCGTTAACTCTGCACTACGGAGCTCTGTGTTGCAGCTTTGATGAGGTCTGTCCAACGCGTAGGTGATCGTGTGACCGCTTGCCCTCTACATTTCCCTGGATAACGAGTCTCTCCATGGAGTGTTCGTTTCGAACAACGTGGCCGAAATATTTAAGGATTCGTGTTGTCGCCGCAAGCACAAGCTAGTTTAATATACCACGATCTCTATGTGTATACATATACACATAGAGATCGCGGGATCGTGGTATATTAAACTAGCTTGTGCTTGCGGCGACAACACGAATCCTTAAATATTTCGGCCTTCCTTAAATATTTTTTATTTTTTTATTTTGTAGGTACATACCTACACGAATACATATACACAGGGATAACTAGTTTTATGCCCAGCGGTCTCTTTTTTTAGCAGTAGGGGTATTTTTTTTTGGGGTGAGGTGGGCTTGAAAGTGACGTATCTAGTTGGATCTCTAATCGAAGTTTTTACGTGCTCGTGAGCGTATTTTTGCTCAAGTTAACTTAATGTAAAAAGTAGTGGGAATAGGGAAGTGAAAGTTAGTGAATAAGTAATGATATGTCACTCTAATATTTTAAGTGCAAAAGAGTGGATTTATTTTTATATTATGAAAGGAAATTAGGTCCACCTGATGGAGAACGAATGTTTGTTTGTAGTTTTATTGGTTAAGGCGGATTAAAGTACTTAGTTATTTCACTTTGATTGTTCCGGGTCATGGTAACATGGTTTTGAATTATAAATTACTTGAATTGTTGGTTATTCAGATGTATAGAGCCATTTATTGGGGAGGCCATTGGCCATGTCAAGAGCGTTATCACCTTGATTTTCGAAAAAAAAATAACTCGAAAATTTTAAATTTTCGCGGAACATACATATATTGCGCTCAAAACATGGCTAATGACCCGAATAGGGCCCTATACACTAATGTACTGAATAACCAATAACCCTGAATATTTGTATGTGTTACTTCAACTATCTACCTCTTTACATCTAAACAGCAGAATTTTGAGTCTTTTCCATTGTGTTATTATAGCTTAAATCCTGAAATAGCGCTTTTAAGTTAGTAAAACACAAGCAGCACAATAATAATAGTAACAAAATAAAGTTAGGTTGGTACACGTGATCGTAGAAGCCAAAGAAGTTAAAATAAAATTTGTAAGAGTACCTTGACATTATAAGTAGGTATTCTTATTTTAATTTAATTAGTAGGATTATACTTAAAGCCACAGATGAGGGGTACCACCCTAAGAGGGGCTTGACTCAACAAAACCAAGTTTTAACCTTTTTTGTTCAGGGACTTTTAAATTTTAAGCAAATAAAAGGATAGCGTAGCTGATCTATAAACGCATTGCTATAAGCGCAAACGGGTTTATTTTATGGTGTAAAAATCCACTTAAAATATTCGTTAATAATATTTTTGTAATCTCGACCGTTCGGCAAAGATCTCTACAGAATGGGTACCCAGAGAAAAGCGACGCCGCCGAAGCCGGCCTAGGAAACGATGGCGAGACGATTAGGACGCGCACCAGATCGGGTGGGTCGATATGGCGCAGAAAAGGGATAAGTGGAAGGATTTGGGGGAGGTCTTTGCCCAGCAGTGGGACAGACTAAACCAAAAATAAATCTACTTTCTTCCTGTACGCAAGTAGAATATTATAGTAAATGGGAAAGATTATGTGGGAATATACGTTAACTTTTTATGTTACCAACTAATTACAAAATATGCGTTTAAGCCTTAAATCATTGCCAGCGAATGGGTCTAAAACTCGTCATTATTGACGTGCATTTGACATCGTTGGTGACCCCGGTCTCATGCACTGGAATTTTTGTTAGTCATAACGACGACGAGATTTTGGGAAATAAATCAATAATAAATAACACTTTTCAGCAAAAAGAACCGTTCAGCACTGCTAGTTAATGGGTGATTCCTGAGAATCAAAATTTTACGTGTCTGGGGGAATAAACTACCCGTAACATAAAAATTCTACCCAAAGGTATTTTTTTCCTGTTAGTCTAAGGTTCAATCTACTTAATGCATGATAGACATCAGGTTATATTTAGCTGCAAGTATCTAAAAAAAAAATGTAAAAGCCCTGAAATTTGATTACCGTGGGCTGTCCCTTACACATTTTCGGAACAAAATATGTTTTTTACACTAATTTATAAAAGGAATTTAATTAATTCCTGTGATCAAAGCTGTAAAGGGTGAACTGTTACATGATCAAAAAAATACGCGAAGGCTGTACTCAGCGTAGTTTTAGAAAAAATAACAAATTTAGGTTTGTCCCCGGACAAAAAGTGATTCCCATGGCGCGCGACATAACTACCCACATTTCACAAACCACAATACTTAGAAGCTTGTACGCACGCTATTGGCTAACTTCGATTGCGCTCTAAACATAGTGAAGAGAGGCTCCTCCTCTCGTTGTTATAAACTGGATTTACGAAGGTGAGAAATTGATTACCGTGGTTTTGGTTCACTAGATCATTGATTACCTTTTCCATGTTTAAAAATATTTTTTTATCCATTACATTATTGTTTATCATATATTTTATTAATTTTGGTCTATAATTATGGTATTTAAAAATATTGACAAAAAACTATACAATTTTGATTTACATGGTATTGATTCTCATGGTATTTTACCACGGTGATCAATTTTCCCCTGAGTTTTCTTGCGCATTCTTTCACTTTTTACCCAACTACAGCGAAGCCGCAGGTATGGAAGTGATTTTGACAGTTTATATTTGTATATTTCATTATTTCAGATATTTTTTTTATATTGTATACATCAGATTTTTTTATATTGTACTATAGTAGACAGACCACATTAAAAAGTCGCTCAGCGAGCTATGGAGAGGGCTACACTCGGGGTTTCTCTACGTGATCGAATCAGGAATGAGGAGATGAACCAAAGTCACTGACATATCTCCGCGGATCAGGAAGCTGAAGTGGTAATGGGCAGGCCACATAGCACGTAGAGCGAATGGCTGATGGGGTCGAAAAGTGTTCAAGTGGCTACTACAGGCAAGCAAACGCAGCGTAGAACGTCTACCCACAAGTGTGGCAGACGACCTTATTTAGGTCGCTGAAAGACGCTTGAAGCAGGTCGCTTTCAACACCAGTGTTATATATGGAGGTCTAAAGGGGAGGTTTATGTTCAGCAGTAGACGTCTTATGGCTGAGATGATGTATGATGAAAAAATAAAACGAAACTATGGGCTGACTGCAACTTTCAGTCCAGATTAACCTAACTAATGATAAATGTACAATCTGATGACAGCTTCTGGAGTGAATCCTGTCAGTGACTGTGACTGTAATATTTTTACATTGTTTAAGACTGCAATACGTTGATTTTATTTAGTTTACATGATTATTATATAGAGAGCCAATATAGACCTTTTTAATACTTTATGTTTGGTGTATATCTGTTTGGATCACCATTTTTAATCATTTCTATTTTATATGATTAGTATGTAGAGGTCAATATTTAAATAATAACATAGAATTCAAACAAAATAGTTTTAATTTTGATTTCCATGCCACACTTTATTGATTCCCGTGGCACCAAAAATTTAAATTTAAATATCTTCTGAACAAAACAAGTTATAATGATGCCTATTTGATTGATGTAATTATAATTATAGGAAATTTGATGTTTTACATGTAAAATGCAATAATACTTTGATTTAAAATCTGCCACGGAAATCACTTAAATACGCCCGATCTCAGGATTTACCCTAATTAATTTATCTTATAAGTAATCATTTTATAATTTAATCTTTAAATTAATTAAACTTTTGCTTAACAAAAGGTTGGTATTTGGTTAAAGCTGTTATTTAACCAAATAACGTAGGTAGTAGAAGTTGAAAATTAAACGGGTTTCCTGTCAAAATAAAGTAGCCTACCGGCTTCACCAACGAAAACAAAAAGTTTAAGACCGGGCTGGAAGCCAGGGATTCCGCCTGTCGACCAAGACCTCTACTGAACAAAATAATACAATATGTTTCAGACTATTTTAATAAAAGTAAATACCGTGGTATGGAAAACATTAATAAAATGTTAAGAATTGTTGTAAAAAAACATTCATGTAACGTTTGTACTTTGTACCGTAAATTATATAATTAGTATTTGTCAATAAATTTTATTTATTTCATTTCCAAATAATTTAATTTAAAAAAAATTAATAGGCCAAAAAATGTATACTTTGGCATCGTACTCCTACATAATGTATGTGTATTCAAAATATATATTTTTTTCAGAAATTATGTAAAACTATTTTTTGTTAATATTCACGATAGAAATCATTCTAACTACAATAAATAATTGAAATTGAGTAAATGTTGCGTGGTACGACAGGTTTCAGAATTCGGTTCTCACTTACACTAATCCGGAAAAGTATTCTTTTTTACTATTTTCACGGCGTCAGTTTGTTTCGATAAAGCGCGGTATCAGCTTATATTTGAATAGTTTTAAAATAAAATAGGATTTCTACCTATTTGCTTTATTTGAATAAACCTTCATTCATTGGATGTACGAGTATAAAAGTAAAACCTATTTTTAAATTAGACCTGTCCGCCATAGAAAATGTTACCGACGTGTACAAAACGACCCGCAATTTAATAGTGGTTCTCGTTTTTTGTTTTATTTCGCCAGGTTGAAAAATGTCCGAGCTTTTTAAGGTTGGTTGGCTCTTAACTAAATGGGATTTGGTTTTGGAAGCTTCACTTTGATATAAAATATTTTTATGTAGGTAGAGAAAAATAACGTAGAAATTATGAGGAGTTAAAATGTCATAGATATTTTAACTTTAAAATGTGCGACAGTGGCGCTCCGCAAAAAGGACTCCTTTCGTGAAAAGCACTTTAGTAATCTCGGCGACCTGAAACTGCAATACATATAGGCTGGCCACACAACTTGTGCTTTGAGTCTGATAGTGTAAGTAGGATAATTTGATCTGTTAGAGTATAAACTCCAATTATTTAATTAATTAATATTATTAACTCAAGTAAGGCACGGAATCCCTCTATTATTAAATAATTAAATAAATGCAAAAACGACAGCTTTTTATTTGCCTAAAGTCCCTTTCGTGTTACGATAATAATAAAGAACCAATGAAAATTCGCTGCCTGTAAAACCTGTCTCCAAAGTACACAATAAAAAATCAAACAAAATATTCATTACCTTATCAAAAAGGGAGCAGGGGGCACCTATTGCGTGACGACAGAACAAAGCAATTTCCCTGCGACTCTTAAAAAGGGACAATAAACTGTCGTCTCCATCCTGGACTCGAATATAGGGATGTTAACAAGGTTAAACAACGTAAAATCTATTAAATTTCACTAAAAAATGTCAGTAAGAAAAAAAAATAGGTTACAAAAAGAGTAAAAAACATTCATCCAGACATCCATTCTTACAAACTTTCACGTTTATAATATTACTAGCTGCGCTCAGCGGTTTTGCGCCAAGTACAGTAGCTTATATGTTATTCCAGGGTCTAAGCTATCTCTATACCAAATTTCAGCTCAATCGGTCTACCCGTTTAGGCGTGAAAGATTAACAAACATACATCCATACATTCTTACAAACTTTCACGTTTATAATGTTAGTAAGATAGTAAGAATTAGCGATGGTGACCAAGAGGTTATGTGGTGCAGTTAATACTGGAATCATAATTGTCGAATCCCGATCCTACCAATGACTATAATTGGTTTTGTCCAGTGGATGGTAGCTAGCCACAGCCGAAACCTACCACCAGTATAGCGAGTGGAAAACCGCACATAACTAATTATAGTCCGGGGGGTCCGTGTAGTGCGGGGCCGGGATTCGAACTCAGTGATTCAGAATTACATCTGCACCACGTAAACCCTTAGCCACTACCGCTGACGTATCTCATTTGTTCTTATCAAATTTAAAAAGTAAAAATATATACGGTTGAATTGAGAAACCCCCTCCTTTTTTGTGTCAGTTAAAATGTAATAATTATATCTAAACTAGTAGTTCGCCGCGAACTGGGACCTCGCAGACCCAATTTCCCTCAAAATAGGTATACATGGGTAAAAGTTATAAGTATCTACGAAATATAAATGTATGGAAACTTTAACCTATAATATTCGTAAAAGGAAAGGAAAATGCCAAAATTGAAAGTAATGTTAAAACTCAAAATACGTAACGGATATACATTCAAAAAATCTTTATCTCTGTGACTATTTTATTGTTGTGATCAAAATTTCAATAATAATAAAATATGAAAGGTTATGTGTGTATTCACTTGCAGAAAATAATAGAATAAAATAATAAATATTACTATAGTTTTAAAAAAATCTCAAAAAAATCTTCATAGTTTGTAGCACTTGTTTACGAAGAAGTTGCCAATGCAGTGGACATTAGAAGAATTGAAATTGGAAAAAAATATCTAGCTTTACTTGTGTTATACAGCAAATTTACAACAGTTATTATATTGATATTGTAGCTAATTCTATAACATTTTTGTCGTAGCAGCCGATGATGACTTAGACTTGGAGCGAGAACGCAGAGCTATGACAGTCACGCGTAACATCAGGTTTTCAAGATGTATCTACAGCTACTGAGCAAGACAAAGTGTCCTTGTTCAAGGCATTATCAGACTTTTTATACGTGCAGCTCGTCGATCACATTTGCACTTTCCATCAGGTGGGATGTGATCAAACGTAGGCCTAATTATTAATTATTTTTTTAAACAAAAGACTTGTGGATGAACTTTACAAACTACAACTTTACAAAAAACGGATCCAGTACAACAATGCTTTCAGGATGCTTTTGGCGCTGTCTCGATACTACAGAGCGTCAGGGATGTTTGCAGATGTTAGATAGAGTGAATGATGGTTTTAATGGCATAATGATATGTGATAAACACATAAATAACAATCCCAATAAGTTTCTTGCTCGTTCTTCTCATAGATATACTTTTCGAACGAACAGTAGAGTCTTAAAATACTTAGATCTAAATAATTGTAAAATTTACTTTTTAAAAGTGAAGCACTGTAGCCTATAGTCCAGTAAAAGAAGAAATGTGGATCGAAAAGTCGAAAGTAGAAAAACTAACTTAGGAACTTTGTTTGGACTATTCAGAACATAAACATACTAAAAGTCCCCACCCCTCCGTGGTGAGCCCGAGGGGGGGGGGGAGGCCGAAGAAGGTTCCATTTTTAGGTTTTTTTTTTATGCCAATTCGTGTGTAATGTGCCCAAACTCGACGGGTTTACTAATAGCCATTGAAGAGGTTCAGTAAACACCTCCTGGCTCCATCATCAGATCAGCTCAGTGGTACCAAATTATTGAACTGTCATCATATTTCTAGACATTTACAAAGTTTCATTATGGTACGACAACCAGAAATTGGTCAAATATTACTTATATAAGATTTTTTTACCGACTTTGTACGGAAAACTAATTTCAACATCTTAAAGATAGACCATGTTTGGAAGCTCATAGCTGGACAACGATTGGATATAGATAAAAAGTGTTAAAGCCAAAGTTGTAGGAAATTTTAAAGCTTTTATAATGTAGTACAACAAAATATCGTACTACGCCCAGTTTTTGACATTTAGGCAAAAAACCTAAAAATGGGACCTTCTTCGGCCCCCCCACCCCTCGGGATCACCTCGGAGGGGTGGGGACTTTTAGTATGTTAATCTCCTGAATAGTCCAAACAAAGTTCCTAAGTTAGTTTTTCTGCTTTCGACTTTTCGATCCACATGTCTCTTTTGGGCACTCATTGACTGGACTACTATTTGAATAAAAAATGGGTTTAAGTTTCACCCGCACGATCATTTAAATTCATAATATTTTGAGTAAGTCAACATGGCTATTTTTATTTACTTATCCGTTAGGAAACCGAACCTAGGACCGAATTATCAAAAATGTATGAAATGACGTATTACGTCGTATCGATTTTTGACAATTTGGTCTTTGGTTCGGTTCCCTGACGGAAAACTGAATATGCCTGCAGTTCTCATAATATTATAATCGATAAACATTGTAATTTTGTATTCTCTATAACTCTACAACCCTTGCACCGATTTGGTTCATTTTTGGACGTGAGAATTCTTTTAGTTTGTACTACCTGTTTAAAAAGTTTTATCAAGACTGGATCATCGGTTTCATTGTAATAAAGCAATCTCTTTAACTCTTGAACCCTTCGACCGATTTGGCTCATGTTCGAACTTAAAAATTCTATGGATTTATATTACGCGTTTGCAAAGTTTCATGCAGATTGGACCATTGGTTTTCCAGTTATCGCGTAACAAACATACATACAAACATACACTTTGGCTTATATATTTGTGTCGCTTATAAAAAATGTGTATATGTTAGAAAAAAAATTATCAGCGGTCCAGTTTTGAAATAATCGTCAGACCTATCGTAAAGACTTTAAGTCACCTATATCTCTGCAACCCTGTAACCTATTTAGCTAATTTTTTCACTTAAATTATCCAATTAACCTTCTTAACTTGTGTGTAAAATTTCATTTAATTTGGATTAACCGTTTTCAAGTAAACGTCGACCAAACTTAAGCATCAGAGGTCAAGCGTTAAACTGGTCCAAACGCAGGCATTTCGCGGCTTTCGACTCTAAGACCTCGCTTCGCTCGGTCGATAATTTACTTGAACAAAAAAAATTCAGTCAACATCCCTATTCTGTAAATTGTTTACAGTTCAATGCCCTTTAAGGCAATTATAGACTGGGCGTTCCGCGCGTTCTTTTTCCACGCTCGTGTGAATAAGGCTTAATGCTTCACTACGCAGAGGAATCGTGATTTATTTTATAGGTTGTAAACGCTCAAGATTCCGATGGTTTACCCGGACCCGCTCTTGAAACCACGAAATTTCTGTTGAATAGAGGTATTACATAGACAAGGTATTTTAATTTTCGTGTCTAAATGCTGTTTTTATTTACAATTCAAAAATTTTTATTTACAATTCAATCTTCTTTTTTTTTGCAGTTTTAGATCGCCAAGATTTCTACAAAGCCTAAACCATGACCTAACGATTGTGATGTCCTACATTATGTATCTAACAGAACTAAATCTATCGCAATCATTATTTTATATTATTTTTCTGCCTAATATAAATGCTTCCATTTTAAACTTGTAGCACTCAAATAAATCACTTTTTCCAATTTCTGGTCGCTAGTAAGTTGGAAGCCAATATCCTCCATTGATAACCGGCCCGTTCGAAGGGTAAATTAAAACCGAGTCGTGTTATCGACATCTAGGACATTTTTAATCTGGACGGATAATATGCGGCAGTTGGACTCCCGTTGTGCTGGTAATTATGGACGACTTCTAGTGGACTTTAAAATCGAATTGGGTTGGCTTGACCTCTTCTGTCAACTTTTTAGTTATTTGGGTCATATTTAGACTTGTTCTTTTATAGTTCACAGAATTTCAAAGAAAGTGCTAGATTGGCATTAAAAAATCGAGATAATAAGCAGCGTATGCATTATAATAGGTCTAAGCTACTTATTTACATACCAAATTTTAGGTCAATCGGTTCAGCCATTTTGGGAGGTTTATTGACAAACAATAATACGGTTTCAAACTACAATAATTTAACATTAATCAATTTTTGTCATTAGGCATATTACTTAAGGTCAAAGAACCTTCTACCTATATATTATGTACCGTTTATGTGTTAGGAAAGTAGAAAGGAAAACTTTTCAGTGCCCAAATTAAACAGAAACGTAAAATAGAGTTTGATGCTTAGATTATGTGAGTCCTGAATCTAGAGAAGTGAACTGAATCCTGAGACCTGATTAGTATGCGTCCGACTCGCCCGAGCGAATCACTCACATAATTACACCATTACAAACACAACCCAGCACTAATTGAGTTACGATTATAATAGATTAGATATCAGGATAGATACCGTGTAGAACAACTGGCACTGTTATGGCCAGGCCAGGCACTGTGTGGACCCACCTAGTCGACCTCCTACAAAGGAAGTCTTTACCCGGTAAAATTCAGGGGTCAAAGATAATATGATATGTAATAATATAATATTGTATATTATAATATGATAGATTTTATTTTATTCTATTCATTATAGGCTTAGATAACGGTCTTGCGTTGGGGTTATCACTGTTTTATATTGGAGGGGTATTTATTTACTTAGTCGACCTCCTGCAAAGGATGTCTACCCCCGGTAAAAATCCGGCGTCAAAGATTAATAAAAAGATAAAAAAAGTCAAAAAAAAGTTGTTTGTCAAAGATAAATTATTCGATTTTTTTTACTCATATTATAAAAAAAATTAAATCGACTTGAAAAAGGGCTCCTTTGCAGCCCATTTGAATAAAATATAAATATAATTTTGATTTTGAGTCCAGTGGGTGGTAACTAGCAACGGCCAAAGCCTTTTACCAGTAAATTTCGATGTCACTGACACGCTTGTTTTGTTATAAAAATTATGCGTTAATTCACGGCATCCATGTTGATATATTTCTATGTAAAAGCCACGATTATATCTACGCAATTATTGAACACTCGTGTTTTCAACTCAGCGTCTATTTACATAATGTTATGTACATTTCAATGAGTACGCTCCTTTTTCGCCAATTTTCTCTGCAAGCTGGATATTTTTGTTCATAAAATTAATATTAAAATAATTCTTCCGAGTTTCTGATCACCTGGTACTTTGTATACCAAATCGAGTCGAGCCAAGGATAAAAAGCCCGGAAGATGTGACATCAAGTTAAATTTCTGTTGATAGCCATAATAATGTGACGTATCAGTTTGTGCATTGTACAAGAAATCTTTATTAACATTTTATACACGTTTTATTTTTTACGAAGTTGCTATATTTTAGGTACCTTTTTACTTTAATAACTTAAATATACTTTAATAAGAATTAGGAATTGGGCGTTGGGGGAAATATATTACAATTATTAATATTTAATTATAATTATTAATGGCACTTTTACAAAAAAGCCCCAAAAAGATAGTTTACGAGCAAAACTTTTTTAAAGAATGATAAACTTAAAATTCAAACTTATTTTCTAACTTAACATAAAATGTTTTTGAGTAACTATTCAGCTTCTTTATTATAACAAGTAAAGAAGAAGAGTAGAAGGTAGAAGTTATTCATCCGAGCTAAGTAAATACCTATCTAAGTTTCCGAGATTTACCATCGTCATGCCAAACCTTTGAATGGAAATTTCGTGGAATAACTCATATTTTTCCATTAACGCGACGCCTACAGAGGCATCCTATCAGGTGAATCGGTCGCCCGTTGCTACCTGAAAAAATAAACACAATTTGACATTTGCAATATTGGATACAAAAGTGGTGTAATAAAAGGATATTGGATGCAATTTTTTGATAAATCTACATTGATTTTAAAAATTAGTGTTCGAATTTAGAAATACTTTAAAAATATACTTTAATAATAATCCGACTGTTATCTCGGCTTCAATCAGCACGAATAAGAAGCACGTTCAATTCCTAACTTAAAAACTGCTCGACCGATTTCAGTATTTTTTTCCATACAAATTACAAAGTTCTCAGATATGCTTCTCTCGTCTTGCCTTGTTTAGCTTGTTGTATCTACATTTTTTACAAGCTTTTATTTACTTTCAGCTGTCTGTTGTCTGTCTATATGTAATCAAATCTTGCAAGTTTAATTTGATCCACTTCCAGGTATCTGATTGAGCTGAAATTGTGCATGCATGTATAAATCGTATGACAATGCAATATTATGACATGGAGCTGATCTGATGATGGAGCTGGAAGGTGGCGGAGTTCCTAAACTCCGTAACTAAACGACGCAACCCCATCGAGTTTAGGCTCATAATTTGATTCGTCTTGACGAGTACTTTGGTGCTAGATGGTAATAATATCATAATAAAAGCTTTTATTTATTTATTTTTTAATTTCACTTATTTAGCGTTACTCACAAGCGAAAGGCGCTTGGCTAGAGGCTTTGGATTCACAAATTTAAATAAAAAATGCCAAACTAACCCCATAAAGTGACCTAATATCACGAGTCGTGACCCGGCACCTTTCACTTGACCCCTCTCATCGTTTATTCATCATTGAAATTGAGTTTACTATCTCAGGGCGGTCGTAAACCGAATCATATTTGGGAGGCAATACTTTAATATGTTTTATGATTATGTTTATTGCTTAGCCGTAAATATATGTAATTTACGTTATATTCCACATTTTTTGTATGAATGAGAAAAATAAATATATGTAGAAAAATTACTAACCAACTACTACTAATTACTATTAAACTAACGGACGCGGACTTTATTTGTAAATTTATCGTTATTATATTAGAATCTTTGACATATTTTTAGTGACATTTATTTGTTTTATGAATTGTTTTAATTATTATGATATTTCAATTATATTATTCTGCAATTTCATTCTATGTATAAATGCATGTCAATTAGTGTAAGTGGCACTGTCGCCGTTCTAATTGAAATAAATAAATAAATACTGGACTGAATAGTACTAAACACCTAAAACCACCGAACACCCTTCTGTACACCTAAAAGGGCAGCGTTATCTCTTATCATCAGAAGAGTCTTGCTCATATTCTTTTTTTGTATAAAAGGTTAGGATGTCAGCTAAGAAGAAAGAATGTAGATGTCAGGATATTAAACAGCGTCTTCTACCCCAAGCAAAAATAACTTGCCTTAATAGCAGTTATAACACTTTTTGTCCCAGGAAGAAATCGACCCAGGAACCTTGTGAGTCGCAAGCGGGTGTTATAATTTACTGTGACAGCAGGGGGTCGTCTATCAATCAGTTAATTCTTAATAATATTATGTTTTTTAATGAATGTTATATTCCTTAAAGTTTATACGAATTCCTTGTATTATTGATAAGATCTGTTCTTGTAAGGAACGAGTTAAAAAACAAATTTATTATGTTTCACTGAAAATCGTGCCGGAACACTGTCATCTTTTAAAAAACCTATCCGCTGCGTTTCTCGTCTGATTTGCAATAAAAAACTTTTATATGTTCCGATTCTTAGTTTTCAAGTAGATTGTAGAACTTTTCAAGTAATATTTGTCTAGATTTCTAAACCCTTTAAGATATCTCCCAGATGGCCGTGTCCGAACTGGATTAATTGCAAAAGTTAGGTATTAGATAGGTATCCTAGGTATCTAGATAGTGGTTCTGTGGTCAGCTCTTACGAGCGGTCTCCGTGGACTGTGTTTGAACGTTTGACTCGTGATTTCAAATCCGATTGAGAAAATCGACTTTAAAGTGAGTGTAGTGCATTTGTGGTCGTATGTGAATTATGGAAAGGTTATGTAGAAAGATGGTTTTGTTTTCAAGTCGAATAGCTTTTCAAATATCGCAGTAAGAAGACAAGCAAGACACTTTCCTAATGGTTAGAGATAACGCTGCCCATTATACCTTCTAAATCGTGGTTTTACCAGTCGTACTGATAGAACCACGACTAAAAAAATAAATTGCCTGTGGTTCTACTAGTTGGACCACTGCCCATACAAAATAATTATGTTTTAGTTGTAATCCTACTAATAGAACTACGGGGAAAATGCCCGTAATACTACCAGTAAGACTACGTAGTAGAACTTATGGCAACACCTCAGAATTTCACAATGATGTAAAATTCTAGGTCCACTGCGCCAACGCTTCTTACTCAAGAGCTATAAGATGTTAAGACTCTTCAGCCCAGTAATTACACTAGCTGTAATAAAAAAAGTAACAGGTTATAAATGGGGTTTAAACAACAGAACTATGTAATAGAGCCACACGAGGTACTCCCTTCTCTCTTTCCCTCTCTCCCTCCTTCGGAAAAATGCGTTACGCATCGTCACCCAGCGCTGAAATTACTAGGCCTGACGAGATTCAAAAACATAAATATCTCAGGGTGACAAGCTCTTCTTGACACTCATTATTCTTGCCCTTATTCCACTAGACAGGGTCAGCACAACACTTCTAGGAAGACGTGTTGTGCTGACCCTGCCGAATGGAAGAGGACTTCCATTCCACTCTATCATCTCATTCACGTCCCTAGCTTTCATATTTTCTTTTACACAGTTCATCCAAACATTTTAGGGCGTCCTCTTCCCACATTTCCACTTACCAACATATTCATGGCCTTATTTGGCACATGACCGTCCCACTCTGCCTTTCCATCTCTTTTCTTGTCACTCATTGTCATAAAATACATGGTTCTAAATCACCAGATTGTGCACTAAATTTGATCTAATAACGAATAGATTTGGAAGTTCACATATTGACGTAGTTTGATCTAGATCTGCATAATCCGGTGCATCTGCCGCATGTCTTAATATATTCATGCTGCGAGCCAGAATACTTGATGAAGGTATTATGTTTCTATTAAAAGCATTATTACATTGTATACAGTACCTACTTGTGATATTTCAACTGCGGGCTGTTAAAATATCCCTAATACCTACTCGGTTACTTCTAAAGCTATTAAAAAGCTACACCAAAAGTTTAACTAATCCTCTCTTCTCCTGGCTAAATCTTCCATTCCATTCCATCTTCCATTCTTGGCGGGGTCATTCTTTTTGATCCAGGAAAAATACATTACGCCAGGGATATACTAAACTCTTCCGCTGAATAATAATAATTGAAGTGTTTACTCTAACAGAATAGGTGAAGTGTGTATCTCACACGACCCATCCAAAGCCTACCCATACCGATAGATATCTGCGGGCGGACTCACATCACCATGTGTCTCACTTGGCTTCGGCGCCGAGATCCCTGATTGGTCGGGCTCTTAACCTGTGTGACCCGGAATATGTCCAGGAAGAGCTTAATCACGTCAGGTGCGCGCTGGAGAGCAACGGGTACAACTGGAAGCTGTGCCGACGCTGGGCTAACCCTGATAGGACGAGGCGACGGGAAGTGCCAGGACGTGCACCAGTATATTTGCCCTTTGTCGGGGGGGTGACTGACAAGATCGGTCGCCTGTTCGACCGCAAATATGGTATCCGGACTAGGTTTAGACCGCCCGGGAAACTCCGTCAGCTGCTGCGGTCGCCGAAAGACAGAGAGCCGCTAGGTGGGCCGGGTGTGTACAAGATCCCCTGTGATTGTGGTCTGTCTTATATTGGTGAAACCCAGCGGAATATCTCCACCAGAGTCTCAGAGCATATCAAGTCGGTGAAGAACTTGGAAACCGTTCGATCGGCGGTGGCGGAACATGCTCACATCACTGATTCGAGGCACTTTCTGCGGTTCGATAAGGTCTCAGTGCTGGCGCGAGAAAAGTTTTTCGTGCCGCGGAAATATAAAGAGGCTATCGAGATAAACCGCAACCCTAATTTTAATCGTGATCGTGGCTGGGGCATACCTTCTGCCTGGGTACCGGTCCTCGGTAACAATGGTGGTCGTGCGGTGACATCAATTCGGGAAAAATGACACAATGAGCGCGGTGTGTCTACAGCCTAGTGGAGCGCTGGACACCGGTAGTAACAATAACAGTGATAGTGAAGGTGGCAGTGACTCAGGCGTGTTGGTTCCCCCCCGCTCTCACAGCGCGCGGCGCGCGCGGTGGCGCGGGCGCGGGCCAGTCAGCGTCGGTTACTGCAGGCGTGAACTCCTGATGAAGGACATCGTAATTGTCCGAAACCGTGGTTGAGACGTATCTCAACAAATAGACAACGTGAGTACAGCCGTGTCGTATTTATAATATGGATAACACTCACGGTAGGTAGTTTCCAAAATCGAGTATAAATATGTCGTAGTTCCAGGTCACCACGAGGCTTGCAATATGATCTAACGACTGCCTCTTGACAAAACCTTTAAGGAAACAACCGAAAGCCTCTTTTAAGTACCTTCCAGGCGAAATTTAGCCACATAATGAGATTAGACCCTGGGGTATTCTGGGTCTGGTCTGGGGTATTCTGAGGTCTTTTAGCCCTAAGGCTACCAGATTGGTGCCGGAAATACGGACCACTAGGCAACAGAGACATACATGTATTATTATATCATACTGTTATTATATATACACGAAAGTTTCTAAGTGTGTATGTTTGTTACTTCTTCACGCCTAAACGGGTGAACTGAATGAGCTGATATTTGGTATAGAGATAGCTTAGACCCTGGAGCAAGAGGCTACAGTGGGTAAAACCGCTGGGCGCAGCTAGTAGGCCATATTTGGCTATTTTAACATTTTCTCCTATCTCTTACCATCTTAACAGATCCGCTGCTTTATTTACATAAGTGAAACTGCACAGTGAGAATAATACCTCGCTACTGCAATAAAATAAACTAGTAGTTCGCCGCGAACTGGGACCTCGCAGACCCAATTTCCCTCAAAATAGGTATACATGGGTAAAAGTTATAAGTATCTACGAAATATAAATGTATGGAAACTTTAACCTATAATATTCGTAAAAGGAAAGGAAAATGCCAAAATTGAAAGTAATGTTAAAACTCAAAATACGTAACGGATATACATTCAAAAAATCTTTATCTCTGTGACTATTTTATTGTTGTGATCAAAATTTCAATAATAATAAAATATGAAAGGTTATGTGTGTATTCACTTGCAGAAAATAATAGAATAAAATAATAAATATTACTATAGTTTTAAAAAAATCTCAAAAAAATCTTCATAGTTTGTAGCACTTGTTTACGAAGAAGTTGCCAATGCAGTGGACATTAGAAGAATTGAAATTGGAAAAAAATATCTAGCTTTACTTGTGTTATACAGCAAATTTACAACAGTTATTATATTGATATTGTAGCTAATTCTATAACATTTTTGTCGTAGCAGCCGATGATGACTTAGACTTGGAGCGAGAACGCAGAGCTATGACAGTCACGCGTAACATCAGGTTTTCAAGATGTATCTACAGCTACTGAGCAAGACAAAGTGTCCTTGTTCAAGGCATTATCAGACTTTTTATACGTGCAGCTCGTCGATCACATTTGCACTTTCCATCAGGTGGGATGTGATCAAACGTAGGCCTAATTATTAATTATTTTTTTAAACAAAAGACTTGTGGATGAACTTTACAAACTACAACTTTACAAAAAACGGATCCAGTACAACAATGCTTTCAGGATGCTTTTGGCGCTGTCTCGATACTACAGAGCGTCAGGGATGTTTGCAGATGTTAGATAGAGTGAATGATGGTTTTAATGGCATAATGATATGTGATAAACACATAAATAACAATCCCAATAAGTTTCTTGCTCGTTCTTCTCATAGATATACTTTTCGAACGAACAGTAGAGTCTTAAAATACTTAGATCTAAATAATTGTAAAATTTACTTTTTAAAAGTGAAGCACTGTAGCCTATAGTCCAGTAAAAGAAGAAATGTGGATCGAAAAGTCGAAAGTAGAAAAACTAACTTAGGAACTTTGTTTGGACTATTCAGAACATAAACATACTAAAAGTCCCCACCCCTCCGTGGTGAGCCCGAGGGGGGGGGGGAGGCCGAAGAAGGTTCCATTTTTAGGTTTTTTTTTTATGCCAATTCGTGTGTAATGTGCCCAAACTCGACGGGTTTACTAATAGCCATTGAAGAGGTTCAGTAAACACCTCCTGGCTCCATCATCAGATCAGCTCAGTGGTACCAAATTATTGAACTGTCATCATATTTCTAGACATTTACAAAGTTTCATTATGGTACGACAACCAGAAATTGGTCAAATATTACTTATATAAGATTTTTTTACCGACTTTGTACGGAAAACTAATTTCAACATCTTAAAGATAGACCATGTTTGGAAGCTCATAGCTGGACAACGATTGGATATAGATAAAAAGTGTTAAAGCCAAAGTTGTAGGAAATTTTAAAGCTTTTATAATGTAGTACAACAAAATATCGTACTACGCCCAGTTTTTGACATTTAGGCAAAAAACCTAAAAATGGGACCTTCTTCGGCCCCCCCACCCCTCGGGATCACCTCGGAGGGGTGGGGACTTTTAGTATGTTAATCTCCTGAATAGTCCAAACAAAGTTCCTAAGTTAGTTTTTCTGCTTTCGACTTTTCGATCCACATGTCTCTTTTGGGCACTCATTGACTGGACTACTATTTGAATAAAAAATGGGTTTAAGTTTCACCCGCACGATCATTTAAATTCATAATATTTTGAGTAAGTCAACATGGCTATTTTTATTTACTTATCCGTTAGGAAACCGAACCTAGGACCGAATTATCAAAAATGTATGAAATGACGTATTACGTCGTATCGATTTTTGACAATTTGGTCTTTGGTTCGGTTCCCTGACGGAAAACTGAATATGCCTGCAGTTCTCATAATATTATAATCGATAAACATTGTAATTTTGTATTCTCTATAACTCTACAACCCTTGCACCGATTTGGTTCATTTTTGGACGTGAGAATTCTTTTAGTTTGTACTACCTGTTTAAAAAGTTTTATCAAGACTGGATCATCGGTTTCATTGTAATAAAGCAATCTCTTTAACTCTTGAACCCTTCGACCGATTTGGCTCATGTTCGAACTTAAAAATTCTATGGATTTATATTACGCGTTTGCAAAGTTTCATGCAGATTGGACCATTGGTTTTCCAGTTATCGCGTAACAAACATACATACAAACATACACTTTGGCTTATATATTTGTGTCGCTTATAAAAAATGTGTATATGTTAGAAAAAAAATTATCAGCGGTCCAGTTTTGAAATAATCGTCAGACCTATCGTAAAGACTTTAAGTCACCTATATCTCTGCAACCCTGTAACCTATTTAGCTAATTTTTTCACTTAAATTATCCAATTAACCTTCTTAACTTGTGTGTAAAATTTCATTTAATTTGGATTAACCGTTTTCAAGTAAACGTCGACCAAACTTAAGCATCAGAGGTCAAGCGTTAAACTGGTCCAAACGCAGGCATTTCGCGGCTTTCGACTCTAAGACCTCGCTTCGCTCGGTCGATAAGCTATTGACATAGCGTGCTGTGTATCTCACTCGTGTACTCGTATATCTCAACCGAGCCGAGTTCACGGAGAAATGCTGGCATTACCAGTGCACAGGGACGGGGGAAGGAACGCAGGAAGCTCTATTTTCAATCACATTTTATATATATACATATATATATATATATATATATATATATATATATATATATATATATATATATATATATATATATATATTAGGTATATATATATATATATATATATATATATATATATACCTAATTATAAATAGGACTGCGTTTAACCACAGTCTCACCTGTTGGCAAGTGAAAACGTGGTCGAAGCTGTTACACACAGGCTTAGCAAATAAAAAAGCAAATATAATTTAAAGAATTCAATAAATCATGAGCATAAATCTTTTAATATCCTAAAGTTTCACCCAGACCATGTCACACAGTGTTAAATTCTTCTTCGCAAAGTGCTTTGTGACACATTGATTTGTATGAGAACTGACATTGCGTAGTACACCTGCAAAGTAGTAGTAAACAAAATGTTCGCGTGAAGTGCTAAATTCTCAGATATGTCAAAAAAACTTTTTGTTATTAGACACTATCCATATATTTGCGCCAAATGGAGCAGCTTTAGAAATATCTACCTATTCTATCAAGGCTAGTGAAAGACTCCAGTTTGCCCTTACACAAGTCCTTCAGCACCTGCTCAGCCCGAATGAGCTTAGAGAGATAACCCCAAGGAAAATCCTGCAGTTTCTAGAAGCTGCTATGGTCTGTGGCCCCTAGCGCCGCGCCTAGGGTCAATCTCACCATAATAAGCGGCGATCACAATAGGCCAATCATGGCTGCAGTGATATCATAGCCGCAAAACATAAATTTAAAAAAATACACAAGTCTTAAGTACATCCCTGTATTAAACCACCATTTCAACATGCAGACAGAGCCGTCGAGCATTTGTATGGATTTAGTCCACATTATATCTCGCGAGGCAAAGCCGCCGGCGCGCGCATGTGTACACATTCAATTCCCTCTTTGTGTCTTGAAAACATATATATTTGTAAAATTACGAATTGTGATGGTATATTTTATTTGAATACGGCATTCAAATTTAATGGGGCAACACGAGTGGGTTGGAATCTGTGAATATACGAATGAAAATATGTGGGTTGAAAAGGATTTGTATCTGAGTAAAATGTAGGTATAATATCTTGTTGAGTGTTGGGATCTCCTTATTTGAGAGCTACAATATGGCAAAGCCTTTTCAGATTTTTTTAATTTATTGTTTCATCAGCCTTTGACCACGATCTTGCGTAAGGTACATGTCCCACCGAAGGCGAGTAAACGAGTAACGATCGGCATTTTCTCGCTCAAGAAACGTACATTCAACATTCTGTGCAAACAAAAGAGACATATACAAATACTTGATCGCTGACTGTTCACACTGCTGGCAAGGATTCGCTTCACCAGCTTGTCGCTGAGCGAAAAAAGCTATGAAAAATAACACTTGCTCAGCGAAACTCGCGCTTAATCAGAACTCACGCCGAACGAGCTACCAGCGGTCATTTCTACAGTACAGTGCGAGTAATCGCTCATCTTACTCGCACACTCGCTTATAGGCGAGCTACACAACTATCGGAACTAAGCACTCGCTCTTCGCCGCTCGCCAACTCGTTTCTACATTCTAGCTCTGCTCGTTACTCGCTCATCGTTGCCGGTGGGACATCTGCCTTAGTGACAATGCAGTTGTGTAGCAAACTAAGCCTAGAAGACGGAATGAATCCCTTCCTGGCTTCACTGAACATCATGCCGGAACACGGTCATAACGACCGCTTAGCGACACGGTTTTGCCCAGTGGGTGCTAACTAGCCACGGCGAAAAGCCTACCACGAGTATAGCGAGTGGAAAAATAGCATCTCTAAATATATGTATATGATTTTGAATTGTTTTGCTTCAAACCTAGTATAAGTTTCAATTCAAAATGACTGCGTATCTACTATTAGCATTGAATTTAGCTCTGGCAAATCTTCGAGTCAGCTAGTGTAGCATAAAAAATGAAAAGCTCATGCATAATGTAAGATCTAGACCAAGCAGAACCAAGAAGGTACCTATCTAAGTATAGAATGTTTTCCGTAATCGATCGAACCGTGGGAGCGCCTTGGTAACTATTTGTTGTTTGTAATGAATGTTAGGTGATGTATAACCATGAATTAAGTAGAGAAGAATAGGGATGTAGATTAAAATTTTCTTTTGCCACTTAATTTAAGATTTTCTCCAGTAAGGGCGAATTCTGTATAATGTATGATGATACTACGGTCATTGTTAAAGGTGATACAATGGATGAACTTTGCTCTAATATTAAAACAAACATGGAAATGTTAAGCGAATGGTTCAGAATAAACGGCCTAAAATTAAATGCAAATAAAACTAACATTATTTTATTCAATGCAAAATCTCCAAACCAAGCTATAATAACAATACCCTTACAGAATGATAATATGATAAAGACTAGTAACCTTGTGCGACTATTAGGATTTGAAATCGACCCTTCTCTGACATGGAAGAGCCATATACACTCAACATGTCAGAAGATTGCCAAAGGAAACTATGCGTTACGACAACTGAAACCAATTACCTCAGATAATAATCTTTTAGAAATTTATTATGCCTATGTGCACTCTATGATCTCGTATGGTATAATACTATGGGGAAATTCCACAGATAATGAGCGCATACTTAAAATGCAGAAGCGTGCTGTACGAGTATTGGTCAATGCAAAATATAAAGAGTCTTGTAGGGATCATTTTAAAACCTTAGGTATTTTAACATCAGTCGCCCTTTATGTCATGGAGATATTAAAATATGTAAGAATGAATTTAAAAGACTATAAAACTCGCGGTGATAGTAATGCCGATCATAACTTCCGAAATAAACAATTTTTAATGCCCGTTTCACATAAACTTAATATATCTACCAAAACACCTAAAATAGTTGGTCAAAAACTTTATAACAAATTACCAACTTCCATAAAAAATATTAAAACATACCCACTATTTTGTTCAAATGTTAAAAACCTACTGTTGTCCAAAACTCTTTACAGCGTAAAAGAATATTTATCAAACAATTATGATAATTTTAAACCGACCGTTAACGAGTATATGCTCGAATAAACTTAGGCGGCAATATTATATTTATTTTATTGGTAAAATATGCTCTGATGCAACAACGCCCTTATACAGCGAATGCAGTGACTATGAGCCCTTATACAGCTCGAACTATAAAAAAAAAAAAGTTAAACTGTCTAATGTTTTGGTATTTACCTAATTTAGAATAGATGCACACACTATGTAATAATAGTAGATATATTTGACGAGTCCATTGATGACAATATATCATTCGTTATTATAAGAATAATGTAATGTATATATATCACTTTGACAATAAAGATTATTCTATTCTATTCTATCATATTATGTGTAATATGAAAAAATCACGATAGAAAAATATAAATCATTTATTTCAGAAAAAATACAGTAAATTTTAACACTTTAAACTTTCGCGATTTTAACTCATGTTAATATTATTAATCGGTACTTATTATCGCGTAATTATTTTGATGTTTATTTTACAAAAATGTTCTAAAACCAACATCGAAGTTTCGGCTCAGTTACATGCACCGTAGTCACGAGCAGACTGCTGCTGGCAGAGCAAAAAATAATTATGCGATAAGTCCTGTTTAATTAAATTTACTGTAAAATTTGGAAATATTTTTTTATATTAGCAATTCTAAAAGTTTAGCCTCAAAATAACACCACAGCCATTATCAACCCCTATTTCAATTCAAAACACACTTAATCGGAATAACAACGTCTATTTTTATAATTTCAAGCTTCCCTAAAAATTACAAACCAAAAATAGCTTTTGCGGGTATCAAAAGTTTTTCCCGCGAAATTCTTTTCACAAAATAAAAATTGCTATGTGGCCAGTGATTCGCTTGTACTTTTGACAGTTGACAGATGACAGTTGACAAGAATGACGTGAGGTTTTCCGCCTTCCTACCCCCATTGTTTGTGGAATCATTTCCCGGCGCAGCGTTACTATTGTATTTGAAATTGTAACAGAATAGAATAGAAATATTTATTGGTATAATGGGTGACATTTAGCATGTACAGTCAACTACAAAGAGATGTATCCATGTTAGTCTTACAAAATGAAGGAACTTTTAGTATGCAAAAATTATTTACCCTTACTTCGTGACATTTTCAGTATCCACCAAATCTTATATACTATATTCGATTCATTTTAAATGCCATTATTATGTATCACCTAAGGAAAAGTAGTGGGATACATCATTGTTGCATATTAAACGAGTCGATGATAATATAAAGTTTGATTGTTACTAGAAATGTCACGAACCAAGGGTAGTTCATTGTGGCAAATGAAAATTTACTTCATTTTGTAAGCCTGACATGGATACATCTCTTTGTAGTTGACTGTACATTTTTGTATAAATAAACCAATAGCTTTACTAATTCGGAAGGGTCTTTCTTAATTAAGAAAATCTGGTTTTATATCACACTTATATTATTAATGCGAAAGGATGAATATAAAAGTGTGTTATCTTCGCGACTCAATGGCTATACCGATTGATCTGAAATTGGGTATCTACGTAGCTTAGACCCACGAATAGCACATAGGCTACTTTTGAAAAAAAAAACATTGAGTACAGCAGCAAGTTATTATTATCATAAAATTATAATAATTGTATTAAAATATATTCTTCGTTTGTCGTTTTTGGTAGTTCACTTCTGAATATTCAATTCATATGTTTACATAGTTCTCCCGGGGGAAATCTGTTGGAAGCTTATCCAAACTCATACACGGCCTTATCGACGTGTTTACATGTAAAATTAACGAGCCTTTAGCGAAGCCTTCATCTGATTTCGTTGAGCGAACGCACTAAAACAAATTGGTTATACTAACATAGATGCTCTCTTTGTATAAGGTTTAAATTTCAAATTTTATCCTATAAAGTTTTTTTTTATGCGTTATAGGCCACCAAGATCTCGCGTAATGTTAAGTGACGATGTGGCTGTAGATGGTAGCAGACTTAGCATAGAAGGCGGGATAAATTCCCCCCCAGGCTTTACTGAAAAACGGTCATAATTACTCGTACAACTTGGTGACACGGTTTTGTACCGTGGGTGACAAGCCATAGGCGAAGCCTACTTCGAGTATAGCAAGTGAAAAAATAGCAAAACTCTATAGTACACATATAGGTACATACATAAAATCACGCCTGGTTCCCGTTGGGGTAGGCAGAGACTATTAGCCGCGGATGAGTGCTTTGGCGTACCCGCTGCCCCGGCATTATGGCGTCCCGCAGGAACACCCCCAGGTTTTTTAGTGGGTATCCCCGCCGCGCCCATCTTCGGCGGGGGAGTCCCACATACCGCCCCGCGCCCCCAGGCGTGGAGTATGATGCGTAACGCATTTTTCCTGGGTCAAAAAAAGGCAAAGACTATTTCCCTCCATTTAGTACGATCCTGATACACCTCTTTCGCTTCCTCGAATTTCATCAATTCTTCATGCACGCTTCTATAGTATTGAGATGTTATGTTTTTGATAACGTTTTAACAAATCATCAGCACTTTGTATCCGTATTTATAATCCTTCAGGGAGTAAGGTCAAACTCGTTCATAACTCAATACAAGTTTTCGTCTGGCTAAAGCTAGGACCCGCCGCCGTGTCTTGGGAATCAACTCCTCAATTTATGTCAACTAGTCATCATATTTATAACCTTTAATGACATAGGCGATAAAATAAACAGTTATATTAAAACCTAATATAATAATAATAATTGGGGTTTATACTCCAATGAAACAGGTTACCCTACTTGCACTGTCAGAGTCAAATAACAATTTATAGGTGGTGTGGTCAATCTATATGTTGCAGTTTCAGATCGTACTCGTATAATCGTAATCGTAGTCGTCGTCGTTTGTATCGTTAATATTATAATATAATAAGTATAATACACCATATTATACTACTAATATACACATATAGTATATTATACTATACATATACTAAATATTATTATATTTTTTAAAGTTTGTGTTGTATTTATAACTATTTCTTGTAACTTGGTATCCAATAAAGAGTAATTCTATTCTATTCTACTATCCCCGAAACTACGAGCTAGCAGTCTGAAAATTGGCAAGCGGGTTCCTTTTAAGATATAGGTGCTCACTAAGAAGGATTTTTCTAAATTCCCACGTGAACGGGAATTATTAAAAAAACCGGTTTGTATGGAGATCAATAACGGCTGAACCAATTGAAAAGCACTACATTCGTTGACTGCTACGCGATACGAAGTTCGCGCAGGTCTACAAGTTAAATAATATTAGACTAAATTGAGAAAAACTAACTAACAATACAACAGCTACTACTGCAGTAAAGAACACTTTTATTAACCACAGATCGGCCAAAAGCCAATCCACAGAAAATCCAAGTGCTCCAAACCACTGTCAGATGGCAGAGTGCGCAGAATGCTGGCAGCATTGCCACGTTGAATGGCTAAATTTCAAATTAAGCGTTACTTTTCTGAATGGTTAAATTCCTTTTTACTAAATAAAATGTGGTTCTTAAATTATAATATATATTTTCATGAATTTCTTGTGCCATAATAATAATAAGGGTCCTGAGAAAAATTACAAAAGTAAAGACGTGATCAACGTGAATAATGAACCTGGCTTTAGCAAATGCACTGAACGTGTGACTTCAAGCTGCGACTTTTAAAAAGTTATACACATCGCGTCTTATGACTGCACTTATTGCATTATTAATGAGAAAATCTTATTGCATTTTTAATGGGAAACCCTTTTTGTATTTTCACTTTTATGAGTTAGTAGAGGCTGGTATTAAAATATATTTATTATTACATACAAAAGTTATTACCTATGTTCGCAAAAGGCAAAAAGTTTTCGAATTCCAAGTTTTAAAATGTTTTTATATCTCTCTCTGATTGAACACGAAATCCAAAAAGTTTCTTAGAAACTTCTACCAATTTAAAAATACTAACCAGAAGGTATTAACTAGAAAAAAAAAACAGTATGGGGAAAAGGGCCTAGATAAATTAAATTTTAAAGTATTATTCTCTGTGCAATTATACTGCTAGGACTTTCGTTGAATAATTAAGCTATTGCATAGCTTCTATCGCGGCCCTTGAGCGTGGGGACCGAATCCAGAAATTCCGTAACGAAAAAAACCTAACACCCCGCACTCCGACCGGCACAGCGGTGATGCTTTTTTGTTTTTCCATCTATAGATAAAAATGCTATGCAATAGCTTTACCGCGGCAGTCTCCGAGTGCCACACGTCTTTTTTTCAATAAAAAAAGACGTGTGTATTTTTCTTTAAAGAAGAGACCCTGACAATTCCTTACAGGGTCTCTTCTTTAAAGAAAAAAACCAAAACCCTAGATCACTTTCCGTCCATCTGTCTGTTTCACTATATTACATTTCCCTTTCAACTGTCTCAACTTTTAATATTACTCTCAGCTTACTAGAACCAGACTTTATTAAGTAATCCCGCTTATTGTGTTTCATCAGTACCATAGACCGGTAATAAAGGTAGATACCGCGTTCAAAGCTAAAACTGACTCTAAGCAGTTGGTATTAGAATGTTATATTATTGTGTTATCGATAATACCTAATGATTAATACCTAATTATTTATGTGCTGTAAAAGGTATCCTTTTAGTCAGCAACTTTCAACTGCATCGGCTTTTCAGCGTATCGTTTCGTTCACAAATAACTATTATATGTACTTAACTATTATTTTAAATAAATACCCACAAAACTTACTACAGTAATATTATAGAATAGAATTTCTGTACCAATTGATCGTACGAATTATTTTTAAAAATTTGACCAAAAACTGCATGTTATTTATTATATATCAATTAACAAGTTTTGAGGTTACAATTGAGGTTGTATCTGCTTTATCACTACAGTATGTTTAGTTCTAGGTACTTTTTCAATGTGTCAGAGTTAAAGTCACCGTTCTAGCAGTGTAATGAAAGAGATTGGCTCGATATTGCGCGGGTGCACGGAATTTTAACAAACAAAATTAAGGTTTATTGATTCCCTTTTCGACTGCTTTTTTGTGTCGTGCAATTTGTAACTTTCAGTAAAGTTGGTTTTTCTAGAGGTGTGACTTGACTTGAGATTTGAGATCATGTTAAACTTTTCCTGTTTTCTTGTCCTGTGTGAAAAAGCGAAGTCAGAGACGAGAAAATCTTCTGATTTCGCTTTTTGACATTATTAGCGCCCAGCAGTTTTACTGCTGAAAAGTAACCTAAAATGTGACATTTTAGGGCCTTAGTTAATAAATTTAGCCAGGTTAATTAGCTCATTCGGTCCAACTGAAGAAGTTATAAACACACAAACAAGAAATTGTTTTCATGATAAGATAGCGATGTTATATAAAATACTTGGCCATTTTACTCTGTTCTTTTTAGTTAGCCATCTAGCTGGCTAGCTGGCTATTAGTGGAAGCTATTCTTTTGAATACTTAAACTTTTAGCTGGTTTTTCCAGTATAAATTGATGTGGGAGGAATTTTCCATTTTCATCGAAAAAAATCAAGTGTCACACATTTTCTTTAAGCTATTTTTTTATTAAGGTAACACAACACTTTGTAACTTGCCAGTGTCGAATAAAAATAAAAGCTATTTTCTAAAATTGAATTTATGATATAAGTTTTATCTGCAGAGGTTTTATCCAAGTTTTTCCTTACACGTTGAGAGATATTTGAAGACCATCGGATGTTCGCAGGAAATTGGGCGCTTGTCACTTTGAGTCTGCCATTATTGAAAAATGATTGAGGAAACGTATTACGGGATACGAAGCTAAGAAACGTGCGAACAAAACTGTTTGTATGGATATTTTGACCACGATTTTATCTGTTAAACGATGGAATTTGGAACACTTTAACCTTGAGTGGTTTTTGGATCTTTCTAACCCATCTGACAACTTTTAAGTCTTAAATTTGGTATTTAATATTTTGGCTAAACTTCGAAGTGCGGCTAAACCTAGGTTTAACCGGCTAAGCACTAAAGATTTAAGTCGCAACATGTAGATAGCCCCTAGAACCCTTGCCCCTAGCCCCTAGCCCCTAGCCCTTAGACCCTAGAATATCTATCTACAGTACAGCGGGTAAAAGCGGACACAGCTAGTATTATCATAATTCAGCTAAAAATGTACCCGATTTATTCATGTTAATAAATAATATTTTTAATAAAAGGGTACCTATAAATTAGTTTTTAAGATCATTTTACCTTTATAATAAAATTCTGACAAATTAATACTAAAAAAATAAATAAACGATCCTAATCTTTACCAAAAATAGTGTTATTCCCTACAAGAAAATCTAGACATTTTCTTCATCCGTTACGAAGATAGTTCCTTTGCGTGTTTCCAGTTCATAACTTTATGCCAATCGATGTTCCCTGGCTACAATAACTATGAGCTCGGTAAAATTTGGAACTAACCTGACGACACAATGAAACATGTTGTATGTACATTGACAGTGGCGCCCTCACCTACAATAAATAGGTAAGATAGAGGATAGGTAGTTCAAGCCTCCATTACAGAATGAACCATTACGCAATAGGCCCATTATCTATCTATAAATATACATGTTATAGTAAAGGTGTATCTATAGATAAAACACTATTATAATAGGAAAGAGTGACTGACTGATCTATCAATGCATAGCCAAAACCGCTGAAGGGATTGGTTTAAAATTTCTACTATTTATTTTTATAAAAAAATGAAAAAGTATGGATGTGTGTATGTTAATGTGAGTGTTTTGTTACCTCTTCACACGTAAACAGCTGAACCGATAGAGCTAAAATTTGGTATGAATAATAATCATTAGTAGCTTTTACCTTGGATTGTCACATAGGCTACTTTTGAGGGGGTAATTCTGCTAGGCACAGCCCAGCTAGTAACTATTAGGTTTTTTTTAGGTTTAATAGTTATTTGTTATACAAGAGTGCAAAGTTGCTTTTTTACCGCGTGCTCAGTTTGTATGACCGAGCGAGCGAAGGATTCTAAAATTAAATCACGAGCGTAGCGAGTGATTTATTAATTAGAATCCTGAGCGTTAGCGAGGGAATCAAAAGAGCACAAGGTCAAAAATCTTTGCACTCGAGTGTGACACATAATTTTTCATCCCCCTCAGCGAGGAAATAACTCAATGCTAAAAGTTTTTTTTTAAATTATTCTCACCATGCATCCATGGTGAGATTTACGTTACGTTAGTTGTTTAGATATAAGTTACATTTCGAGGCAATAATGTTTTTAATGAATTATATAGTATTGTAATAGTAAATAATAGTTGAGTTAATTTAGCAGAGTTAATAGAATAAGCCAATTTTTTATAACTTTATCTAGTTAGTAGCAAGATTTTTTCTAAGTATTATTTTTTAGTAACTTTTTTATTAACGATTTCTCACTGTAATAAACTGAAAATGAGAAAATAATCACTAAAACGAATAGGTAGAGTGCTTTTCACGAAAGGAAACCTTTTTGCGGGACGCCACTATTGCACATTTTAAAAGTTTAAATACCTTTACCTTTTTAACGCCTCATAATTTCTCATATTTAATTTCTTAATCAAAAAGGTATTTATTTATTTTATGTAACAAATAAAAATGATTTAAAATATGAAGTCCAATAATAATAGAATAAAAAATTAGTTCCGCTAAATTCCGTGGGACCTCTTTCGTGAAAAGGACTCTAAGTAAGCGTACCTACGTAAATTAAAATTGAATACTGGTTATTTTTGAAGATAGTGCACTGGCAACGCTGTGCGCATCCATGGTGAGAATAATTTAAAAAAAAACTTTTAGCATTGAGTTATTTCCTCGCTGAGGGGGATGAAAAATTATGTGTCACACTCGAGTGCAAAGATTTTTGACCTTGTGCTCTTTTGATTCCCTCGCTAACGCTCAGGATTCTAATTAATAAATCACTCGCTACGCTCGTGATTTAATTTTAGAATCCTTCGCTCGCTCGGTCATACAAACTGAGCACGCGGTAAAAAAGCAACTTTGCACTCTTGTATAACAAATAACTATTATTATCAACAAAGGCTATTCGCCACTTACGTGATAACATAATTTACGTAGTATTAATACAATATTAATGTTCGTCGTCGCATGCAATAAATTAGTAACTATAATAAACAAATCTTATTGTGTGTAACGTTTTCACACCTAAACGGCTGAATCGATTAAGCTGAAATTTGGTATTTAGGTAGCTTGGATTTCCTAATATAGCTGGACGCAATTAGTAAAAAATAAAAAATAAAATTTCTTGATATTCATAGTATATTTATTGATATCCCTACCAAGCTTCTCCAGGTCAATTACCTCGCAGGCAAAGTTATAGGCAATTACTAGTTGTAACAAATAAGTGTGGGTAACAACACCCATTATACGTTATGGAAATAGCTTTGACCTACTGACTTCTACGGTGAAGTTACGGCCATACTGAGCTAGATAACTTCTATGTAGATCCATATTTTTACAAGCTTTTACTTACTTAACCTGTTTGTTGTCTGTCTGTAATCAAATCTTGCAAGTTTAATTTGACCCATTTCCTGGTTTCTGATCGAGTTGAAATTTTGCATGCATGTATAAATCAGATGACAAGCAAATAAACCATTATGAATTATGACAATGCAATATTATTATGACATGGAGTTGATCTGATGATGGAGCTGGAAGGCAGCCATAGGAACTCCGTTATTAAACGACGCAACCCCATCGAGTTTGGGCTCATTTGATTCGTCTTGACGAGTACTATATGACGCTAGATGATAATAATAAAATGTAAGCTTGTTTTTAACAAGTTTTTGAAGTGAAAACTTCTTTAGCGGCGCTGAGCACTTTTTTGTATGGGTAAAAACTTTCAAACTCGCGTCAGGGTCACGTGATGCTGATCGAAAAAGCGTAAGATCGAGGGGAAGGGAGAGGAACTAGTATCTCCCACTCTTTCTACCGTGCCTGAGTGTGCTGCTCTGTTTGGGCGGCACAGGGGGCTTAGACAAGCGCGCGCCCGATATTTTTTTTTAATATTTTATATTTATATTTTATATTTTTTTTATTAGACACTTAAATAGGTTCGAATCAAAACTGTTTGTTTCTTACTTAAGTTATCATAAACCAATTGTATCAGTTGTAAAAATTTGCGATGATGATTCTGATAATAACGATGGTGTAAAAGTCGTCGAAATTATGGATGGAAGTTGATTTTTCTGAGAGATAAAATTTAATGTTATATATAAATAACGATATAATATTATAAATAACAACATATAAATTGTCATATTTGTGTACGATAGCGCAATAAATAAACATTGTATTGTACCTCATAAATGATAGTATTTTTATACTTATAATTAAACACAACGTTAATATTGAAGTTTTCACTTCTGCCGGCACTCCCGGAGTGCTATTTTTTTTATTTTTTTTTATTTCACTTGTTGACTATCTTTTGTCTTCCGATGATCCGCTGCCTATACAAAGGACATTACTTTGATGAATTACATTAATGAATGTTTTAAAAAATACTTTTAGTCCAATAAAATACATCATAACTACCTGTTCCCAGCGGTTATACCCGCTATACTGTAGACTATGTGTTATTCCAGGGTCTAAGCTATATCTGTATCAAATTACAGCTCAATCAGTCCATCCGTTTAGGCGTGAAGAAGTAACAAACATACACACATACAGTCACACACTCACAGTGTGATGTGATAACACACACAATTAACTGCCGCTTGTTTATAGGATCTAAGATTAAGAAAAAACTATTTTTTCCGAGTTACGATTTTTGTTCTTTTTAGCCTCATGTCACCACGGTCATAAGACCTAGAACATGACCTAACTACTGCCTCCTTTTTTTTTTTACGACGGGAAATGCATTTAAGCATACCCGTACCTCCCGGGGGAGAGGCACGGGTTATGTGGGACTCAATTGTCGGCGGGAGTGCAATGCCGGCAATAATACCCACTAAAACCCCTTGGTAGGCCGTCTTTCCGCCTTTATGGGGCAGGATGGGGTCGCAGTTGCATTCACCATCACAGCCCGGCGGTGGCCCGGTCATTTACCGGGCCCCTGCGCCAATGGAGGAGTGATCCTTCCTGCCAAGATCACCCCCAGACGTGTTGGGCTCGTGCAAGCCGGCCGGCGGCCCCCTGGCCCCCGACCGGTGAACCCAACTATGGCGGCGGAGAGAGGAGGCGGGCATACTGCCTCCTTCGTCCACCGTGTCGTCTGCGCCGGATTGGGTCAGCGAGTGCATCAGTCTCTCTGATCCGCTCCGTGGCCTCCTTCAACATTAATCTTACAGGTAACAACCGAGACCCACAGTTTTACGAGCTTTTCGAAACACCAAACTTTCCACTCACTGAGATTTGAACCTATTGCCTTTGGATTACAAGCTGGAGGTACGACCACTGGTCCACGGGCGCTACACGGACGCTAGACGGACTCATAAAAGCAAAACAAAACAGAACAACGAAATTCAATTTGAACTGGAATTCTCAAGCGCGTGGTCTCGACGTAAAATAGAAAAATTGAATATTCAGAGTTCCGGATGCAAACGGTGATTACGGACCTCAGGGGCGGGATAAAATCACTGGATGGGAGTCAATTCAATAAAACTCTCAAATATATTAAGAGACTGTAAAATATAATGCCTTTACGATATTTTACCGGGGGTAGACTTCCTTTGCAGGAGGTCGTCTAGGTGGGTACCCCAACAGCGCCAGTTATTCTACCGCCTGAGCAGTGATGTGCAAACAATACTGTGCTCCGGTAGGAGGGCACTGTAGCTAGTGAAATTACTGGGCTAAAGAGTCTTAACATCTTATGACTCTTGAGTAAGAAGCGTTGGTGCAGTGCTCCTTGAATTTCACATAATTGTGAAATCCTAGGTTACACTGTACTGATTATGGGCAGCCGTTATCTCTTAACATCAGGAGAGCGTCTTGCTCGTCTTCTACTTCATAACATAAAAAAAAATATATTGGGCCCTTTCAGGTTATTTATTTCCTTATTACAGAAATTACACTAATCACTACAATATTATAAATGCGAATGTTTGTGAGAGTGTATGTTTGTTACACTTCTTCACGCCTTAACGGGTGGACCGATTGAGCTGAAATTTTGTATAGAGATAGCTTAGACCCTAGAATAACACATAGGTAAAACCGCTGGGCGCATCTAGTTAGGTATAAAGTGCATCTTAAATTTGCCATAGCTTATTAAAAACTCGGACGGTTTTTTAAAAAAAAAATCTTGTTAAATTTATCAAGTTGACTCCAATATTTTGTCGTGTTACCAACATAACTCCAGTGTTGTATATCTAATATCTCCTCTCCCTGCATGGTTGTCTGGAAGAGATCGTTTTGAGCGATAAGACCGCCAATTTATACACCTTTGGTTTTGTTTGTAAAATTAACTTTATATGTGGATCAATAAAGAATTATATCTTATCTTATAGCCCGAATTCAATAAACAACCCTGTCCTCAATTTTACCCAAACAATTCCCAACAAAAGCAAGTTTTCAACACAATATGTTTAGATTACACATTTAGAAAAACCCGATACATCCGATCCAAACTTAATCTGTCCAACAAAGGAACACATAAACAATTTGCACCGTTTTCACCAAAAGAACTTGGACCCTATACGTATAAAGTTAACTAAAACGGCACTACTTCGGTAATAGAAGATCTTAGAGGTATAAACAGTAACACAATTTTGATTTTGTATAGCTCTGATGGTGCGACAATGATGTTTTGACGCGTGGTCAAAATTGGAACTAAATATTGGTAGTACAATGTTTCAGGCTCTGGCTATGAGAAATGTAATTCTACGTTGTTTGGCTAAGTGATTTGCGACAACAGCGCTCTGTATTTACACATTTTGACTAAGGGGTCTAGATTTTATACGCTATTTCTACATATTATTGTTATAACCAAACTTCATCACTGGCCTCATACATCTATGAAAGATGATTCAAGCAGCATCCGTAATTATGGTTCGGCACTTCCGTGAGTTCAGGCTAGTAAGCCCTTACCTAACTTAGGTGCATGCAAATATGCGTCAAATTAAACGACTTACATATAAACATACTGGTGACGGTTACTTTAATTATTTCACAATATGTATATCTTATGTTCTCATGTAAGTGACCTTATGTCTTTATGAGAATAAATGATTTAAACCCAAACAAAGGCTATTGGTCAGTATTGGTACTTCAAAGCATTTGATATTTTTGTACATAGCTCTAACAGTTCAGTGGTTAAGATATAAAGAGGTAACAGATCTTTACTTTTACATTTAAAATATAGGTATTAGTAAAAAATAGGACAAAACACTTCCTATGTTAGAAATTGTTAAAATGATGACGAGTTGAGTATGTCATGAAATTTATCTAAAAATTATGTGCAGAAGTTTTCTTACTGCAAATACGTAACGTAGAGAAAAACTACCCAAAACTTCGACAATGGTTCGTAACTTTGTAACTTTTCCCGGCAAATATTCAGTAAAATAGTCCTATAGAGTCAGGTCACGCTTCGCAGGGTCATAGGGAGCAAAATTGACGATTTTTACCTTTCACCCTTACTTTTTTACCTTTGCAATTTTCCCTTTCACATTTTGGACATCATATTTAGTGGATCTGAATTTTAAAACACTGGAACTGAATACTGGCTTTATCGCGGGCATAGATTAGTTATCGTATTAGATCGGCTACCTCCGTGTTTTAAAACAAGGACTATAAAGTGAAAAGCTGTTTACCTTCTTGCTATATTGGTGGTAGGCTTCGACCGTGGCTAGTTACTAGACAAATCCGTGTCTCCAAGAGGTCATTGTGACCGTGTTGCTGTGTAATGTTTAGTGAAGCCAGTAAGACTTTAACCTGCAATATAGTTTTCATCTAGTTGGTTACATCTTCTCACTCTTCTAGTGGCACAGAACAGACAGAATCGGTAAATAGTAAATCTTGTTATTGGAGGCCAAAACTCAATGTGGGTCTTGTCTTCAATCCATTTATAGACCAGTCCTACAGCATGCAAATGAGTTATTCTTGAACGAAAGAAAATATGTCAAAAGCACATTCCATACCCACATCAGCACCTCATACAAGCATTTATGATAAGTGGAGCTAAAATAGATTTTTCCTAAGAGCAATTGACTAAGACCGCGCTATCGAAGTGTGAGCGTGTTTTGATCACACTTCAGACGCGTTTGAAGGCCGTTCCACTTCCTTTTCTATCGCGTGGTCGCATGCAAGCTAAGCAATTTTCTTTATTAACCCCTTGATGAAAAACGTGTGCTGTTACTTTGAAGTGTATTTCGGGGTGCAATAGCACAATATGGAAGTCAAAACCCAAATTGTTAAGTAAGTTACTTATTTCATCCAATAAATGAAGCGAGTGGTGTGAGAAGCGGTGGAGGCCGGTACCGCTGGTACGGTGACCAATTTCTAAGATTGTCTCTATATTTCCTGGTAATGTGTCCGAAATTCTCAAAAATTTAGGCAATCAAAAGATAGGTATTATTTAGGTTTTTAATTTTTTTTATGTGCTTGATAATAAAAGCTAAAATTTCCCTTGTTTATCGTACCTACATATTCTGGCACACTTCATAAACTTGGCAACAAAATATTATTTTGTACAGAAGTCAGAAGTTTACAGAAATGAAATGGCACGGCACAACGTTTGCGCAACTATATGTAACTTTGTTTGTTTGTCAACGTATGCTACGGTATTTGATATTTGTACTGCCACTTATTTGAACAGCCAGCATTTTAGTTATGTTATTATTAGGTATATATTTGGGTAAATAATAGTATAATATGTAGCGCTATATTATGTGCTTAATATTTGCCTCGAATGCGTAGGGAAAATTTAATTTGTATTGTTAAAATTATATTATGGAATTCGCCTTTTGAAATTCGCTTGGAAGCCTGTTGTTAGCAAAATTGTAAGCATGTTGCGTGTAAAGCTCTTATTACGAGATAGGCTTGCTTTAGTTTGGGAACAACTAAATACTTTAAATAAAGTAATATTGTTAGTATATTGTCGACAAAAATATATTCTTATATTATTTGTCTTATGTTTCAATGAGATGCAATTTAAAATTGGTCAAATTCTACCTATAGACCTTATCACAGACCAGAAGAATGACCTTATATATTAAGGTTAACCCCACATTACGATGCGTCCTGTCTTCGAGCGTATATGCGATTACGTTGTACACACACGCCGTTCAGTATACAGTAGTAGGTAAAATGCGAAGATTACTCCGCGTTTATTATCACACACATCCTAGGATTACTCACACTCAACGCCCACCTATATGGGGCCAGCCTAAAGGGGGTTTTATATTATAGCATTAGGTGAAAATATCACAGAACCCTACTAATCTTATAAACGCGAAAGTTTGTAAGCATGTATGAATGTATGTTTGTTACTCTTTCACGCCCAAACGGGTGGACCGATTGAGCTGAAATTTGGTACAAAGATAGCTTAGACCCACGAATATCATATAGGCTACTATACAGCGGGTTAAACCGCTGGGCGCGGCTAGTATAGCAAAATTACTAAAAGGCAAAATATCGCAGAATACTAAATACAAATACCTACCTACTAATCGTTCTTTTAATGCAATCATTATTATAAAAAGTGAGATTTAAAAAATACTTTTTAAAAACAAGCTTTAATTATTGTTATCATCTTGCATCATATAGTACTCGTCAAGACGAATCAAATGAGCCCAAACTCGATGGGGTTGCGTTGTTTTATGACAGAGTTCCTTTGGCCACCTTTCAGCTCCATCATCAGATCAGCTCGATGTCATAAAAATATTGCATTGTCATCCGATTTACACACGCATGCAAATTTTCAGCTCAATTGGAAACCGGGAAGTGGGTCAAATTAAACTTGCAAGATTTGATTACAGACAGACAAACAGACAGACAGACAACAGACAGGTGAAAGTAATATAAAGCTTGTAAAAAGAGAGCAATTTTAGGTCAAATGGAAACGTAATAAAGAACATTCCGCCATTTTGCAAAAAAATCCTACAGTTACCTGTTCATTCCTGAGTGAATGAATGAATGAATGAACAAGTAATGGAGTGAAGTCTGAACGCAGGTGATTTGCAAACTCGGCTGACTTGGCACCACTTTTGATTAATGAGCGATACTTCGCGAAGTTTCGATTGAATTCACTCTGTGCCCAAATTGAATGTAAAATTGTCGTTTGCGTGCCGAACTTTCTTTTTTTTTCCTTTTTATTACTCTTTGAGGTCGCCTTGAATAAGATTTGCTAAAGTTTTTTTTCTACTTTTGTGAAAATTGGATTTGCGAAAGTAATTTCATTTGTGTAGTTATTTTTACAAGTTATTGAACAATGTGTTTTTAACTATGATACAAGTAAGGTTTTATGTATTTTTGAATAGAGGTATCTTGAGTTGAATAAATGCTCATAAAAAATAGATAGGTACTAATATGTATAATAAATTATAATAATAATCATAAATTATAATATAAAAACGTTAGATTTTTTTTTATGCAAAGATGTAAGAAGACGTGCAAGACGTTCTCTTAATGGTAAGAAGTAATGCTGCCCATAATCTGCACAGTACTACCATAATGTTTTAAAAATCTAAATGCACAGCACCTTAACTTCGTACTCAAGAGTCATAAGATGTTAAGACCCTTTAGCCTAGTAATTTCACTAGTTATAGAATCTATTATAGAACCGAAATTATTATTATGAGCCCACTACCAGCTTTCGATTGAGTAATTGTTTGATTAAAAGTTATACCTTGCCACAGAATACCTAATAGTAGTACCATTTGGTACATTATGTAACTCGAGTTCTACCATTACGACTTCCTTCCTTCTGTAACAGGCAATTTAGAAATTAGCTTATTGAGTCATTGTTTGCGAGGCGGTCGAACTCCGAGCATTTTCCGCAATAAATTCCTTATAGGACTTCATAATACACCGACCGTTTTTAAATTACACCTGTCAGTTGAACATTATGTTCCTGACGTCTGAGGGATCGATGTGCAAGTTAATAGTGGTCGAACTCTAACAATGTAAAAAGACCGTGGCGTTGGTCGACCTCCTTTGACATCAAAGAAGTAGCCAATCGCACAGGCCGTTCACAATCGCATTCAGAATTCAAAGCGTATTTTATTCGTTGAGTTCGTTGTAGTTTGATTATGGAATCCGCTCGTTTTCATTTAGTTATATTTACCGACAGAAGCTATTTCAATTGAAAGTCTTGTATCATTTTAGAAGAGATATATGTCTTGTATTTCGCCATATGAGGCGCTTTGCAAACTGAGCGACTATTGCATCAACTGGAATAGGCAACATTTTCTCAACTTCTTGGTAACTAGCTGTTGCACAAATCAATGATCGCTGAAATTTAATTGACGCAGCTTGCCAATTCAAGACCTCTTCAATGTCGCTATTGCATTAAGATAGATACATGAAACAGCCTTAGATAGGAGCAATATCAAAACAGGACGACACTGTAGCAAGTGAAATTACTGGGCTGAAGAGTCTTTTAACAGCTTAAGACTCTTAAGTAAGAAGCGCTGGTGCATAGAATTTTATATTTTGAAATTGTGAAATCCATGTGTGCTAATTATGGGCATCAAATCTCTTACCATCAAGAGAGCGTTTTGCTCGTCTTCTTACTTCTTTGTATTTAAAAAAAAAAAACGAATGGTATCAAATATTTTTCGTTTTAAGTCCAACAACACTTACACGTCTGAGAACAATGTCCTAAGTGCGGCGAGATGACTCCAATTAAATGGAACACAGTAAAGATACGTAATTTCTTTTCTAGTACATGTAACTCAATAGTTCAATTTCAATTTATTTTATGCTCGTTTAGTTAACTATTTATTGAAGTTAGTATTTATCAAGCGCTTGTACTATTTTAACGAGCTTGTGAAGTCTTGAAGTTAATTAAATTGAAAATACAAGTAGGTATACCTAATAACAATATTGGCTTTCAGATATTTCAGAGTAGTAATGCATATTTAAATAAACAGCATGTTAGCTAAATATTATAATATTTTTTATTGTTTTTAGAATGCTTTTAACTTTTAACTCTTGGTACTTGAATTTTTGTTAATGTTTTAATTTTATAGTATACATTTTCAAACACAGAAAGAATACATAGAATACATTTTTAAATTCAATTAATCTCTTTAGACATTTTTGGGACCCTAAATATTATAAATTTTACCGGGGGTAGACTTCCTTTGCAGGTGGTCGTCTAGGTGGGTACCAACAGTGCCAGTTATTCTACCGCCTGAGCAGTGATGTGCAAACATTACTGTGCTTCGGTAGGAGAGCACTGTAATAGCTAGTGAAATTACTGGGCTAAAGAGTCGTAACATCTTATAACTCTTGAGTAAGAAGCGTTGGTGCAGTGCAACTAGAATTTCACATAGTAATATCGTAGATGGCATTGTACTGATTATGGGCAGCGTTATCTCTTAACATCAGGAAAGCGTCTTGCTCGTCTTCTATCTTATTCACATAAAAAAGGCAACTTTGGTACATATAGAGGTAAATAATGCTACTCTAGAGGTAAATAAAGCTACTTACGTACCCTGTTTTTATATACAGGCTGTGCCGCAATGTAAGTCAGCAGTAAACATTTTACGCGTAGTAACCACAGCAATACAGGCTCGATTGTTAACCATCCTGTATAGGATATTGGTGTACGTGAGAATTGGAAACCACCCTGTGTGGTTGGAGGTTTTTTGGATTAAATGTACCTATTTTACAAGCTTTTATTTACTTGTCTGTTGTCTGTCTGTAATCAAATCTTGCAAGTTTATTTATTTATTTATTAGTTTAATTTGACCCACTTTCCCGTATCGGACTGAGCTGAAATTTTGCATGCAAGCATAAATCGGATGACAATGTAGTATTATGACATCGAGCTGATCTGATGATGGAAAAGGAAGGTGGCTTTTTTACATTATTGTAAAATTTACTTCACTCTCACCTCTCAATTAAATTTATTAAGTGGATTTTTTTATGAAAATGTAATTTTCGATTGTAGGGATTTCTGGTGGAGAAATAATTGGAGTAGGTAAGCAATTTGAATTTACCTGCCGTCTTCATCTATTCCCAATAGTACAATCGCAAGATTGGCCCAGAATCTCAAATCACAGCAAATGTACTATAGCTACATATGTACGGAGGGTCAGACAAACACAATGCATCTCTCAGTGACAGAGAGAAGGTGTATTTGAGCCCCGACGGTGCTCTGAATCCGAAATGTGTACAAACGATTCCTGTCTCGGGCCTGTAACCTAGATTACGAACTGCCTGGACCCTGGGCACTAGGTTTAGAGTAAATATTGTTGCGAATATTCGAGAAATATCGTTATGTATTCACAGGTTTGCTCATGTTACAATTAAATCTAAAGCATTTTTTGTCGTCAGATCGTAGAAATATCGGTGTGATGTAAATATACGTATTATATAAAAAGTTGGTAAAAGTAACAAAATATTACACACACATTTTAAAAATATAATACATTTAATTATATAATATATTATTCACTAGAGTTCTTCTTCTTAGTTGTCTCTCACACCAGCGTAACATTTCGTGAAAAAATACGCACACATTGGCAAATTCTTATAAAAAAATGCTTTTGACGCTTTGTATCTATTGTTTGACAAAAAAAAACCGGTCAAGTACGAGTAGGACTCGAGCACCGAGGGTTCCGTATAAACCTACGGGTTTCTACGGAACCCTAAGGAAAAGTGGGTATAATATACTGTATTACATACTGTACTATATTATATACTGTACTGTATTATATACTGTATTGATTCCCTTGCGAGTACTTGCGAGTTTGAAAATATGCGGCTAAAATTGCTGTTTCTTTTGATTGCGTAGACATAGATGTTTGATTTTTTTACAGCTTAAAGTTATTATAAAGCTGAGTATTTGGTATGAATTTCAATTTAATAGCTGTACGCGTTCTTGAGGAAAGGGATAGTAAATACAAAATTATTAAAAATATTTTTTTATATGATGTTACTAAAAATTTACAGTTTTCGCAATTTTTCCTGTGCCTGTGATTTAAGACGTTGCTGCGAACCAAATTTCAAGATTCTGAGTTAACGGCAAGTACTCTGTAGGTTTTGATTCCCTTGAGAGTAGTAGCGAGTTAAAAAATACGGCTAAAATTGCTGTTTCTTTTGAATGCGTTGAGATAGAGGTTTGATTTTATTACAGTTTAAAGGTATTATAGATTTTAGTATTTGATATGAATTTCAGTTTAATACCTGCACGCGTTCATGAGAAATAAGGTAGTAAGTATGAAATTATTAAAAAAAATTTTTTATATGATGTAACTAAAAATGTACAATTTTCGCAATTTTTCCTTTATCTGTGCTCTAAGGAATTGCCTTTTACCAAATTTCAAGATTCTACGTTCACGGCAAGTACCCTGTAGGTTTTGGTTTTTGGAGAGTAGTTGCGTGTTTAAAATTTCGGCTAAAATTGCTGTTTCTTTTTTATGCGTTGAGATAGAGGTTTGATTTTATTACAGTTTAAAGGTATTATAGACTTTAGTATTTGATATGAATTTCAGTTTAATACCTGCACGCGTTCATGAGAAATAAGATAGTAAGTATGAAATTATTAAAAATATTTTTTTATATGATGTAACTAAAAATGTACAATTTTCGCAATTTTTCCTTTATCTGTGCTCTAAGGAATTGCTTTTTACCAAATTTCAAGATTCTACGTTCACGGCAAGTACCCTGTAGGTTTTGGTTTTTTGAGAGTAGTTGCGTGTTTAAAATTTCGGCTAAAAATGCTGTTTCTTTTGAATGCGTTAACATGGAGGTTTGATTTTATTACAGTTTAAAGGTATTATAGACCTTATTATTTGATATGAATTTCAATTTAATACGTTTACGCGTTCATGAGAAAAGGGGTAGTAGGTATAAAATTATTCAAAATATTTTTTTCATATGATGAAAATAAAAAATTATGGTTTTCGCAATTTTTCCTTTATCTGTGCTTTAAGGAGTTGCTTCGTGCCAAATTTCAAGATTCTGAGTTCACGGGAAGTGCCCCGTAGGTTTTGATTTATTTGGTAATGTCGAAAATTTGCTGAAATTTGCAACATATTCGACTATATCTTTTGATTGCATTGGCCTAGAAGTTTGAATTTTTCACAGCTCTAAGAAGCAATGGACCTTAGTATTTCCTATAAATTTCAGCTTGTTACCTCCACGCGTTCCTGAGAAAAAGGGTCTTGACAGACAGACGGACGGACGGACGGACGGACGGACGGACGGACGGACGGACGGACGGACGGACAACAAAGTGATCCTATAAGGGTTCCGTTTTTTCCTTTTGAGGTACGGAACCCTAAAAATGAAACGAAACCTAGGAATCGCTTTGTAAATAAACGCATTTTCAGCTTGGTTCTAGACTCTAAATTGATTTAATTTAATTTACTCGTCAAACAAAATAAACTCCAAAGTATACTTTAAGACTGGTCGATCTCTAGGCACATAATTTGCTTTACTTTGTAATTTACTTTGGTTTTCGTAATGGATGTACTTAAAAGGCTTTTACTTAGCAGTATATAAATGCAGGCTGAATTATTTTAACAAAAAATCTTCAATCCAGATGGAAAACATTTCCTCCTAAACAACATTTTTTCTGAATCTGTTAATAAAATGTCTGACTTCTTAGGAAAAATACAACCAAACAAAAATGTACTTCTTTTTCGTGAATTTTGAAATATAATTTTGTACATTTGGAGATCACAGACCACGGACCATGGAGACCACGGACTAGCAAACGCAGCATAGGACGTCCACCCACAAGGTGGACAGACAAGGTATAAAGGTTGCCGGAAGACGCTGGATCACTCAGGCAGGTCGCTTCCAACCGGTACATATGGAAGTCCAAAGGGGAGGCCTATGTTCAGCAGTGGACGTTTCACGGCTGAGATGATGATTGTACATATAAAAAATAGGTTTCATATTTATAGAGATAGACTTCCGGGGATAGACTTCCTTTGTCGAAGGTTGACTCGATGAGTACTCTAACAGTGCCAGTTATTCTACCGCCTGAGCAGTGATGTGCAATAATTACTGTGTTTCTGTAGAGAGGGCACTATAAGTGAAGAAATCACTGTACTGAAGAGTATTATAATGTCTTGTGACTTTTGATTAGTTGGTGCTTAGCGCCTAAAATTTTACATCATTGTGATATCCTGATTAGCACTGTACCTACTGATTATGGGCAGCGTTATCTCTAACTCTCTTACCAGGGGTAGACTTCCTTTGCAGGAGGTCGTCTAGGTGGGTACCCCAACAGTGCCAGTTATTCTACCGTCTGAGCAGTAATGTGCAAACATTACTGTGCTTCGGTAGGAGGGCACTATAGCTAATGAAATTGCTGGGCTAAAGAGTATTAACATCTTGTGACTCTTGAGTAAAAAGCGTTGGTGCAGTGCACCTAGAATTGCACATCATTGTGAATTTCTGGGTAGCACTGTACTGATTATGGGTAGCGTTATCTCTTAACATCAGGAGAGCATCTTGCTCGTCTTCTTACTTCTCCACATTAAAAAAAAACCATAAGGAGTCTCTTCGTCATTTACTTACTTATAATACTCAAAAGTAATAAAAACGGAACAAAAATAATCGAGAAACTTAAAGTTGTATTTCCATATTCATATGACAAATTGAATTTTCCGCGAAGTTAACGAAGTTAGAAGTTGCGAGCGGAAATATGTGCCAAGTTACTGAATACGAAGTTTTGTCAAACGAAGCGGCACTTGTTCATTTAGGTTACTACGAGTATGTGCATTTTATTAGAGCTACTTCTTACTTTACACTTATGTTGATAAATGAATGAATGAATAATAATTTATTTGCATAAATACAGGTACTTAAAATTATAATTCTTAAAGATATGTATGTAAACAATCTGTCGTGCAAAATATTTAAATTTTTGGGCCTTACCTTAGGTATTTTAATTGTCAAAAAAGTAATTTATATATTTTTGATGAGGTATAATGAGAAATAATCATATCAAATCCAGTATTTGATGTATACCTACTGCGGATTTTATTTTAGTAAGAAAAAATAAAGAAAGAAAGCTTTGTTTACGGCAAATCACACATTATAATTTGATAGGTTTATATAAAGAAATAGAGAGAATAGAAGATAAATTTCGGACTAATCATAGAAAGAGAACATCGGCCTTAGATACTTGGTAGTTACGTGGTGGGGACCTATGAAGCCATGACATGTATTACTTGGCTTTATTCATTTTTAGGGTTCCGTACCTCAAAAGGAAAACAACGGAACCCTTATAGGAACACTTTGTTGTCCGTCCGTCCGTCCGTCCGTCCGTCCGTCCGTCCGTCCGTCTGTCTGTCAAGACCCTTTTTCTCAGGAACGCGTGGAGGTAACAAGCTGAAATTTATAGGAAATACTAAGGTCCATTGCTTCTTAGAGCTGTGAAAAATTCAAACTTCTAGGCCAACACAATCAAAAGATATAGTTGAATATGTCGCAAATTTCAGCAAATTTTCGACATTACCAAATAAATCAAAACCTAGGGGGCACTTCCCGTGAACTCAGAATCTTGAAATTTGGCACGAAGCAACAACTTAGAGCACAAATAAAGGAAAAATTGCGAAAACCATAAATTTTCAATTTCATCATACGAAAAAAATATTTTGAATAATTTTATACTTACTATCCCTTTTCTCATGAACGCGTGCAGGTATTAAACTGAAATTCATATCAAATACTAAAGTCTATAATACCTTTAAACTGTAATAAAATCAAACCTCTATCTCAACGCATTCAAAAGAAACAGCAATTTTAGCCGAAATTTTAAACACGCAACTACTCTCAAAAAACCAAAACCTACAGGGTACTTGCCGTGAACGTAGAATCTTGAAATTTGGTAAAAAGCAATTCCTTAGAGCACAGATAAAGGGAAAATTCCGAAAATTGTACATTTTAAGTTACATCATATAAAAAAATATTTTTAATAATTTCATACTTACTACCTTATTTCTCATGAACGCGTGCAGGTATTAAACTGAAATTTGTATCAAATACTAAAGCCTATAATACCTTTAAACTGTAATAAAATCAAACCTCTATCTCAATGCATTCAAAAGAAACAGCAATTTTAGCCGTATTTTTTAACTCGCGACTACTCTCAAGGGAATCAAAACCTATAGGGTACTTGCCGTTAACTCAGAATCTTGAAATTTGGTTCGCAGCAACGTCTTAAATCACAGGCACAGGAAAAATTGCGAAAACTGTAAATTTTTAGTTACATCATATAAAAAATATTTTTTAATAATATTGTATTTATTATCCCTTTCCTCAAGAACGCGTACAGATATTAAATTGAAATTCATATCAAATACTCAGCTTTATAATAACTTTAAGCTGTAAAAAAATCAAACATCTATGTCATCGAAATCAAAAGAAACAGCAATTTTAGCCGCATATTTTCAAACTCGCAAGGGAATCAAAACCTACAGTATATAATATTATACCCACTTTTCCTTAGGGTTCCGTAGAATGCCGTAGGTTTATACGGAACCCTCAGTGCTCGAGTCCTACTCGTACTTGACCGTTTTATTTTATACAACGAAGCAAGGCGAGCAAGACGCTCTCCTGATGGTAAGAGATAACGCTGCCCATAATCAGTACAGTGCTACCCAGTATTTTACAAAGGTAAAATTCTGGGTGCACTGCTCCATCGCTTCTTACATTATATAGCAAAGCGTGATATAAACATTTGTGGAACAATACGTTTATCGTTAAATCTCACCCATTTTATTTCTTTTTTATATTCACAAAGAAATCGTATTGTTTATTAAAAATACCTAACTAATTAAATAGCTTTTAAATCATTGAACCTTGTCAACTCCCATTATTATTTATTCTCACTAAAATTATACTGAGCAATTAAAGAGTGGAAGATTGTCCTGGTATGGACTATGGTGAAATGGTGATAGGTGGTAACCTGGGAAGGGGGAGCCCGAAAAAGGTTTGGATGAACTGTGTGAAAGAGGATATGTGTGTGGAGTGGATGCAGATATGACGGATGATAGAGCAGAATGGAGGAGAAAAACGTGTTGTGCCGACCCTACCTAGTGTGGGATAAGAGCAGGAAGAAGAAGTAGGAGACTAAAATTATACTGAGGTCCCGAAGATAATGAGGTAAACGTGATCTCATTTCACAAATAACAATAAAAGTCTGATTGCGTCGTTTATAGAAAAATACTGTAACTGGAAAGAGCACATTCATAAGCTTTGCTCAAAACTTGAACGTTATGTTTATGTCCTGAATCGACTGAGAAGAATAGCCTCGCCTCAGGCAGCACTCAGCGCTTTCCATGCGTATGTGTTCTCACTCTTGCGCTATGGTTTGATCATATGGGGTAATTCTACTGATGCAATTAGAGCGTTTAGGGCACAAAAAAAGTGTTTACGATCAGTGTGCGGTGCCGACGGTACAGACTCCTGTAAGCCACTATTTAAAAGACTAAAGATTTTACCGCTTCCGTGTTTATACATTTATGAAGTGAGTATATTTGTCCACGAACATCTACATTTGTTTAAAACAAAAGAAGTTGCAGATAGAATACGTCGTAAACCTCACCAGTTATGTGTCCCTTCGCAACGGATCCAGCTATTTAGTAAAAATGTATATTGTATGGCCATTCATATATACAATAAACTTCCGGAAGAGTATAAATCATTAAACCGGAACAAATTTAAATGTATGCTGTTTAATTTTTTAATGGAAAAATGCTATTATACCGTGAATGACTTTTTAAGTGAAAATAATTATTTTAAATTGTAATGTATTCGTAATTTAATATTTTTAATGTTTTTTTTTTTCTTCTTCTCTTTTTAATTTTATTGACATTTTGCATATTTTAATTTAATTATTTTAGACCGATTACCATTAATTTAAATTTTCCATTGGCAACACCGGAAAAGTCATGACATTGTGTATATTACCATTTATTGTTGACATCTTGTTTATATTTTAATTTTTAATATCAATTTTACCTTTTAATGTATTAATAATGTATGTGTGTATTAATAATGTGTGTAATTATTGTAAGATTAATGTAAATTGTTCTTTCCAATTGTTATATTTTAATATTTGTGCACCAGTGCTCTGGTAGAGTATTTGATTCGTTTATTAATATTCCAACTTTTTGTATACAATACTCTTACAAATAAATACATTTGATTTGATTTGATTTGATTTGATTTAAGTTTATTAACTTGGCCACCTGTTGTGGGCGATTACAGAGAAATTATTTGTGTTTTCGCCCCCATGTCTTACTATTATTAGTCATTCTATGAAAGGTGGCGAAATTAATTAAACCCAAATGCTAAGGTTAAATGTGATTGACTAGCGACTTCTGATAACACTTATATCGTTATATTTTATGTAGTTAAAATGTAAATGTGTAGGGACAATCGGAATTTTTCATATTGTTGAAATACTGGTCAAGACATTGACATAAGAGTAGCAACTCCCGTCCCACTGTCAAGATTAAACTGACATAATATCAAGACGCTACTCTTGCTACTCGCACTGTCATTGCATACAATTTGCAGCCACTCCCGATGTCATTGTGCTCTTACAAACATCAATTACTCTTGACAGTGGGATAGGAACCGCTACTCAATGTCACGGTGTCCTTGTATTTAAAAGAAAAGTCACAATTATTCCAAATCTCAAAAAAAGAATATTAAAGGCCTGTTCAAACCTCTACAGCAGGTAGTAGTTAACATCTAACAGGTTTTGCCCAAGACTTAAAAGTTCTACGAAAGTGTAACTGACAATAACAATTTGGGCACGTTAGGAATTATACACACAAAACATTCTTACTCCATGTATATGTATTTTTTAGGGACTAAGCTTATCCTAGGAACATAAATTTAAATTAATTATTATTTATTATTTATTTTATCCATTGTCGTCCCACTGCAGGGCAAAGGCCTCCCTTCCCAAATTTAAATTAATACATAATGATATTCATACGATTATATTATAGTTTATTTATTACAAGTATCATTTAACGGGTAAAAATTCATTATCAAGAAGAACATTTCCAAAAAATCGATTGTAAAATTTATACATCGAGGGTTTACTGCAAAAAACAGTTAAATAAATGTTTTAAAACGTGAGACTTTTAATGTGTTATTATGTTACTTGCCAATCCATCTATATAATAATATTTGGTATTTTATAATATAAATATAAGGATATATCAATAATAATAATGATAGTTTCTAAAAAAATATGAGCCAGACTTCTATAAATAAAGATAATTATAATATAAGAATAATTTGTCATAGAATTGTTAACTTGCTTTGTCGGTTTTCGCAGCAAACCCTCAACATCTATATTTCTTTGTTATAAAATTTTGTTAAATATTTATTACCACCAGTCCAGTCCAATCCAATGTCTTAGTTTCTGAGTTGTAGTCCAATTGCCGGGTCCCTGAGTTGTGGTCCAATTGCCGGGTCCCTGAGTTGTAGTCCAATTGCCGGGTCCCTGAGTTGTGGTCCAATTGCCGGGTCCCTGAGTAGTGGTCCAATTGCCGGGTCTCTGAGTTGTAGTCCAATTGCCAGGTCCCTGAGTAGTGGTCCAATTGCCGGGTCTCTGAGTTGTAGTCCAATTACCGGGTCCCTGAGTTGTAGTCCAATTGCCGGGTGCCTGAGTGGTGGTCCAATTGCCGGGTCCCTGTGTGGTAGTCCAATTGCCGGGTCCTTCAGTAGTAGTCCAATTGCCAGGTGCCTGAGTAGTGGTCCAATTGCCGGGTCCCTGAGTTGTAGTCCAATTGCCGGGTCCCTGAGTTGTAGTCCAATTGCCAGGTCCCTGTGTGGTAGTCCAATTACCGGGTCCTTCAGTTGTAGTCCAATTGCCAGGTCCCTGTGTGGTAGTCCAATTACCGGGTCCTTCAGTTGTGGTCCAATTGCCAGGTCCCTGTGTGGTAGTCCAATTACCGGGTCCTTCAGTTGTGGTCCAATTGCCAGGTCCCTGTGTGGTAGTCCAATTACCGGGTCCTTCCGTAGTGGTCCAATTGCCAGGTCCCTGTGTGGTAGTCCAATTACCGGGTCCTTCAGTTGTAGTCCAATTGCCGGGTCCCTGTGTGGTAGTCCAATTGCCGGGTCTTTCCGTAGTGGTCCAATTGCCAGGTCCCTGTGTGGTAGTCCAATTACCGGGTCCTTCAGTTGTGGTCCAATTGCCGGGTCCCTGTGTGGTAGTCCAATTGCCGGTTCCTTCCGTAGTGGTCCAATTGCCAGGTCCCTGTGTGGTAGTCCAATTACCGGGTCCTTCAGTTGTGGTCCAATTGCCGGGTCCTTGAGTGGTAGTCCAATTGCCGGGTCCTTCCGTAGTGGTCCAATTGCCAGGTTCCTGTGTGGTAGTCCAATTACCGGGTCCTTCAGTTGTGGTCCAATTGCCAGGTCCCTGTGTGGTAGTCCAATTACCGGGTCCTTCAGTTGTGGTCCAATTGCCAGGTCCCTGTGTGGTAGTCCAATTACCGGGTCCTTCAGTTGTAGTCCAATTGCCGGGTCCCTGTGTGGTAGTCCAATTGCCAGGTCCTTCCGTAGTGGTCCAATTGCCAGGTCCCTGTGTGGTAGTCCAATTACCGGGTCCTTCAGTTGTAGTCCAATTGCCGGGTCCTTGTGTGGTAGTCCAATTGCCGGGTCTTTCCGTAGTGGTCCAATTGCCAGGTCCCTGTGTGGTAGTCCAATTACCGGGTCCTTCAGTTGTGGTCCAATTGCCGGGTCCCTGTGTGGTAGTCCAATTGCCGGGTCCTTCCGTAGTGGTCCAATTGCCAGGCCCCTGTGTGGTAGTCCAATTACCGGGTCCTTCAGTTGTGGTCCAATTGCCGGGTCCTTGAGTGGTAGTCCAATTGCCGGGTCCTTCCGTAGTGGTCCAATTGCCAGGTCCCTGTGTGGTATTCCAATTACCGGGTCCTTCAGTTGTGGTCCAATTGCCGGGTCCCTGTGTGGTAGTCCAATTGCCGGGTCCTTCCGTAGTGGTCCAATTGCCAGGTCCCTGTGTGGTAGTCCAATTGCCAGGCCATTCAGTTGTGGTCCAATTGCCAGGTCCCTGTGTGGTAGTCCAATTGCCAGGCCCTTCAGTTGTGGTCCAATTTCCTGGACTCTGTGTGGTAGTCCAATTACCGGGTCCCTGTGTGGTAGTCCAATTGCCAGGACCTTCAGTTGTGGTCCAATTTCCTGGACTCTGAGTAGTAGTCCAATTGCCAGGTCCTTCAGTGGTGGTCAAATTGCCTGGAGCTTCAGTAAAGTTTCCGAAAGCTTCCGTGGGACTATTTAGTCCATTTTTACAAACGAAATCATTCTGGTTAACGCACACTTTCAACTCTGGTTCAAATATAAGTCCAGACGGGCAAGTTAGTGAATATCCTAGGAGTTCCCCTTTAACTTCGCTACAGAGGACAAATTCCTTGCAGGTTTCGTCTGAGGGCAAAGCGTAAAGACCTGCGCCGACATTTCTGCAGCTAAAGGCATTAGCGCTATATGTGACCGCTAGGACCTGTAATAAAAGATAAATAATTAAGTTTTGCATACCATATAATATTATGTTTGGTCTTCATTACATATTTTAGAAAATATAGTACTTAATATTTACAAACATACTTTTTTAGTTTTTATATAATATTATATAAAAACTTTTCTCCTTAAGATAATGAATAAATTAAAATGTAGTTCATAAGAATTTACTTACAAAGAGAGCTATGATCGCCTTGCTCTCCATTTTGAAATGTGCCTTAAGATTGTGAAATTAACTGGTTTTATATAAAAAGTCTAATTAATTAAATATTTTCTTTATCAGATTATAGTTATTGGTGATTACTGATTAATAACATGATAAAAAATCTGCTAATCTAGGTATGTCTGTGTGTCATGGAAAAGGTAGATTTTAAAACAACAAAAGTGGATTTGGAATGTGATAAAAATTAAAATATAGAGTACTTAGCTGCGCCCAGCAGAACAATTGGCTAATTCATAGCCACTAAGTTTGATTTTTTTTCTTATTTGAACAAGTTAGAAGACGAGCAAGACGCTCTCCTGATGTTGAGAGAAAACGCTGCCCATAATCAGTATAGTGCTACCTAGGATTTCACAATGATGTGAAATTCTAGGTGCACTGCACCAACGCTTCTTACTCAAGAATTATAAGATGTTAAGACTCTCTAGCCCAACAATTTCACTACCAACAGTGCCCTCCTACCGAAGCACAGTAATGTGTTTGCACATTACTGCTCAGGCGGTAGAATAACTGGCACCTAGACGACCTCCTACAAAGGAAGTCTACCCCCAGCAAAAATGATGTCCACTTTAGTGTAAAAAGGGTGCCTTTCGACCCGAGATGTGCTATGCTAAGTTGCTATGGTTGCGTTTAATATCCAACATTCATATTCTTTGGTGCATATAGCTTAGCACTGATGGAAACGACTTCAGCTAAGCTATATTTTGTATGGAAGGATGCGAGCTATGGATGCGTGCTATGAATGCGTGCTATGGATGTGTGCTATGGATGCGTGCTACGGATGCGTGCTATGGGTGTGTGCTATGAATGCGTGCTACGGATGCTTGCTATGGGTGCGTGCTGTGTGCCACCATCGTTTTTGCGTCGGGGGTTAATTAATAAAATATTGCCAAAAAATATGTTAGAAATCTACTTACTACTCCCGACATAATTTTTTGGTGATGTAATATTTTATATAGAGCCTTTGCCTCAAATGATTAATGAAATTTTAAATTAATGGCGATTTCAAATAATAATAATAGGAATTTATATTCTAACAGAATAGGTTACTCTAATTTTACACCGTTAGAGTCAAATAACAGTATTATTATTAAAGCTATTTTCATCCTGATGACGGTTTCTTTTTACAAGAATATTAGGTTTTTATTGTGACATAGGCATGTAATATTATTTCTCATTATTATTTTATGATTTCAAAATGGAAGTAATACGAAAAATGTGAATGTTTGGATTAATGTATGGGTGTTTGTTACTGTTTCACGCCTTAACGACTGGACCGATTAGGCCGAATTTTGGTAGGTAAATAATAGCTCAGACCTTTTTAAGAAAATTGCTGAGTAACAGCTTTTGTAATCACTGACCAAGAAAACAGTTTTTTTTACATAGTAGTTATTTTTAAGTAACATAAAAAGCTTTTTAAAAAGGGTTTTGCAAAAAAAGTTCTTGTATTCAGTGGGACAAGCTGCCAGAATTCTGGCCACATATCCCTCTACCTTAGGAATGTTATTTTAAATTTTAAGTGATAGGTATTTAGTTGTTTTGATAATTTATTTTGTAATTAAATAAAAATACTTGATTATAGATAGGAAAAAAACATTGTGACATAGGTACGTAATATTATTTAAAATCATTATGACATTATACTTATATTCGTATCAATACATATAATAAAATATTATAAATAAACATTGCAGATAGATAACAATAATTATAAAATTTAATTATGATAACAGTTTGTCATCGGCATTTGATGAGTAACGAATTAATTAAAATACGGATTATCATTAATTTAATTCGTGAATAATTATTACAGTAGAGTTATAGATACGCTATCAAAGATTGTACATGATTAAATATTGTTTAAAATATTAAGAAAACCCAGAATATACTGTGTACTGAAAATTAAGTGCGTTCTATTGTCATTCTAATCAGTTATAATTTCTTTTTTATTTGATAATTCATAAACTATCCAAGATCGTATTTGAAATAGTACTCAATATTATACAAGTTAAATCACACCAAATTAAAATATTTCAATAAAAAAAAACCACAAGAATATTATAAATAATTCTACAAACAATATGGTTACGGGAAGTGGGTAGGGGGTGTGAAGAAAAGTCCTAATGCTTTGGACTTAACTGTAAGAATATATTATCAAGAAATAATAATATTATTCAGGAAATAAAGCAAAAAAAATCAAATTGTGGCAATGGGCAGGCCAATTGTGGCAATACATAACACGTAGAACGGATGGCCGATGGGGTCTAAAGTGCTCGAGTGGAGACCATGGACTAACAAACGCAGCGTAGGACGTCCACCCGCAAGGTGGACATATAACCTTATAAAGGTCACCGAAAGACGCTGGATGGGATGCAGGTTGCTTCCAACCGGTACATATGGAAGTCTAAACGGGAGGCCTATGTTCAGCAGTAGACGTCCTATGGTTGAGATGATGATGATTAAGAAAATCAAATATTTCAAGACCCCGGGCCGTACCCGATAGAAATGTTGCCCATAACACTAGGTGCGTTTTTGCGTTGTATAACAATGGATTTTCTTTGTACCAGGAACGACCACCGAGTCCCACCACTTTTAATTTGAATCCTGTGCCCTAAATCGCCTCAGCTTTTTGGCTTAAGCGCCCCAGATGTTCATTCGCACAAAATAATATGGACTGAAAATATTAAAAATCTTTTGTATCTTTTGTATCGAAGTTCCACAATCAAACGAAATTACAAAGTAATTTCGTTTGATTGTGGAACTTCGATACAAAAGGTGTTGCCACGTTTTTGAATAAATTCTCTTCTCTATTAAATCTAAGTTTAGGACATACTTTCAATAGTCTATTTATATTGATAATATTATTATTATTTTAAGATAGTTTTTGTATATATATTTCTGTGTTTTAATAAAGAGTCATCTATTATTTTATGTATATGTGAAGTGACCAAAGCGCCCGCAATGGAAGACCAACGCAAGACAGACAGCCGGCAACATGCTTAGTTGCGACCGTTAAATTATGCAAGTAAGATAGCAACAATTTTATTTTCCCCATACAATCTGTTCCTATCATATTAATAGGTATCTAAAATAGATGAACTGAAATTCCAAAAACGCGTAACCAATTTATTTGATTTGTCAACAATCGAAATTCTGAGGCACTAGTGACGACTTTTCAAGCAATTTTTCAGACCTGGCAATCAAAAACGGTAGCAAGAACAAAGATTTGTTTTCCTTTTCTCTTTTTATATCTTCTTAAAGATACCTATGAGATTATTTGTGTCTTGTTTGGCTTTGTTCATCTATACGTAACTCTATATATTTGATCGTCCTCAACCGCTAAAGCAATTCATTTGTTACTTCCGCGTAGAAACTTGTAGAACAGTTGTTCTTTAGAATTAATCACCTTGCTGAAACTTCGCGATGTTCCTGTGAGGATAGTTGTACTCGTAAACCATCATAATAAATATTTTATTACTAGCTGCGCCCAGCTGTTTTACCCGCTGTAACCTATGTGTTATTTCAGGGTCTAAGCTATCTCTATACCAAATTTCAGCTCAATCAGTCCACCCATTTAGGCGTGAAAGAGTAATAAAGACATACATCCAGACATCCATACATTCTCAGAAACTTTCACGTTTTTGTTATTGGTAAGATTATGTATTTGTTTTTTTAAGCTTATTCTATTGCATTTATGGTGTTCGAGAATCAGTTTTCTTTTTTTCTTTCATTATGCATACTTGCTGCTTTCTTTTATTATACATGGTTGATAAATAGGTGTAGTTGTAATTAAGGTTATTTTTAAGGTGATTTTTTTTTATTTACACATATAAATACATTGGAGGCCCAAGTCCTTGCATAATACTCTCTTGTTTGAACGATATGACAAATTTTGACTTTTTTATTTTTTTGGCTCTAGATAGGTAAGATAAGATAAAAAGATAAGAATTCTCTTTTTAAGACCAAAACAATGCAATTGGACTTAGAACTAGTATTTAGACGTGAGTTGTGCCGTTTTGTTGTTTAGTTTTAAAAAATGTTAAGTTTTAACAAGGAGGATTTTCAATAACTCTACTTTCAAACAAAAAAAACTTTATCAAAATCCGTTCATCCTTTAGGGAGCTACGATGCCACAGACAGACACACACACCCATACACACACACACACACATACACACACAGAGACAGACAGACACGTAAAACTTATAATACCCTTTTGTTTTTGCGTCGGGGGTTAAAAAATACATTCCACGAATTTATATTTCAAAATTAGTCATATTAATGTTAAAAAGATGACCAATCGACTATATTGACACATTTTTTAAACATTCCAATTTCTGTTTATTGATTCTATTTTGTATTTTGACATAATAAGCGATGGAATGTTCTAGATAAATAATTAAATTTTACGATAAATTCTTTCTGATGATCAAATATATAGAAGCAGAAGGTAGTTTTTACCTAACATCCGGGTATATAAACTCAAATTTATAGGCCCTGAAAAATCAATTTTAACCAGTTTACTTGGTTAATATTTTACAGTGAAAATATATTATATTTAATTAAATGTCACACAAACCATGTTTTTAAAAGTGCTGCGATACTGCTTTTCACAAAACAATATTAAATATTTTCTAACAAACATTCGAATTGTTGCGAATGCTGTAATTGTTATTAAATAATTGTTATTTTTTACGCAGTGTTCTTATTCACAGCAGTACTATAGTATCTAGCTGTTTCCATCTAGCTGTTATGTTGTTGTGGAAACAGCTAGAAATACCACAGAAGAATATGATAAAAAAAAATATATAAACGGTTTTTCACATTATTAACATTATTACATTTTGTTGTTGTAGCGTCCGTGGCCCAGAGGTCGTTAGTCCGGCTTGTAAGCCGGAGGTCCTGGGTTCAAATCTCAGTGTGGCAAAGATTTTCGCCTGGACGCTACCGTGTTTCGGAAGGCACGTAAAACTGTGGGTCCGGCTGTTTCCAATAAGATATGTAGGGGGCAGTCATTAGGTCATGTTGCAGGCCTTGTAGGAATCTCGGCGACCTGAAACTGCAACATATAGGTTGGCCACACAACCTATAAATTGTGATTTGACTCTGACAGTGTAAGTAGGGTAACCTGTTCTGTTGGAGTATAAACTCAAAAAAAAAAAACTAAAAATTTATATTTATAAATATATGTGTAAAATACGATTGAACAATAAACTACTATAATAATAAAAACGGATGTTTTGCAATCGCTGTTTGGCGTTTAGTGAATTTCATTGAGATTTTCTGTGTGCACTTGTAATATGTCTGCGTAATTGTTATCCCTGTTAAGAAGCCTGACTTCTGTATGAATTAATTTGGCGGTAGATTACTTTCCTGATAATATTCACAATCTCAGCAATTCAATATGACTATAATAAACAATTTATATTTATATCAGACGTCGTTTATGCCTTCAGTTTTACTTGTGCAAATCTTTATTTGTACCTACGTGCAAAATTTAAACCCCCTTTCACCCTCTGAGAGGTTTAATTTTCATCAATTCTTTCATAGAATATCTCTAAGCTATAAAATCTATAGTTAAGGTCAATTATATTGGCGGTCTATATTGTTAATTCTTAGCGTAAATCTACGTCAAACTATCTGGGTTCCAAATATCAACACAATCCGTTCAGCGGTTTCAGCTAAGCGTTGATAGATCAGTCAGACAATCAGTCACGCTTTTTTATATATATTTAGATTATCACGATTTTGTAGATAAATATTATAATTAAAATATGTAAATTGTAAATGTTTAAGATTACTAGTACAAAGTAATTAGTGCAGGTGTTTAAGATTCGTCACGTTCCAAGCTTATCGCAATCACTATGCTTCTTTAGCATTAAGTGCCCATTATAATCAGTACAGTGCTGCCTAAGATTTCATAATGATGTGAAATTCTATTCTTCGTTTCAAAAACAAATATAATTTTTCCAGGGTTCGAAGGTATATATCAATGAAATTATCATTGATATAATCACAAAAACTGTTATGTCCGATATATCTTTGATATATATCTGATATATTAGGATAAATATCCGATATATATCCAATTTATTAAGATATTGATCCTTTGAACCCTACAAAAATTATCTTTGTTTTTGAAACGAAGTATAGGTGCACAGTGCACTGAACCAACGCTTCCTACTCAAGAGTCATAAGATGTTAAGACTCTTTAGCCCAGTAATTTCACTAGCTACAGTGCCCTCCTACCGGAGCACAGTAATGTTTGCACATTACTGTTACTGGGTAGAATATTATTATTATTATTGGAATTTAGTTCAAGGGGTTTTGCCGCTTCGACCATTGCTGATCTATTGTGACGCCCTCTTGAGCTATAGTTCACTCCCTAAACCCGTAACTTCTAAGAACTTCCAGATCTTCAAGAGGTAGAATAACTGGCACTGTTGGGGTACCAATTAGACGACCTCCTGCAAAGAAAGTCTACCCCCGGTTGAAATAAATAAATGAAATAATCACGGACATTGTCCTAATTGTGTCGTTAATGTTTCAATTACGCGCCTACGTCAGTGGGATCCATTAGTTACTGAATGCCTATTCTCTAACGACTCATATGTGGCTTAGCTGTACCTATACCTGTATGACAGACGCGTAGGTTAGTCTATATGTTTCTGTAAGAAGACAAGAATTTTTTTAGAGACAATATTTTAGAGTTACTAGAAGATCGTAACCATGAAAAACATTGAAGTTGCATTGATTAATTTTGAAAAGGGTTTCTAAATTCGATTTAAAATTTGGTAGGAAGCAACAAGTCACACTGACACGAATTCTATCGTAAGTCCCCCCAGAGGCTAATTCACACCCACTGTTATTAATGCCAACTTCAATGTACATTACTGCATTTGTTATTTTACCCATATTAATGGGAAGGTTCAAGCAAGTAATGTATGTATAATGGATTCTAGTGTTTGACATGTAGTTGGGTGGTAGCCAATAGGCCTTCAGATCTCACGTCACGATATAAAACAATGCCTATTTATAAAAAGGCTACAATTAGCACAGAAACAATATACTATAAGCAGGCAGACACAATTTAGATGCGGTAGACGATCAATCACGTAAGATAAACCCCTATGTCTAGAAAAGTTACGCCTACATTCAATCATGTGCTCTCTCTTTTTTATCTGAAACTATTCTGATGATTAGAATGAGGAGGAGGAGAAAATAGAAAAGCGAAAAAGCAACATTTAACTGCGCAGCCGGACCCTATGATATTTATATTTTTGGAAATTCTTTGTGATTGTTATTATTATTGTAGGAATTTAGTTCAAGGGGTTTTTGCCGCTTCAACCATTGCTGATCAGCTTTGACACCCTCTTGAGCTATAGTTCACTCCCTAAACCCGTAGCTTCTAAGAACTTATAGATCTTCAAGGAGGCGGTCTGTTATGCGGCGGTATGTATATCATCGGGAAGCATCATTTGTCGTCTTAGATCAATTATAAAAGAACAAAAATTATATAAAAGTGGTCAGTTTAAATAATAAGTTAAATAACGTATAATATGTGTGGGTCTTTAGTTACCTTAATAAGAAAATTTAATTTTGAATTTTTTAATTTTAATATTTCTGTAGAACATGAGTGGGCCGCAGCCACAGAGGATGTGCATTGCGGTATCCTCTTTTTCTTTATGATCGTTAACTGTTTATCAGTATATAGTCCCATGTTCTACATCTAAAGGATTCCTCTAATACGTTAGCTCGGAACAGTCGGGATTGCTATTTCTTTACTCGTGTTCCGACTAATCTTGTACGATTTACTGCTTCCTTTTATTTTTGGCTCACTAAATAGGACACATTCTATTTCCCAAATAAATATATATCGATATACTATTACATTATAAGCCTACCATTATACAATGTATACTACTCGTATAATAAATAGAAAGAAAACCCTGCATTGAAACACAGAAGAAAATATACGGCGGTAAATGGCGGCCATTCGACACCTCGCTGCCTACCGACTACCGAACCCTACCCAAATCGCTGCAAACTCGCGCGACCTTGAGTTCAACCGCTTCTAAGGAGTCACATTACTGTATATTTCTTTACCGTGGTATACGGTATAAGCCGAAATAACACAAAAGATGAAAACTTTAATTCGAAACCGATAAAGTGTAATTTCAGAGTCGTTTATCGTATAATGAAAAGTATCAAACGAATTGCGTTTTTATTTTGGCTGTAAGGGAATAATGATCGCTTCATGCGGCGGGAGACGACAGACAGTTTACGTGCCTGGAGTTTTATTGCAAGATGTAATTTCCACTTTCTTTTTTATGAGTTTTTTAAAGTGATTGTTTAATTCTGTTGATGAATTTGCTGAGTAAACTGTGGAATACACAATGTGTTTGAACAAACGTGTGGGTAATGGTAAACTCAAACTCAACATTCATATACCTATTCAAATAGGTTACAATGGAGCACTTTTGCAAGTCAATTTTACATATTTTTTTTTTGACGACCTCTGTGGCGCGGTGTGCTAATACCCGCCTGCAACGCAGAAGGTTGCGGGTTCGATTCCCGCATGAGGCAAATATTTGTGTGATCCACAGGTATTTGTTTCTGGTCTGGGTGGCTTTCAATATGTATTATAAGTATGTTTTTACAAAAGAAAAGTATAGAAGTATTATATCCGTTATCCTAACCACCATAACACAAGCATTAAGTTGCTTAGTATGGGGTTAGGTGGCGCTGTGTGTATTGTCCTGAAATATATATATATTTTTTTTTAATACTCTACCGCTCTTTCGCAAGGCACCTCTATGAGAAGAATGAGCAGGAAACTCACAGGGCTTTTTTAAATTTGTGTTTACAATGCTTATCTTGGTTACATAATTATTTATTTAGAGCTGGTTGCTGGTTTCAGGCATCTTTGTTCTTGTAATGTTTTGGATGTGTATGAAGAATAAAAATGTTATAACACTAGCTAGTAAGGCGCTGTGGTACAAACTTTATTATTATAACTTTATTTTTTATTATTATAATCGTAATTGAATATTTAATAAATCTGAATAATTATTTTTGTATGAAGTAAAATGTAACAAATTAACAAACTTTTGTCTCGTGGGATAAAATACTACTATAAGTATTTTCTTGAGACTCAAACTATTTATCGAATTTCATCTAAATCGATGCAGAGATCTAAACGAGAACAAGTTGTAGACAGACAGACTCAAACACGTACATTTATAGTTAAGACTTCTTCGAAAATTTCGGTGAATAATTAATATGAACAAACAAAATTAACTAAAAAAAACAAAACGGAAGAACTCGTCTTATAATATTCAGAAAGCAAACAAAATTAACGAATTGCAAATTAAAAAAACAAAACGGATGAACTCGTCTTATGATATTCGGAATCCATCACTACATGATTAGTGAATTGATTCCCTTCTTTTTAAAAGGTACCAAAAATATTAAAAAAAAAATATAACCTGTTTCAGGAGTAGGTATACTGAAAGCACTAGCACATTCGCTCGTACCAAAAACAATACCTCTCTCCATGATCCTTATGAAAAAGGTTCTATAGTATAACATATTATATATCATACAGAGCAGCTATAAAACCCAATCTCCTGACACAAACGTATTATTAGCTAGTTATCAGCGTTGTCCCACCCGTCACCCGCTCCCGGCAGCCTTGGAGGAGGCACTATTAGGCACTTTACAGACAGACCAACTAGTTATGGCAACTTTCTGACCACTTTCTAGCAACAAACTGTTTCATATATCTTAGTTTGAGTACATATTTAACCACGGGTTTAGGAACCATTACCTTATTACTTATTATATGCGAAAAAGTCTGCCAGTTTCTACGGGGATATGCAACTAATACCAATAATATTGCTAGGTTACACACTAATGAGTTTTCGTTAACGTCACTACGCACGCACCCGACAAAATTGTCGAACACTGGCATAAAATATACGCACACAAGTACATACTACTACTTTAATTCATTGCAATAATTAATTATTATCATTGTTATTAAGCTATTGCATAGCTTCTATCGCGGGCCTTGAGCGTGGGGACCGAATCCAGAAATTCCGTAACGAAAAAAACCTAACACCCCCCACTCCGACCGGCACAGCGGTGATACTATAATTACATAAGTTGATAAAAAATGCTATGCAATAGCTTTACCGCGGCAGTCTCCGAGTACCACACGTCTTTTTTGTTATATTTTTTAAATTATTTTTTTTCCTCTTGTATTTTATTTTAACTGACATAGATTTAATCACGCATAATAATTTTATAATAGAATTTAATTGGGCTTTGACATTTGTAAATATTAATTAAAATTGCATGCTTTTTAAGGCAGGATACATTGATACCATTACATAATATTTGACATCATAATGTACATGTATTTCATGCAATAAATGATTTGATTTGATACACAGGGTTGAACTGTATTGTGACAAAACAATATCTCTAACAACACGATCCTTATGGAAAAGGTTCAGTACTTCTACAGGCGCTTCATAGACAGACCAACTGACCAACTGGCACTGGCAACTTTTTTTCATTCAGTTTACCTTAGCCTTCGGCCACGATCTCGCGTGATGTTAAGCGACGACACGGTCGAACATAGCAGCAGATTAAACCGAGAAGGTTATTATTGGAACGAAGTTCCTTATCGCGCGTTGTGAAAGGGGGCTAGACGGAAAAAATTCTTACGAAAAGTTGTCACGACACTTTTTGCTATAGTAAGCTATTGTAAGCTGTGCGGCGTGCGCATGTTTCTCTGTCTGTCTCTCTCTGTCTTATAGAAAGCAAGCCAGATATTTTCATTACGAAAGGAACTTCGTTCCATCCGGGTGTCTCTTGACACCTCTCAAGTTTTTTTTTATATGTAAATATTGCGTAAAATGGAGAGGAGCAGCGGTGCAAGGGGGGATTTATTCCGCCTTCTAGGTTAAGTTGGAAACTATGAAAAAAAACTAGAATAGAATAACTCTTTAATGTATACCAAGTTACAAGAAATATAAATAAAACTACAATACTGACTTTGAGCTAAACTAGTTGTAAGAAAGTTACAAAAAAGTTGCCAGTCCCTGTTGCAATAATAGTTGCTTAGTGTACACAGCGCCTTAGACATTCAGTAGTACGAGGCAAAGAACAATACGGCGGATGCCGCAATTTCCTATCCAACCAGCGCCTGTCGGTACAACTACTGGGTTTGTTCGCAAATTAGTTATATTACAACACTTTATAGTTTGGAGAATTAAGTTGAGGGATTTGCGCTGCTTGTCATTTTGGTTTTTAACTGGCGTCAAAAAAGAAAAGATTCTCCTCTCGTCGGATTTTTTAATGTGTATGTTAAACGTTTACTAAGACGCCTGAACCGATTTGAAAAATTCGTTTCTGTTCTAAAGTGTATTTACCAGTATTTTAGTTGTTATACTACGATAAAAGATTAGGAAATAATGTATTAAGACATTGCTGCTAATGTGATGCTAAAATAACGATGAAATTTGTAACGAAAACAAGTGAATTAACTTATTTATAATATCATACCTACTTTAAGCTCGCTTTTCATAAGCCAGGGCGGAACGAACATTTTGGTTCATAATTAAAAAAAAAATTAGACCAATTTTGGTAAAAAGTAATGGAATCAATGAAAAATACCGTTAAAAAAAAGAATTTTTTAAATAGGTCCAGCCGTCTTAGTTCAATCGGTGCACATATTATAAAAGGAGACCAACCAATTGTGCACCATTTCCCAATCTTCAATGTCGGTCAATGAAATTAAAACATATCTTTCTCAATTGCAACAAAAACTAGATGGACCTCGCTAAATCCATATTTCATCGTACCTTAATTCAAACTCGTAAATTGGTGGCTTATAAATGACAATGTTTATCCCTAGCGACAGGTCTGAGATTGGTCGGGCGTGCCCTTTGTCCTAACCCTGGGACATGACCTATATTGAAGGGAATACCTGAACTGCTGCTGGCGTATTGTTCTATAAACTGGTTTTGGGTAAAATTTTGGATTGTCATTATGGATTTCAATTTGAATGCCAAGTTTATAATTACCAATGGCTGATATTATCAATTTGACGAGCACAACATCGCTACCTGAAATTGCAATGTGTCTATAGGTTGGCCACACAACATCGTTTATGCTTTTTTTATATTTCACACACAAAGATCATTAAATACACGAGTGAACTCCTTTTTTTTAGATTTTTTTACGTTATTTTTAAATATTACAGTCAGACATTCAAATTACATTCAATTTATTAGGCTGCAAAATATGAACCTATACAAAAACCTAATTTATCACCAAACAAGGTGACTTTATCTTCAGCTTAAACAGTGGCTTAGTCCAAACAATACTGACTAAATAGACTGACTATTTATCATCTCTAAGCTTATGTTAGGTCTAAACCTATTAACATAAAGCATATTTACATAAGCCACATAATTCATAAATCACTTTGATCGTAATCTCTTCATCCATAATTCACATTGTTTCAAAGATTTACTTTACTTATGTACCAGTAAACAAGTTAAATTGCAGCTTTTCAACAAGATTATGAAGTTTTCTTTTAAAACTTCAATATCAACCGCTAGGAAAGTGAATTTTCTTTAAGTTTCTTAAGTTGTAGCGTCCGTGGATCAGTGATCGTACTGCCAGCTTGTTATTATAAAAAATAATTATGGGTCCCGCCTATTTCCTATAAGATAAGATTATGTGTACAAGGCAGTCGTTAGGTCATTTGTAATCCTGGAAGTAATCTTAGCAATCTGAATGAAACTGCAATTTATAATATATAACTACACAACAAATTATATTTTTGACTCGATAGTATAAGAAGGGTAACCAGTTCTGTTGAAATATAAACCCAATTATTTATTTTTGTTGCAGGTAATCTAAGATGGGTGGAAATTATAAGACCTTGCGATAGCTAGAAACAATCCAGAATGATACATAGAACGTCATCGTCTAGAAGACGTCGAGCATCCAGAAGTGCAGCAACTTCTCCTCAAGCCAGGTCTCCGAGAGCATCAGCTCAACCTTCCAGGAGAGCGTCGCTGGCAGCTGCAGAAACTGACGAAGAGATGGAACCTGTTCCGCAAAGAAGCCCACGCGCCAGCCTCGCACCAGAAGCAGCATTGGACTACCATAGAAGTCCACGACACTCCCTAACACCCGAAGCGAGATCGGCCAGAAACTCCATAACCCCAGAGTCAGGCCTGCCTATAAGAAACACGCTCGCTCCTTCTAGAAATAACTTAAACGTAGAAATGGCTTACGGCTCCAGACTGAGTCTAAACCCCCAGGACTTCAACAGGAGCCCGAGAAATAGCATAACGCCAGATGTGTCAGCGAGAAGTCCTAGACGTAGTTTGGTTCCTGAAGGCACTTCTTGGAACCAGCCGAGAAATTCTTTAGTTCCTGACGTTGGAAGGAGTCCGAGGCATTCAGTTGCTAGTATTCAGGTGGATCCGAGTCGAGCGCAGAAGGATATGGGACCTAATCTTCGCAGCCCACGCGGGAGCATAGCCATACCAATCGAAACACCGATGAAGCCTAAAGATATTCCTGATAGGACGCCTCGAGGATCTTTAGTTCCTGACTCTCAGAGGAGTCCTAGAGGGAGTATTGCGCCTTCAGAGAGAAGCGCTAGAGGTAGTCTGGTGGCGGGGGAAGTTGACCCATCTAGAGTCAGTCCTCGAGGGAGTCTGACATTAACATTTCAAGAACCATTGGTGTCTAAGGAGAGGAGAGCGAGTGAAGATAGTCAGACTGCTGGTAAGTAAGATAAAATGCTCCTTTATAAAGCTGTTACTCGTATTTTGGAAACAAAACGATCGCGTAATGAAGTTATAGCCTTGTAATGCATAGATGTTTATGTTTATCGCAATAAAACCCCAAAGACTATCAGATCGCAAAACAAGGCGAAACCACTTAGAATAAATTCTCATAAATATCGATTTAGCATTCAGATTTCCCCGCGAAGAAAATGAGACTTGTTTTTAATGCAAAGTGCAGTATGACCCATTTCATGGAGGTTCGCTGCTTTAATATTCATAGAAAACAAAAGCTATAGGCTAGTCTGTGTTATTGACTGACTGGATTTGTATTGATCTGAATAAAACATGGACTTTAACCCTTTCAGGACCATAAGACTAGGAGAGGTAATGTTATGGTTATTTCTGTATAATATGATCTTTTTGATGTCTATAAAACATATTTTAAAGTCAAAAAGTAAAAACCTTTTTTAGTTTTTTTGGAATTTAATGGTACATGGATGTCCCTATGGTCGTTAACGGTAAATTTTATTCGAAATTATTTTCGGTTTTGTTTCAAGGCTAGAGGAATATCTAGGATCTAAACACTTATTAAAAACGCAAATTTACTACCTATAATTATTAATTTATAAGAAATGAGTCAAGGTACATAATAAAACAATATAATCGGTCGTATATTATAGGTGAACTTTGCATATACAGGTGTTGTTAGTGAGATTATCTTTTGGAACGTGCACAATACGCGCATCGTTTTCTGTTTATCTTTTTTTCGATGGGTTGTAATAGGGTAGATCGTTTTATAGCTTTGCATAATATGGTAGGTACTTACTCATTTTTTCAGAAAGCCACAGAGACTTGCTTGATCTATAAACAACCAATCAATCTATTCTGACCGTGCTTCTCTGTGTACATGGTATATACGTTGTTCAGTGTTGTATCAAAAAGGTCGAAGAATAGTCTTAGATAATATATCTTATCTTCTTATTCTTATTTTAACTTTGACCTGCGATTAAGCTCGTGTGTTATTATTTCGTTGATCCGTTAGACCAATGCCACCCATATTTTGATTGTAGTGTGATACGAAACATATTTAGTAAAAAATCGTACCTAATCGAGCGTTACGACTTTACCATGGTAATCAGCTGGAAGCTTGACTGGTAGCCAGCTTCAATTATTGGAATGACATGATTGACCATCACTTGGTGCACTTTTATGCAACCAATCTTACCCTCTAGTCTGGCTAAACAGTAACCCATGCGTCCTATCCTAACGGGACAGTAAGAGAAGCTTTGCATAATACGGCTCTAACGGTGTAGGTACCGTTAATTACCCAGGTAGAAAGTTTACCCGAATTCACACGGATTTTTTATATGATACAAGAATGCATTTTATGACGACTACTATTATCTTAAGGCTATCCTAAGAATCTATATTGTTTTACAGTTGGCTGTTTCTATTCATTACACGATATTTTTAAAGGTTTATGACTTTATTGAAATCAGTTATTTTTCTTTTATTGATATTGCTTGGTAACTATTCGGTTTTTGAATAACAATCATAATATTTTGTTCATATCGTCGTCTGAAAAAAGTATCCCTTCGCGACCATAGGGACATTACTGTCCCATTTTATTTATGACTTTATAGCTTTATTAGGATCAGATTATCATATAGTGTAGTAATTTATATAAATATAACATTAACCAGGCTATAGTTTTTTCATGAAATTAATTTATGATTCTCACTTTAACATCTTGTGAATCTTGTGTAAACTTTTTCATTTTGGCACCAGATGATATGTCATCTTTTATAGATTATAGACACAATATAGTTCTACTTTTATGGGGCTGCTAGCTATGAATGGTTAAAGTGGACATTTAAATATTAGAAAAGAAAAAAATATTTAAAATTGGCCTAGTATTTATTTAGATTTTTACACTTTTGTGCTTGGGACACGGGTGTACCCGTGGTCGTCAAAGGGTTAATGAGTTAAGGGGGTAGCCCCTTAACTCATTAAAGTCCATGTTTGAGGAGGTCCTTGTTTGTTGGAGGTAGCTCCATTTCCATACTAATATTAAAAATACGATTGTATGTCTATCTGTTACCTCTTCACGCTTAATTAAACTGTTAAACTAATGAAAGGGATTTGTTGGTTTCGTATGGAAAAGATTTTCGTATGGGGCGTGGTAATCACTGGTCAAACATTTTGTTTTTTATTTAAATCGCAGGCAACGACGATATCAAACATCAATACTAACAAAGAATGTTCTGACGGCCACCTTTTTCTAAATTTTGATAATAGAATAAAATTGCGGTAAAACCGCCAATCGCAGTTTATTCAGATTATTAATAGCTGTGACTTAGTTTTAAGTTTTTCTGCATATTTTGTGGTATTTAATCGTAAAAAATGTCATCAGTCATTTAATGACTTGCCTTATAATGCAGGTACCCGAGGCAGAAGCAACTCTCCCTACAGGGCGTCGCTGGGCGGGCGGCAGGGCGGAGGCTTGAGCGATAACGGCTCGAGACGTGCCTCCAGTTCTGTTAGCCAGGTAACTTGATAACTTATTGTCAACACCTACACAATAGTGTAACCTGTAAGAGTTACCTGTATTTTCTGATTGACGCTTTTAATTTGCAGAACCTCTATACGAAAGAGAAAAGAAGCCTTCTCCCAGCATTATCTCCATGTAAATAAATAAACGGAAAAGTGACTGATTGACTGACTGATCTATCAACACACTGCCCGAAAAACTGTATGAATTGAGTTGAAATTTTGCACAAAGATAGATTTAACTTACGAGGGGTAGATTTTCTTTGCAGGAGGTTGACTAGGTGGGTGCCCAACCAATTATTATACTGATTGTGCACTGTGCAGTGATGTGCAAAAATTACTGTGCATCAGTAGCAGGGCATCGTAGACCGTAGCTAGATAAATTATTGGGCTGAACAGTGTTAGCATCTTGTGTCTCTTGAGTAAGAAGCGTCGGTGCAGTGCACCTAGAATTTTACTTCATTGTAAATCCTGGGGAGCACTGTACTGATTATGGGCAGCGTTATCTCTTACCATCAAATGAAATGAAATGAAATATATTTATTTGCATAAAATATGGTAGGTACATTTAGTAGGTCTTATTAGGTATACAGATCCTCATATCTTGTCAGTGACACTAACATGCAAGGATCAGGAGAGCGTGTTGCTCATATTTTTACTTTTTTTACATAAAGAAGGTAGGACGGTATTTTTCTTCTCTCTGCTTTGTCTGGACGACCACCAGTCGTGATCACAAAAATGCTACAATTGAAAGATTTTTTGTAACTATGGTATTCAATTAAGAACTATGTATTTAAAGTAAAATTTAAATCTAAGCAGGTTGATGATGGATGACCATTCCACCAGGTATCAGGAGACGAACAGCGTCGCCTGTGCGGCGAACAAGCGAAGTACAACGACCGCAGTGGCCTGGGATTGGGAGTGGGTTTGACGACGTACGGCTCCGTGGCGTATCAGCTGAAAGACGCCAACATGGAAGCTTCTGGAACCGTCGACTTCGTTTGCAGAGCTGCCAAGATTATGAATAGGACAAGTAAGATATTATTAATTATGTAACGTACTCGGCAGGAATGATTCTGCTCGGAAAATCAGCACGTAAGGTTTATCTCGCCTTCTAAATTTAGTTTGCTACCATCTTCAAAACAAAACAAAAACTTTTTGAAAACAAGCTTTCATTATTATCACCATCTATCTAACACCAAAGTACTCGTCAAGACGATTCAAATGAGCCCAAACTCTATGGGGTTGCATCGTTTAATTACGAAGTTCTTATGGCCTTCTAGCCTTGACCTTCCAGTTCCATCACCAGATCAGCTCCATCTATATCTATATCTATCTATATCTATACTTATAATAAGAATGGAAATTTCTCCCCATTCATTGTGATCCTTTACTAAGATGAACTGTGAAAATACGCATATGAACAAAACGACGCGAAAAAGTCGCTTGCGCGATCTAATTCGTAAAACATTTTGTCAATTTTTTCTAGGGAAACGTAAAATAAAATAATAAAATGAATAATAATCATTTATATCGGACACATCGCCCCTAATTTACATCAAAAATTTGAAATAAAAGTAATAGAATATAAAGTAAATTCAATTCAAAAAAATATAGTACGACAAACTAAAAAAAACGCCATCTGTCGATGTGGCTATAAACGAAGCACTCAGCAGGAAAACATCGACATTACATAACATCGAAACTACTAAAGAGATTTAAACGAAACTTAGCATGCACATACTTCATGGTCTGTCATAACAAAATATACAGTATTATTCCCGGAATTCGATACGGTTTCCATAGGTTAGGTTAGCCTGAAAAACTCATCGGATGTATAAATAAAATTCGTATCGTTATCTATCGTTACCGTGGATAAGTTGGTTGACCGTTCGGTTCGATAAAGCTGGTTCTACTAGCCCCGAGTTCGAATCCGGTGAGGCAATAGGAAAGTTTTTGCATTATTAATTACTTTTAATTTTTGAAAATTATAATCTGGTGCTTTCATGAACCATTTCGGAAAACTTAAGTCGCAGTTTGGAGTGCTTTTCACGAAAGATGTCCCGCGGAATTTGGCGGAACTTCAAATCCTAAATATGTTTAATTTGTTAAATAAAGTAAATACCTATTTAATTAAGAAATTAAATATGAGAAATTATGAGAAGTTGAAATGTTATAAATATTTTAATTTTACTATACAGTGCTTTTCATGAAACAAGCTACTTTTTGCTAGGCGCGCGTTTTAAAGTTAAAATATTTATAACATTTTAACTCCACATAATCTTATCTAAATTCTTAATAAGAAAACATATCTAATTTCTTAATTAAATAGGTATTTACTTTATCTAACAAATAAAACATATTTAGGATATGAAGTATATACATAGGCGGAATTAGGGGGGGGGCAGGGGGCCAAGGCCCCCCCCCAGAATCATTGTAGAGTTACGAATTTTGCACATATTTCATGGTAAAGATTATAATTTTTTTCTCGGCGCTCGCAGCAAGCTGCTCGCGCACATATTATTAGGGATGTTTAAACTTTCTAACTGCTCAGAGCGAGCTAAACACACACTTTTCGTAGTAAAAATTATAATATTTTTGCCCGTCTGCACCTTGCCCCCCTCCAGAACCAAATCCTGGATCCGCCTATGTGTATATAATTACCGATCATATTAAATTTAGTTCTGCCAAAATCGACCTTTCGTGAAAAGCACTCTATATTTTGTAGGTACCTCTTTTTTAATAGAGGATTATGACGGTGAATAAATATGATAATTAATTTATTATGCATAAAACTAGCGTCGACATAAAGAGCACGCCATCTATTGACGAGCGGTAAAACAAACAGATTTGTCAATAAGACTTAGTCGTGTGACGTGTGTAGTATGTGAAAGATCCCATGGGCGCAAGAGGGCGCTAAATGCAAAAAAATAAAAGTGTTCAAGATTTTTTTTCTTTCGTGTTTTTTATTCATTTTGTTCATTATATTACATTACAGTAAGACTACAAAAATACGGACAGAGGATTTTTCTGGCCTTCTCGCTGTTTATGTGGAAGGCGATATGAGTTGCTAAGAAACTATTTCAATTTAGTGATCCATTTAAAATATATTTTTTTTTAATCTTAACTACCTACTGGCTTTCTAACTTTCACTGAAAAAATCGCATTGTGTCTCAAAGGACTGAAATTTAACTGCCAACTTTCATTTGACATCGGAAAAAACAGCCTAAAAATAAAAAGGTAGCACTCCGGGAGTGCCGGCAGAAGTGAAAACTTCAATATTAACGTTGTTTTTAATTATAAGTATAAAAATACTATCATTTATGAGGTAGAATACAATGTTTATTTATTGCGCTATCGTACACAAATATGACAATTTATATGTTGTTATTTATAATATTATATCGTTATTTATATATTACATTAAATTTTATCTCTCAGAAAAATCAACTTCCATCCATAATTTCGACGACTTTTACACCATCGTTATTATCAGAATCATCATCGCAAATTTTTACAACTGATACAATTGGTTTATGATAACTGAAGTAAGAAACAAACAGTTTTGATTCGAACCTATTTAAGTGTCTAATAAAGACCGCATCAATAGTAGTTTTGTATTTCGTTGTGCTAAAATTGCGATCATTTGACATAGTTAAACCAAATTCACAGAGCAGCACACTCAAGCACGGTAGAAAGAGTGGGAGATACTAGTTCCTCTCCCTTCCCCTCGATCTTACGCTTTTTCGATCAGCATCACGTGACCCTGACGCGAGTTTGAAAGTTTTTACCCATACAAAAAAAAGTGCTCAGCGCCGCTAAAGAAGTTTTCACTTCAAAATTTGACGCGGGCAACGCCGCGGGTACAGCTAGTGTTATAATAATATTGCATTGTCATCCGATTTATACACGCATGCCAAATTTCAGCTAAATCAGAAATCGAGAAATGGATCAAATTAAACTTTCCAAGATTTGATTACAAAATGTAATAATCATGGGTGGGTTGAATAATAATTATTAATAGAAATCGCTGGTCATCACACCAATCTATCTTAATTAGTAATTTAATTACAAATCAATAAGCATTTAATCTTAATCTTTGAAGGCAATTAATTCATTTCAGTAATTAAACGTTACCATGTTAATTTCGTACCTAACATCACGGTAAAGAGATAATATACAGTATTTTGACTCCCTAGAAGCGGTCGAACTCAAGGTCGCGCGAGTTTGCGTCGCGGTCGACAGGGATCGGCAAGCAGCGAGGTGCCGAATAGACTAGACGTTTCTGTGTAGTAAGCTTCCGAATAATGGTTGTGAATTAGTAAAAATATCACAAAGTATTTAATTATATAAAATAAATATTTCAGGACAATTCACACAGCGCCACCTAACCCCATACTAAGCAACTTAATGCTTGTATTATGGTGATTAGGATAACGGATATAATACTTATATACTTTTCTTTTGTAAATACATACTTATAATAGAAAGATATAAGTATGTATTTACAAAAGATATAAGTATGTATTTACAGAAACAAATATCTGTGGATCACACATATTTGCCTCATGCGGGAATCGAACCCGCAACCTTCAGCGTTGCAAGCGGGTATTAGCCCACCGCGCCACAGAGGTCGAATTCTTTTCGCTATTTTGAGTAATTCACAATAATAAATAATAACGCCTATTCGGCACCTCGCTGCCTACTGAACCCTACCCACTTGGTTGCACTTGCAACTCGCGCGACCTTGAGTTCAACCGCTTCTAGGGAGTCAAATTACTGTATATCTCTTTACCGTGCTAACATTGAGATTGTGATTTTTTAATTAATATAATCAATATACCGCAAATGACTTAATTAGTGCGGTTTTTCCACTCGCTATACTAGTGGTACTTCGATCGTGACAGGTTACTGCAGTTACTACCCACTGGATAAGATAATTTTATCGCCAATCGGTCATTAAGGCCATGTTTAGAGTAGCTAGGTTTGCGGAGAACGCTGCGGCGTACCCGCTGCCCCGGCATTATGGCGACCCACAGGAACACCCCCAGTTATTTTAGTGGGTATCCCCGCCGCGCCCATCTTTGGCGGGCCACATACCACCCTGTGCCGGGGTGCAGGGTGACGATGCGTAACACCTTTTTTCCTCACCTACTAGACCGACAATACCTCAGCAATGGCTCTGAATCGGTGACGCCGTTGCTGTTAGATATTTAAAAGCGACATGTTCCCATTTACCGGGTCATCCAGTGTCTTCCGGCGACCTTTATAAGGTCGTCTGTCCACCTTGTGGGTGGACGTCCTATGCTGCGTTTGTTAGTCCGTGGTCTCCATTCGACCACTTTTCGAACTCATCGGCCATCCGCTCTGCGCGCTATGTGGCCTGCCCATTGCCACTTCTGCAGGGATATTCACTTATCCGTTAGGGAACCGAACCAAAGACCAAATTGCCAAAAATGTATGAAATGACGTATCATTAAATCGCTACGACGTAATACGTCATTTCATACCTTTTTGACAATTCGGTCTTCGGTTCGGTTCCCTAACGGATAAGTGAACAGCCCTACAGCTTGCTAATCCGCTGAGCTATGTTGGTGACTTTAATTCTTCTACGGATCTCTTCATTTCTGATATTAAAATATGTATATTGTTTCAGTTCTGATGACCATGTTCCTCGCTTGTCTCTCCACTTTGCCAGTCATCATGCTTATTATGGGTGAGTACTTTCTAATGTTTTTCGAAGATTGGTGTATGGTTGTTTGTTTACATTAAGCTTCTTTGTATTTTTTGGTTTTGTAATAAACTATTATTCACTAAGACAATGTATAGCTTGTGATGTGTAGCTTGACGATCACTGAAAACCTGTATCAACTCAGCGTTTTAGGGAATATCGGTATTTATAAGATCATTTTGACTGAGGCTGTGTCGACTTGAAACCTTGTTGCATACGTCTATAAGCGACGGTTGTCTACGTACAGCACTCCAGGTGAACAGTCTACACGTCTACTAGTGCGTCTCTCTTACTTAAAAAAGTATCTCTTGAAAACAGATTTTAATAAAAATGTATCGCCGCCTGTAAAGTACAGCTACTATTTCTAACAAAAAAACAAAAGTAAAAACCCGTATTCGGTGAACATGCGAAAAAGAATCCAAAGCCTTTCGACCAATATATAAAGTGGTTTAAAAATACCAATTAATTGGATTCACCCGCCACCGGCTGAGATGGGCGAATATTAATTATTTATTATCTCCGGGGGTAGACTTCCTTTGCAGGAGGTCGTCTAGGTGGGTACCCCAACAGTGCCAGTTATTCTACCGCCTGAGCAGTGATGTGCAAACATCACTGTGCTCCGGTAGGAGGGCACTGTAGCTAGTGAAATTACTGGGCTAAAGAGTCTTAACATCTCATGACTCTTGAGTAAGAAGCGTTGGTGCAGTGCTCCTAGAATTTCACATAATTGTGAAATCCTAGGTAACACTGTACTGATTATGGGCAACCGTTATCTCTTAACATCAGGAGAGCGTCTTGCTCGTCTTCTACTTCATCACATAAAAAAAAAAAAAAAAAAAAAAAAAAAAAATTTGAATACTCAGTACACGTATCATCTTGTACAGATGTTAATGGAATGCCACTCTCAGGGCGTGTGGGAGCTTTCTTGAAAGACGGATGCTCTTTTGATGTATTTTCATCGTGATAAGCCATTTTTTAACCGACTGTGGTAGTGAGAAGTTCTCAATTCGACGTATTTTTTGTTCATGTTTACCGATGGGTTGAATGCCTGAACCGATTAAAAAATAATATTAAAATAATAATAATTTATTTAGGACTATTTTGATTCTATAGTTGTGATAGTAGGAATGTTATATAATTATATCGTAGTCTAGATTAGTATCATAAATCTCCGCCGCGCCGCTCTCACAGCGCGCGGCGCGCGCGGAGGCGCGGGCGCGAGCCAGTCAGCGTCGGTTACTGCAGGCGTGAACTCCTGATGAAGGACATCGTAATTGTCCGAAACCGTGGTTGAGACGTATCTCAACAAATAGACAACGTGAGTACAGCCGTGTCGTATTTATAATATGGATAACACTCACGGTAGTTTCCAAAATCGTAGATTAGTATCGCAATAACAAGTAAAAAATAAAAAAAAAAATTAAATTTTTTTAAAACTTTTTAAAAACAAGCATTTATTATTATTATTACTATCAAGCACCAAAGTACTCGTCAAGACGAATCAAATGAGCCCAAACTCGATGGGGTTGCGTCGTTTAATTACAAAGTTCCTATGGCTACCTTTTAGTTCCATCATCAGATCATTGTCATCCGATTTATACATGCATGCAAAATTTCAGCTCATTCGGATACCGGGAAGTGGGTCACATTAAACTTGCAAGATTTGATTACAGACAGACGACAGACAGGTGAAAGTAAATAAAAGCTTGTAAAAATGAAGGCAAAATGTTGGCACATTTCAACACCCTATATAATATGTATGGGGAAAATGTGGGTGTGTGTTAATACGAGTAGTTATTTGTTATACAATGTGTTGTGCGCAATGTTGCTTTTTAACCGCGTACTCAATTTCGATGACTGTGCAAGTAAAGGATTCTAAAACGACTGAAGAGTCTTAACACCTTATGTCTCCTGAGTGAGAAGTGTTTTTGACTGAAAACATAGAGAATTGAAAAATAAAACAATATCATCAAAATTACTCAACTTTACATTAGGTAAGTACTTTGGAACTGAAAAAAATACAATATCATCAAAATTACTCATCAACTTTACATTAGGTACTTCATACTTCCTTTTACAAAGATTTACCGATTATCTTTTCGATTAAGGCCGAGATAAACCAGCTAAGTCATGCAAAGTCACGGCCGCAGTCATTCTTGTTTATTATTCCATCAATTTGAACATCTTGTAAACATTTTTGGACCGAATCTGCCACAGTTACGCTTGTCTGGTGCGTAATTTCATTACAGTTGACATTCCGCGTCCCTTCGTAGCTTAGCTGATATTATCAGATTTGCGTCATCTTTTTATAAGTTTTTTTTTAACCCCCGACGCAAAAACGACGGGGTGTTATAAGTTTGACGTGTCTGTCTGTCTCTGTGTGTATGTGTGTGTGTGTGTGTCTGTCTGTTGCATCGTAGCTCCCGAACGGATGACCGGATTTTGATTTAGTTTTTTTGTTTGAAAGTAGAGTTAGTCGAGAGTGTTCTTAGCCATGTTTGGTGAAAATCGGTCCAAGATGGCCGCCGCTACAAAATGGCGGATTATTTTTTTGTTCCACGATCCCGTCAATATGGGTATGAAAATGAAAGCTTAACGAGTAGAATACAACGCACTATAATAAATTAAAAATCCAAGATGGCCGCCACCACAAAATGGTGATTTATACATATTTTGGAAACGTTGCGTTGGGGGTTTTTAAAATTTTAACGACTTTTCAGGAGTGACAAATGGAAATCGAGCGACAAATGGAAATCTGGTCAGAAATTAAAAATAAAACACATTTATAAATGTCTTTTAGCTAAATCAAAGAAAACCCATTCTGTGTAAACTTTAGCGCCTTTTATTTGAGAATTTCCGGGTCCGCTAGTAAATAATATAATAAAAGCCCATTTTCTACAGATGGACTCATAGACAGATTCCGATAAGTGGCACATATTACATTCAAATTAAAAGCTCAAAAGGGCCTCTGCGCGTTGGACTTTTTTGTCTCCGTGTACGCTTATAAAAAGGCCCGGGCCCTTGTTTTAGAATGACATAATAATTTGTCGGATTCTTGACTTCACAGCTATCTAATCTAAATATTGTGATTTAAATAAAGTTTTTCTTGATCAAAAGAATAACTAGCTACTAAAGCTAGTTAAAAATAACATTGGAGTCCAATTTCTAGCTTAGGAATTAATTTCGTTCGTAGGCTTATGCCTCAAGCCTTATCCCACTCTGTTCTCTAAATTAATTTTTATCATCATACCAAATTGTTTTCTAATTTGGGATAAAGTAGGTCATTGGCTGCCTTAAATAGAACCTAATTTAATATTTATTATGTTGTATTTATAACTTTTATATTTTTAATATAATATTTTCTCGTCTATTTTCCTAAAAAGTTAATTAGTTTCTTTTTCTATCGACTTCCGGAAGAAATTGCTATTTAATTACGCCATTACCTAAGCTTATAAAGCGTTTAAGACACTTATTTCTAGAATGATCCGAACGTTTCATAAAAGCTACCATTAAGTCTGTCATCTGGAAGGCAATTATTGCAACAAAGATACATTTCTAGAGATTATATCAGAATATAATATAGGTACTTATAATACATGTCTGGATGATCACCATCAGAGTATTTTGTTTCGAAAAAAATCTCGTATAAATTGGTTTAACAGGTCTAAACCTGGGTTTAACCGCACTTCTTTTATAAATTTAAAAATAAAGGGCATCAAAGTTTACTACAGCATGCGTATTCTTTGATTTAGCTAAAAGATATAAATAAATGTTTTTTTTTTGACCATATTTCCTGAAAACTCGTTAATTGAACATCCGACCTTACGAATGATTGGATGACGTCGAGATAAAATACCGAGGACATAATATACTTAGTTGTAGCCATCACTTAAACCCCTCATCTCCTCAGGGGTCCAGTACATCCGCGACTGCCCGGCCGAGCCTCGCATTCCAGTCTACATGGTGGTGGGAGGAGCCGCAGGGGGTGCTGGCATCTGCTGGCTGCTCTGGGCTCAGCTGGCCAGTCGCAACGCCAACTCTTCGGCGAGCGTACCTGAGAGAATCCTCGCTTACTCCTTGACTGGGTTCTTGATGGGCTGGTGAGTTTGATATTATCAAATGCTGGAGAGATAAGCTAGAAAAGAATCTACAACCTTTTTAACCTGAGTTTAAAGTAGAGTTTAGAATAATAGCGCATTGAAGGTATTAGGATCACGGCACCAGTTAGTAAGTATATTATTTGCAACTCTCACTCTGCTGCAGACTTGTCTTTGAAGATTCTGGATAACGCTTTACTAAGTTCTGAATGAGCTGGTCATCTGCTGGCTGCTGAAGGCTCAGCTGCCAGTCGCAACTCTATATTTTTGAAAAGCGTGCCCGAGGATACTGGCTTACTTTTTGACTTGATGACAATGTGTCTCGATGGATTCGTGAGTGCTAGATGACCACTGGTCCACTTGTCTTATCATACGAGTATTTTGAATAAGACGACTAATTATTCTAAAATACGTGCCGCTATACTTACCATGCAGTTTTCGTTTCTGTGTTTCAATTTTCGATACGAGACTATTTTTTGATCACTTATGAAACATCTGGTCGGAATTTATGTTAGAAACGCTTGTAAAATCGTTACTTCCTGCTTTTCATATGGTAGTCACGTTTCGGTCAGACCTAAAAGAACTAAAAGGATGACTGACAAAAAAGGGAAAAGATGAAGACTGCAAAAATCCTAGCGTTTACTTTTACCCGTCAGCTATTTATCAGCTTGAGCGTGTTTTATCCCCTAAACCCCCTAAAAACTAATTTGCTCGTGTTTTGCTCGGCTCATGTGGCCACCACTTGAAACTGGCCTAAGTAAACACGGATCAAGTGTTCGCAAACATCATCGGTTACCGGTTTTTCCACTGTTTATCCATTCCACCGCGAAGGGAAACTAAAAGGGTTTCATTAGAATATTTGTTTTTGTTGTTAGGAGTTAGGAGGATTATTTTATTGAATGCCTGTTGGTTACTGGAATACTCTACTATGCTTTAATATATTTTTGCAACTTTTAATCCCTAACTTTCTAATTAATATATTTTAAAGTACGGGGTTTGTGATAGGTATAATATTAATGTTGCTTTTTAAGCCCCACTGAATCGATTTTACTAAAATTCGTACGGAAGTTTCTGAGAATATGTAGATATTCGTTACTTCTAAAAACTACTATAAACATGTGGTTAATCTGTGGCTCTCAGTGAAGACCTATAATTACTATCGCGTTAGTTTTCAAACTCGTATAAATATATTATGTTGAAGCAACCTTAAGGTCATGTTGCTGGTTTTATGGTAATCTTGGCAACCCGAAAATACAACATTTAGGTTGACCACACTGTGTTTGTAAATTTGACTTAGACAGAGAAGTGTGACCTACTGGAAAGCGGGAGTAGCAATAAAGCTCATTTTTATGCCTAGTCTTTTATTTATTTATAGATTTAATGTAGCTGTACCTACTACGTACGACCACAATTATTTTTATGCGAAGTCTAATATTCATTTCTATTCTTAGGTTTGCATTCGGCAACTACTGGACCCTGGGGATCATGTGGCCAGACTACGCACCAACATTGTTCGAGCCCAACCAGTGGTGTCATCGCACTCTATACGTGTTCTCACTCACACAGCTAGGCGTTGTGTGGGGGGTCCTGGCTTTACTGGTGCTGTTGCTGGTTGCCCTCGTCATATGTCAGGTTAGTTACTGTCTCCTGCCCAACCAGTGGTGTCACCTCTATACGTGTTCTCACTCACACAGCTAGGCGTTGTGTGGGGGGTCCTGGCTTTACTGGTGCTGTTGCTGGTTGCCCTCGTCATATGTCAGGTTAGTTACTGTCTCCTGCCCAACCAGTGGTGTCACCTCTATACGTGTTCTCACTCACACAACTAGGCGTTGTGTGGGGGGTCCTGGCTTTACTGGTGTTGCTGCTGGTTGCCCTCGTCATATGTCAGGTGGTTCAGAATTTTTATTTGTTTCACCTTATGTTCTAAGACAATTTGAGCTGCTCTCAGCTGGAGCTCTAGTGAATCTAATAGGTTAGTTTGACTTCTCTATGAAATTACACCCTACTCTTTAATTTACAACTCACCGTGCAAAGCTGGTCGCCTGGAAGAGATCGCTCTAAGCGATAAGGCCGCCTATTATTGCGGACCTTAAAATAAATAAATTAATGTAAATTTTTGTCCCAATAAAGAGTATTGTATACTGGTAGTGAACTTCAAAGGCTATTATAATATTACGAGTATTTACTTTAGGTATTTTATTCTATGTAATGTCTTTATGTTCTTACGTAGTAGTCATCCATATCGATGCGTTGTCGATCAAGTAGACGAAATAAATCCTTACCAAATTTCGATGATCAACATACCGGAACACGGTTATGGCCATTTGAGTACACGGTTTTGTCCAGTGGATAGTAACTAGCGACAGCCGAAGCCTACAAGTACCTGAGTACGAGAACCTATAAATAAATTGAGGATCAAAAACCACTAGCTCAATCTTCAATTCTTCAGTCACCAGCAAATCTTATCTAAAGCGTATATACGAGAATTTAATTGTTATTTTACCCTGAAACGTGAAGCCAATTCCGTAGTGCAAACACGTACATTTTACAAGCTTTTAATTACTTTCACCTGTCTGTTGTCTGTCTGTCTGTCTGTAATCAAATCTTGCAAGTTTAATTTGACCCACTTCCCGGTTTCCAATTGAGCTGAAAATTTGCATGCGGGTGTAAATCGGATGACAATGTAATATTTTTATGACATCGAGCTGATCTGATGATGGAGCTGGAAGGTGGCCATAGGAACTTCGTCATAAAACAACGCAACCCTATCGAGTTTGGGCTCATTTGATTCGTCTTGACGAGTACTTTATGATGCAAGATGGTAATAATAATAAAAGCTTGTTTTTAAAAAGTATTTTTATAATTTCACTTGTTAAACGTGTTTATTTCAGTTTACTCACGCGCTCCAAATATATCCGCCACTCGAGGGCAGGTTCCGTAGAAAAATATACTTTTAGAGGATAAAATTAAATCACGTTGCGTTGCTCTAAAAAAAGATTTGTACGAGTGTTAACGTCAATCTAAAGGTCAGCACTATTTTTGGATTATCGTTTAATTACGATGAAGTCATGAAATATGAGGTTTTGTTAGAATTAAATTTAAAAAAATATTCATGCTCTTATCAACTATGAAACAAGTGAATTTAAAAAATTTAAATAGGATGACTTAAAATATATCAGTAATTAATCAATATCCTTAAAAAATATAGAATAATTTTCCAAATCGGTTCAGGCGTCTTAGAGTAATCGATGAATATAAAAAAAATCCGACAAATTTTGAAGACATCCTTTGAGAAGTTGGTGAAAATGAACTCGTTATTGTAATTAAATTCTTCTTTTAAATTTCATTGAATGTTTTTTTGAGTAAGAAATAAAAAAAAATCATTTTTTCGAACTAACACGTGATAAGGAAACAAGTCAAATATAAAATAACAATATTGCTACCGGGAAAACTCTTGATTACAAATATTCTCGGCAGCCATTTCAGTTAGTAAAAAGTTTAACAATCGAAAATTTTCCTGCAAAGCAGCAGGTCAAATAAAAGTTATTTTATATTTTTAGTGATTCTTCACGGAACTTCTGTAATTGTGAAAAATATGTTAGACTTTATCAAGGTGGAAAATCGCCTTGAATTGATTTTCGCAAATAAACGCGCGTAATTCTAATTTGCCACTTTTGAACCTAGTCTAAATAGAAACCTTTTTATCTTTGCGGCTTGGCTTTTTAATTTTAAAAAAGGAAATCGAAAAAGCTTTGAAAATTAAATTCGTCGAATTTACTTCTTGCAAAGAGGTCACCTTCATTTTTGGGAAGACAGTTATTGTGTATTGATTGTTTTCCGTTTGTCTCAGGTATTCGGTTGCGGGTGGCTAGGACCTAGATACAAGTAGCAACGGCGCAGCGTCGTGCTGGAATTATGGCACAGGAACATCAACAACACCATGGATGTAGCCGGAGCTCTCCTCCCCTTCACGCAAGTAGTCCGACCTGAACTCACCATACACGTACAAGAAGTACTCACACAAGCAGAACAACACGAACACAAACACAAAAACATACCAGAAATCAAGGAACCCAACGACGACGACGTCACTTCACGAACGAGCCCCACTAAACCCAAAAGCTCACGAACGAGCCCCACTAAATCCAAACGAACTAGCCCGACTAAGATCAAAAATTCACGAACAAGTCCCACTAAATGTGACAAAGTGAGAACCGAGGTGAAGATGGGGAAGAATCCTGCCTGATGGTTGTTGGTGGTGGTGCCGACGCACGACAAAAAACATGTGACTTTCGAAACTAGAGACCAAGTTTTTTATTTTTAAATGTGCTACGATTTTTTTTTAAATAATGGCAACAGTGTACATTTTGCCAGTGTCGAGTAAAACAAGCGACAACAGTTTACGCGAGAAAGTGCTACGAATTGTTTTAAAAAAGTTGACAGTTTACGTTTGTGTGCGACATTAGGTGAGTAATTAGTTTGAAACTTACGTGAAGTGATTTACTAAAACGGATAAAGCGATAAAGTTTTAAAGAAAGTTAAAAGTAGGATTATTATCCTAATATCTCCAAGTAAAATGAAGTGAGGATCAAGTTCTAAAAGTTCTGACGGAGGCCATTTGCAATTCAATTTCTAAAGTTTCTGAGGATTTTTTAGTGACTAGTCATTTAGAAATGGAGACGAAACGCTTTTCTGAAATGTATCTATCAAAGTAGTTTTATGTGATAGTAGTAATGAAGTCTTTGTGAAAGGCTGCATTATAAAAGTAGTTTATTTTCATTGCAGACAACGAAAATTTACGCTAAAATGTAACAAAATTAATGCATTAAATTAAAGATTTGTAAAAGATAATACAAATCAATTGGTATAATGTGTAATTACTATTATTTTATATCAATTTTGTGCGCACATTTTTAATAATAGATTTTAGGGTTTAGAGTAACTTTATCTCATACCTAGGTCTATACTGCCACAAATATAATTTCAATATAATATTCTGTATACATAATTTAATGTTTCAATTACAATATAATTTTTATTTAATCTTTTAAATGACTAGACATAGTTTATATTATTTTTGATTAAAATTAATAACTGAAAAAAGCAGTATAGATGTGGGCGTTTTAAATTGTAATTGAATTTGTAATAATTATAGTGAATGATATAATTGTTTGTAATATTTATAGTGAATATTTTATATTTGTTTAGTTTTATATATAGTGGCTCTAGTGCCGATAAAAATTATAAAAAGTGCATGGATCAGGCTTTAACTAATACTTTTGTGTGTTTACACATATTTTTGTAAAAAGTTGTATAGAATTGTAGTATTTTGGTGTGCTTTTAGTCGCGATCTACTCTTATGATTTAATGCACTGTGCACTATATTTTATAATTGTATATAAACTAGAAAAGCGATGGAATCTACCCATTTACTAGTACATATTATATTAAAGGCATATCATTATAACCAATTTAGAATCTTACTTAGTTTTTGTGGTCTAAAATGACGCGACCCCAATTGCTAAAAAAATTAAATAAATGAAATGATAGCTTTACAATACAAATGAATAAAAAAATCATAATATAATTAAATAAATATTTATGTATACTAAAATAAATTAATTTTAGATAAAAATATAACATTTTTGAATATTTGCAAAAACGTCCTTGTAATTTAACAATCGTCCCTTGTAATAGACCAATTTTTATATTTTTTAAGCTTTTTCTATTATTATTTTTTTGTCAAAAATTGAATAAAAATTGAGGAATATTATATTATGTACTATCTGTATTTGTGTATAATTATTACAGCAATGCAAACTGAATTGATATAAATTTTATATAAAAATATGTATAAAGACGAATAAAAAAGATAGATTTACATATAATCATAGGAAAATAATTTCATTTATCTATTTCATATATTTTTTGTAAAATAAGAATAAATTATAAAAATATTAAAAATAACCTATAGAATTAGAATTTAAAATGAAAACATTTGGGAACATAGAAAAACTTGTACGAGTAGTTTAAAAAAATCTATTTAAAAACTTTTTTCAGATTATTTATTAGAGCTTTGAAAATAGATATCTGTTATCGGGTTATTGGGAACATAAAATCGTAGTATAATAGATCCCTTTCATATTATCAAATTTTACCATAAAACGATGTTGTTATTATAATTTTTAGAAGAGAAATTATAAAACGTACTTTTTTATATTTGACACAATTTTAATAATAAAATAGTATTTTGTTTATTTTCTAAATGTAAAATGCATACCAATTTAAGCCTTTTTTTGATATTTATTGAGGACATTGAATCAATTTTATTACTATTGAAATGATATTATTATTATTTTCTTATAAATTCATAAAACTATGTAATAACCTATTTGTTTAGCTTATAATATTTTTTATATTTGTTACCAAGTTATAATAACGATATTTTCATTATATTAACATGCATATCAATTTAATTTTAGGGTTATTTTTGTTGAAAGTGTTAATAGGATTACTCTAGTATATTTAGGGAACTTAACAATGTATTCGCAAATATATTTGTAGAATTCTGCATTTATAATTCTCTATTACAACAATAAAATATTATTATAATAATGGAATATTGTAATCCCCATAATAAAATACTCATTATGTAGATATTATTCTAGAATTTAAACAATTGTGTAAAGACTATTGTAATATTAAATATCATTAGAATTATAAAAAAAATCAAAGCTCGAAGCATCAGATATCTAATATTATGTTAAGAAAGAAATATTTATTCGTTCTTTTCTGTTATTTTTAATGTAAAAAATATTTATTGCGTGTCTTAATTGTGATGGAACGAGTATTAAATGTGTTTTTTAAATTGCTGTTTTATTTATTAAACTATAACTCATGCTTTCGGTTGTCCTCGGTTTTAAAGCTCTGATTTAGTATGTTTTTATTATATTTTAAAGTATCTCATAACAATGATTCTTTTTTTATTCGTACATTTACAATTTGGAATCCCTTGGTATTTTTTCAAAGTAGCTGGGAATACATTAAAAATATTATCTAGAGCTTTAAAGCGAAAGAAAAAGTAAATTGTATATAAAAAAAACACACTAATATTATATACGCGAAAGTTTGTTTGTGTATGTTTGTTACGTCTTCACGCCTAAACGGGTGAACCGATTGAGCTGAAATTTGGTACAGAGATAGCTTAGACCTTGAAAAACATAGGCTACAGTACAGCGGATAATACTGCTGGACGCTAGTATTTCATAATTTGTTATATCTTGCAAGCTAGAGAATCGCACGTTCGAAATCCATAAAAAAAGAGTATAAAAAAATTCGCCTTATTAACTGAATACCCGTACAGTTTCTAACTAACAAAGTTTATAAGTATCAAGTTAAATAGACCTATCTGAAACGCAGAAACTGCTAATTCTTCACTTTTACAACTAGAGCTTTGGGTGATTACAGACTACAAAAATAAAAGCGCGTTTGTTTTTGTTATACGAAATAAGCCTACGTTTGACCACATCCCACATGACGGAAAGTGAAGATGCGGTCAACGATGATCACGTTAGATGTCTAGAAAGGTCCTACACACTCGTGCCTAGAAAACTCTCAAGTTGTATCGTTTTGGAAGTTGATTTATTGCAGTGAAACTTAATAAACTCAGTTATAATAACTTATTTTTATAACGCTATATTTAAAAATAAAACATATCATTATAACGCTATTATATAAAAAATAAATATATAATTCATGGTACGAGAATCACTGGCAAGAGAATAAAAATTATTGAGGTTTATTTCAAGGTATACTGAATTTTCATCATTAACAAGTCTCAAGGTACGTATATAGTAAAAAACTACACATACATTTTAGTTTTTTGCTTTGTAAAATTTTATACGTGTTTAAAAAAAAACTTAGCCCGTCTGCAAGGTCCCTAATGAGAAGCAAGAAACTCCAGTGTTGACTTGAGAAGTCAAACCACGAACTCAAATAGCCGATCGCTGCTTGTCTTCGTGAATAATTTGTGATTTCATATCAGAACTGTTTGTTGAGCTATTATGACTTGTTCATTCGCAGTTCTAGTTGTGAATAATAATAATTATAATAATTGGGGTTTATACTCCAACAGAACAGGTTACCCTACTTACACTGTCAGAGTCAAATCACAAATTATAGGTTGTGTGGTGAACCTATATGTTACAGTTTCAGGTAGCCGAGATTACTACAGGGCCTGCAACATGACCAGACGACTGCCTTCTACATATCTTATAGGAAACAGCCGGGAACCCACAGTTTTACGTGCCTTCCCGAAACATGGTAGCGTCCAGGCGAAAATCTTTGCCACACTGAGATATGAACCCAGGACCTCCGGCTTACAAGCCGGACCAACGGCCACTGGGCCACGGACGCTATATTGTGACACTACTACTACAGTGATTGGAGGAGGATATTACTATGTACCCGCTACCTTGGTATTAGGAATATACTAGGAATACTACTAGTTTTCCCATTTTCGGCGGGTCTCACATATCGGCACATGCGTTCTCCGCCGCAGGATGACGATGCGTAATGCATTATAGTATATCTTATTACACGTCAAATCTATTTTAAGAGTGCAAATTCAAAATAAAAGGCACCTAAAACCTTTTGTTTTTCCTATTTATATTTCAAATTTCAGCACAATCCGTTCAGTCATTAATAGATCAGTGAATCAGTCTGTCTCTCTTTTATATTGTATTTATGGTGATCGCACATCTATCTGCAACGACCGAAAAGAATTTTTGTTTAGTAAATCTTCTTCCGATTCGGACGATTCGACTCCGGCATGTGGTTTCTTGAGATTTAATATTAAGAATTCGAAATTCGATTCGGCTCGGTCGATGCGGATAGATATGTGCGTTCACCATTAATAGGATTCGATTTATAAAATAATAGCTGACAATATCAAAACATGACCCAAATTTACAAGTATCAACCCAGTGACGTCATTTCGTACCCAATTCCTTACAACGATAACAACAAGGTAAATCTACGTAGGCGTTCTCATATAGGTACTTATGTATATAGAGTGGTGTATACCTGAATAAACACAAATACGAGTAGTATGTGTGTTTGTGCTTGTCAATTAAACTAAAATTGTTTGTCTTGAGTTCTGTTTTATTCATATTTACAAAATAGCCTGTAAGTAGGCGTCAGTGACGTATATTTCTAATAGTTGTGCTACGAGCAATCATTCGCACAATTATAATTCGCCAATAATAATTGCGCGTTTATACTCCATTGTTATTGGGGTTTATAGTTTATACCCCAACAGAACAGATTACCCTACTTACACTGTCAGAGTCAAATCACAATTTACGCGACAATACTCAGAATCGGGACGTGAGGGAAAACGGTCGCAATCCCCTGGAGACACAAAGATCGCCGAATCGCACCCTGTTTAACTTTTACTTTAAGTTTTGCAAGATGCGAAAGTATGCATGTGTGTGTTTGTGTGGGAAAAAAAATTTAATACAAAAGTGTAAATCTACTCGTAAATATGTAGATCTAATTTACGCATAATTAATTCTATCTTTATTTAATAACCAGATATGTATTTTTTACCTTTCTGGCAGGGGCCGTTGGCACCTCCGACACAGTTGTTTAAAACTAAAGCAGGTGCCATCGTTTTCCAATGCTTTCAGTGAGGGTACATATATTTGGTTGATAAATAAAGTTTTTATTATTTATTATTATTATGTTTGTTACCTCATCACGCCTTAACTAAAGAAATTCGGGATGTGCTGAGACGGAGGACCGAGTTGAGTGACGTGCCACGGGGGAGGCCTCAGGCCTATGTCCAGCAGTGGACGAACGTGGAGCAGCTTCATAACAAAGCATAAAGGCCTATTCAAACCTGCGGTAGCGAAACAAAATTACATTGAAATATCCAGCGCGGACACATTTTTTCGCAATCCACAGGTATATCAGTACCACAGGTAGTCAGGTAGGTTACGTCGCATAGGTTTGAACAGGCCTTAAAAGATCGTGTCAAAACATTTGAACCAAGATCTTAATAAACTTCATTCGAGCGTATTTTGGAAGCAAAATATATTAATATTTGATATGGCAGTTATTAAAGGCTCGTTTTTGGATTCGAATAAAATTAAAATTCGATACAAAGTGGGTAAAAAAATCTTGCAAATAAAATTTCACCAACTTCTGGTTGTCGCATCATAATGAAACTTTGCAAATGTATAGAAATCTGATGATAGTTAAATAATTTGGTACTTCTGAGCTGATCTGATGATGGAGCCAGGAGTTGTCTAGTGAAACTCTTCAATAGCTATTAGTAAACCAGTCGTGTTTGGGCTCATTAAATTCGAATTGATGAGACAGAGGTACCTCCTGGTCCATTAACAGACCCTCGTCAGCAAGTGTTATGAAAAGGTCTCATCGATTCGAATGTAATGTACCCAAACACGACAGGTTTATTAATAGCCATTGAAGAGTTTCAGTAGACAACTCCTGGCTCCATCATCAGACCAGCTCAGTGACACCAGATTATTGAATTGTCATCAGATTTCTAGACATTTGCAAAGTTTCATTATGATACGACAACCAGAAGTTGGTGAAATTTTATTTGCAAGTTTTTTTTACCCACTTTGTATGGAAAACTAATTAAAGCGTCTTAAAACTAGACCATGTTTGGAAGCTCATAGCTGGACAACGATTGAAGATAGATAAATAGTGTGAAGGCTAAAGTTGTAGAAAATTTTATGAGGTTTCATAATGTAGTACAACAAAATATCGTACAACGCACAGTTTTTGACATATAATCAAAAAACCTAAAAATAGGACCTTCTTCGGCCTCCTCCCCCTCGGGCTCACCTCGGAGGGGTGGGGACTTTTAGTATGTCTATCTCATGACTAGTCCAAACAAAGCCCCTAAGTTAGTTTTTCTGCTTTCGACTTTTCGGTCCACATTTCTTCTTTTACTGGACTAATAGGACTCATTTTGAAACATTAATTCGTAAAATTGGCTTTGTTTCTAGGTGAAGCTTTATATTTGTTTTATTGTTATATTTAAAAGTAAATCAGGTATGCTATCTTTAATAACAAATATATTCTTAAAATGAAGAACATACTGTATTTTGTAATTTTTATTTTATTTTTCAAAGCATGAAACTGGAAATATGTACGGAATATTTATTTAAAAAAATATTATCTTAAGCTTCACCAAGGAAAAATCAAAAACTGTATTTCAAAAAATATGATCTAAAGCTTTACTTTGAGCTTTTGATGGAAAAAAAGCCTATTCTTTGAATTTATATTCGTCATAATATCGTGTGAGTGAAAGAGCCTCATGCAAAGATGAGCCTTAATATTTAATATGACGGTTATTAATGGTAAAATATGCGTTCATTATTTACGCAGAGATAATAATATAATGTTGGTAAATGGTTAAATGGAAATCCGTAGAATTTAATCGACCGAGCGAAGCGAGGTCTTAGAGTCGAAAGCCGCGAAATGCCTGCGTTTGGACCAGTTTAACGCTTGACCTCTGGTGCTTAAGTTTGGTTGACGTTTACTTGAAAACGGTTAATCCAAATTAAATGAAATTTTACACGCAAGTTAAGAAGGTTAATTGGATAATTGTAGTGAAAAAATTAGCTAAATAAGTTACAGGGTTGCAGAGATATAGGTGACTTAAAGTCTTTACGATAGGTCTGACGATTATTTCAAAACTGGAGCGCTGATAATTTTTTTTCTAACATATACACATTTTTTATAAGCGACACAAATATATTAGCCAAAGTGTATGTTTGTATGTATGTTTGTTACGCGATAACTGGAAAACCAATGGTCCAATCTGCATGAAACTTTGCAAACACGTAATATAAATCCATAGAATTTTTAAGTTCGAACATGAGCCAAATCGGTCGAAGGGTTCAAGAGTTAAAGAGATTGCTTTATTACAATGAAACCGATGATCCAGTCTTGATAAAACTTTTTAAACAGGTAGTACAAACTAAAAGAATTCTCACGTCCAAAAATGAGCCAAATCGGTGCAAGGGTTGTAGAGTTATAGAGAATACAAAATTACAATGTTTATCGATTATAATATTATAAGAACTGCAGGGATATTCAGTTATCCGTCAGGGAACCGAACCAAAGACCGAATTGTCAAAAATCGATACGACGTAATACGTCATTTCATACATTTTTTATAATTCGGTCCTGGGTTCGGTTCCCTAACGGATAATTAAATAGCCATGTTGACTTACTCAAAATATTATGAATTTAAATGATCGTGCGGGTGGTGCAGGATATTATGTTCAAATTTATTAATCAAACTTAAACCCATTTTTTTATTCAAATAGTAGCCCACAATGAGTGCCCAAAAGAGGCATGTAGATCGAAAAGGCGAAAGCAGAAAAACTAACTTAAGAACTTTGTTTGGATTATTCAGGAGATAAACATACTAAAAGTCCCTACCCCTCCGAGGTGAGCCCGAGGGGTGGGGGGGCCGAAGAAGGTCCCATTTTTAGGTTTTTTGCCTAAATATCAAAAAACTGGGCGTTGTACGATATTTTGTTGTACTTCATTATAAAATAAAATTTCGTACAACTTTGGCTTTACCACTTTTTATCTATATCCAATCGTTGTCCAGCTATGAGCTTCCAAACATGGTCTATTTTTAAGACGCTCAAATATGAAATAGTTTTCCATACAAAGTCGGTAAAAAAATCTTGCAAGTAATATTTGACCAACTTCTGGTTGTCGTACCATAATGAAACTTTGCAAATGTCTAGAAATATGATGACAGTTCAATAATTTGATACCACTGAGCTGATCTGATGATGGAGCCAGGAGGTGTTTACTGAACCTCTTCAATGGCTATTAGTAAACCCGTCGAGTTTGGGCACATTACACTCGAATTGACATAAGCAAAAAACCTAAAAATGGAACCTTCTTCGGCCTCTCCCCCCCTCGGGCTCACCTCGGAGGGGTGGGGACTTTTAGTATGTTTATGTTATAACTAGAGAATAGTCCAATTAAATTTTACAATTATTTAGATCTAAGTATTTTAAGACTCTACTGCTCGTTCGAAAAGCATTTCTATGAGAAGAACGAGCAAGAAACTTATTGGGATTGTTATTTATGTGTTTATCACATATCATTATGACATTAAAACCATCATTCACTCTAACATCTGCAAACATCCCTGACGCTCTGTAGTATCGAAACAGCGCCAAAAGCATCCTGAAAGCATTGTTGTACTGGATCCGTTTTTTGTAAAGTTCAACAAAAAAAAAAAATATTAGACCTACGTTTGATCACATCCCACCTGATGGAAAGTGCAAATGTGATTGACGAGCTGCACGTATAAAAAGTCTGATAATGCCATGAACAAGGACACTTTGTCTTTCTCAGTAGCTGTAGATACATCTTGAAAACCTGCGAGCCTAGATATTACGCGTGACTGTCATAGCTCTGCGTTCTCGCTCCAAGTCTTAGTCATCATCGGCTGCTACGACAAAAATGTTAAAGAATTAGCTACAATATCAATATTATAATAACTGTTGTAAATTTGCTGTATAACACAAGTAAAGCTAGATATTTTTTTCCAATTTCAATTCTTCTTATGTCCACTGCATCGACAACTTCTTCGTAAACAAATGCTACAAACTATGAAGATTTTGTGAGATTTTTTGTAAAAACTATAGTAATATTTATAATACACATAACCTTTCATATTTTATTATTATTGAAATTTTGATCACAACAATAAATTAGTCACAGAGCTAAAGATTTTTTTAATGTATATCCGTTACGTATTTTCCTTTCCTTTTACGAATATTATAGGTTAAAGTTTCCATACATTTATATTTCGAAGATACTTATAACTTTTACCCATGTATACCTATTTTGAGGGAAATTGGGTCTGCGAGGTCCCAGTTCGCGGCGAACTACTAGTTATTAATTGTGTGAATAGAAAGAAAGAAAGAAAGAAAGAAAGAAAAAGCATTTATTTACAGCAACACATATTGATACAATTTATCATAAAAACGGTGTACAAAAATAGCTGTGTCTGATGGTTTTACTTGAAAATCTTTATGTATTTTATTTTATTTTGACATTAACAGAAATTTCAATTAGCATTCAATCTTTGTTGTGATACTCCTATATTATTTTTTAATACGTCATATTATCGTGCGAGCGAGAAAATCGAAAGTAAGAACTAAAGCTCTTAAGAAAAAATACTATACCAGAAAAGTTCTGAGGCGTAACCGCTTGATGACAAATATCACTACTTTTGAATTTATTTTTCAGAGATTTTTATATAATTTTACTTTTTCTAGATTTTTCTAGATAGTATTGCGTTGTAATATTTATTTATGTATGGGCCTGGAGCTCACCGCATTTTCAAAACTAATATGAGCGCTTGGTCGAGGCGACGTACGACCAAAATGCAAGTGTTTTGGATTTTCTGTAGACTGGCTTGTGGCCGATCATTGGTTAAAAAAAGTGTTCTTGACTGCTATAGTAGCTGTAGTTTTAAGGTTTGGTTGTTTTTTCACAATAAAGGCATTATGTCTGTATGTTAAAGCACATAATATATTGACCTCTGGTACCTACATTGAATTTGTTACTATACGTGTACGTGTACTATATTACTACGTGCAATAAATAATATTTTATATAAAAAACATTGCAATATAATATCCTTAGAAAGCTGTTTGCTCTGTTAATAACCTTTAATGGGCAAGGGTTGTTTTACCGACAATTTGTTGGAGCTGTGGGCGGACGGTCATAATAACGCTTAAATTATACTAAAATGAGTCGACCCTATAGATAACACGTTAGAATAGATACCGCAATAGGGATGTTGACAAAAAAATTGTCCATAATGAAGATTATTAAAAAATATTGGACACGTATTTTTTATTTGTAAATCTGATAAAATACGTGGGAGATAAAACGCACTAAAGTTGCTTGATCGTGACGTCACACCACTAAGTCTAGTACTTTTTTGTTTACTGGTATGACGTCACGCGTTCCAACACAGAATCTTATATGCGTTATATCTCACCCATTTTTTATTTTATTTGCAAGAAAAAAAATACGTATCTAATTTGTTTTTTATTATAAAATTCATCATCTCAGCCGTAAGACGTCCATTGCTGAACATAGGCCTCCCCTTTGGACTTCCATGTGTACCGGTTGGAAGCGACCTGCATCCAGCGCCTTCCGGCGCCTTCCGGAGAGCGGATGGCCGATGGGGTCGAAAAGTGCTCGAGTGGAGACCACGGACTAGCAAACGCAGCGTAGGACGTCCACCCACAAGGTGGACAGACGACCTTATAGGTATAATTAAAATTACGGACAAAAAAATTGACCTTGTCAACATCCCAATTGTTTAAATTTTTGAAGACTTTAATAATTAATGGAACTAGGCGTTACTTTGAGGAAATTCAAAATAAATTTTTAATTATGTTAAATAATTTCTGATTAGGATTACTGTGGAATTAACATTACATTCATAATATTATAATAATAAGTAAGTGTTACACATTTAAATTAAAAGCTCAAAAGGGCCTTTGCACGTTTAACTTTTTTGTCTCCCTGTACGCCTATAAAATTGGAGGGATGAGCGACATAAATAATAAATAAAGAAAATTTAAGTAATATTTTAAATTAAATTATGAAAGTGTGTATGTGTGGGTTGCGTTGTATTTGTTACCACTCACCTCCTCGCCTAAACGGCTGTACCGATCCAAAATTCAATGACGATTACTTCTTGACGTCCAAATTCAATGTGTTCAACCTTATTACATTGGGTTTATTATTTCAGATATTCAAGCCCTCACTCGCGGCAAATATCTTAAAATATTACCTTTAAAGACTGAAGGTTGTTTTGATTATTAGGTGATTTGAGAATTATTCAAGTAACGAAATTACAAAATTCTGTTTAAGTCTATAAATGATATTAATTAAAGTAAGTATTAATTTGAATGCAGTATAATATTATTTACCTGAAATCTATGAATAATAAATGATCCAAATTTAAGGTTTTACTCTAATGAAGGTGCTCTCTCATTTGGAACATTAATCTAATCAAAAAAATATTCTCACTTAACGAGCATTACATTTAAATTTGATACATTGATATCACAAGTTATAACATTATTTAACTCATTATTTGGGTTACCCATTAACCACGATGTTATTCGGTCTATGTGGAGTCATATTAAGCTTATCATTTGCATAATTTGACGACCTCTATGGTGCGGTGGGCTAATACCCGCTTGCAACGCAGAAGGTTGCGTGTTGGATTCCCGCATGGGACAAATGTTTGTGTGATCCACAGGTATTTGTTTCTGGTCTGGGTGGTTTTCAATATCTATTATACGTATTTATTTACAAAAGAAAAGTATATAATAATAATATAGATTGCTCATTATATAGGTAGTACCACAATTACGTTAAAACCAGATAATAGGTCTGTTCTTCACATCCGGCCGTAACAACACAGTTTAATCACAAGCTTTAAATTCCTGAGCAGAAGTGGAGAACAATTTTCCAAACAATCAGACTGAGTGGCTGGTTTCAAACCACGGAATAAATAGGGTAGAAACGTTGTACATTCACAGCAGAAGTGTGAGTTAACGACATACTACTTTCACTCAGGGGTAGACTTCCTTCGCAGTAGGTCGACTAGGTGGGTACCCCAACAGTGCCAGTTATTCTATCGCCTTAGCAGTGATGTGCAATCATTGCTGTGCTTCGGTGGGAGGGTACTGTAGTTAGTGAAATTACTGGGCTGAAGAGTCTCAACATCTTATGACTCACAAGTAAGAAGTGTTGGCGCAGTGCACCCAGAATTTTACCTTTGTAAAATACTGCGTAACACTGTACTAATTATAGGCAGCGTTATCTCTTACCATCAGGAGAGCGTCTTGCTCGTCTTCTTACTTCGTTGTATAAAAAAAATACTAGGCCAGTCCCATTTTGCACAAAGTGTTTGAGAAGATTCATATTTTTAAATAAATAGGTATAGTGAAGCTAAGTCCGAGTGGATTTAATTTGATATTATTAATGATAGTATTGATTGACACCGCGTTAGTTGCTCCACTGGTATTACAGACGTCTATAGGCGACGATAACCGCTCACCATTAGCCGTCTGCTTGTCTATCTGTCTCTAGCATAAGAAAAATCAAAAGCACTTTTTGAACATGCACTGTGTGTCTTTTACCTCTAAATGCCAATAAACAAAAAAAAAGCAATACCAATTGAGTTGATATTTGATATAATATTGCTTATACTCTGGATTAACATAATATTCATCATCATCATCTCAGCCGAAGGACGTCCATTGCTGAACATATGCCTCCTTTGGACTTCCATATGTACCGGTTGGAAGCGACCTGCATCCAGCGTCTTAACATATTATTATAGGCTGGTTTTCAACAATTAAAACCGCTGCAAAACAGTATTGAATATTTTTAGATTATAATCTATCTATCCAATGATGTCCATAAGTTAATTATCAAATTAATCTACCCCAAAAGGCCAATCTTATCTCTTAAATACGCACGTAGAACGAAACGTTTAGACAAAGACACTCTTCACATCAAATTGACTGAATGAAAATGCGTAGTAACGAGTATTTGCTCGAACATTTTAGCGGAGGTCTGTACTGAGGCCGATTTGTGAAAATGGACCCATTTTTCCAGGGATTTCAGTTTTGCGAGAGATTCGTCTGGGAAAGTGGCGGCGTTTTGTCAAAATGCCTAAAACAGGCCTTATAAATTCATCAAGAGAATGTTTTTGTTGAAATTGAAACTATTTCTTTAGTTATAAAAATGACTATTTTTAAATCACTGCCCTACTATTCCGCTAATTTGCTAATAAATTATCTTATGTCTTTTTGAACTATCACTATACCAAATTTCATTTAAATGGTTATCATATAGGAAAAGTTACAGACAGACAGATATACATACATTCACATTTATAATATATTAGTTAGGATTAGTAGGAAGAATACAAGGCATCATTACAAAATGTTACTTAAGTAGATTTGGTAAATTTCTTTTATAATTTCCAAAAAAATCAAGAAAGTATCTGTATATTAAGATCTCCCGAACCTACGTCACTGTCCCAAGCCTAATTTTAAAAGGGCTGATCGAACAATCCCGCTTCCAATATCTGACTACTCATTATACTTAGGGTTTGTCCCTTCGTCATGTGTTTCGCCCATCCCTGAGGTAAAAATCGTTTTCTACGGTTACGTAATGCGTAATACTACATCTACAACTATTATTGTAGCGTCATTTAATATTCTTTTCTGAGCGCTTGGTCAAGGCAGCGTATGACCAAAATGCTGGGGTATATTTGGCACAACAAGTATTGCCATTCAACGTGGCAATGCTGCCAGCATTCTGGGCACTCTGTCATCTGACAGTGGTTTAGAGCACTTGGATTTTCTGTAGATTGGCATGTGCCCGATCTGTGGTTCATAAAAATGTTCTTTACTGCTGTAGTAGCTGTAGTATTGTTAGTCTGTTTTCACAATAAAAGGCATTTGCCACTTAAGAAAAAATTGGCGGGACTCATCGCGTTGGTATTTAATGCTAGTTTTTCAAAAGCATTGTAAAACCAAAATCAACTTTTCGGCTCAGTTACATTAGCCGTGGTCACGAGTCTTCTCGTCTTATCAAATTTAAATTAATGTGAGTTAAAGTAGCGTCGTCCGTGGCCCAGTGGTCGTACGTCCGGTTTACATTCAGAAGGCCCTGGGTTAAATTCTAAGCGTGGTAAAGATTTTCACCTGGACTCTACCATGTTTTGGAAGCCATGTAAAACAGTGGATCCCGGCTTTTTCTTATAAGATATGTAGGAGGCAGTCGTCAGATCTTGTTGAAGGCCCTTTAGTAATCTCGGCGACCTGAAACTACAGCATATAGGTTGGCCACAAACTGTAATTGTGATTTGACCTTGACAGTATAAGTAGGGTAACCTGTTCTGTAAAAGTATACACCCCAATAATTATTAATATTTTTTCATTAAAAATAAAACGAATTTGCTAATTGAATTTTACCATCTTCCTTAGTATTATCATTTTATATTTTCCCTAAACAATAAATTAATCAACATCTTATTTTATTTCAGCGATGTGAAGCAGTTTAATTTATGGCGTCCGGCATTTCCTTTCCACGGTTTTGTTCTGAATTAATATATTATTGTGTAAAAGTTAATGTTACATGTAAAAAAATAATATCTTTACTGCTGTAGTAGTGTTGCCTTTTTTCAAGGTTTTATTCCCTTCACTTGTCTGTTGTCTGTCTGTCTGTAATCAAATCTTGCAATTTTTATTTGATCCACTTCCCGGTTTCCAATAGAGCTGAAATTGTGTATATGTATAAATCGGAAGACAATTATATTAAAAAATAATATAATTTTTAATTATATTTTATGACATCGAGCTGATCTGATGATGGAGCTGGAAGGTGGCCATAGAAAATCCGTAATTAAATGACGCAACCCCGTCGAGTGTAGGCTCATTTGATTTGTCTTGACAAGTACTATATCGTGCTAGATGGTAATAGTAAAAGCTTGGTTTTAAAAAGTTTTTAAAATTTTACTTGTTCCTTAATAAAGGCATTAGTCACTACACAAAGTAATTTGATAACTTCATGTAAACCTAAAGGTTACATTAAATCGATTTGTTTCCACTGAATATAAAGTCGTTTTTCGACATAAGTTCGATATTAGTTCAATACTTCTTGTAACTATACTTCTTGTACAGGTGTTGGGAAAAGTGCTTTGTGATTCGTAAAACCATTACAACAAAATTATTACAACTTATTGTAATACTGGCTGCGCCCTGCGGTTATACCTGCTGTATTTTTTTTTTAATTTATTTATTTATACTTCAATAGAACGGTTTATACCAATTACACTACTAAAGTTTAAGATAGCTTAGAGAAAAGATATTAAACAATACAGTACCTACATATTACAGAGTAGGAATAGTAAAAAAAAAATATGTATATAATCTATGTGTTATTCCAGGGTCTAAGCTATCTCTATACCAAATTTCAGCTTAATCGGTCGACCCGTTTAGGCGTGAAAAAGTAACAAACATACACATTCACTCACAAACTTTCGCCCTTATAATATTATTGTGATTATTGTAACATTCTTGAATACATTGTAACAATAACTATATTTTAGTAATTAAATTTGTATTGCGGTGTTTTAATAAAAAATTATAATAAATATATTATTCATAACTGTTAAATTTGACTTCCAATCACGACTTAACTTGTTTAAAAGTTCAGTTCCCAAAGGCGATGTTTGTACAATTGTAAGTTCTCGATTTAAGGTAGATAATATGAAGTGGGTTGTTCCCTGATTTACTTTAATAACACACTTAATTTACTATGATTTATATGAATATTTTTTGTTTTTTGTATAATTTTAACAGATGTAAGAAAAACTAGCAACAAATCTATTTCAACATTACAAGTAACCTTAGATTAACGTCTACGATACCTTCTCTAAAGGATGCTTGAATATAATATAATAATAAAAATATATTATAATATTATTCATATTATCAAAAGAAGGAAAGAGAGAACGAAAACATAATTTATAAAAGTACGTGTAACTCTTACATATTACAATATTATATGAAGGATAAAAACCCTCCTTCCTCAATAATCAGCGAACGTGACTCAATTAACTTTTGTTCCCGATTGTACCTCCGGCACATACCGGCCGAATTGTCAAGTAGGTACCTAGAATAGGTCATATACAAGGATAGAAACCAAGAACGATGATGTTGACATAATAATATTTTTTTCCATAACATAATATAGATTCAGCGCATTTTCCAAAACTTATCTGAGCGATTGGTTGAGGCGGCGAGTAACCAAAATGCTGGGGTATATTTGGTCCAACGTATAAGTTTTGCCATCCAACTTGTCAATGCTGCCAGCATTCTGGGCACGCTACCATCTGACAGTGGTTTGGAGAACCTGGATATTTTGTACATTGGTGTGTTGCCGATCTGTGGTTAAAACAAGTGCTGAAGTAGCTGTAGTATTATAATTGTTTGCTTAAAAAATATTACTAAAAATATTATTATTATTTACTAAAAATACATTTTAATAAAAATATATGTGTAGGGGTACAAGGCTCTAAAGTTCCTTGTTCATGACGTCACTACACATTTTGGACCGGTTAGTAACTTCACGCGTCCCAAACCCAAAAATTTAAATCATAATTATAAAGCACCTATATCTCAATATTTGTACGCCGCAAGGCAGAATATGGAGGACCAATATTATTAATACAATCAATTGTAACATCTTATATGTACCTATATGTATACTCATGTTTAATTTCATTTCTCCGCCATTTCTATTTCATTTACAAACCAAATCAACAACCCAATTTTTTAATTCAAAATACGGACTAAAAAGTAACACTCTTTTCATAATACAGTCCCTTCCTCATTCAGACATCCCCTGATATATTATCTGTGGTACCATTGACCGTGACCTTTGGATGAATGGTCCCTTGCCACCCCACATAACCATGGCGCTGAGGAAATGTGATTTGAAGCTCCCTGCCCTTTCACGGTCATTGGTGTGACCTATATTGAGGATATGACTTGAAAAACGATGTTTCTTTGACTTTTTACGATTATTTTATGGATTTATAGACTAGGGGGTACCCACTGAATAGTGTTATTCCAAGGTCAAAGTGTAGCTCTGTCACTTCAGCACTGTTAAAGGGTAAACAAGTGAATTAAAAAAAAATAGATTCTATTATATTATTACCATCTAGCACCAAAGTACTCGTCAATACGAATCAAATGAGCTCAAATTCGATGGGGTTGCGTCGTTTAATTACGAAGTTCTTATTCCGCCCTCCGCACCAACATCAGATCAGCTCCATGTCATAATAATATTGCATTGTCATCCGATTTATACATGCATCCGAAATTTCAGCTCAATCAGAAATCGGGAAGTGGATCAAATTAAACTTGCAAGATTTGATTACAGACAGACAGACAGGTAGACAACAGACAGTTGAAAGTAAATAAAAGCTTGTAAAAAAGTAGCAAATATTCATTTGATATGGGCGATCACGATGCTTACCATAGGCTACCTGATTTACTCGTCTTGACGAATTATAATCATTACAATATAAAACTGAATAAGTGCAAGTTGAACTTGCTCACCGAGGGTTTCGTAGAAAAAATATATAAATAAAAGAACCTACCAAACCTAAAAACCTTAAAAAAGATACTTTAACTTTTTTTAAGCGTATTTAAAGGTGAGCTGCTAAATCTTTTTAACTTCACCGCGAATCTAATTTATAGCGGTGCCGACTTTTTTATCCCGGACAAAAGCCGCGTCGGTTTCATAAAGGGCTTTACAATTAATTAAAATAAACGCAACATATAATATCCAGGGTAATTAGGGCACTGGGCGCAACCCGTATCAATCTCACCGGGATAAATTAAAGACTGGTTCATTTACTCGGTCTTCCAAGGAATAAGTAACATGAAGGAATAGTTTCATATTCATTATATTAGTCGGTACTTATCGCGATCATTTCGCGGCATTTTTGACCGAGTCAGAGTAGATGTAAATCTACCGTCTCGCCGACGCAGGACCGACGCCTCTCCAGTTTGCTCGTGACCACGGATCTTGTAACAGATCCGAAACGTTGAGGTTGGTTTGATAATGTTTTTGTAAAACTAGCATTAAATACCTACGCAATAAGGCCCGACTAATATAATTTATGAGCTAAATCGCAGAAGTTTAAAATGTTATAAGGAATGGTTTGTATAAGGCTAACGCTACAAAGGTAAGCTGCGCTGCATCACGTCGCATTTTTTTTTTTTTTTTTTTTTTTATGTTATGAAGTAGAAGACGAGCAAGACGCTCTCCTGATGTTAAGAGATAACGGCTGCCCATAATCAGTACAGTGTTACCTAGGATTTCACAATTATGTGAAACTCTAGGAGCACTGCACCAACGCTTCTTACTCAAGAGTCATAAGATGTTAAGACTCTTTAGCCCAGTAATTTCACTAGCTACAGTGCCCTCCTACCGGAGCACAGTGATGTTTGCACATCACTGCTCAGGCGGTAGAATAACTGGCACTGTTGGGGTACCCACCTAGACGACCTCCTGCAAAGGAAGTCTACCCCCGGTAAAAAAACCCGCATAATTAAAACCCGCATTCCTCACTTCACGCCTACAACGAACGCACAACATCGCGCTACATTATCCTCATGTAGTGTGCGTTAGTTCATTTAAAATGTACGCAGGCAGAATTTTTGGTTTGCATTACGGCCCGCCCTAGTTTGTACTAGCCTTATAAAGTTTCAAACGTAATTTAAGAGTCACCAAACCACGTTATCTGTCATTGATCACACTTTTTATAGAAAAATATTTTGACCGTAACGTGCCAATTTCACAGATTTTTCATCCACCATAAGACGGCCCTGTAGGAGTTCTTTAAGTAAAAATCTTGAAAAGGCTAATCTAGTTACACAAGTAATCTGTGGAGTCCGCTAATCAGCTGGCCTTAATTAAAATGTATTCGCCTGAAAAATATGTTAATTGTCGGTCCACCTGATGTTGTGAGCCATAGAAAATTAGGCAGGAGTTGGAAATTTTCATAAAAAGATATAATTTTAGTATTAATTCGCGCATAGGTCGAAATATATCCAGAAGCTCGCTGGGAAAAGTTGGAGGAATAAAATGGATAGCGTGGAGACCTGTGTCCAAATATCGAAAAATGGATGAATGTAGATTGAAGAAAAAAGCTATTACTGTGGCGATAATGATGAGATAAGATATAAGATAATCATTTATTCAATAAAGTGCGTTTACAGTCTTAACAAAAAGAATACATTAAGTCGTGCGCTGCACAAAATTCTCGTCAATATTTTTCCTGAGAAAAATAAAACATACATTAATAATTATAATAATATGAAATCATACTTATAGCTGTTAAGGGGCTAGTATATAGTACATATTAGCTTCTTGTAGGTAGGTATAGACACTAGGTATCTGGTATAAATTTTAATGTCTGATTGTAAACAAAGTCTAAATATTCTTTACCGCCTAAATTTTTTTTTTCTTTTTTGCCGCTGAACCGATAACCGATGAGGTACACGGGTTCTAGAGTGGAGACCGCGTCTCGGCAAACGTAGTGTAGGTCGTCCTTGGGCGAGATGGGGTGACGATATCCGGAAGGTCGCGGGTAGCGGGTGGAGGAGGAAGACGGGGGAACGAGTTGAGTGGCGTGCCATGGGGGAGGCCTATGTCCAGCAGTGGACGAACACAGGCTGATGATGATGATGATGAAATATTCTTTAATGTTATATAGTGTATTTTGAAGTAAAAGTTGTTTAACATGGTTCAAGAATTCATTATTTTTCTCTATTGTTTTAATGGATAAGGAGATGATATTCGGAAGATCACTGAGATAGGGTATAGAGGAGAAAGATGAAGGACCGAGTTGAGGCCCTGAGGCCCTGGGGGTGGGCTTGTATCTAGCAGTTGTCAAACGGGGGCTGATGATGATAATATGATGACGATGAATCTTAAATATATAAAATGAAAGAGTGACTGATCTATCAACGCACAGCCCAAACCGCTGAACGGATCGAGTTGAAATTTGTAACACAAATGGTTTTATGACGTAGATCTCCGCTAAGAAAGGATTTGTCCACGCTGGCAAAGCCGCGAGCATAAGCTAGTTATATATATATAAGACATAAGATTTCTTTATTGCCAAAATTATTTGTACATGTTTTACAATAATAGTGCTTATAAACAGGAAGTACATTTAAATGCTAAAGAATTTGCCGTTGAGACCCAAACTAAGCTCTAGACTTGTATCTTGAGCCTCGGGAGTGATGAAACATCAGTGCAATGTGTCGTAACGATACACCACACCACAGTAGTGCCCAGTAGGGCTCACTAGCTTAAGACTTTACACCTAGAAAAGTTCTTATTTCTACGTACTCTCATTATGGTTAATCTAAGTTAAAAACATGAACAGATCATATTCTCGTATATTATTGTGTTCGCAATCAAAATAAACGAGCTTAATTTTCAGAGTGTAATCACGGGAATTCTAACAAAAAGTATAAAAAGTTGTAAGCGATATGACATCTCCAAACCTTTGTTGACATGGGGTCGAATAATAAAGGGACCTTATTATGTACTAGGTACAATGAGGCTTGGTTTACATGGTTAACAGTAAAAGTAAGTTTTTAAAGCGTTTTTGGTATATAATATTAGTATAATGATGAAATAGCAGAACAGTTTTTTTCATAAGGGAAATTGACCTAAATGTGCAAGTGCACGTTTGAAGAAAGTGCACACTTTTGAAAAAGTGAGCTTTTTGAGCCTGTCATTATTTTTAATATCATATTTTTATTTAGAAATTTTCATTAAAATCGATTTATAATTATAAAATGACATAATTGTTGTTTTGGATTACTAAAAAAATGTTAGAAGTCGTTATTATTTTTTATAAATTTCATATAATTTTTTCAGGTGTAGGTACATGGCGTACAATTTTACCTAAAATTGACTAAATTCTATTACAAAACGTACCAAAACATATACCCGTACCTACAAATTGTAATAGAATTAACTAAAACGTTGGTGTGTATACATTCACGCAGCGTTTCCCCAATTCCTTTGTTTCTTAACAAACACCGAAGCCTAAACAAAACGAAGTAATTACGTGCTAACGAGTAGTTTAATACATAAACCTCTAATATACTGTTACTTTTTGCCAGTCACGAATATTCACGATTTGATAAGGAAATATGATATTATAAAACAAAATCGCCTTTCGCGTCTGTCTGTCCTATATATGCATGTATGCTTAAATCTTTACTGATTTTGATGCGGTTTTATTTAATAGATAGAGTGATTCAAGATAAAGTTTTATACATATTATGTATAAACCTTTCTCTGTGCCCAGCGGTTCTAGCTTATGTGTTATTCCAGGGTCTAAGCTATCTCTATACCAAATTTCAGCTCAATCGGTCCACCCGTTTAGGCGTCAAAGCGTAACAAACATACATCCAGACATCCATTACTACAAATTTTTACGTTTATAATATTCTATAAACGTGAAAATTTGTAGTATTTGTAGTTTGTTTGTTTTGTGTTTGTTTGTATCTGTTCCATCTGTTAGGCGCTACGAAGTGCGTGCGGATATACTAGTATAATAAATAAATTAACAAATTAAAAAAAAAAAACTGAATAAACAAAGTAAAATACTAACCTACTAGGTACCAGGGTCTCAGTAACTCCAGGAGGTGAATGCACCGAGTGTAAAGCTTCAAACAGTGTAATCACGATCGCCGACATCCGGCGGCGCTCACGCCATCGCTTCCTGCTCGCTATCGGCTCGCTGCATCTCTGTTTACTGTGGTCTGGGGATATTGCTGAAGAATTTACATCTAATGCTATTTCAATTTATTGTAAATTGATTAAATAGTCCAGTCAATTTAGACCAAAAAATGAGAGTGAAGTTACATAAAGTCCCAACAAGCTGAATTTTTGTAAAGTTGTTCAAAACATAATTATAAACAATGTCTAGAAGTTCCCCATCATTCCCCTGTAAGGAAAAAAATTAATTCAAGGTCAAAGGTAAAAAAATGAGTTTTTCGCGATTTTCAGCAAAACGGTAAGTTTTATCATAAAAACATATTAGACAAAATTGTAGATCATAAAATTGTCTGCAAAAAATTAGGCTCAAACTATGTCTAAGCCAAATTGTAGCTTAATGGGGTCATTAGTTACTGATTTCGTATTCAAACATTGACCTCCTTTATCCCGCCTTAGAGGTTGATTTTTGGAATAAAAAGTATCCCATATCATTTTTTAGGACTTGGTCTACCTTTGTACCAAATTTCAGCTCAATAGCGCCAGCGGTTCTAAATTTACCATACAAACTTTGACCCCCCCTTACCCCCTCTTTAAAGTTAAATTGTGTCATAAAAACTATTCAATGTTCCTCAACACAATCCCAACAATCGTTTTACAAAATTTCAGCTCAATCGGGTAAACGGTTACGGATTTGCATACAAACGTTTTTCGGGAATAATTCCTTTTCCTGAGGGAATTTCAAGAAATCGCTTCTTATTGCACGATGAAATCTTCCAAGGAATACGCTGTCCAAATTTCAGCTCAATCCGTCCGGCCGTTTGGGCTGTGCGTTGATAGCACGAAAGTGTACGAACGATTTTATATAAGAGATTACAACTTTTTGAATCGTTATATCTCAAAAACGGTGGCTCGTAGAAAAAAAGTATTAAATATTTTTTTGTAGACAATTTTATGATCTACAATTTTGTCTAAAATATTTTTATGATAAAACTTACCGTTTTGCTGAAAATCGCGAAAAACTCATTGTTTTGACCTTTGATCTTGAATTAAATTTTTTCCTTACAGGGGAATGATGGGGAACTTCTAGACATTGTTTATAATTATGTTTTGAACAACTTCACAGAAATTCAGCTTGTTGGGACTTTATGTAACTTTGAATGTCTAAATTGACTGGACTATAAAGTAGAAATATAAAATTAGTTACGTTATTTAATTAGATTGTAGATTTAAATGTTTAATATAAAAAAAAAAACAAATGAGTCAGAAAACGAGTAAGCAATTTACCGGGGTAGACTTCCTTTGCAGGAGGTCGACTAGGTGGGTACCCCAACAGTGCCAGTTATTCTACCACCTGAGCAGTGATGTGCAAACATTGCTGTGCTTCGAAAGGAGGGTACTGTAGTTAGTGGAATTACTGGGCTGAAGAGTCTTAACATCTTATGACTCTCAAGTAAGAAGCGTTTGCGCAGTGCACCCAGAATTTTACCTTTGTAACACAGTGTACTAATTATAGGCAGCGTTATCTCTTACCATCAGGAGAGCGTCTTGCTCGTCTTCTTACTTCGTTGTATAAAAATAAATAGATATACGTTAACTGGAAGCAAAAATAATGAGTCAAAACCAGGCATACCTTATAGCTATAAAAAGGCTTACCCAAAAGGCTCCTGTTACGAGCACCCAAACAACATAATGTTCCATACGAGTGTGTGATCGATCACACTGTCACAACTTATGGTATAACAACGCGACACTAAAAGCTATTTGAGGTATTGCATCATTACTTTAAAACTGTACTGTTATGTGTTATGTCATCGTCAAATTGTATGAACAGTTAGTTTATGTTCTAGTAAGATTATAAACCGTCGTTAGATTGTAAACCGAAAATCAATAATAATAATTATTGGGGTTTATACTCCAACAGAACAGGTTACTCTGTCAGAGTCAAGTCAAAATTTACAGGTTGTGTGGCTAACCTATATGTTGCGGTTTCGGGTCGTCGAGATTCCTACAAGGCCTGCAACATGACCTGACGACTGCCTCCTACATATCTTACAGGAAACAGCCGGGTCCCACAATTTTACGTGCCTTCCGAAACACGGTAGCGTCCAGGTGAAAATTTATGCCTTACTGAGATTTGAACCCTGGACCTCCGGCTTACAAGCCGGATCAACGACCACTGGGCCACGGCCGCTACTGGACGGTACATGATAGGTTTAAAAACCTATAAGTTTTCCATTTATCAGTGATTGAGTCTACCAAATTAGGCGCTTATAAACTCTAAATATTTATTATAATTATTGTTTGTAGCAACTTTATTATCGCAGTGTCATCTATATACTAGATACACTTCTTTATTGAAAAGCTCGCTTTATACCATCATAATAATTTTAGCACAAATTTTCATGTCATAACGTAGAATTTAATTTTCCGGACCATCAACGAATGAAAGTTAAAGAATAACGGTTTCAATCTGAGAACATAAAGTAGAAAACTCCCGTATAATCTGCAGTCAGCCAACGTATGGCCAGGAAATTAGGGCCATAAGTAAAGTCACCATTTAACTTTATCTTCTAGGACAATAGAGATATCCAGGGTTATTGATATCTATTATAATTTTACAAGATTTTATTTAATTTCACCTGTCCGTTGTCTGTCTATCTATAGTCAAATCTTGCAAGTTATATTTGATCCCCTTCCCGGTTTCCGGCTGAGCTGAAATTTTGCATGCACGTATAAATCTAATGATAATGCAATATTTTATTATTACATCGAGGTAATTTGATTGAGCTCTATAATTAAACGACGCAACCCCATCAAGTTTGGGCTCATTTGATTCGTCTTGACGAGCACTTTAGTGCTAGATGGTAATACGAGCTGCTTAGCGACATGGTTTTGTCAGCACATTGGTGTATAAGGCCTTATTAGAGAGGTTTTATCAAAAATTTGAGCGCAAAACTTCGCGAAAATGTTTGGTTTTCACGTTATCCATTTTTTTAATAGTGGTGACAGTGTCAAATCTCTACCCGTGTACCAAGTTTCAATTTGATCAGTTCAGCTGTTTAGGCATGAAGAAACACATACTGTATCATCATCATCATCAGCCTTCTAGCCCACTGCTGGGTATAGGTATATCCCTTTGATTATGCCATTCTGCCCTGTCCCTTGCCGCCCTCATCCATCCATTTCCCGTAGCACTGTACACATACTTAAAAGTGTTTTAAAAGGTAAGGATTTTACTGAAACTTGACGATCTTATTCAGAAAAGTAAATCTAATACAGATAAAAATTTATACAGTGCCTGAAAACCGGAGTGTCCCGCCTAAAGCAGCTCGTATGGCCACGTTAGCCATAACAAGAGTGTTGAAAAGGGCTGGTTTGATAACGCCATAGCTATCTCCTCGAGATTAAAGTGATTTACTGGGGCACCTGCATTTAGTAGCCGCGTTTATGTTCCGCGTTTACTATAAATAACCTTCTTTATCGTATTAAGCGATTATATTATTATATATAAGTGTTATAGATGTGTGTATATGTGTGTTTGTAAGCTATTTACACCTAAATGGCTTTAAGATCAAGTAAACATCTTGAATGTAAGAACCTAGTTTTTTACACGCTGGAATAACACCAGGCACGTAGGGTATCTTCTAGGTACCTTTTCTAGTAAGTATAAAGATCGGGGTGATGATAAAATAAGTAAATAAGCCTAGTTACTAAGTAAAATTATCAAAAGTCACATTTTTTTTATTATTTATAGGTTAGCCTTTGACCACGATCTTGCCTGATCTTAAACGACGATGCGGCCGTACATGGCAGCAGACTTAACCTAGAAGGCGGGATAATAAATCCCCTGGCTTCACTGAACATTTTGCCGGAACACGGTCAGAATGACCGCTTGCCGACACGGTTTTGTCCAGTGGTTGGTAACTAGCCACGGCCGAAGCCTACCACCACTAAAGCGAGTGGAAAAACCGCTCGTAATTTATTAAAGTCATGTCACATTATGTTGTTGTTTATGATATTGCTTGGTCCTATGATTTAAAAATAACCCTATATAATAGGCCAACTCCACTTGCGACACTCTCTGTCACAGTGTCAAGTTCTCAAACAAATCAAAATGTCAATAGCAAAAAGAAAATTTGACACAGCGTGCGAAGTGGAACGCAGGCTTTAAAGAACGATCCAACGAAAACAGGTTCCAAAAAGCAATAAATCAACAACCATTCTCAATATAATATCCCAAAAATGATTGACACACCAAAAGTAATTTCGGTACGATAATATCATTTTAATGGACACATGACAACCCGAGAAAATTAAATCTCCAAATACTTATTTGATTTTATATTTTCAGACAAGAAAATTCCAATATTCGTGGCGACATAAGCCCTGGGATCAAAACCTTTATGAAAGACACATTTTTCAGGGCGGGAACATTTCTCAACCGAAATCTCATCTCTGGCCGGATATATGTCACAGGATGTAAGGTTTTAGGGGTCACACACATTGAATATTTGAAACATTTTGTATATTAAACTTCTCAGATGTGACTATTCATTTTATTTTCAAAAATCATCATGCATTTTTTACAAGCTTTTATTTACTTTCACTTGTCCGTTGGCTGTCTGTCTGTAATCAAATCTTGCGATCCTTTTATTCACTTTCCCTGTTTCCGATTGAGCTAAAATTTTACATGCATGTATAAATCGGATGACAATGCAATATTATTATGAGATGGAGCTAATTTGATTATGGAGCTGGAAGGTGGCCATTGGAACTCCGTAATTAAAAGTCGCAATCCCATCAAGTTTGGGCTCATTTGATTCGTATTGACGAGTACTTTTTATGGTGCTAGAAGGTTATATAATAATAAAAGCTTGTTTTTAAAATTTCACTCAACTTCTGACATTTCTTTGTTTCCTTTTTAAAATTCTCAGATAACTTTATTTTAAAAAATATTATACATTTTTTTTACAGCTTAAAATACTCTCACTTTACATTGCCGTTGCTAAGATATCATTTTATCAAAAGATGGACTATCTGAAAACTGGTCACCCAGCCTTAAAGTGAGACACCTAGACTGAAAACGGGACATCCATATCGAAAGTGGGACTTTCCTTCCCAAATCAGGACGTATGGTAGGTACGTTATGTAAAAGATCAGTAATGATATTACAGATATAAATTATAATCTACGAGGACTAGTTCACTTTTCCCGGGGGTAGACTTGCAAGGAAGACTGAGTGGGAACACCAAAAGTGCCAGTTATTCTACCGCCTGACCAATGATGTCAACAAAAAGCAGTGTAATTACTGGGTAAGAGTCTTAACATCTTATAACTTTTGAGTAACAAGTGTTGATGTATTGCACTTAGAATTTTACATTGTAAAATCTTGGGTGCTATCCAATCTACTGAGAGAAATGTACTGAGTCAGCGTTATTTTTTACCATCACGAGAGCGTCTTGTTCGTCTTCTTACTTCTAAATATATAAAAGGAAAGAGCGTCTGATTGCCTGACTGATCTATCAACGTACAGCCCAAACCTCTGAACAGATTGGGTTGAAATTTAGAATATGGATAGATTCCATAACGTAAAGCTCCGCTAAGAAAGGATTTCCACACGCGGGTAAAGCCGCGAGCATAAGTTAATCTTTTCACAAAAAGATAATAACCTACTAGTGTGCAAGGCCCCGTTATGAACTCCCATTGACCGTGACCCTGCCAGCTCATGATATAAGGCTAGTTGATAACATCCGCGTAGCCTTCCAAAAATTCGGATACGGTTGCAGATGATAAGGATTTTTATGACTTTGAGCTTCTGTGGTAATCGTACTCACGCTAGATAAAACTGTCGCCAAGCGGTTATTATGACTGTTCTGATAATATTATGATGTTTAGTGAAGCCTGGTTGAGGAGAATTTACTCACTACTTACTGGGTTAGCGCGAGAACCCAAGGTGGGTTTTGGCCTCCGATAACAAGTCTCTCCATCTCGGTCTGACCTGCGCCACATTCCACGTGGAGACTACTCAGGTCCATCCCGACTTCATCCTTCCAGCGATACCGTGGGCGGCCCACTGGATATCGCCCACTCGGTCGTCCCTGGTACGCTCGCTTCACACCCCGATCCACTCCCATCCTCTCTACATGGCCAAGCCAGCGAAGTCTGTGATTTTTTTTGTAAATAGACCTACGTTTGACCATACCCCTACTGATCGAAAGTGCTGATGCGAATGCAGATGGTGCAAATTAATTTCTAAGACACAAGATAATAATAATCGAAGTGTTGCTATTGGCGGCCTTATAGGTAATTGCGATCTCATCTAACCGTATAGGCGTGAAAGAGTAACAAACATACCTCCAGACATCCTGACATCCAGACATCCATACATTTTTACATACTTTCACGTTTATGATATTAGTAAGATAACGCTCAAGAAAATAAACACCTTTTAAAATGATAAACTAAACAGCACTATTTTCTATCAAAATAGAAATTCAAACAAAAAATACAAGGATTGAAAAGAAAACCTCAAAGAGCTTTCTCGAAGGAAAATGTAGATAATATTATAGGAATCAATGGCGTGCGATAGAGTTTCAAAGTAACTGATGGCTTGTGATACTCTATACTCTATAACGTGTGGTTATTGTATGGATAGGTATGTATGTTGGTATGATTTAGGGTCGTTGAACTGTGTTGTCTATGAAAATAACAATCAATATAATAATTAACGGTTGATAATTCCAGGTAATTTAAAAAAACCAAGTCCAAAAGCTTATGAAGGGATAAAAGGTTTATTTTTTATTTTGTAAGTTTATTCATAACTTAGAAAACGCTGGAATGATTTCAATAAAATTTAATGAGGACATGGAATCTATATATATATATATCCTTTAATATAATACCTGTATACTGTATATCCTAAAAATTAATCAGTTCTACGACTTAAATTTATCAATTAAGTAGGTGAAGTTAGTATTTATCGAACATAAAAAATAGCGACTGAAGAAAATAAATAAGTTAATGAACAATTTAATAGATATGAGTTAATACAAGTATATCCCGATTCTCGCACAAGTGTTGGTTGCCTGAAAGAAATTGCTCACAGAAATAAGGCCGCCCATTATTGTGAACCAAACTGTATTTTAGTACTAGTGATACTAAGAATAGTGTTTTTTTTTGTCTCAATTCTCAAATGTATGTATGTGTAACTATTGTTAGTCCGCGCTGTAAAATCCATTAAAGTATACGAATAATGGTAATATCGGAATAAAACTTTGTAAATAGTAGGCACAAACACTTTCTACTTTCATAGTTTCCAGCAGCCGTCCAAGCCACATATAAAAGTGTCCATTTGAGCAGTATGAAGGGCAAACGTGCCGTGAAATGAACAAAACGTCGCTCTCCCTGCGTCTACACCACAAATTGCATAGAGAATTACCCCCTTACACCCTCTACCCTCTCCACAGGGAGAAGTCTTTCAATTATTGCTTTGGATGGTTCTATATTGTACAATAATAAACTAATTATTTTATTGTACATACAAACATAATATAATCCGTCTGGATCCCGCTAGGGCAGGCAGAGACTATTTCCCTCTACTTGGTACGATCCTGACATAGTACATCATATCATATTAGAGTAGTCTTCTTCTTAGTAGTTTTCTTCACGAATTGAAGGCAGTGTCTATTCTGCAGGATTCGTCATCACTCTTCAAATTACATTCTGCCAGGTTCTATTCGTCGTTGATCTCATGGCCTGAGCCCCTGGCATGCCGGTAAGGGATTTAATTTGGTCCGTTCATCGCATCGGAAACCGTCCGCGAGGTCTTTTTCCCTCAACCTTACCGCGTACCTAAAAATTTTTGGGGTTGTCTGGATCAATGAATATGAATATAATTTGCAATATAACACTTTAACTTTCGCGATTTCAATTCATGTTAATTGTATTAATCGGGTCCTTTCGCGTAATTATTTTATGTTAGTTTCACACACGAAATGACCCAAATAATAAAATTAACATTTGATCTAAAAGTGAAACCTAAAAATTGAAAAATACTACAAATATAATAAAAAAACCTAAAGATCTCTCGCCTCATAATCGCTGAATCACGAACAAAACCAAAAAGGTCAAGTCTAGTAGTACATCAAACAGAAAATCTCGGACCTCAATGAACGCCCACGTAAAAATGAAAGACACCACTTGTAGGCTTCAAGTGGTGAATGCAAGGTCCGCAGAATTAGAGCACCCTTCATAGGGGTCTATAGAGCCCCTATAGAGCCTTATGGACCCTCGACGAAGCTTAATGGAGCCTTTATAAATTTGTCAGCGCCTCCCTAATGTTAAACGATACTTAATTACGGAGAATTTTACGCGATATTTTGTCTCATTATCTAAATATAGCGATTTAATGAGACGAGCTAAATCGGGATGTTCCTAAGATTTTTTAAAAATATAAGTACGTAATTAAAATTTTAAATTATATTATGGTTATTGGTTTGTGATTAAAAAACCGGTCAAGTACGAGTAGGACTCGAGCACCAAGGGTTCCGTATAAACCTACGGGTTTCTACGGAACGCTAAGGAAAAGTGGGTATAATATTATATACTGTAGGTTTTGATTCCCTTGCGAGTACTTGCGAGTTTGAAAATATGCGGCTAAAATTGCTGTTTCTTTTGATTGCGTTGACATAGATGTTTGATTTTTTTACAGCTTAAAGTTATTATAAAGTTGAGTATTTGGTATGAATTTCAATTTAATAGCTGTACGCGTTCTTGAGGAAAGGGATAGTAAATACAAAATTATTAATAAAAAAAATTATATGATGTAACTAAAAATTTACAGTTTTCGCAATTTTTCCTGTGCCTGTGATTTAAGACGTTGCTGCGAACCAAATTTCGATTCTGAGTTAACGGCAAGTACTCTGTAGGTTTTGATTCCCTTGAGAGTAGTCGCGAGTTAAAAAATACGGCTAAAATTGCTGTTTCTTTTGAATGCGTTGAGATAGAGATTTTATTTTATTACAGTTTAAAGGTATTATAGACCTTAGTATTTGATATGAATTTCAGTTTAATACCTGCACGCGTTCATGAGAAATAAGGTAGTAAGTATGAAATTATTAAAAATATTTTTTTATATGATGTAACTAAAAATGTACAATTTTCGCAATTTTTCCTTTATCTGTGCTCTAAGGAATTGCTTTTTACCAAATTTCAAGATTCTACGTTCACGGCAAGTACCCTGTAGGTTTTGGTTTTTTGAGAGTAGTTGCGTGTTTAAAATTTCGGCTAAAATTGCTGTTTCTTTTGAATGCGTTAACATAGAGGTTTGATTTTATTACAGTTTAAAGGTATTATAGACCTTAGTATTTGATATGAATTTCAGTTTAATACCTGCACGCGTTCATGAGAAAAGGGGTAGTAAGTATAAAATTATTCAAAATATTTTTTTCATATGACGAAATTAAAAATTTATGGTTTTCGCAATTTTTCCTTTATTTGTGCTCTAAGGCAACTCCTTCGTGCCAAATTTCAAGATTCTGAGTTCACGGGAAGTGCCCCGTAGGTTTTGATTTATTTGGTAATGTCGAAAATTTGCTGAAATTTGCGACATATTCGACTATATCTTTTGATTGCGTTGGCCTAGAAGTTTGAATTTTTCACAGCTCTAAGAAGCAATAGACCTTAGTATTTCCTATAAATTTCAGCTTGTTACCTCCACGCGTTCCTGAGAAAAAGGGTCTTGACAGACAGACGGACGGACGGACGGACGGACGGACGGACGGACAACAAAGTGATCCTATAAGGGTTCCGTTTTTTCCTTTTGAGGTACGGAACCCTAAAAAGGACATAATATAAAAAGTTGATTCTCATACATTTTAGGGTAAGATCGTGCTCATAGATAAAAAAAGTGAAGATGCGGTACTGACGTTTCTGATAATATGATCCGCTTCAATTAGGCCCAGGGCACAATTTTACTCCTGCGTGAGTCGGCGCGATAATTTAAACTTTCCGATCCAACATGTCCAAGTTTGGCATAGCAACGATAGCGCTATGGCACATCTTCCCATTTTCTTTTAATCTAAGGTCGTGCTAACAACCTTAGTGCATTTGTATCACACACTGCGTTGATAGATCACTCTTATAATTTTATTAATCGGGAATCGGGACTTATCGCGTAACTATTATAATTATAATGTAAGTTTTACACAAACATTACAAAACCAACCTCGACGTTTCGGCACAGTTACATGAACCGCGGTCACGATAAGTTACAAGATTTCAATTCGCGAAAATTTAACTTAACTTTTACTTTTAACTCTTTTTTGAATAATTAGTTTTTGCTTAAACTAAAACTCAAAATTCATTTATTCAAATAGGCTACAATGGAGCACTTTTGCAAGTCAATTTTACATTTTATTTTAATATTCTACCGCTCGTTCGCAAGGCACCTCTTTGAGAAGAACGAGCAAGAAACTCATAGGGATTGTTTTTTTTAAACTTACTTTTTCCTTTTCAGTCGCTTTTCTTTGGAACATTAGATTACTTACATTATGTCCTTCATAAAAAGCGGAACTATTTCCTCTATAATCGACGAGAGGTTATTTATCGTTCATATTTGGATATGTTTGAAGGAGCGGCGTTGGGTCAATGGGACGACGCTTGACCTGACCTGGTTGAACTTCAGTAGGCTGTATTGATATGGCACGTAACTACTTGTTTACTAGGGGTTATAGATAGATAGATAGATAACCGTTTATTCTATACCACCTTTACAGAATAAATAATATCCAACGTGTGTCATAATTGTCGGCCTTTTTTATGTGATGAAGTAGAAGACGAGGAAGACGCTCTCCTGGTGTTAAAAGATAACGCTGCCCATAATCAGTACAGTCCTACTTAGGAATTCACAATGAAGTGAAAGTCTAGGAGCACTGCAACAACGCTTCTTACTCAAGAGTCATAAGATGTTAAGACTTTTTAGCCCAGTAATTTCACCAGCTACAGTGCCCTCCTACCGAAGCACAGTAATGTTTGCACATCACTGCTCAGGCGGTAGAATAACTGGCACTGTTGGGGTAACGACCTCCTACAAAGAAAGTCTAACCCCGGTAAAGTCGTGAATAGTCCTCTTTCAGACAACAGAAAAATAATGGTTATAAAGATATAAGATATAATAAGGGGAAGCAGAGAAGAGTCACTCAAAGACAATATTATAACACGTTGGCCCACAATGGGCGATCTTATCGCTCAAAGCGATCACTTCCAATCAATCAACTTTTGGACGAGTACATGTTTGTAGAACATTATTTTAAACCCCAAACTATTTTACCGAAAAATATTATAACTAAGCGATATCTAATAAAATATTATTTGCGAGCAACGTCCAGTTTATTTCTAGTTGAACGCGCGAGTGCACCGCCGCATCGTGTGCTTGGAAATGTTTCCTATAAGGGGACGCTCGGTGCAGGTCAATGCCAATATTCTACGACATTTATACATTTTTAATATTAGATACTATGTTCACTTTATAAATAAAAGTTTATTATAACCATCAGTTATAGATATTGACCTAAATGACCTTTGTTTTCTGACTTTTTATTAAATTTTTTATTCATTACAGTTTGGTAAAAGCTTCAAATCTAGACTAGATGCGAGAGCGTGTCCAAGTAAGTTCTAAGTTCAAAGAAGAGGGAATTGCCTCG